>JBBMOL010000056.1:2400000-3600000 GCA_037954665.1 Laguncularia racemosa
AGAATAAATAAACAAACAAAATAAATAAAAAAATCTGGAAAATCCGACTTACCTGGATCCGGGTCGGTGCGCGGGTCGAGTCGGATCGGTCGGACACGGTGGCGGGGTTGGCTCGTTCATGGCGTTCCGGCGGTCTTTTGCGGCGGGTGAAGTGTCGAATCCTAACTTCTTGAGGGTGTTGAATCCGATGGTGGTGGCGGTTTACTCCCAGAATGTCTCCTTACGGTGGCTCAACTCCGATCGGCGGTCGCAACTTTGGGTTTCCTCCGATCTACACTCTTTTCTCTCTCTCTCGCAATTTTGATCTGTCTTCTTGCTTCCTCATCTCCTCCTCTATTTATAGGCGCTTGAAACCGAGCTGGATAAGCTCGGATTTCCTCCAATTGAAGCTGATTGGATTTTCGGTTGAAAAACCAACTCCGATTCGTGCCCATCCAACGATTTGTTGCGATTTGATTTTAATTAGATAATGTTTATCTTATTTTTGTTGAAGATCTGTTGGATTTGTGCAAAAAAAAAAAATCGAATCAAAACGGCCGAAATACAAATTTTTTCTTCGCCGGCGATCTCGGGCTCGAGGTAGGAGACGATCACGCGCCCGGCGCGTGCGTTTCTTCCAGCCAATCAGATGCTGCCACGTGTCCTGGATAAGTCGAAAAATTGCAAAATGCGGAAACTGCTTCCTCCGCGATTCGAACGTTTGATCGAGCCCCCCTGCGCACGCGCCTAGCCATGGTCCGGACCAGCTGAGCTAGCCCACTTTCCTGATTTTTCTAATTTCGCAAATTGCATATATGCAATGCGATTTTTCTATTTTTTTGTATTTTTTGAAATTTCAAAAATTTGTAAAAATTGTTTATTATTCATTATTGCTATTTTCGAAATCATTTTTCAAAATTGAAGTGTTTTCCTATTTATTCTTATTTTTTGAACATTTTTATTATTTTATGCTAAATTAGGGAAAAATTGGGAAAAATTAGGAAAAATTGAAAATTGATTATTATTGACTCCTAGGGCAAAAATGGGGTGTTTACAGGCATGACAGAGTTTTTGAAGTCCTTACCGGTAGGTGTCGCGTTGCCAGCGGGTTAAGGGGAGGGGGCTGAACACACATTGTCAACTTTGCCTGCAGCACATGGAACTACTAAAAGTGGCAAATATATAGAATTCCATGCTCCCATGCATATGTAGTGGCTGCTTCGCTTAGGCTTAATATGACATATTCTATACTCGATGGTATAGATGGACACATTAGGACTAAACATATATGATGCACTTCATGCCTATAGGGGACAAGTTGGATTAAGCACTATTGTATTTCCCAAGACTCCGCCCACGGAGAGACCTCATACAAAAGAAGGGAAAGCCGAGGTGGAAAAGATACCACATGGAGATGAACATTAGGGAGCGTCCAGATCAAATCGCATGTGGAATTTGTGGAGAGAGGGGGGTATAATAGAAGAATGTGCCCATGTTGACGTAATAATGGTAACTCTTGAATACCACTACATATTCTATTACGTTCGACATTGCATTTGCGATGCTAACATTAGCTTTTTCTTTTTTGCAACTTAGGTGAATCCTTGACTACTTTATCCAGTTCGTTTAAAGACATAGCAGAAGAGGGATGCTTCATATTAAGTATATATACATGCAATTTTGTCATTTATTGAGAAGTTGTTTTAAATGTCAATTTGTTGAGACATTTGTTAAAGTTTATGAAATATTTGAAGATATAACATCATGTATGTAACATTGAATGTGAAAAGGGCAAGGGGTGCTAATGTTGGTACATAGAATACGTATTGATTTATTACAAATTGTAATAATACAAAAATTTCATCATTGCAGTACACCATATACATATGCAAATAATTAAAAGCCTATCTTTTACCTCTAGTGAAATGCCTAGCTAGTCGGGCGAAGGCGTTGGATGGCCTTGTATGCGGAGTTGGAGGAGATTCAAACTCTTGGGTAGCATGCTGGTAGGGAGAACTATCGAACACTCATGGTTACACGAGACTCCATTGATGTGGCTAATTCGATGATTGACCTTGCTCCATAGGTTACTTTCCAAGCGTTACCTATGTGGAACCGGTGGTGTTGGTACATGACCACTAATGGAATGCCGATGTTGTGTCTGATATTGGGTGAACGTCGGCCCTGAGCTAGGATGCACTGCATTAGGATCAGCATGTATCTGTTCGTCCTGTTTCGGATTTTCCTCTACCTTACCACGATTTCGAGGTCGATGTCATCCCCTCGTTCATCGCTACGTTGGAACTAGTTCAGCCTCCTCCTAGGTGTTTTTTTTTTTTGGTGGTTGCAGGTGTAGTGTTATCCCCTAATGGTGAAGCATGAATTGAAAACCTTAAGCAGCTATTCTCACGGCTGTGTCTATGTCCGATGACATGCAAATCTGTCGTAAGGTATCACCCTACAAGTATAAAGAAAACGTAAATTAAGGTTAACATGATCATGTAATTATTTGGACATTAATTAGAGTGTATGTAAATCATTCTTACCAGAAATCCAAGAACTGCCCCCATGCGGCCAATGTATCTCTTGCTTATCAACCCATACCATTGTAGGTAGCTATCATGCACACCGCAAGGGCCCTCTATAGGAGCGGCTCGACCGACCCGCTGTTCCTACATGTTTAAATACACTTCATGCAGGATGGTTTGGTCGACATCAATTCGGCTACGTAGGTTGATTTCTTGTAACTCTGACTGCGTGTTCACTAGCTGTAGGATATATTGGAACCTATCGAACTGCTTGGCCACTCGATTTGGGAAATGCCACTCAACAATGTGGAAACAAATGAGTGACACTCGAGTCGTCTAAACTTGCATGCTAGCTTTGTAGAAATACAGCAGTATATTAATCAATTTCATGTCGTACGGTTCCCATTCAACCTAAAAATAGGAAATTTTATTTACTCTAAATGATAAATATGATTAATTGCAAGGAAATACATATGATTACTGAGGTACCTATGACATATTCTGTCTATCCAATGCATCCTGATATGCACCAAGT
This sequence comes from Laguncularia racemosa, assembly GCA_037954665.1. NCBI lineage: Eukaryota > Viridiplantae > Streptophyta > Magnoliopsida > Myrtales > Combretaceae > Laguncularia > Laguncularia racemosa. The sequence goes on from JBBMOL010000056.1 coordinate 2,403,043, forward strand.
ACGTAGGTGGGGTGGAACTGCATGTCCCTCCACGTGTTCCACTGTGCCGCCAGTAGACATCCGACTGGTATAGATAGTCCATGTCAACTAATTGGTACGATGAGGGGAAATCTATCCCAAGTCCACACCTGTAGCAATATGGTTGCCCCTCCAATCTCATGTGCCAATGATGAGGACGCGGTACATAGTTGGCGATACAACCACACCAGACCTGCGCCCCCTAGCTATATGTCCTAACGATGTCAAAATGTTCCAACAATGGTAACCATATTCTGTGCACGAGGGAAATGGATTTATTAGCAAAGATAAATCCCCCTGACAGTTGTAGAATGTATGCACGAGTAACTCAATGTATTTGCTCCACATCGGCGTCCGATGGGATTAGCTAGAACATATCGCAAAGCTATATCATACTAATGCGCCCGCCTCTATCGTTGGACCTGGGTCTCGCCCTCAGCAATTCCTCGCATATTGCTCCCCAATCTAAGCAGCTACTCTATGTAACTACCTGTCCATCTACAGGGAGTCCCTACTGAATCTCCACATCCTGTAGCGTGATAGTAAATTCTCCCATTAGCATGTGGAATGTATGTGTCTCTAGACACCATCTCTCCACCAATGTTGTAATCATATGCCAATCAAGGAATATGTATGGTAGCCAACTAACAGATTCGAATCTAACCAGCTGTAAGTATGGCTCCATTCACACATTGAATGAGATTGTACACTCGTTGCAATGGAGTGATAACTCACACCGTTGCATAGCGAGGGTTGCTTGCTCCTATGCCAACAACATGTCAAATGTTTTCCTATTTCTAATGCAATGTAAACTAATCGATTTACATTAAACCTTATGCCCATTTAATGTAAATCATTGACTAAAATTAGGAAAAATTTTATTTTTTATTTAACTTAGAGAAAAAGTAATCACCACCCAACCGAGATCGGGAAAACTATTAAATTAAGACTAATTGAGCATATTAGTCTTAATTTAGCTATTAGTCCGCATAGAATATTTTGAATAAAACCAGAGATTTGGAGTCAGAGGCTATCCTATTAAAACCTTACGGTTACCACTTTAACCTTCCAAAATTAAACTTTATTTTAAAAAATGTTTAACTAAAAAAAAATTATTATTTGAAGTCGCCCATAGGTGCCTACTTATCCGCTATTCAGGATCAGACAATTCGTAGTTCACTTTTTTATAAAAATTTAATTTATTGGTTTATTTTATATAAAATAAATATCACTTTAAGTTATTAACCATTTATTTATTTTTTAAAAAAATAATTCTAAAACCTTATTTTTTGTCCTCTTTTTTTTTTTTAAAAAAATAAAAAATAAATCCTAAAATTTAGAAAAAAGACCATTTAAAAAATTTTATGTTTTAGAAAACATTTTCCTATATGAGTAATAAGAAGAAAAAAAATATTATTTAATGTATTATTTCACGAAAAAAAAATAATTAGAGAAAGATTTAGAGGCTTACCTTGCAGGTGGTTTGGTCGGCGGTGATTTGGGTGGCTCCAACCAACGACGGTGCAAATTGAACGGTCTAAACAACTCCCGGCGACATGGAAAACAAAACCCCTCAACCAATTTCTTGATCTAAACTTCTTAACCTTCCCAATTTGAAGTAAACTGAAACTCAAACGACGTAAATCGTGTATCTTGTTCTTTAGTTCAATTGAAGTGAATCCGGGAAGACTACACATAATTGACTACTGGGTTTCACTTCTCAAGTGATAGGAAAGTATTTGGTAGTAATGATTTGTTTCAATTTTCTCTTGTTTGAGAGAAATCGAAGAGAGAGAATGGGAAATCGCGGATTGCAATTTGAGCACTTTCGACCGAAATTTGTGTTTTTTTTCTTCTGAAGGCATCTCCTAAACGTTTCCCCATGGTCCTATTTATAGCTCTATGGCATCAATTTTGAATGAGGAAACTTATATTTACTGAAATTAGCTTAATGGCTAATTAAGGTTCTTGAATACAAATTTGTGATAATTGAAGTATTGAAAGATATACTTGTGTTTTAGGAGCTTCACTTGCCTTAAACGTGCCATTAAATTGAATATTACACACAAGATTTTGTCAAAAAAAATTTGGACCCATATGTGTATTTCCTTTTTTTGGTCGAATTTTGAGTATATTTTTTATGCACTTCCCTTTATCAATTTATTCAAATTTGATGTCTTTCAGATTCTACTCTACGCCCTCTATTGATTTCCATTTTTTGTTTGATTTTATTTGTCCAAAACATGAACGAAATTAGGAGGAAAAAAAATTATTTGCTTTCCTATTTGGTGATTTGCGAATTCAGAAAGGGGGAAGACGATGAATAGTGTTGTCACTGTTCATTAGATGCATACATATGCGTACGTGTGCTGCATGTGCTTGGTCGAAAACAATTTGGGATGCAAATTGCATCCCCTGTAATTCGAACCCTTACCCTCTTGCATGTGTGGTCAAGAGCTCGACTAAGCTTTTTTCTTGTCATGTTACGCATGCAAAATGTAAATCAACTTTGGCTTTTTTTTTTTATTATTAAAAACGAAAACAAATGGGGCAAAAAGGGAGTTTCTACAGTTGCTCCTCTTTGTGATAAAGTTTAAGGAAAACTTTATCACAAAAGATATAAGGAGATACCCTTTTTGCATAAAAGAAACAATGTTATGGTTAACTAATTTATCTAAGAGCAGGAAGCGTTTCTAGCAACCCTAAAAGGTTAAATGTTTGGGGAAGTTCTTTGTGAGCTGACTAACCGATAATGAAAAGTATCTCTTTAGACTTGTAACCCTAAGAGAGAATGTCTAGGAAAGTGCCTTTGATAGTGTGATGTGTCTCACCAGACTAGCTATTGTAAAAGGAGGATATCTAGGAAAGTGTCCCGTCATGGGTTAACTAATCGATATTTGGAACGGTCATTACAGAGTAGCAACTTGTAGTAATGATTTTTTTTTTTGTGACACCCCTGTAGGCTAACTATCTTTTATGGGAAAGCATTTATTATAGACTAGCAATCTAAATAAATGGTGAATTTTAGAAAAGTGCTCCTGTGAGCTAACCAACTTGCATAGAAAAGTGTTTATTACAGACTAGTAATCTTAGGAAATGGTGAATTTTAGAAAAGTGCCCCTGTGAGCTAACTGACTTGTATAGGAAAGCCTCTATTATAGACTAACAATCTTAAGAAATGGTGAACTTTAGAAAAGTGCCCATATGGGCTAACTAACTTGTATAGGAAAGCGTCTATTATAAACTAGCAATCTTAAGAAATGGTGAACTTTAGAAAAGTGCCCCTACGGGTTAACCAACTTGTATAGGAAAGTGTCTATTACAAACTAGCAATCTTGTAAACCTCATCAAAGATCTGGAGTCCAAGGTCATCTAGGTCTTCTTCTCCTATGTAGGGATGGCCATTTCTTTGTAAATGGCGTAATCTTGTTCACCTAATAAGGTGATGATCTAACCATTAAAAATGAATTTGACATTTTGGTGGAGGCTAGAGGGAATGGCTTGAGTTGCATGAATATAAGGTCTCCTAAGGAGCAAGTTGAAGGACCTTGGAATATTTAAGACTTAGAAAGGAATTCCAAATATCTGTGGGCCAATTTCCGCCATTAATTCGATTTCCCTTACAATTCTTCTTCTGGATCCATTAAAAGCCTTCACTGTGGTAAAACTTGGTTTGATGTTAGCTGCATCGATACCCAGTAATTTAAGAGTAGCTAGAGGGCATATGTTGAGGGATGACCCATTATCAATGAGGACTCTAGAAATAATCATGTTATTGCACTTTAACACTATGAAAAGTGGTTTAGTGTGTTGATTACCTTCCTACCCCAATTCTTTTGTTAAAAAGGATATCTGATCAATGGCAAAAATAGAATTGACAATATATCCCAAATTTTTAGTAGACATTCCCTGTGGCACTTTGACCTCCTTCAAAGTCTTAAACAAGGCTTCTTTGTGAGGTTCGAAAGAGAATAGAAGACCCATAAGGGATATTTGAGCTGGAGTTTTTGATAATTGGTCCATGATTTTGTATTCACTGGACTTAATCATCTTTGAAAAGGTCGTTATCTTTTCTTCTTCTACTTTTGGTTTTATGACTTTATCATTAGTTTAAGCCCTTTTGTGGTCTTTTCTTCAGGATTATAGACCCTTCCTGGCCTAGTGATCCCTCAAATGATAGAACTTAAAGATTTTTCTTGATTCATCACCTCATAATTAAATGGGGCAGCTTTATAATTTTCAGGTGCTAAGGGAATATGGAAAGTATACTTCTTAACTTTTGGGATATTTTGCTCTTGCTCTAGCTCTTTGTAACATTTTAGGAGCACTGGTTTAAAGTCAGGTCCTACCATGTTAACTTTTTGATCATTCTTCTTTTCATTTTTGGAGCTGTCTTCCTTTTCAAAATCTGAACCCCAACCACTTGGAGTAAGCTCTTCATGAATCGGCAATATGATAGAATAGTCAACAAAATAATTAAACTTCCCTGAAGGTTGTCATAACAAACCAATAGTGGGATCACTTGCATGCCATCTTCTTTTTAATTCTTTTTGCGTTGTTAATTTGTCAGGCTTTGGAACTAGCATTTCCCAAATGTCTGTTGATTGAATTTTGCCTTCCAATAACAATTGAGAAATGACTGACTTGGCTTATATTCTATTGCTTGGATTGACTGATAGTGGAAAGCCAGCCTGTTGCAAGTTGTACGTTATCTATTTTATTGGCAACTTATCTAAATCAATTTCTGGTTCAAGTGTTTTTGAGTTGATCATGTTGATGGTAGGGCCATGATTGGGAAGTGGGTTATTGTTAACATTAGGAGTGGGTGACTCAATGAAGTCTAATTGCACTGCTCCTGCATCAATTAGATCCTGGATTTTATTTTTAAGTCTCCAGCACCTGTCTGTTGAATGTCTTACCTGCCCCATATGGTATTCACATTTGAGGTTGGGGTCATAGTTTCTGGGTCTGTATCTTTCATTGGGGATTTCAACGCTAATTAGATTATCAGCTTTGAAACTAGTGAAAACTTGGCTTAATGAAATTGGGATACGGGTAAATTGTCTAGGAGGTCTATTCATTTGAGGTTAGTTAGTTATGGTTGGATTAGAGTGTTTGGTGTTTGGAAAGAAAGGTGAGAGGTTGGCCGATTATTCCTGTTGGAGTTAACCATGCTAATGGTGGTTTCTTTTCCTTTGATGTGATTCAAAGGTTTGGATGAGGTTACTCTGGATGTTTCAAGCAATTTTCTAGAAGTGATAGCATTTTCAATCCTACATCTTATTGCTACTACTTCTGCGAAGCTTGAAGAGGTTTGCCCAATTAGGTGAGTGAAATAGGATTTCTCCAATGTATTGATGAAGATGAATGTCAATTCCTTCTCAGAGATTGGGGTACTGACCCTTGTAGCTTGAGCTTGCCATTACTGAGTATATTCTTTGAAGGACTCATTATGTTTCTTATGGATACTTCCTAAATCCCACACTGAAGGAGCAACCTCAATGTTGAATTTGTATTGTTCATAGTGTGGGAGCAACCTCAATGTTGAATTTGTATTGTTCATAGAGTGCCCAAGCTAACCTTTCCTAAGTGTTGATTTGGTTGAGGTCTAATTGCGCATACCAAGTTAGGGCGGGTCCAATAAGACTGTCTTGAAAAGTTTATACCATTAATTGATCGTACTGCACATATTTGCCCATTTTTCGGACATATAATCTGGTATGCATCTTTGGACATTTAGTACTATCGTATTTCTCAAATTCTGATACTTTAAACTTTTCAAGATAGGCAGCAGTATAAAAAACTGTCAAGTTGGATATGCCAATTGGCTCGTATCCATCTAGTTCTTCCAAGGTTCTTATTTTGTCAACAAATTGTTGCTAAAGTTTCATCTCCATCTCTTTCTGCCTTTCCTCCATTTGCCTTTGTAGATTTTCAGGATGATACAGAATTCGACCCTTTGATTTAGGTTCCACATCAAATGTAGGATTATTCATAGAGTTGATTTCTTTATTTTTGGGAGGTGGAATTTCAACATTTTTTCCTTTTTACCCCCCCTGAATTACCTTCCTGATTCAGTTGAGTGGATCATAAGAGAGTAAGACTCTCTACCAGAAATTTGACCTAATCATTAAGATTCTACACTGTTTGTTCCAATGAAATCATTATTTGATCAGCAACAATGTCACCGGTGTTGTTGTTGCTTGACATCTTAACTCTGGAACGGGTGTTATACAGACTTCTTATGGGGTTTTGTTGTTTAGGCGCTATCTTGAAACCTGTTCAAATCAACACTTGCAGGTTTTTGTTAATGCAAAAAGATTTATTATTGATGCATGCATGATTCAAGCAGATGCAAGTATAGAAATTGTCAAGTAATCGTTAAAGCTTTATTGAAATTTTATTATTACTACAAATCTCAAAGTTTTGATTACATTGTGAGAGAAAAGAAAAAAGAAAACCTAACGTCTAATCTTTCCAATTTTTTTGGCTTTTGGTTCCTGCAATGGCTTCCTTTTGTGTCCCTTCACTTAACTGGTTGGGGCTTCTAACTCTTTGATTTTCTGATGAGCTATCCTTAGTTAGGCTTCCAAAGCTTTATTATTATTATTTTTTTTGTGACTCTTTGAATTTGTTCTTCCAAGTATTTGCCTCAACTTCCACGCAATCAAAGTGAACCACCATTCAAGCTTGCACCTGTTCCATATAGGTTTTCATCTCTAGGCAAGGATTACTTGTTGCAGGATGTGTGATATCGAGAGCTCAGTAGATTCTCTTACTAGTTTTGTACAGTTGATTGATGATGAAGTCCCTGGTGGCCTGATGTTTTCCAACTTCGCCTTCAAATTCGCCTAAATCAATATTAGGGCTTTCAATTCGGGATTCCCACAAAGCCTTTATTCCTAACAACTTAACTACCTTATCAGCAATTATCATGCTAAGGTTTTGATATTCGAATGTAATTGATTGCAGTGATGGCTTATAGATTATATCTTGAATAGTGCCAAATTGACGCACTACTGAATGTGGATGGTAGCTTGTACACCAATTAAGCCCAATTAATGGAACTGCTTGAAAATCTTTGCACTTTAGGATGATTTTGTTGCAATTGCTCAATATGGCAATCCATAAGATGTCATCTATAATAAAATTTTCAAGTATCTTAACCCAAAAGTAGCTAGGGATGTCATCAGGTAATTTCATTCTTTCTCCACAAGATTCAATGAGATCGATCTGATGGGCTAATGACCGTCTAATCATGTTCAACCCAAAGCATTTGATGTGGCTTACAAACCAAATTAGGATAAGGTTGATGTTGCTTTTGAAGATGGCATGCCTTTTTCTCTTTACAAAGTTCAAGTTGCGAATTTGTTCAGCTAAGAGAGCGGAAATATAGGATTTCCTTTCTAGAAATCGGGCCACTAGCTTAGCCACCCTATAATGAATGTAAAGACCCTAGTAGGAAACAAGAGAGTTCTAAATGTTGATAATATATAAGTATGAACTCTGTTTCGTTTGAAATTTTTGGGGTCTCCATGCAGGACATCTTTCCGATCTTCAGCATCATATTAGGCTCCAAACCATGTTTGCAAGTCTGTTAGACGGATGCAATGTCCATTACACTTTCTTAATGTTTCGTTAATTATTGATTTATGGATTCCCAATAGCTCGTTGAAAATGTTAGCTGGCCTTGATTCTAGATTTGGTACATATACTCTATTTTCCAATGGAGGGGCTTGGAGAAGTTGAGTATATTCCTCTATTGTTGGCGTAATTTCATGTGGACCAAGGAAAAATGCTACAGATTCCGATTTCTAGAAATGTGCCACGGCCTATATCAGGGAAATGTTTGCCTCAATCTTCATGAGAGATAGAATTGGTCCAATCTTCTTATTGATGTAAGCCTGTTCTTAAGGATGGTAGAGGGTGAACTAGAAATTTAGTATGAGCTTTAGGCCTAATAGTTTCTCAATGCTGGCCATCTAGAAATTACAACTAACAATCTTTTGTTACAAAAGTTCCTACTTTCCATTTAAAAAAAAATAAAAATAAAACTTATATTTGCAGCTTTGTTTTATATCACTTTAGCATTTACTTGCCAATTTATGACTTCATGTATGCACAAGGTAAGTTTTAAAAGTTCCTAAACTCTGTATCTTTTCACGTTTTCAAAGAAACAACTCACGGGTTCCATCGAAGTTTAAGTGGGGTAGCCTATTCGACCCCGAATGGTGGTCATTCTACTGTGCTCGAAACTTACATAATGGCTCCTCTCCTAAGGTCCTAAGACGGTCTAGGTTTGACCATATTTAACGCACATTGGAAATAAATAAATCATAATCCTGCATAAACAAAGGTTAATACAAAATATAATAAAGAATAATAATAAAACTTCAATGAATAATTCTAATGAATAAATAAATAAAATTTATTTTTGGAAGGTTTGAGTAGCTAGCCCACTTAGGTCCCTAGTAAAGTCGTCATCTTGTTGAGCTTAATTATTTATTTATTTTTCGTAATTTAATTTACATTAAACCTTATGCCCATTTAATGTAAATCCTCGACTAAAATTAGAAAAAAATTATTTTTTATCTAACTTAGAGACAAAGGAGTCGCCACCCAATCGAGATTGGGAAAACTTTTAAATTAAGGCTAATTGAGCATATTAGTCGTAATTTAGCTACTAATCTGCATAAAATATTTTGAATAAAACTAGAGATTTGGAGTCGGAGGCTATCATATTAAAACCTTACGATTACCACTTTAACCTTAAAAAATTAAACTTTATTTTTAAAAAATGTTTAACTGAAAATAAATAAATTATTATTTGAAGTCACCCTATAGGTGCCTACGTACCCACTATTCAGGATCAGATAAGTCGTAGTTCACTTTTTTATAAAAATTTAATTTGTTGGTTTATTTTATATAAAATAAATATCACTTTTTGTTACTAACCATTTATTTGTCTTAAAAAAAAAAGAATTCTAAAACCCTATTTTTTTGTCTTTAAAAAAAATCCTAAATTTTAGGAAAAAGACCATTTAAAAAATTTTATTTTTTAGAAAACATTTTCCTAGATGAGTAATAAGAGGAGAAAAAATTATTTAATGTATTATTTCACATAAAAAAATAATTATTAGAGAAAGATTTTGAGGCTTACCTTGTGGGTGGTTCGGCTAATGGTGGTTCGGTCAGTGGCGGTTTGGGCGGCTTCAGCTAACGACTGTGCAAATTGAATGGTCTGAATAACTCCTAGTGACGTGGAAAACAAAACCCCTTAACCAATTTCTCGATCCAAACTTCCTAAGCTTCCCAATTCAAAGCAAATCGAAAGTCAAATGACGTGAATCGTGTATCTTGTTCTTCAGTTCAATTGAAGCAAATATGAGAAGATTACACCTAATTGACTAGAAGGTTTCACTCCTCAAGTAATGGGAAAGTGTTTGGTAGTCATGATTGTTTCAATTTTCTCTTGTTTGAGAGAAATCGAAGAGAGATGATGGGAACTCGTGGATTGCAATTTGAGCACTTTCGACCGAAATTTGTGTTTTTTTTTTCTTCTGAAGGCCTCTCCTAAACGTTTCCCCATGGTCTTATTTATAGCTCTATGGCATCAATTTTGAATGAGGAAACTTATATTTACCGAAATTAGCTTAATGGCTATTTAAGGTTCTTGAATATTTTTTGCCAAAATTGAACACAATTTGTGATAATTGAAGTATTAAAAGATATATTCGTGTTTTAGGAGCTTCACTTGCCTTAAACGTGCCATTAAATTGAATATTACACACAAGATTTTGTCAAAAAAAAAAAATCGAACCCATATGTGTATTTCTTTATTTTGGCTGAACTTTGAGTATATTTTTTATGCACTTACCTTTATTAATTTATTCAAATTTGATTTCTTTCAAATTTTACTCCACGCCCTCTATTGATTTCCATTTTTTGTTTGATTTTATTTGGCCAAAAAATGAACGAAATCGGGTCCAAAATAGGAGGCAAAAAAAAAAATATTTTCTTTCCTATCTAGTGATTTGCGAATTTGAAAAGGGGGAAGACGATGAACAGTGTTGTCACTGTTCATCAGACGCGCGCATCGCATTTGGCCGAAAACAATTTGGGATGCAAATTGCATCCTAAGTGATTTGAATCCTTGCCCTCTTGCATGTGTGGTTAAGAGCTCGAGTAGCTAGGCCAAGCTTTTTTCTTATTATGTTATGCATGCAAAATGTAAATCAACTTTAGCTTTTTTTTTTAATTAAAAACAAAAACAAATGGGGTAAAAAGGGAGTTCTACACTAATGCAACACAAACTAATTGATCAGTAAAACGTCTATTACCTCTCTATCTTAAACTACTTGTGATTGATGACTGACTTGCTGCGTCAAGATTGAAGGATCAAAAGGTCCAAGTTCTATCTATTATGCAAAATCGTACAAATAATTTACATTTGCAATCAACACAAGATTTTTCACTAATTAATTTTATAGTAATTAAATAACAATATATTAATGACTAGTCCTCTTTGATTAACGGATAATTAATAACTAATTAATTTTATAACTCAGTCTACATAAGCATACAAATAATCCTACCTTGCAACAAATACAAAATATTTCACTAATTACGTTTATAACAATTAATTAACCACATATTAACAACTAATCAAGTTTAATTAATGGATAATTACTAACTACTTACTCTTATGACTAATTTTACTAAACTATACAAATATTTTATATTTCTATCCAATATAAAATTTTTCACTAATTAATTTTATAGCAATTAATTAATGATATATTAATGACTAATTCCCTCTGATTAACGGATAATTAATAACTAATTAATTTTATAACTCAATCTACAAAAGCATACAAATAATCCCACCTTACAACAAATACAAAATATTTCACTAATTACTTTTACAACAATTAATTAACTACATATTAACAACTAATCACCTTTAATTAAGAGATAATTACTAACTACTTACTCTTATTACTAATTTTACTAAACCATACAAATATTTTACACTTCCTCTCAATACAAAATTTTTCACTAATTAATTTCATAGTAATTAATTAACAATATATTAACAACTAATCCCCTTTGATTAAAGGATAATTAATAACTAATTAATTTTCTAACTCATTTTACAAAATCATACAAATATTTTCACTTTGTAACAAATACAAAATTTTTCACTAATTAATTTTACAAGAATTAATTAATGACTAATCCTCTTTAATTAACGGATAATTACCAACTATTTACTTTTATGACTAATTTTACTAAACCATACAAATATTTTATCTTTCCACCTAATACAAATTTTCCGTTAATTAATTTCCTAGCAATTAATTAACAATAGCTTAACGACTAATCACTACTAATTAATAGTTAATTAACAATAACTTAATTTACGGCTATGTTTACAAAACTAAATTATCACAACATATATACATAATTCATTTACTAATGTTAATTAACCATATATTAATAATTAATTAATCAATTCGTTGCTCTTCCCCTGTCACAGACCCTTGTCGTCATTGTCATCGTCATCACTCCCACTCGCCAGACTCTAGTCTCCCTCCACCCTCTTACTATAATTCGATACCTTTGGGGTTTGGGGTATCGTCTCTCTAGCTGCCTAATCCGACAAGCTAGAACATGGTTCAAGGAGTTCTAATAATCGAGGAAGCCTTAGCCGTTGTTTTAGTTAGTTTCCCTCTTGACCCCATTGAGACCAACTGAGTATAGAATAGAGACAACCTATTCATCTAAGGATGAAGGATCGAAGACTAAGACCATTAATTTTGCATCCACTTTCCAGTCGATGATGTGGCATTTCTTCCTAAAATAATGTCTAAAGCAAAACATTTGCTACTGGTAAATTTTTAATTGATGATTTGTATATATATATATATATAATTATTGTATTTTTTGCGAGTTGGTAAGCCTGCTCGCATTAGCCCATGGGATGGATTGAACCGACTTTTTCGACCCACATAACATGCAAGCCAACACGGGTTAACCCATTTGGTATGCATTTCCACCCCTACTCGAGCTAAACTTAAACTAGCTGCATGCCGTTATAAGCTCAACTTAAACCTACTATATACCACTTCCAGTTCTACTCAAAGTCGAAAAGCTAAAGTCGATCAAGCAAAACATAATTTTTTGAGCTTTCAAGTTAAGCTTAGCTTAAATATAATGCCACACTGCCTCGAGTAGACTTAATTGAATCCCCAGTCGTAAATGATCTTTTGTTATAGGAGTTAAGATGTAAAGCAAATTCTCTCATCATTGCCGACCCCATAGGTTGATGAACATAACACGGTTCCATATTTGATAAATAGTTCACGATATTGATCTTAGTATCGAATTTATAGGAAGAAGACGACAAAATGATGATGAATTACAAAAATGAAGCCGATGAAATGCAAGATGGAAGTCAAATGCATGTGTCTGTAAGTGGACCATAGAATTGGTTGGGTTGCAGTTCAGCTTGATAATGATAACCTCCTAGAGATTCCAAGATTTCTCCCATCCGTGAACCATGCGTTTTGAACCCATGTAAAAAGTCCCTAGTCTCATTGATTGAATCTCCCCGAGAATTTATGATAAAATTTGATTAAATCATCTACGAGTCATTTTAAAAACACCAAGTTGATATTATAAAATCGAATCATGTCCGTTACTTGAGTTGGTAATATAGGATCCAACTCGTGACCTTCACACGATATTACATGAGTATTAATGAATTTGAATTGACAAAAATCAATACGAATAATAGACAAATCAAATCCAAAAATAACATGTTAAATTTATGTTTGAATTCCAATCTAGTATTTAAGCTCGTTTATGAACCCCATTTATTAAGTAAATCTCATAAATAGGTCATCAACTCAAGTCATGAACTTATTTTGTGTTAATAATATTTTAAATATATTTAAATTTATGTTATTTTCTTTAATAGTTTATTACATTTCACAATACACTTTCAAGTTCCGTGATTTCACTATTAAGTCTAGAATTCTCTTTCATTATTTTTACTCATTTTCTCAACTTTTTCTTTCTTAGTTTCTCTTGGCACCACCACAATACAAGTAAAAGTAATCAAATTGTTTCACTTTTCAATTAAAAATCTTTTCCTTCGTTTCATTTATTCTCCAATCAACTTATCTTCATATAACTTTCTTATCTATTTTCTCTCAGATTTTTTTCACTTTTCAAGTAAAAATCTCATTTCACTCAACGTTTATCCCCAAAATTCACTACTTTTTTTCTTTTCAATTCTAGCCAAATCCATGGTTATTAGCTTATGATCTAATTTTGTCTTGCTATTTTTGTAGCTCTATCACTTGTGCTTTTGTTAAGCTATTAGCCTATGATTTGGGAAATTCTAGCACTGTAGTTAATTATTTTAATTATGACTAATGTGCGAGTAATTTTGTGAACTTGTATCTTGCATGAACAAATAAAAGGAAATTTTTAAATCATTTTATCATGAAGTAATGGGAATATATGAGATAGATGTGATGGAAGATGTAGTGTGGCCATATGCATTTTAGAGCTTAGGTCTTAAAACCAAGGAAGTAGATCACCTTATTTCTAGTTTTTGGTTACTTGAAGGGTCGATGTAGCACTTGGCACCAAAAGCCAAAACTTTTGGCTTATTTTACAAAACTCTCATAGCTTTTCTTTTCTTTTCTTTTTTTTGGTGAGAAAATAAAACTCAAATCCCTAGTTTTCATTCCAATTTCAATCCAAGAAAATTTCAACAATAAAAAATATTAGTTGACTACTAAAGGAGGAAAGGAGCTGTTAGTAATTTATATTATTGTCAAATTCTAGAAGTGTTGAGACGGTAGAAAAAGCTTGTATAAAATGACTTTAAAAAGAATTTAGAGCACCGTGAAAGTATACTATTAATCCTTTCTTTTAAGAACCTATTATCTTTATCTTCAATTTTATTAAATGCATTTTGTAGGTGGCAAAGCACTATCCCATCATATAAAACATTTCTTTATTATTGAAAAAGCATTTAGCTTATATATCTAACGGTTCTTGCTTTACATATATTTTTTAAATTTATTTGGCAATATACAAGCAATAGAGCTAACTTTAAAGTAATATCTCTTTTTGGTAAATAAGGTGTTTAAGCAACGCTTATGAGAAAGCTTGAAGATAACATAGATAAAAGCATAATGCATATGAAAAGCTGGTAGGATTTATCATATGAGCTTACAATGAAAACTAGCTCCACTAGCATATAGACAAATGACATACGTAATGCAACCAGTGATAATGTTTCAATCAAACCATGGTTAAACTTAATTCAATATTGCTACACAATTCATAAAATTCCTATATTTGATAAAACTTACTTTGTTAAAACTGTTATTTAATTGCAATTTTATATTAATCTTTAACATCTTATAGCATTAATATTTAGAAAAAGTAATTTTATTATTGCTTATTTTCCACTAAATACATAAGCATAAATTTATTTATAACTTTTTAATAGATAGACAAGTTTAATACAAACACGAGACATAAGAGTTAAGTTACAATAAATTACATCACGAGTTGATATTTATCAAACACTAACTCCATACAATATATGAATTATCAATTTTTTATGTTACATTTTAAATATGTATTTTGATACAACCTATTCATGTAGTTAAACCCGATAAATTCTATAATTAAAATTCTCCCAATATGTAACAACACATACAAGAGAGACTTACTTGAAATGATATGTAAATACGTAAAATCTAAACCGTGCACTCAGTCATCGACTTTTATCATTGCCCAAAAGACGAGTAATCTGGGTACAAAATTAAAAGCATAGGACTTCAAATGCAATCATCTCGCTTTCATCATAATATAATTTCAGATTATGCCTTCTGAGTCATGTTATATTATCGTGTCAACATCGTCACTTCCGTACAATAAAAAATCAATTGCTTGGCCTTCAACGGAAACATCAAATGACTGTACAGAGAAATGCTGATGAAAAGATCACACCCCTACTGTCCTACCTATTCCGCTTTAAGAAAATAATAATGGTGATAATAATAATAGTAAAGACCCGGTTTGAAAAATGGACTTAAATTTTAGATGATTCCCGTAGATTACAACATTTGACACATGCATGAATGTGCAGTGTAGCGTCGCTATCGCATTCAAATGGGTAAAACGCGTGGAATACAAGTATCGCTTGGACGGCTTTGCTTGTGGGCTTTTCTTTAATTTTATTTTGCTTCCACTCGGACATACTACCCTATGAAGAAAGAAACCCATGTGCCTCCGCCTCGATGTCAAACCAAATATCAAATCAGAATACAAAAGCTAAAGTTCCCGTCGTAATCTATCGAGTATCTTAGCAGTTCCTTGATAACTCCGTTTATAAAATACTAGCAATCACATGAGAATTAGCAGATTTACTGACTTATACAAAATAAAACGAACTGAAAACTTATCATATATAAAACGGAAAGAATTGTTATCAAAACCACAATAGATTAAAAAAAAAAAAACAAAGAAAGAGGAAGACAGAACAATTTTATCCCATAACAGGTTCCAATAAATAATCAAGACGGACTTCTATTGTTCTCTAAACAGGACTGTCCTGTTTGTTACTAACTATTAAAATGGCTATACAGATTAATACAGTGAAGATTTCGAGCATCAAAATGATGAACTAAAAGGTCAGATAGAATAGTCCAATCACCAAGAAGAGAGATTATTATAAAAGGAAAAGTAGAACTTTTTTTTTGGGGTGGGTTAAAATCAATCGCCCAAGATTTCGTTTTCCATCTTTGGTCCCACCAAAACGACATGTGAGTTTCCTAAACTAATCTCCCCATCAATACATAATTATCAAAATTAACTCTAATCGTTATCCTAATCCCAACCCCAATCCCGATCCCGATCCGGCAAAATCCCATTGAATAATATCAAGGGATATGGGAACAGGATCAGCTATAACACAAACAACTAACAGCGAGAAGTGTTGCGCCTGGCTACGTTACCTTGTGACACGTTGACACGTGGTCTCTTGGAAGCCGTAGGATCAAGTCCCATGCCATCTCCACCAACCATTTCCTGAAACATCCTTTGGAGGTCCTCAAAACTATCTCCCTAAAAATATCCGTAAAATCAATCAATAATCTCTTTTATTTGTTGTGACGAAAATATCCTTGTGCGTTGCCTATATTTACCTCGTCCTTGACGTTGTTCATCATGGAGATCATCTCTTGCATAAAATCACAAAAGTCCTGGTTTCCACGTCATCGAGATTTCAGGACATTTTGAGAAAAGTGAAAAATCAATGCAATATTTCATGCCAATAACCAAATTAAAAATAAAAAGATAATTAAACGAGCACGCACTTATACATAGCGTATGTGTATGTAAATAAGCAATTTTAAGCGTTTTATTTATTTATTTTTTCTAATTTTCATTGGCAACTAATATTTACAACAGTTACACGAAAAATCCGTCATTAAAAAAAGAAAATAACACCATACTCCCATGACCCACTTTTTTACAACGGTAAAGTCCCCAAACTTACACCATAAACCCAAGACTTGAAAAAAAAAAAAAAAGAACAGAAAGAAAAGCTGAATTTTTTGTTCAGGTTCATTTTCTGTAAAAATTTCAGTTCAATTTGGCTCAACATGCAAACTGAAACATAAAACCATCACTTAATTGAACCGTGAACCCAACTGAGAAAAATACGAATTTTCATTCCGGATGGGGTGATGGTTTGCCCCAATTTTTTACCCACTCCTAAATTTCTATGAAGAGCTCCCCTTTTCCCTCTTTTTTTTTTTTTTTCGCTCGATAATACATTTTGATTGATGTGGGGCGTATTCGTAGAAGAGATTGAAAGATGAGCAGAAGGCAAAATTCACCTAATTCAACCACCCTAAAGATATTTCAATCTCCAGCACATTATTAGACCGTATTTCCAACAATCTCATCGATTAGCTTACAAAGAAAAACAATCTCACAGAACCGGAAATATAAATTAATCAAGACAGCGTAGTAGATTGAGCAAGGTAGCATCAAAGGCAAGACATACCTCGTCCTCATCTTCAAGTGGATCGTAGATCCCAGCATCGTACATTGATCTTTTTCCCTTATCCGACAGAACTGTGTGTCACAAACGCACAAAGCCAATCACAAACACCGTTTAAAAACTAACGACGTCAACACAACAATTACGATTTAAAAAAAATAAATAAATAAAAACCTAAATTACCAGAATAGGCTTCCTGAATTTGCTGAAACCTGCGTTTAGCTTCTCCTGCAACCTGCGGATTTCTCACGTACTTGTCGGGATGCCATTTCTTTTCAGTTGAAAATTAAAAAGAAAAAAAAAACGAATTAAAAAATCAGCCGTGAATTCAAAACGCAATCCGTCCGTCTCACATGCGGCCTCATAAAAAAAAAAAATCCAAAGCGGTACTTGTATCAAATAGCTTTCTGTACGCGGCAGTACATGATTAATGGAGACACGCGGAAGGAGATACCATTGGGGACAGGTAAATTTCATACGCACAGAGAGAGAGAGATTGTACCATAGCGAGTTTGCGATAAGCGGAGCGAATATCAGAGAAGGAGGCATCCTTGTGAATTCCAAGAACCGAATAATAACAAGATCCACCTTTGGATCCTCCTTCTCGATCCATTACTTTCTCTCTCTAAAAAAAAAAGCCTCCAAAATCCGAACTTTTTCGTCACTTCCCTCTCCCTCTTTGTGACCGAATCGATCTATCACAAGTACACCATAGCTTCAGATGAGGTAGCTTGAGGGCAATTTGGGAAAGGGAAAACTAAACTGAGAAGGGGGTTTTTGGAGGTTAAACGAGAGAGAGAGAGAGAGAGAGGGAGAAAGGGGGGGGGGGGGGGGGTTGGAGGTTAAAGAAGAGAGAGAGAGAGAGAGAGGGAAGAAATATCTAGTCCAAGTAGGAGAATAGGATGCGAAGAAGGAAAGTTCGAGAGATTTCGATTTTTTCATGTAATATGAGAATCTGTCCTACGTGGCAAAGATATTTTCTCGGTGTGAATTGAAAGTAGCACTGATATTGGGTTGTATTTACGATGATTGCCATCGGTTATGGGTCTGCGCCTGGAGGGAGTTAGGCAGAGGCTAGGTTCTGTTTGTACACGATTGGTCGGTTTCCGGTTTGCGTGTCAACTAACTCCAACGTGAAAAAGTAAGTCGAGGACAAAAATATCTTCTCTCTTTTGTGATTTTGGTAATCACGTAAAAGAGCCATCCACTATTTCAGTATTAATTTTAGATAATTTTTTAATTAAGCTTTTTTATTATTAATTATAATACCTAAGTAAACTTTACGGTGTTAGGGTCGCTACTTAAAGTAACTTCGTGTCTTTCCATTATTTAATATGGTGCTTTGAGCCAATTAATGCATGACATATATTATTTTTTATTAAAATAATAATATCATATTTTTAATTAAAAATTAAGAAAAATATGAAAAAAAATCTATGTAAATTAAAAAATTGTTTTGTGATATGCATTTATAATGATCACAATAGATTAAATTAATAAAATAGAAATTTTTTCAAAAAAAAAAAAAAACAAAACTAGAAAAGTCACATCTCCTTCTCTAGTTAGTAACCCTAGTCTCCTCTTCTCCAACAACTTCGATGACCAATTCCAACACAACAGGACACATAAATACCCATAAAAAAAAAAAAAAACCACATTTTCTTTTTTGGTAACCAGCACATAATCTAAAAAATATAACATTTTTCAATTCAAAACTATTTATTTTGACATTTTTGCTTCAAGCAGCCATGGAATATCTTATTTCTCTTCACTTGAGGATTTCATTGCTTTGCTACCTTCATCTCCTACACTCCTCGTAAGTGTAAACGGTAGATGAAATCTTAACTTATGATATGCATTCACCATAAAAGATTTCCTTATCCTTGAGGTGAAAAGTTAAAATGAATCTCATTGTTGGTTTTTGCAATGTTGAATCTGCATCCTTTTATCTTTTCTTTCCCTTTTGGATGAAAATAGAAGAAAAGTGGTAGATCTAGAAATTACATTTAATAAATCAATGATTTTATATTGAAGGATATCATCTTTTTAGGGCTATGCAATGGTTATCATGAAGAAGAGGTGCAAGATTTTTTTTTTTTAAGCTTTTCTCTTTCAAATAATTAAGAGAAAAAATGTTCTAACATTTTAAGATTCAAAATGTTAACAATATTAAATAAGAAAATCTTTTATCAATTTTGCTTTTCGCAATGTATAATGTCACATTTTAATACCCACACTTTAGGTTATTTTTTCAATGAAGCGCCTAAATGAACATAGAGGCTAAAATTGCTATGTTTAAATATCATGCTAAGCTCGCTACTTATTTGAACTTGATCTATTTGATTGAGTAATATGGTTCAAGTAGTCCAGTCCACAATTAAAATAACTTAAAAAGATTTGACTTGGTCAGCTTGAAATAGGATATGTAACACATTTCGGTTCACTCTCAACCCCTATCTATTAAGCTCACACAACTATGATACGCTATTGGCTTTAAGCTCATAATGCACTCATCAAGATAATGTGAAAGTAAAATGAATAAGCTTAATCTCATTTGTTGATCATCAATACATGCTAACGAATGCAAGCTTAGGAGTTTATAAGTGCTCACTCATGAATTCTCATTTGATAGATTGTTGGAGCTTAAGAGATCAAAGAAGCAATGCAAGGTTGTGAAATCTCTACTCTTAAATATCAAACAAAGCTCAAAAGAAAAATGAGTCAATATTCAACTAATAAGCATGAAATGTTTAATAGTTTCTATACCTATCAAAAGTATATTTGATTCACTGAGACTGTCTATTTCTCCTCCATCTACTTCCTCTAAAATCCTCTCTTTAAGTATCATTCACATATCACTCTACTAAGATCACATGCAACATAAAACTTACGTAGCATCCACATGGTAGCATCAATCAAAACGTAATTATACAAATACTATTCAATAACTTCTTCATCTATCTTAAGTATGTTTTAGTTATTGAGACTCTAATTATTTCCCTTTCTAGTCACCTCCTCTTGAGTTCTCTTTTGAAGTGTCATTTATGTGTCATTTTTCTAAAATCATGTATAATACAAGATTTATGCACCATCACTGTGATTCATCATTCAAAACATTACTTTTACATAGAGTAAGATGAGTTCCACAATAACTATTAAAAGTCACGGTTGCAAGTTTTCATTCTGAACACTCTTTTGTGAAGCAACATATGGTGAATGACTTTATCGTATTTTAAAACTACATAGGAATTATACCATGCATACTACATACTCTCAAGTTTTCAAAGTAGCATGTAATTTCTTGCTATATGTATTGCAGGGGTACCTTATAGCCATGAGGGCCATCCCAGTTAAAGGAGAAAGGCCTGTTATTGCTAGTAGATCCTATAATGCTTAATATATTATATAAGGTGGTTCTAATAAGTTACGTACATCATTATTATATGAAATCTCTATATCTAAAAGCTAGGCATTTTACCTTATGCAATCTGAACTCGATCATTTTTATTATGCATATTAAGTACTTAATAAGTATTAGGCAAAACATTCAAGTATTAACAAGTATTTAGGTACTTTATATACATATCTTAAAATAAAATTCAAAACAAAGCATACCCATATTAAGTATAAACGAGTCAATAAAATGTCATTTAATCACTATTATGACTTACTCTATGTGTCATTTAAATCAAGACTTAAATAGATTCTCATTTATATCTATATAATTCATGAAGTTGCCATTAACATTTTAAAGAAACTTACTTTAAAAAATATTTTCACTTTATTTTGATGAAATGTACAGTAACTATGAGTTAACGTGTACTATGGTCCCAAGACAAGCAATATGATAAATAAATATTTAATTTCAATCACTAGCGAAATGCTTTCTAATTAATGAAATATATTCTTATTTGGCTTGACTTGGCAAAGACGCTACACAGGAAAATTAAATTGAACACATTTTTAACCTGGAAAAAATCTAAGTGATTCGATTTGGTTCTACTGCAGCATATGAAGAGTAGTTGTAAAATCTGCGATGCTTCGACACGTTTATTTAAGACCCCATCAAATATTCAACATTTGGTTTAATACGGTACGCCAATAACATGCATCTATGAATGAAAAAAAACAGAGAAGACTGATTGTGCACACCATTTAGGCGTGTCCTGATGTACATAAGTCAATACTGTCTATCAACTGTGATTTGATATTTATTTAAGTTTTGATATAATAATAGGAATAAAATCAAACTATTTAAATAATTTATTATCAAATCAAAATCAAACTTTGTAATACTTCATTTAACTAGCTTGAGTTTGATTAAACTTAAATGGAATATCTAGATAATTGTTCAATATTCGAGGATCATATGTAGCTTATGACTTTTTCTTTTCAAATTTAAATATGATAAAGTTTTATGCCAAATAGGATTCATAATATTCAAAATTCAATCTAATACCTCACAAAGTGTTACACTAAAATAATATCTATAAAATTAGTCCAACTCTATTTGATTTGGATCGTATTTATCTGGCTTAATTGTATTTATTAGTGATATTTCCTGTGTCAAGTATATATACTTTGAGAAAGTGCAGGAAATATTAAAATCTTGGTGATATTTCACCTAATGAGTATAAAGTAGTATGCATATATTGAAAAAGTATAGGGGATAGCAGAACCCATGACGTTGATATACATTATATATGTTCCGGTATAACTCCTTGTTATTAAGAGCGGCATATTACCATATATATCTGTAATTCTGGGGGTGGGGGCGCCGGAGTAGGGGGGAATGGATGAAAATAAGATGATAATTATCCATTATGGCAATGACTAGCTAGTATCAATAGTGGTAAATCATCACGGAAAATTTAAATAAAAATAGATGAATCGATTTTCATTTTTGAAAGAGGAGTTGCTTTCATCTATATTCTATATTTGATATGTGTCTAATTTATTTCTATCACTACAAGAATTTTAACATTTCGTGACATTTAATAAATATTATCCAAAATTAAGTAAACCTTACAAAAAAAACATTTAATAACATTTATTAAATGTCATAAATAGACGTTACCAAAAGTTTATTATAGAAAGCATTAAGTGACGTTTAAAAGGTAAACGTCATCAATAAACTGATAATTGCAACGTTTAAACGTTATTAATAAGCAACATTTAATAACATTTGAATATTACTAAAAGTAAATAATTTAAAGCCAAAATTGTTTGCCAAAATTCATTTTTTTAGTAACATTTAAACGTTACAAAAAGTGAAAAATCGGTAATATTTAAACATCATAAAAAAAATTTAAATGTTATTAATAAACAGTTTCTGTAACATTTAAACGCTGCAAATAATTAATATTTAATAACGTTTAAGCGTGATTAAAAGGTTTTTGGTAACGTTTAAACGTCACAAAATATGATTGTTATAATGATATGATAAATCTATTTATAAATATAACAACTTGAACTTGTAATAAAATAGTATGCAATAAAATAATAAAGGTGAAAAAAGTGGACATTTGCATATATGCTTATAATTGTCCACTTCCGTCGTCAACTATACTTTACAAAAATAGACATTAACATATCCCAAACAATATTATCCAAACTTTACAGAACTTAGTAGTAAAATAAACTCTCTATTGATAGCTTACTCTTGCCCAAATTGATAATCAACTTCCAAAAAGTAACTATACAATAAACTGTAATTTATAAACTAGCTATTCTATTGCTCAGTCTGATTACCATATGATAATCTACTCTTGTACAATTAAATGATAATAAATATCATAAAAGTGGACATTTGCATATAAGCTTATAATTGTGCACTTCCATCATTAACTACAAGCTTTACAAAAGTTATAAAAGAGGACATTAACATATCCCAAATAATATTGTCAAAACTTTACAGAATTAGTAGTAAAATAAACTCTATTCATAACCTACTCTTGTACAATCCTTCCTCCCCTTCTTTGTCCAACCTTTCGTCTTTCAACAATTACAATCCTATAATTGAATATTAAGATTATTAACTTAGTATTTATGTAAATAAAAACATGACACAAAGAAGAAATGAATAGTTCACATGATTCTTGTGGATAAAAATAAGATAAAATAAAATCAAGACTAAAAAGATAAAGTAACATTGTATTTAACTTAATTATGTTTGTTAGTCAAGATCTAGTAGTATGGTGATGACATAGATATCATTGGAGTAGCATCTAATTAACATTAATATAATTAAAAAACTTACAATCCTTGTCACTATTATTGTAATCCATAAGTGTTTCATCCACTTCATCATCTTCATCTTCATAATAATCGAAATCATCATCATGTTGTGTGCCATTTAAACCTTAGATTGAACCCTAGGTAAAAGAGTCATAGGTTTGAATCTCCTTATGAATGTAGGATTAGTTGAACTTTTATTTCCAAACACGAGCAGCTCATCCTACAAGAGAAAAACCTGTTACTTTAGAGACTAGCTAGCTCATCCTTAAGTAAGAAAACTACAAGTATAATGGAAGTAAGTAATTTAAGTTTTAGTTGGAAATATGTAAGTTCTACTCAATAATTCATTAATAAATGTGATAAAAAATTTTCCAACGTCTGTTTTTTTGTTGTTTTTTTGGATATTAGGATACTAATAAGCAAACACAAGTAGATATTTAAAAAAATCCATTTAAACTAATAATTCGCAAAGAAAAAACCTAAAAGAAGAAAAAACAAAAAAAAAAAAAAACAAAAAAGAGTACATTTCTTATATGGATTCAAAATGCATTAAATTGAATGAAATAGCCAACCATAACAGCACTTCAATTTCACCAAAAAGTTAGGATAAAGAGAAGATTACGACTTTATGTGAAATAGAAATCGAGACACCATATCATTATAGTTTCAACTGTCAATTACTTACTAATTAACCGAATATAAAAATATTACTTGAATCTCTATTGTTGGAAAGGAAGCTCTGTTTCTAAAGCATATACGACCAAATTCCTTCAATGGCTTTATTAAGCTTAAACCTACACTAGGTAGTTTTGAAGATTTCAGACTATAATGATAACATCCTAACGACATTTTAAACAGTACAAACTTTTGATTTTACTTAGGAAGCTTTCATAGTATGCAACCCTATCCTCAGTTCCAACCTTCTCAATCAATTCAACTAGACAAAATGGAACTTAGAAAGTTTGAACTACACTATCAACCATCGATAGTACCTCTAAGAACAAAAAAAGAAGCAAAATGTACACTATATTCCAACGTAACAGCAGATTATGTAAGGTATTCCTTGTTTACTTGATGTTTTTCATCTCATGATGATGAAAATAGCAACATAAACACTCAATGAAGTCTCATCCCTCTTAATTGGTTGGCTATAGTAACCCTTAATGACATCATGTGTGTAACAGTACGTGGTAGTAGATTCTATCACTTGTTCTTGACAAGTTTACAGTTGTTTGCCACATTGATTTCATATACTCATTTTTGTAATAGTTTGAATAGTTATGTAAACCTTTTTATCTTTTGATAGTCTTATATTCTTCCTTTTTTATGAAAACTTTATTTATCTCAAAAAAGTTTGGCCCTCCAACTCTCTTAATTGACACAATAGTGAAAATATTTCCAAATTTCAAAGTTTCTTTATGGAGTAACAAGTTTGGCTAGATACTTAAACTCCTTGCTACAGAGCTAGCTCAAATGTAGTAAAAGAAAGTTTGAAGAGACTTGGTGTGGATGAAGTGTTCATTGAGAGCTAACTAGAAGTGAAGAATGCCAAGTCTCTCATGGTAAAATCTATTTGACTTAGCATAGATGATAGGTGAATTGGTAAAGTACATATGCAAAGCACATAGAGATATTACTAAGAACTATCAAGAAAAACATTAACTATAAGGTTGCTCAAAGCACATTGAATACAAGTTAATGCTTTCTCCTCGTTTTTGTTTTTTACCTTATAGTCATAAATTGGTTTTCTATAACATCATTTTTACTTGAAAAGTCCTCCTTCATGGTTCTATTTGTCACATGTGAACTATTTTATGATGCATTTTTTGAAACCTGTCCAGGCCATCCTCAACTTCCAAATGTAACTTACAATTCCAAGCCTAAGTTGAATCTTTTCTAAACTTAGTCTAGTGTACTATAAACTAGGTTTTGAAAAGATGACATGATCAATCGTCCCTATCACCTCATATGCATGCTTTCTCTCTCTGCAACTTCAAATAGAGAAAGACCACCACCACCAGCAACAACTCCACCAACCTTAAATTCACACAAGAAAGAAGTAAAAGATATAATGAAGTAATGCTCCATTAAATACAGCTACTCTTGAAACTACTTGTCTTTTTGGAATTATTTAGATACCACAAATTTAAATCCAATTGAACCTACCTTTGAAAAGGCAAGAAATTGATCCTTTTTTGCTGAATCATAACTGGCAAATACATCGATATTTATTATGCAAAACACATTGCATTTGTCAAGCCTAAAATCCACCAAGAAAACAACATTAGAATGACCAACAGAATACTACAAAAATGGTAGATTATGATTATAGATTACATATTCAAACAAAAAAAACGTATATAAACCTTTTTCACAAAGAAAGCACTTGTTCTTGACAACCAAAAATGGGGTAGCAATGCTCTACAATCCAAAATCAACCTATTTTTAACTATTAAAAGAACAACTCTTGTTTTTAAATCTAAAAACAAAGCACAACGCCCCCACCCCAGCAACCATAACAAAGATTGTAGCTTCAAGTCTTTCCTACTTTATGATTTCTTGAACTCGCAACACTATATCTTTAAGTGGCTTTAATAATTCCTGCAGGTAAAAAAGGAATGAAAGATGACTAGATGAGATTTGCCTTTTTACCACAAATGCACTATAAAGCTACAAGTCTCCTACTTTAGCTAGTGGAAAAACTTTTGAAATAAAAATGCAAGTCTATAAACTTAATAATGGTAAAAATGACTGACTTTAAATTGACTTATGCTCTGATGCTAATTGGAAGTGTGATCAATTCTCAAAGAACATCTCAGATTCTAAATTCACGTACTGCATTAACATAAGTACCATGAGAACAATAGCACCGTCGCTGATTCCATCTTCTTTCAACCTATTGGTAGTAGCCTTGGCTATTTCAGTTTCTTTCACGTCCTCTCTCACTTTACTAACAAGAGAGGTTATCTTCATTTAATAAGGTAGCACTTGTCCTTTCCTTGTCTGCCTCCTTTTCTTCCATGACAAGACTTAGTCTAGATGTGTTGTTGATTCTCAAAATTGAACTAGCATTGTATGCTACTTTTCCTCTATCCTTCTTCAAACTCTCAGCAAGTTCTTTAAGAACATATTCGCCTTTTGGTAACTCATCAAATAGTGAAAAGATCAAGAACTTTGGTTGGAAGAGGAGGCGATATCCTCATCATCTCTCTTGCTGCATGTAGCCTAATGATGCACAACATGGTCACTACATGTGTCTCCCACACTTGAAATGAATTTTTCATCCTTTTTCAAACTTATACATACATACATACATACATTCATACACACACACATATACATCATATTTCAAAAAGTGCATCTCTTGCATAATTTTTGGACATGTAATAGAAACTCTCCTTTTGAATAAAAAATTATGTTTTCATATCATTTTATAACCTTAGATGAAAAATTTATATACATAAACTTTTCAATATAAAAGATTCTAATTTAAGAATCATGATGAATGTCTTAAGTTATAAACTAAATGCACGAAGCATTCATATACACGTTGGATATTAATCCACTAATCAATTTCCCAACATGTGATTTCAATGATTGGATTACGAAATAACTACCGTCATAAACAATATTTATGAAATTTTCATTAAGTAACTTAGAAAAACCTTGGTCACTCAAACAAGAAACATAGAGTAAATGAATCCTTGCTAGCAAGTGGAAGCGGGCCATAGCAAAATAGGTAAAATTTGCCAACCCCGTAATGACCCCAACAAGACACATTATCCTGATTTAGATGCCAACCCATATGCATCATTTTTACAGCTAGATCTCATATTAGATGATCTCAACACTTTAATATAGCCAGGACTATTGAGACCATGATCCCATTGCAAGATAGGTCGTAAAGGCTCTCGTACATCACAGAGAATTAAAAATTTATTAGTAGATACCCTTAAATTTAAATCCAGTTGAACCTACCTTTGAAAAGGCAAGAAATAGACCCTTTTCCATTGAATCATAACCAGCCAATACATCGATATCTATTATGTAAGACACATTGCATTTGTCAAGCCTAAAATCAACTAAGAAAATGACATTAGGATGAGCAACAGAATACTACAAAAATGGTAGATTATGACTATGGATTACATATTCAAACAAAAAAAAGTATATAAACCTTTTTCACAAAGACAACACTTGTTCTCAATAACCAAAAATGGACAAAAACCATTCTAGTTGTTGTTGCACATTACCAATTACTGGCAATTCAAAATAATATTGTAAAAAGTTGAATATTTATTATTATTATTATTATCATCATCATGTGAAGATTCCTTTTTCAAATGATATTATAAAGGGCTTTTCCATTACATGTTGCCAAATGAGTTCTTCAATTTTTTCAAGACACCATCTTTATTAGACTCCTTACAATGCACTTGTTACGGGATCTTTTCCTAAATCTATTTTGCATCTCTTTATATTTTTAGTCCTTATAATGTAAATTTCATGACCAAAGCCCGATTTATTTCCTAGAATTTCTAGAAGTATCTGGATATAGCGAATTTTAGCTGCTATAGGTGCTTAGATGATAGCAGGTAGGAATAGATCTTAACCATTAAATAAGATAGATCTGGATCATCGTTCACAGAGACATGGATCCTCTTCTCATTCGTAAAGCATCCATAAATACAACAATTCATTCTTACTCTTATAAGTCTCTCTAAACTTTACCCCTCTAGTAAGCCTACTCTCGTATCTCTTGAAGGAAAGGTTAATAACTTGGCCTTTCAACAGTATCCTCGGAGAGTCTAAGTGTTGCACATGTTAGTATTTAAAGCATTCCACATGTGACAAATGATATCAAGCAATTTTTTGGTCTAAGAAGGAATAAAAGAATGTTTCTAAAGTTGCTACTAAGTATGTTAGGCTCCTTATGAATTCTTTTGTAGCCAATGGGCCTACCATTTAAGAAAATTCTTATGGAAGCGAAGCAATAGTGAAGGCTAAAATGGTTAAGGTAGAGCTAGTCATGATCGATATGATGGAGCATGTTTAAGTTGTAGAGAAAGGCTTGAGTAAGTTTAAAGAGGAGCTTTGAATGGAGATGCTGACACTTAAACAAAGCTAGAAGTGATCTATAAAGGTAGGATGCTACCATAGAAGAGATGGTGCATTCCTTGAGAAAGTAGTTAGAATATTAAAGAGCTTAAGTCTAATGGCGTCTTAAGGCTAGATATAAGCTAGCTTGAATAGGGGTAACAGCAAGAGTAGATATAACAAAACCTAAGAACTTCTATCGATCTAGAAATGCCAAATAAATATACTACTTCTTTGGATATAGAGTAATACTTTAATGCAATAAGAGTGATGCTAAGGGTTGTTCTTATGTTCCTAGATGATGTGACCATACCGTAGTGGCAAAGAGAAGAAAAGATGGTGTGACAAAAGTAGGTACAGAGCCGATCTTGTCAGAATGTGGGAAGAACGTAAAGTTAATTTGCTACACTCAATTTTATTTAAGCAATGTGATAAGGGATGTTTAGGCAAAGCTAACACAATTAAAGCATCAGATGTCCATTAGGAACTAAGTGTAGGAATCCTAAAGCTATTGGAGATTCCCGATATGATTAATAAGGATGCTATGTTTGCATTCTATAATGTGTTGCAAAGATGGGACCAAATAAACCCAAAGACTTAGCCCATACCATGGCCACAATTGATGGAGTTCTAGTAAGTCGAATGTCTTGATTTTAAGGGAAGGGAGAAAGAAATGTGCCAAGGCTGGGTTGCAAGAGTAGACAAATCTAAGCTTAGGTAAGAATGAGAAAATCCTTGCTTAAAAAGGCAAGGCTCCCATAAATGACAAGGAACTATTTGAGAAAAAGTTTTCCCTCTTCCTATATGTTGGAGGACATTATGCTAGAGATTATCCCATTCGAGATAGACTAGCAGCCATAGTAAAAACAAAAGAAGAGGAGGAGGAGGCCTAAAAGGTTTAAGCTAGGGGGTTTCAAGTTGTTGGCGTAATGTAAAGAACGTGTCCTTATGTATGTTGAAGCCTTTGTAGCAAGATGAAAGATCAATACCCTGGTAGATACTAGAGTCTTAGACATATTCAATTTTAAGGAGGTGGTTGAGAAGTTGTAACACCCCAGAACCTAGAGCATTATAGCCCACCACATATTACTATTACAAGCGGCAAATTAAAGCTCTAAAATTCCATAATACTTCAAAACCTATTCATCTCCATTAACTATCATACTACTATAATTTCAATAAAATAAATAACTCTCAAATAAATCATTCCAATTTCGTTATTTAATAACAATGAAAATCCCAAGATAAACAAATATTTTCCTATATTATTTAACATAACTAGGAATATGCTATTATCTCTATAATTTCAATTTAACTAATAATATTCCAAATTACAAGTCTTCCTAATTTCCTCACTCCTCATCCATATAGTAATAATGCTCTCTCCCATTTTCATCCTTATAATATCCCACCAAGTTCTCATTCTCATCACACTTTACTTGCTCGTCATTCTCACCTACGGTTAAAAAAAATATAGACGCTCATCGCCCCTTCCTACTACAAGGAGGTGGTTGAGAAGTTCAATATGTGAGTATCACATCCAGATGCACATAACACAGCACATTAATAACACATTCATATAAGTAATGTTAATCCACAACATAATCACACATCAACTTACACATCAATCATAATCAATTTCATGGTACAGGGGTACTTATAACCCCGATGCAGATGATATTGTCTTAGTGGGAACTGCCACTATGGGCCCCATCTAACCCTAATCTACCTATCATTTCAATACACGGCTCTATTAGAGACAACGTTGCATATCGATCATCAAGGTGCCCCCTAAGGACTTGCAACTACAGGTTCCTAAGCCGAGCCAAGCATAAGCAACATATAACATGTCATTCACATTTCACATTACATTACAAAATTCTCATAACCAATTCATTTAATAACTACCTAACAATCACAACCAACAAACAAGGTAAACACGTACCTAAAATCCTAACCTTAAGCACATCTGATCTTAAACTTAAACTAAATTGAAATTTGTACAACATCAATACATCATTCTTAATACTAACCTAAGAATAGTATAATTCCTTAATTCTCTTAATCTATTAGATTATATAAGGTCTTACTAACTATCTACGTTGTATGGAAATTAGTTTAATTAGAAGCTAAATGGATATACAATTAAGTTATTTTTTACTCAATATGGCCATATTGGAAGCCGTGTAGCTTAGCACGAGATAATATACAGCCGTATCAAAGGTCGTGTACCTTTCTGTAAGGTCTGGGTTTAGCACGGGCAAGACATAGCCGTGTTAAGAGGCTATGTATCTTTCCATAAGGTTTAAGTTCAACATGGGTGAGATACAACCGTGTTGGGAGGCCATGTATCTTTTTGTAAGGCTAGGGTTCAACACGAGCAAGATACAGTCGTGTTAGGAGGCCATGTATTTCTCTGTGAAATCTAGGTTTAACACGGTCGAAACACAACCATGTTGAGAGGCCGTGTATCTCTCGGTAAATCTTTGCAAACCCTAATTTCTCTTTTATTAATTCATCATAATTTTAAATCTATTGCTCTTAAATTTAAATAAACCATAAATCATAGAATTTCTAATTACTTTACATGGATTAGAATTCTTACTTAGTTCAAATTATGCTTGAAACTCCAAATTCAATGACTTCTGTGCTTGTTCAATCTGTCCTTAAACCCGATTCCTATTATAATCAAGTCAAATCCATGATCCTTAATATCAATTGTTAGAATAGATCTTTGTTTACTAGTTACAATCTTTACCTGTTTGATTTGCCATTAGATTCACCTTTAGGTCGGTTTTCTTGTAGGGTCCTCTTGCTCTCTAGGTTTCTAGAATTGTAGTTGAAAAATGAGCAAAAGGATAAAACCCTAGATTAGTGTAGTTTGTATAGTCTCATTAGGAAAAAAACAAAACTACCCCTGCCTCTTAACCTTATTTACAAAATTTCCCTTAATCTTATATTATTTGACTTAATAATTATGAGTGTATATATATATATTAGAACCATATATTACATTCTCCCTCATTTATAAAAAACTTTTGTCCTCGAAAATTACCTAGAATTGGAAAGAGTTTTGGATACTTTTTCTTCACTTCTTCTTTTAATTCCCATGTTACTTCTTGTTCTATTTAATTTGTCCATTGTACTTTGACATAGGGAATTCTTCTTCTTCCTAATACTTATTCCTTTGTGTCTACTATTCTCACAAGTCTTTTTATAGAGGATAAATCTGGTTGTACCTTCAAGGGTTCTAAGGCTACTACTTGATCCAAGTTTAGTACATATTTTCTTAACATCAATACATGAAACACATCATGTACCCTAACCAGACTTGGTGGTAAGGCCAACTTATAAGCGATTGTTCCAATTCTTTCTAGAATTTCAAACGAACTCACGTATCTTGGATTTAGCTTACCTTACAGTCTAAACCCGAATATCCCTTTCATTGGAGATATCTTTAGTAAGACTTTATCCTTAACTTGAAATTCTAAAGGGCGTCGCCGTTTGTCTACATAACTTTTCTAGCGACTTTAGTCTGATAGAATTCATTGCTTTATTACTTTCACCTTACTTATTATTTCCTATACTATCTCTGGTCTTAATATTCATCTTTATCCCACTTCATCCTAGTGTAAGGGATATCTGCACTTCTTGCCATACAATGCTTCATAGGGAGCCATCTGTATAGTAGCTTGGTAACTATTGTTATGAGCAACTTCTATTAAAGATAAGTGATCACTCCAATTACCCCCTTGATCCAATGTATAAGCTCGCAATAGATCTTCCAGAATTTGGATAGTTCTCTTAGACTAACTATTCATTTGAAGATGAAATGCAATACTAAACTGAAGTTTGGTTCCCAAGGCTTGATTTAGACTCTTCTAGAATCTACTCACAAATCAAGTATGCCTGTCAAATGTTATAGTGGCTGGTACCCCATGTAATCTAACAATCTCTCTTATGTATATTTGAGCAAGCTTTTCTAGTTTGTAGTCTACCTTAATTGGCAAGAAATGAGCAAACTTGGTCAATTTCTCTACTATCATCCAAATTGCATCATATTTCTTCTTGGTTCGCAAGAGTGCTGTGACAAAATCCATAGTTACATGTTCACACTTCCATTTAGATATAGGAAGAGGTTGTAACTCACCAGCTAGTCTTTGGTGCTCAATCCTTATTTGCTGAAATGTGAGACACGTGGACACATATTCTGCTATCTCCCGTTTCATATTTTTCCATTAGTAATTATTATTGAGATCTTTGTACATCTTGGTGCTTCTTGGGTATACTATATACCCTGAGTAATGGGCTTTTTTTATAATATTCTTCTTTAACTCTTGTCGAGTCTAATTTTTGAACTTCCCATTCCTAATCCGATCTATACTAAACCCTATGCTCATCTAATGTAGATCCTCGACTTGAGTTAGGAATGTCGTTTTATTTTTGAAGTCGCCACCCAACTGTTGTTGGGAAAGATTGAATTAAGACTAATTGAGCGGATTAGTCCTAATTTGGACCACTAGTCGTCGTGATTTCCTCTTCTCGTTTTTTTTGTGAAAAGAGGAAAGGGGAAAACCAGAGTTTCTAAGTTCGGAGGCTAACCTATTAAAACCCTAAGGTTACCACCTAATCTCCTAAAATCTTAACCTTATCTAGAAATGTCTTTTATTGTCTTTTATTGGATTTTTGGGTGAATTATTTTAGGAAAATGATTTTTATTCCTTTTTAGGGTTGCCCCAAATGGGTGCCTACGTACCTGCTATTCAGGATCAAACAAGCCATAGTTCGCCTTTCCTGAAAAAATTTTAATGGGTTCGTGAATTTTAATTATGAAATCTCTTTTGATTTATGTTTTTACCATTTTAGGATTTTTTTTCTAAAAAAATCTAAGCCTAAGCTTAATAATTTGACTTTTTGAAAATAATAATTTTAAGGAAAAACATCAATTTTGGATTTATTTGAGAAAATGATTTTTCTAAGTGATAAATTTTCATTTTTTCTATTTTTCAACTCATTTCTACTATTATAAATTTTTATTAATTTTTATGATTTTTATTAATTTTTATAATTTTTATTAATTTTCATAATTTTTATAATTTTTCTTGAAAAATTTTCTCCTACATTATTCATTTATCCTATTTTAAAATCTAAATTTTTATTATTATTCTTTTCTAATATTTTTATCATTTTCTTTATAAATTTTCTACATTTTTATTATTTATTATTATAGTTATTATTTTTATTTTTATCATTCATCTTAAAAAAAGTAATCTAATTTCTAACATTTTTTCTATTTTTTCGAATTATAAATAACAAATAAGTAAATAAATAAATTCGAAATAAATAAATAAAATAAATACAAAAAATCGAAAAATCCGACTTACCTGGATCTGGGACGGTGCGCGGGTCGGGTCGGGTCGGGTCGGGTCGATCGGACGCGGTGGCTGGGGATGCTCATTGATGGCGTTCCGGTGGCCTTTTGCAGCGGTTGAGGTGTCAATTCCTAGGTTCTCGAGGGTGAGGAACTCAACTATGGGGGTGGTTTGCTTCAAAAACGCCTCCTGGTGGTTGCCCAACACTTGATCGGTGGTCGCGGTTTTGAATAACTCCGGCGAGCTTCGATTCTCTCCTTTTTCTCTCTTTCTCTCACTTTTGATCCGTGATTCTGCTTCTCTACTTCATCCTCTATTTATAGGCATTCAAAATCATGCTGGATAAGCTCGGATTTCCACCGATCGAAGCAAATTGGATTGCGGTTAAACAAACCAACTCCTATTCGTGTAAATCCATCGATTTTTTGAGATTTGATTCCAATTGGATGATGTTTATCTTAATTTTGTTGAAGATCTGTTGGATTTGTGCAAAAAATCGAATCAAAACGGCCGAAATTCGGATTTTTCTCCTCGCCGGCGATCTCGGACAGAGGTTGAAGACGATCACACGCCCGGCGCGTGCGTTCGCTCCAGCCAATCAGGTGCTACCATGTGTCCCAAGTAAAGAAAAATTCACAAAATGCGGATTCTGCTTCCCTCGCGTTTCGAACCCCTGACCTCGCACCCGTCCGCGCACACCTGACCATGGTTCAGACCAGCCGAGTTAGCCCACTTTCGCGATTTTATTTATTTCTCAAATTGCATTTATGCAATGTGATTTTTTTATTTTTTTGTATTTTTTGATATTTCAAAATTTTGTAAAAATCATTTAACCCTTATTATTGACATTTCTGAAATTATTTTTCAAAATTGATGTATTTTCCTATTTATTTTTATTTTTTGAACATTTTTCCTATTTTTGCTAAATTAGAAAAAAATATGGAAAAATTGGAAATTACTTATTATTGATCCTTAGGGCAAAAATGGGGTGTTTACACCTGCCCCTCTTTGTAGTAAAGTTTGGAAAACTTAACTACAAAGATAAGAAAGACGCCATTTTTGGCCTCTTTGTTGAATGGATAACGCTTTGGTTTGGCTGGTTATCTGGAATTTGGTTTTTGGTAGGAAGATGCTCCATGAGCTAATAATCCCATGAGTCTTTTGTGATGGTTGGTATTGCTTAGGAAATGGTCCTAACAATTTAGAATAATGTATCCTCCCAAAAAGTGCTCTATGGACTGACTAATTGGCGATAGGAAATACCTCAAACATTGTTTAGGAGTGCAGGATAACGGACGATAGGAAGCGTCTTATTGGACTAGCAACCTTGAAGATAAGATTATCTTGGGAAGCGCTCTTATGAGCTGGCCACCTGTTAACAGAAGCGTCTGATTAGACTAGCAACTGTTTTGGAAAATACCTTCGAAGAGTGCTCTTACGAGTTAACTAATCGGTTATCAAAAGTGCTCCTATGAGCTGACTAATTGATAGATTCGAAGAGTGCTCCTCTAAGCTAACTAATCGATGGATTCGAAAAGTGCTCCTTTGAGCTAACTGATTGATAGATTCGAAAAGTGCTCCTCTGAGCTAACTTTAAGAAAAGGTCTCTAGGAAAGTGCCCCTTCTTGGGTTGACCATCCTTAGCGGGAAGTGTCTTCTTAGACTCACGACCCTGAGGGAGAGATGTCTCGAAAGGTGCCCCAACAGGCTGACCATGAGACAAGATATTTAGGAGAGTGCCTCATTGTGGGCTAACTAACCTATAGCATAGAGAAATATCTCAAAAAGGTGCCCTTGTAGGCTGACCTTAACAAAGGATATCTAGGAAAGTGCCCCTCTATGGGCTAACTAACCTATGACAGAATGTCTCTAAAAGTGCCCTTATGGACTGACCTTGAGAGAGAATACCTAGGAAAGTGCCCCTCTATGGGCCGACTAATCCATGGTAGGAATACATGTCTCGAAAGGTGCCCCAATGTGCTGACCCCACGAGAGGAAGCTTAGGGAAGTGCCCCAATGTGGGCTGACTAACCTATGATAGGAAGAAATGTCTTGAAAGGTGCCCTTATAGGCTGACCTTAGGAAGAGATATCTAGGAAAGTGCCCCATTACGAGCTGACTAACCTATTCAAGAGGACGTTGAGACAAGTGCCTTATTATGGGCTGATTAATCTTATGCTTTTGAATACGCTTCTACTGACTTGATTGAATGATTTGATGTTTTCATGATGTGTGGATGATAGTCATTTATTTTAACATGCTTGCCAATTTATCATGGATAGCAACCAAACAACCGAACCTTCGTGCTGGCTTGCTTCTACTTCACTTCTTCTTACTTTGACACGGGGTTGAAGATATCGATGTCCTTCCTTTTTTGTACGCATGGTTCTTTAAACGGTAGTGTTATCCTACTAATGCACTAGGTTCTAATGCTCAAAAGTAGATATAATTATATTATAAAATCTATTGAGATTCATTATCATTTTAGTGTTTATCATTCATTGGTGAAGTGATGGGTAATGTGTTTAGGAATGAGAATTGGTTAGAATTATTGACCATTCAGAGACATTAACTTTGCTTGTAAAAAATAAAAACTAGACTCAACGAAATTTGTATCGAATATTGGCTTTCATAAACATTTGGTAAAAATTTCAATTCCCTTGCCTAAGGATAGTACATCTTTACAGCATTTGCATTAATGGGGTCTCTCAATTCTGGACCATCCATTTGATTCAATATCAAAGCACCTCCTGACAGAACCTTTTTCACCACATATGGACCTTCATAGTTTGGGGTGAATTTTCCTCTGGAGTCTTGGGCATTCGGGAGAACCTTCCTTAGCACCAGACCCCCTTCTTTGAAGTATCGAGCCTCATCTTCTTGTTAAATGCTCGGGCCATCCTTTGCTGGTAACACTGGCCATGACATAGTGCAGTGAGTCTTTTTTCATCAATCGGATTCAGCTGATCAAGCCTCTTCTTTACCCAGTCTGATTCAGTTAACTGAGTTTCTGACAGAATTCTGAATGACGGTATTTCGACCTCGACTGGTAGCACTGCTTCAGTACCATATACCAATGAATATGGGGTAGCTCCAGTAGATGTTCTTATTGAAGTCCTATAAGCCATGAGAGCAAACGTCAACATCTCGTGCCAATCTTTGTAAGTAGTTGTCATTTTTTCGATGATCTTTTTTATATTCTTGTTAGCTGCTTCTACTACCCCGTTCATCTGAGGTCGGTAGGGAGTTGAATTTCTATGGTTTATGTGGAATTGTTGAGATAAACCTGTCATCGACTTGTTATTAAGATTGGTACCGTTGTCGGTGATGATGGACTCAAGAACTCCATATCGAGTTATTATATCCCTTTTCAAGAAACGGACTATTACCCCTTTGGTGACATTGGCATATGATGAAGCTTCTACCCATTTGGTGAAGTAATCAATTGCTACCAATATGAACCTGTAGCCATTGGATGCTGTCGGAGTGATTGGGCCAATTATGTTGATTCCCCACATGGAGAAAGGCCATGGTGCTGACAATAAGTGCAGCTCGTTGGGTGGAGCATTTATCCGGTTTGCGTATACTTGACACAGATGACAGTGCTTGACATATTTTATGCAATCTGATTCCATGGTTAACCAATGGTATCCCAACCTCATGATTTTTCGGGCCAACATGTAGCCATTCATATGAGGTCCACATACTCCTTCATGTACCTCTTTCATCAGCTCACAAGCTTCATTTTCGTCCACACATCTTAACAAGGTGGTATTAGATGATCTTTTGTAAAGTATAGATCCACTTAATAAGAAATGGCTTGCTAACCTTCTGAGTGTTCTTTGGTCATTCTTGCTAGCCATTTCAGGGTATTTGCTTTCTTGGAGAAAGGTCTTGATGTCGTGATACCAGGGCTTGTCGTCTTGTGCTTTTTCAATTGTTAAACAATAGGCGGGCCGATTTTCGATGTCTATCTTCATCGGTTGGACTTCGGCTCCCCCTGTTATTTGGATCATAGATGCTGGTGTGGCGAGTGCATCTGCAAACTGATTCTGAGTTCTCGGGATATATGTGAAAGTGATTGCCTTGAATCCTTCGATTAGCTCTGTCAAATGTTGATGATATGGTACTAGTTTGGGGTCTTTAGTCTT
Organism: Laguncularia racemosa; assembly: GCA_037954665.1. Lineage (NCBI taxonomy): Eukaryota > Viridiplantae > Streptophyta > Magnoliopsida > Myrtales > Combretaceae > Laguncularia > Laguncularia racemosa. Next base: position 2,441,016 of record JBBMOL010000056.1, read on the forward strand.
GTATTCCCCTCTTGTCTGTAGTATGATGAGTGATGAATCCCCGTATACTTCTAATTCGCGGATTTCCATTTGGCAAGCCATTTTGAGGTCGAGGATGCACGCCTCATATTCCGCGATATTATTGGTATAGGGAAATGTGAGTCTTGTCGCTGTAGGGAATTGTGTGCCATCTGGGGATATCAACACTGCCCCGATCCCACAACTGAATACGTTGGCAGCTCCGTCGAAAAACATTTTCCACTTGGGGTTCTGCTCTATCCCACGGTCTTCTACCGGTATATCTTCCACTGTTAATACATTTTCGTCCGAGAATTGGGCCTGTATTTCTTAGGAATCTGTCTCGACAGGGTATTCTGCCAATTGGTCGGCTAAGACTTGCCCTTTCATCGAGTTTTGATTTATGTATGTTATGTCAAACTCTGATAAGAGCATTTGCCATTTAGAGATTTTCCCTATCAAAACGGGTTTCTCTGCCAAGTATTTCAAGGGATCATGTCTTGTCAGCAGTTCAATATGATAGTAAAGGGTATATTGCCTTAACCGGTGCATGACCCAAATCAGAGCACAACAAGTCCTTTCTACCTCTGAGTACCTCTGTTCCCCGTCTGTGAATTTCTTGCTCAAATAATATATGGAACGCTCTCTTCCCTTTTCCTCTTTCTGCCCCAACACACAACCCATGGATTTAGGGAGTATAGTGAGGTATAAGAATAAGGCTTCCCTTACTTCAGGACTATCAAGACTGGAGCTTTTATAAGGTAGTCTTTGATTGTCCTAAATGCTTTTTCGCATTCGTCGCCCCATTCTATTGTGGCATTCTTTTTCAACAGACGGAATAGTGGCTGGCACTTATCTATGAGCTGTGAGATAAAACGAGCTATGTAATTTAATCTTCCCGGCAAGCTTCTTACTTCTTTAACGGAGCGTGGGAAAGGTAACTCTAATATAGACTTTACTTTGTCAGGGTCGATTTTGATGCCTTCCTGGCTTATGACAAACCCTAACAATTTTCCTGTTGTGACTCCGAAAGTGCATTTCTCTGTATTTAACTTGAGCTGGAATTTTCTCAGTCGTTTAAACAATTTCCTCAAGATATCTATATGGCTTTCTTCTTCTTTAGATTTGGCTATCATGTCGTCGACGTATACTTCGACCTCTCGATGCATCATGTCATGAAGTATTGTGACCATGGCTCTCTGATACGTTACCCGGACGTATAAATTTGGTTTTTTAAACCAAAGGGCATGACTTTGTAACAGAAAGTTCCCCATGTTGTGATGAAAGTCGTTTTGGTTTTATCTTCTTCAACCATCTTTATTTGATTATATCCTGAGAAACCGTCCATGAATGAGAAAAGATGGTTTCCTGTAGTGTTGTCCACTAGAACGTCAATGTGAGGTAGGGGGAAGTTATCCTTTGGCGTAGCTTGGTTTAAGTCCCGGAAGTCTACGCATACGCGTACTTTTCCATTCTTTTTCATAACGGGGACTATATTTGCTACCCATTCTGGGTAATCGGATACTTCGATAAACCCTATTTCTAGCAGTTTCTTGACTTCTTCCTTAATCTTTAGTAAAATGTCAGGCCTAAATCTTCTCAGTTTTTGTTTTTTAGGTTTGACATCTTCATTCGTGGGAAGTCTATGAACCACTATTGATTGGTCTAGTCTTGGCATGTCACCATATGCCCAGGCGAACACATTTGCATATTCCGTTAACAGCTCGGTTATCTCACACTTTTGCTCGGCACTTAAACTGGTCCCAATTTTAAGGTTTTTCGGTTTTTCCATGCTTCCTAGATTTACTGTTTCCACCGGCTCGTCGATTGAAATTCCGCTTTGTTCATGTTTTTGCCAATTTTCTTGTATTATTTCGTGGTCAAGGATATCGCCTTCAACAACTGACCCAGCAGCATTGGAAACGATATCAACATTTTTATTTTCTACCTGTGCGAAATATCCCTGATGTTCGATGGTGGGAGATTTGGGTAAAGTAAAATGAAAGCATGTATATAAGTAAGACAAACTGTAATTGAATTAATAAAGAAGTCTCAATAAACTTTGTTTAACAATTGTTCTCTATCCTTGAGCTGACCTAGAGCTATCAATAGGATAACAGAACCAATTATTCAGAGCTGGATGCTGATTGGATGTGTGGGGGGTTAGGCTCCCATTGCTGACGTCATCGTCGCTTATCCGAGGCTCTTGCATGACAGTTGCTTTTCTGAAAGATTGTTGGAGGGGTGGAATACGCATTGGGGTGTTGCTTGGCTTCTCTTTCATCCTGCCTTTGACACCTCTGGCTTGTGCTTCTTCCCGAGCTGTAGGAATGTAGTCAGTGCTGGTGTTGTTGCAGTTGTCGCCACTATTTGCCATCTTTGTTTTTGAACGTGTGCAAATTGGGCTTATGGGAGGGTTCAGTTGTTTAGGAGCTATCTTGATACCTGGCGCGCATTTTTTCTTTTTTAGTATAATGTATGCAAATGTGATGCATGTGTCATGCGCATGCTAAAAATGAAAGGGTCGACAATTGATTGGTGATATAATATTGAAACTTTATTTTTATTAATATTGAAAAATTTTGGAGTTCGATACTTAAAAAGAAAACAAATGAAAGAGTACAATGATAATCTATTTCCTAGCTCTCTTGGTCTTTTGTTGTGGAGACTCAGGCTTCCCATTGATGACGGCTTTTAGTTCTTCGACTCTGGCTTTGGTCCTCTCCAATTGTGCTTCCAAGGCTTTGTACCTTTGGTTGGATTCCTTGAATCGTCATTTCCAGATGTCTTTCTTATAATTTGCAGCTTCAAAATATACCTCCATCCGGGCTTTGACTTACTCTAGGTAGATTTCTAGCTTCGGATTTACCTTGTCCGGCCTCGTTGAGTGACATCTAGGACCCGGTATGCCCTTTCCCCTGTCTGATACAGCTGGTGGATCACGAACTCCCTGGTGGCTCGATGCTTTCCCACTTCGCCATCCAACTCACCGAGGTCTATATTCGGGCTTTCAATTCTGGCTTCCCAAAGTGTTTTGACCTCTGCCAGCTTGGCAAAATTTTCAGCCACCAGTAAGTTCGGATCTTGGTACTCGAAGGTGACCGCTTCCAGCGAGGGCCGATAAACTATGTCTTAAATAGTACCGAACTGGCGGACCACTGAGTTAGGGTGATAGCCAATACACCCACTGATTTCGATTAGGGGCACGGCCTGAAGGTTACTGCAGGTTAGAATAATTTTATCGCAGCAACTCCACCTGGCTGTCCATAGAATATCATCGGCACTGATGCTTCTAAGCACTTCTACCCAACTGTAGCTGGTAAGGTCGTCGAGTAGCTTTATCTTTTCTATGCATGAATCCACGAGATCCACTTGCTGAGCCAATGTTTTCCGGACCATGTTCAGCCCGAAACAGCATAAGGTTGATACTTGAGCGAAGGATCCCATGGCCTTTCTTCTTGACAAAGTTTAGGTTCCAGATTTGTTCAGCCAATAGAGCCGAGATGTAAGATCTTCCTTCCAGGAATTAGGTCACCAACTCTACAACCCGGTAGTGGACATAGAAAGTTCCGGTGGGGAATAGTATGGTGGCGAAAGCTGTCAAGATGAAAGCGTTCACCCTTCTCTGTCTATAAGTCTTGGGGTCCCCACACAATATGTCTTTCCTATCCCCATTGTCTTCTCGGGCAATGAACTAGGCTTCCAACTCGTCCATCTGTATGTAGTACCTATTACAGTCTGTTAAGGCCTTGTTGACTGCTGTTTTGCGGATACCCAGGAGTCTGCTGAAAATACCGGCTGGCCCGGCCTCTAGATCTGGCACATAGACTTGATCGGTTAGTGCTGGAGCCTGTAGCAGCTGGGTGTACTCTTCCAGGGTAGGGGTGATCTCATGTGGCTCGATGAAGAAAGCTGCGGGCTCTATTTCCCATAAATGGAGTATGGCCCGTACCAAGGGCAAGTTCATTTCCATCTTTGTTAGTGAGAGGATGGGCCCTATGTTCTGCTGGATGAAGGCCTGCTCCTCTAGGTTGTATAAGGTGAACCAGTGGTCCAACACTAATTCCGGGTCCAAAGGTTTATACACCCGGATCTCTTTGCGGAGAAGACGGTCAACTGTGGTACTAGCCATCTATTATAACAGACATTTCCTAATTACAACCAGAACTATGATAATATTACAGGGAAATAGATCTGAACTCCATGAACAAAACAACAAATATTACATCATTGTCAATTGTCAACCCATGATGTTATGTATGCAAATGGGTTGGTTCTAACTGGTCCCCAAGCTCTATGGCCTCCCGCATTCTCGGAGAAATGGATCTCAGGCCATATCGAAGCATTGGGTGGGGTAGCCTAATCGGTCCCGAACGGTGATCACCTCACTTCGCCCGAAACCTACATAATGGCCCCCCGTCTTAGGGTCTTAAGACAGTCCGGGTTCGACCGTATCTATTCACACAAATGTATGCATGCAGACCCAAAAGTAAAAAAAGAACCAAATCATAAAATTTAACTAATTCCTGAAAAGTTAGCAATAGAACAATAATCAAAAGACATTTCTCAAACAGGAGCAGTTTTGAGGAGATTCAGGTGGCTAGCTTACTGGAGAATGTACTCCCCAGTGGAGTCGCCATCCTGTCGAATCTAATTTTTGAACTTCCCATTCCTAATCCGATCTATACTGGACCTTATGCTCATCTAATGTAGATCCTCGACTTGAGTTAGGAATTTCATTTTATTTTTGGAGTCGCCACCCAACTGTTGTTGGGAAAGATTGAATTAAGACTAATGGAGCGGATTAGTCCTAATTTGGACCACTAGTCGTCGTGATTTCCTCTTCTCGTTTTTTTGTGAAAAGAGGAAAGGGGAAAACCAGAGTTTCTAAGTTCGGAGGCTAACTTATTAAAACCCTAAGGTTACCACCTAATCTCCTAAAATCTTAACCTTATATAGAAATGTCTTTTATTTATTTTTATTGTCTTTTATTGGATTTTTGGGTGAATTATTTTAGGAAAATGATTTTTATTCCTTTTTAAGGTTGCCCCAAATGGGTGCCTACGTACCTGCTATTCAGGATCAAACAAGTCGTAGTTCACCTTTTCTGAAAAAATTTTAATGGGTTTGTGAATTTTAATTATGAAATCTCTTTTGATTTATGTTTTTACCATTTTATGATTTTTTTTTCTAAAAAAATCTAAGCCTAAGCTTAATAATTTGACTTTTTGAAAATAATAATTTTAAGGAAAAACATCAATTTTGGATTTATTTGAGAAAATGATTTTTCTAAGTGATAAAATTTCATTTTTTCTATTTTTCAACTCATTTCTACTATTATAAATTTTTATTGATTTTTATTAATTTTTAATTTTATTAATTTTCATAATTTTTATAATTTTTCTTGAAAAATTTTCTCTTACATTATTCATTTATCATATTCTAAAATCTAAATTTTTATTATTATTCTTTTCTAATATTTTTATCATTTTCTTTATAAATTTTCTACATTTTTATTATTTATTATTATAATTATTATTTTTATTTTTATCATTCATCTTAAAAAAAATAATCTAATTTCTAACATTTTTTCTATTTTTTTGAATTATAAATAACAAATAAGTAAATAAATAAATTCGAAATAAATAAAATAACTAAATAAATAAAATAAATACAAAAAATCGAAAAATCCGACTTACCTGGATCTGGGTCGGTGCACGGGTCGGGTCGGGTCGATCAGACGCGGCGGCTAGGGATGCTCGTTGACGGCGTTCCGATGGTCTTTTGTAGCGGTTGAGGTGTCGATTCCTAAGTTCTCAGGGGTGAGGAACTCAACTGTGGCGGTGGTTTGCTTCAGAAACGCCTCCTGGTGGTTGCCCAACACTTGATCGGTGGTCGCGGTTTTGAACAACTCCGGTGAGCTTCGATTCTCTCCTTTTTCTCTCTTTCTCTCACTTTTGATCTGTGATTCTGCTTCTCCACTTCATCCTCTATTTATAGGCATTCAAAATCGAGCTGGATAAGCTCAGATTTCCACCGATCGAAGCAAATAGGATTTGCGGTTAAACAAACCAACTCCGATTCGTGTAAATCCATCGATTTGTTGAGATTTGATTCCAATTGGATGATGTTTATCTTAATTCTGTTGAAGATCTGTTGGATTTGTGCAAAAAAATCGAATCAAAACGGCCGAAATTTGGATTTTTCTCCTCACCGGCGATCTCGGACAAAGGTTGAAGACGATCACGCACCCGGCGCGTGCGTTCGCTCTAACCAATCAGGTGCTGCCACGTGTCCCAGGTAAAGAAAAATTCGCAAAACGCAGATTCTACTTCCCCCGCGTTTCGAACCCCTGACCTCGCACCCGTCCGCGCGCACCTGACCATGGTTTGGACCACCTGAGCTAGCCCACTTTCGCGATTTTATTTATTTCGCAAATTGCATTTATGCAATGCGATTTTTTTTATTTTTTTGTATTTTTTGAAATTTCAAAAAATTGTAAAAATCATTTAACCCTTATTATTGACATTTCTAAAATTATTTTTCAAAATTGATGTATTTTCCTATTTATTTTTATTTTTTGAACATTTTTCCTATTTTTGCTAAATTAGAGAAAAATATGGAAAAATTGGAAATTACTTATTATTGATTATTATTGATCGTTAGGGCAAAAATGGGGTGTTTACAACTCTGTATTATCTAGAACACACTATCTGTTACCATACTTGACTACTCATTAACGTTTACCAAATATTTTGTAGCTTCACTCTACTCTATTTGGCTCTTTATCTTTTGAATTCCAAGATCTCTCATTTGTGCAGTTTTAATTTGATCAATAATATTAGGTTGGATACTAAGTGTAGTCAACCTATTTCCCACTTCTTTTGTTATCATTTCCAATTCCAGTTTATCTATGTCTTGTAGTATTTTTCTTTAAGATGTGATTAATACTGCAATATTTATCCGTTTCTTCTTGCTTAGAGCATCTGCAACCACATTTGTTTTTCCAGGGTGATAATGAATTTCTACATCGTAATCATTCATCAATTCTAACCATCTCATTTTACCTCATATTCAATTCTTTTTGCATAAACAGACATTTCAAACTTTTATGGTCAATAAATCCCCCCATAAATATAGTGTCTCCATAAGTTTAGTGCCAAGATCACAACAGCTAACTTTAGGTCATGGGTAGGGGAATTCTTCTCATATTGTTTCAGCTGGTGAGAGACATATGCAATGACTCTCCCATTCGACATAAGCGTACACCCCAAACCTTGATTTAATGCATCACTGAATATTTCAAATTCTTCTCTCGTCTTCAATAGGGCCAACACTGGAGCTGTCATCAATTTATCCTTCAATGCCGTGAAGCTACTTTCACATTCATCACTCCATATGAACTTAGCCTTCTTCTTTGTCAGTTGAGTCAATGGAGTTGTTAATCAAGAGAATCCTTCTACGAAGTATTTGTAGTACCCAGCTAATCCTAGAAAACTCCTTACTTCTGTTACAGTTCTTGATCTTGGCCAATCACTTACTACCTTTACCTTCTCAAGGTCTACTGATATTCTATTCTTATTCACCACATGTCCTAAGAATGATACTTGTTTCAACCAAAACTCACACTTATTGAATTTAGCATAAAGCTTTTATTCCCTAAGTCTTTCTAGTACGATTCTAAGATGTACTTTATGTTCTTCTCTACTCTTAGAATAGATGAGGATGTCATCTATGAAAGCTACTACAAAGTGGTCTAACCATTCCTTAAGCACTTTGTTCATTAGGTCTATGAAGGCTACTGAAGTGTTTATTAAACCAAAAGGCATCACTTGAAACTCGTAATGCTTATACCGAGTCCTAAAAGCAGTTTTCTGTATGTCTTCCTCCTTTATCCTTAACTGATAGTACCCTAATCTCAAGTCAATTTTAGAGAAGACTTGATCTCCCTATAATTGATCAAATAGGTCATCAATCATAGGGAGAGGGTATTTGTTCTTGATCATGACTCGGTTTAGCTCCCTATAATCTATACACAACCTCATACTCCCATCTTTCTTGACAAATAGCATTAGAGCACCCCACGATGAAACACTTGGTCTAATAAACCCACTATCTTAAAGCTCTTGAAGTTAAGTCTTCAATTCAAATAGTTCAGTAGGTGCTATTCTATATAGTGCTTTAGATATGAGTGTCATTCTTAGTACAAGATCAATATAGAACTCTATCTCTCTGGCTAGCGATAAACTTGGCAAATTCTTTGGAAAAACGTCTACATACTCATTCACTACATACACATTTCCCAATTCCTTAACCTGTCCTGTCTCCACTAATATGGCTAACGGTCTTCTTTTATTTCACAACTCGTATGTTGGAAAAGTTGTAAGCCTCTATAGATCTAACTTGAATACAATCGGTTTCTCATTAGAAAAATTAAACCTAACCACTAAATTGTGACAATCTATAGTGGCATGGTACTTAAATAGCCAATTCACTCCTAGAATTAAATCAAATTCTGTCATCTTTAATGCAAATAATTCAATTAGCATTTTCTTACATGTATTACAATTTCTGCATCTTTACATATTTAATCTAATTTCCCTCTTACTCTAAAAGAAGTATTTACAATCGTAGCATCACCCAATACAACTAGTTTTAATCCACATACATTCATAAACATAAATGATATGTAGGAATGTGTTGCACCCGTGTCAAACAATACATAGGCAATATTTGAGTCTATGAGTAGTGTACCTGCTATGGTATCCTGATTAGGGGTATCCTACTATTGCTACTATTGCAATGCAAACACCTTACCAAGTGTCCTCTATCTTGGTCTAACATTCTAATTTCTATTTAGTGGTCCTTTAGGTGTAGGTCTTACAAGTTGTTGTGCTTATGGGGGTACATCTGCCTAATTGTGATGAGCACCACACTCGAATGATCTGTGCTCTCCCTGCTTACACGTATACCAAAAGGTCTAAGGGAAGGTCATTTCTATGCAACTCCTACTGGTGTGGCTTGTTTTGCCACAAGAGAAGAATTCCCCTTCAGGCCATTTACACTACTACAGATCATAAGGTCCCAAACATCTAGGACACCTCACATCCAGTCCTACTTGTGGTGGTGGAGGCAATGCTAGAGGTGTAGGCCTAGTTTGAAGAGGTCTAAGCACATAAGGCACAAGTCTGACTTAATATACAACTGGCCTCTTTTCTTTGTCTACATAAGGTATGCTAGAAATGGGCCTTTTCCTTAGAACTAATCCTGACCTGCAAGATAGTTGTTCCTCTGTTCTCTTTTTACTTGGTTCCAAATATTTAGCTTTGCCAACCACTTCTACATAGATAGTTAACTAACAAGCCCCCACTTCATGTTATAGGGTAGGCTTTAATCCCTAAAAAATCTTCTTGCTTGGGAAGCATCATCCTCTCTCATTACTTATGGCAAGAACTTGCTTAAGCGATTTAACTCCACTTTATATGCCTCCACAAATCTACTGCCTTGCTGATAGTTATAATAATCCGCCTTTGTTTTATCTCTAATGCTATTAGGGAAGTACTTTTCATAAAAGAGCTCCTTAAATCTCTACCATTAGTTTGGAGCTCCTGCCAATCTAGATATACCAGTCTACCAATCTGCATATTAGCAGCATATCTCACCTTCCTGTCTTTAGGAACCATGAACTTTCAGTCTTAGTGATATAATATTTAGCCTCTATTGGATCATCAACCTTTAGGTGGAACTCCTTAGCCAACCTTACAAATTTATCCAGCCAACAAGGTTCCTCTATAGGTTTAACAAGTCTCACAGCTTACTGTTGTTGTGCCAACATTTCCACTAGGGCATTTACAATCTCTTGCAACTGAGTAGTTGTGACATTAGCCCGCTTTGGGGTTTCCTACTAAGGTGATCTTTAAGGGTTTTTATCCTTTAGGTATCTCCACCTTATCCAGCACTAAATGAATCCCACAGGATACTTCTTCTTAGAGGCATTCTATGTAAATTGAGACAGCAGAATGATCCCAGAGTTAGAATATGTAAGGAAAGTTAGTGACAGTATACATCCATGTATACTCAAGTTTAGACATGTATATACCTATATAAATAAACAGAAATATACAGTAAAATACAATTACATAAAATAATTAAAGTAACATAACATAATAGTTATCCCTTAATTTACCCACTTTCTTCATTTCTTATGGTTCTATAGATCATCTACTTAGTCTACTAATGATTCCAACTTACCTTTTATTGAATGAATCCTATACCTATTAATCATTACTTAATTCTAGGAGTCATCAACTTAATCTCTATTTGATTATATCCTAAATTCTAAGGATCATTAAAACCTATACTCTGATACCACTTAAGTTGTAATGCCCTAGAACCTGAAGTATCACAACCCGCCACGTGTTACTACTACAAACAACACACTAAGGCTCTAAAACCCAATAATACTTCAAAACCTGTTCATCTCCATTAACTATCACACTACTATAACTTCAATAAAATAAATGACTCTTAGATGAGTCATTCCAATTATCGTTATTTAATAACAATGAAAATCCCAAGATAAACAAATATTTTTCTATACTATTTAACATAACTAGGAATATGCTATTATCTCCATAATTTCAATTCAATTAATAATATTCCAAATTACAAGTCTTCCCAATTTCCTCACCCCTCATCCACATAGTAATAATGCTCTCTCTCGTTTTCATCAAAGTAATGTCCTACTAAATTCTGATTCTCATCATACTCTACTTGTTCGTTATTCTTACCTGCAACTAAAAAATATATATAGGAAGAGGGTTTAAGCGTAAGCTCAGTACATAAGTACTACACTCACATGCGCATGACACACCACATTAATAACACATGCATATATGTGATGTTAATCCACAATACAATCACACATCAATCATAATCAATTTCACAGCATAGGGGTACTTATAACCCTAATACACACAATATTTTCCTAGTGAGAACTGCTACTATGGGTCCCATCTAACCTTAATCTACCTCAAATCATTTCGATACACAGCTCCACTAGAGACAACACAACTTACCGATCATCGAGGTACCCCCTAGGGATTTACCACTGCAAGCCCCTAGGCCGAGCCAAGCACAAGCAACATACAACATGTTATTCACATTTTACATTATATTAAAAAATTCTTATAACCAATTCATTTAATAACTACCAAACAATCATAACCAACAACCAAGAACACGTACCTAGAATCTTAACCTTAAGCATGTTTAGTCTTGAACTTAAGCTAAGTTGAAATGTGTACAACAGCAATACATCCTTCTTAATACTAACCTAAGAATAGTATAATTCCTTAATTCTCTTAATCTATTAAATTATCTAAGATCTTATTATTTATTTAGGTTGTGTAGAAATTAGTTTAATTAGAAGTTAAATAGATATACAATTAAGTCATTTTTCACTCAACACGACCATGCTGAAGGCCATGTAGCTCAACACAGGATAATACATGACTATGTCCAAGGTCGTGTACCTTTCTGTAAGGTCTGGGTTTAGCACGAGCAAGACACGGCCATGTTGGGAGATTATATATCTTTTTGTAAGATTTAGGTTCAACATGGGCGAGACACGACCGTGTATCTTTCTATTAGGTTTAGGTTCAACACGGGCAAAACACAACTGTGTTGGGGGGTTGTGTATCTCTCTATAAAATCTAGGTTTAACAAAGTCGAAACATAGTCGTGTATCTCTCGATACATCTTTGTAAACCATAATTTCTCTTTTATTAATTCATCCTAACTCTAAAGTTATTGCTCTTAGATTTGAATTAACCCTAAAACATAGAACTAATTACTTTATATGAATTATAATTCTTACTTGGTTTAGATTATGCTTGAAACTCCAAATTTGATGAATTTTGTGCTTCTTCAATTCATCCTTAAACTCAATTCCTATAAACAACAAAGTCAAATACGTGATCTTTAATATCAATTGTTAGAATAGATATTTGTTTGCTAGCTATGATCTTTACCTGTTTGATTTGTCATTGGATTCACCTTTAGGTCAGTTTCTTGTAAGGTCCTCTCACTCTCTAGGTTTCTAGAATTGCAATCGACAAATGAGCAAAAGGATGAAACCTTAGGTTGGTGTAGTTTATATAGTCCCATTAAGAAAAGACAAAATTGCCTCCATCTCTTAACCTTATTTATAAAATTGCCGTCAATCTTATATTATTTATTTTATTATTTTACTTAATAGTTATGATTATGTAAATATGTATATATATATATATATTCAGAACCATATATTATAGAAGTTTAGCTACAAGGTTTAAAAGGCAAGGGCAAGCTAAAGACCATGAATTTAGAGAGTAGAAGATTGTGATTTAAAGTGATCCTCTCAAATGACTACGAACTAGCAAACTAGTCATTGGTATCGCCTTCCTTGCCCAATGAAAGTCCAAATTGGTAGTAAATGATCTTGGTTAGTCATAGCAATGGCAAGGTTCCCATGTTACTATGTTTTATACAAGTTGCTAATGAGACAGGACCTAAGAAAGTCACTACTTAAACATTAAAGGGAGTAGTTTAGAAGGCATTAGAGTTACTTAAGGTAAAAGGGAAAGCTTAAGCTGAAGTAATTATAGAGCTTATTAAGCCTAAGCCACCTAGAGATAAGGTGGCATAGAAGAAAGAGGAGCCAGATTAAAAGCAAGTATTTTAAGCTAAGGGGTGGAGGACCAATAGCTTAGCAAAATGTTAGAACATATCAAGGTAGGATTAACCCAAGATCCTCAAGCTAAATTAATTCTAGAGTAAGGAAGCCAAACCAAGAAATATTGGATTAAGGATAGGTTATCTATAGAAAGGACAAAAGGTACATGTCCCAAACCATAAAGATCTTCAAAGGAAGATTTCAAAGTAATTTCACAATCCTATGAAACTAAAATACCTAGGAATCCACCAAATAATGGCTAAGGTGGAGGACAATTTCCATTAGCTAATAATGTTGGAAGACATAAATGCTTTAACAGAGTCTTATATAGTGTGTCAATTTGAAGAAGAGGAGACCTTAGCAGCCATAAGAAGATAAATTTTTGGGATACCAAAGAAGATGGCAAGAAAGAGGTAAAGAAGATCCTTTAGAGGCACCTCACATGAAGTCTGGACTAATAGTCATGCTTGGAGTACCAAGTACAATCAGAGGGTCTACCTCTAACTGAAGCACCTCAAAACACCCTTGGGCATTTAGTGGATCCATTTTCTAGGAAGTGCATGATGTTGGGGAAGAATGTTACATCCTCTTTCCCCAGACTTATTTTTCATTTTTTTTTCTCTTTGTATGTATAATTCCATATGGTATAAAGCCCAAGGCTAAGGTAAGGTCCATTTCCTATAATCTTCTAGGAGTGTCTTAAAACAACAAAATTTTAGAATAGATTTTAACCATCGGATAAGATCAATTTGAAGCCTCTTATATGTAAGGGAGTCTTTACCTCATTTGTAAAGCATCTTGTCGAGTCTAATTGTTGATTTCCATTCCTAATCCGATCTATATTAGACCCTATGCTCATCTAATGTAGATTATCGACTTGAGTTAGGAATTTCGTTTTATTTTGGAGTCGCCACCCAACTGTGGTTGGGAAAAATTGAATTAGGATTAATTGAGCAAATTAATTCCAATTTGGACCACTAGTCAGTGTGATTTCCTCTTCTCGTTTTTTGTGAAAAGAGGAAAGGGGAAAACCATAGTTTTTGAGTTCGGAGGCTAACCTATTAAAACCCTAAGGTTACCACCCTAATCTCCTAAAATCTAAACTTTATCCAGAAATGTCTTTTATTTTATTTTTGTTGTCTTTTATTGTGTTTTTGAGTGAATTATTATAAGAAAATGATTTTTTTTATTCTTTTTAAGGTTGCCCCAAATGGGTGCCTACGTACCTGTTATTTAAGATCAAACAACCTGTAGTTCGCTTCTCCTGAAAAACTTTAGTGTGTTGGTGAATTTTAATTGTGAAATCTCTTTTGATTTATGTTTTTACCATCTTAGTATTTTTTCTAAAAAATCTAAGCCCAAGCTTGATAATTTGATTTTTTTGAAAATGATATTTTAAGGAAAAAAAAAAACCAATTTTGGATTTATTTAAGAAAATAATTTTTCTAAGTGATAAAAATTTCATTTTTTCTATTTTTCAACTCATTTCTACTATTATAAACTTTTATTGATTTTTTATTAATTTTTATTAATTTTCATAATTTTTATTGAAGAATTTTCTCCTACATTATTTATTTATCATATTCTAAAATCTAAATTTTTATTATTATTCATTTCTAATATTTTTATCATTTTATTTATAAATTTTTACATTTTTATTATTTAGTATTATAATTATTATTTTTTATTTTTATTATTCATCCTAAATTAAATTCTAAAAAAAACTAATCTAAATTCCAACATTTTTTCTATTTTTGAATTATAAAAAACAAATAACTAAAGGAATTCGAAAAAAAATAAATAAAATAACTAAATAAATACATAAGAAATAAAAAAAATAAATAAATAAAATAAAAAAATCCGACTTACCTGGATCCGGGTCTGTGCGCAGGTTGGGTCGAGTCAATCGGACAAGGCGGCTGGGGATGCTCGTTGACGGCGTTCCGGCGGCCTTTCGAAGCGGTTGAGGCGTCGATTCCTAGGTTTTCAGGGGTGAGGAACTCAACTGTGGCGGTGGTTTGCTTCAAAAACGCCTCCTGGTGGCTACTCGACGCTTGATCGGTGGTCGCAGGAGAAGACCTCTGGCGAGGCTTCGATTCTCTCTCTTTTCTCTCTTTTTCTCACTTTTGATCCGTGCTTCTGCTTCTCCACTTCATCCTCTATTTATAGGTGCAAGAAATCGAGTTGGATAAGCTCGGATTTCCACCGATTGAAGCAAATCGAATTTGCGGTTAAAAACCCATCTCCAATTTGTGCAAATCCATTGATTTGTTGCGATTTGATTCCAATTAGATGATGTTTATCTTATTTCCGTTGAAGATCTATTGGATTTGTGCAAAAAAATCGAATCAAAACGGTCGAAATTCGAATTTTTCTCCTCGCCGGTGATCTCGGACGAAGGTTGAAGATGATTACGCGCCCGGCGCGTGCGTTCGCTCCGGCCAATCTGCTGTTGACATGTGTCCCAAGCAGAGAAAAAATTTGCAAAACGCGGATTCTACTTCCCCCGCGTTACGAACCCCTGACTGAGCCCTCTCGCGCGCGCACCAGACCAAGGTTCGGACCAGCTGAGCTAGCCCACTTTCGCGATTTTATTATTTTCGCAATTTGCATATATGCAATGAGATTTTTTTTATTTTTTTATTTTTTGAAATTTCAAAAATTTTTAAAAATTATTTAACCCTTTTTATTGCCATTTCTGCAATTATTTTCCAAAATTGATGTATTTTTCCTATTTATTTTATTTTTTGAATATTTTTCTTATTTTTGCTAAATTAGAAAAAAAATAGAAAAATTGGAAAAAGTTGTAAATTAATTATTATTATTGATCATTAGGGCAAAAATGGGGTGTTTACAGCTGCCCTTCTTTGTAGTAAAGTTTGAAAAAACTTAACTACAAAGACAAGAAAGACGTCATTTTTAGCCTCTTGATTGAATGGATAACGCCTTGTTTTGGCTGGTTATCTGGAATTTGGTCTCTAGTAGGAAAATGCTCCATGAGCTAATAATCCCACGAGTGTTTCGTGATGGTTAGTACTGCTTAGGAAATGGTCCTAACAATCTAGAATAATGTATCATTCCAAAAAGTGCTCTATGGCTGACTAATTGGCGATAGGAACAATCTCAAGAATTGTTTAGGAGTGTGTTATTGTAAGTAGAATATCTGATGGTAGGAAGCGTCTTATCGGACTAGCAACCTCGGAGAGAAGATTGTCTTAGGAAGCGCTCTTATGAGCTGGCCACCTGTCAACAGAAGCGTCTGACTAGACTAGCGACTGTTTGGGAAAATACCTTCGAAGAGTGCTCTCATGAGCTGACTAATCGGTTATCGACAATTTGAAAAGTGCTCCTATGAGCTGACTAATTGATAAAGTCAAAAAGTGCTCCTCTGAGCTAACTAATCGATAGATTTGAAAAGTGCTCCTCTAGACTAACTGATCGATAGATTCGAAAAGTGCTCCTTTGAGTTAACTGATCGATGGACTCGAAAAGTGCTCCTATGAGCTAACTGATCGATAGATTCGAAAAGTACTCCTCTGAGCTAACTTATTGATAAATTTGAAAAGTGCTCTGGTGAGCTGACTTATCTATAGATTCGAAAAGTGCTCTGGTGAGCTAACTTATCGATAGATTTGAAAAGTGTTCCTATGAGCTAACTTCAAGAAAAGGTATCTAGGAAAGTGCCCCTTTCGCGGGCTAACTAACCTATAGCGAGAGGACATGCCTAAAAAAGGTGCCCCTATGGGCTGACGTTTTTTAAGGGGTGTTTGGGAGAGTGTCCCATTGTGGGCTGACTAACCTATAGCGGGAAGTGTCTTCTTAGACTCACGACCTTAGGGAAGAAATGTTTCAAAAGGTACCTCTACAGGCTGACCTTAGGAAGAGATATTTAGGAAAGTGCCCCATTGTGGGCTGACTAACCTATGGTGGGAAGCGTCTTTTTAGACTCGCGCCCCTGGGGAAGAAATGTTTCGAAAGGTACCTCTACAGGCTGACCTTAGGAAGAGATATTTAGGGAAGTGCCCCATTGTGGGCTGACTAACCTATGGTGGAAAGCGTCTTTTTAAACTCGCGACCCTGGGGAAGAAATGTTTCGAAAGGTACCCCTACAGGCTAACCTTAAGAAGAGATATTTAGGGAAGTGCCCCATTGTGGGCTGACTAACCTACAGGGAGAAACGTCTCAAAAAGTGCCCTTATGGGCTAACCCTAAGAGAGGATGTTTAGGCAAGTGTCCTAATGTGGGCTGACTAATCTTATGCTTTTAAGCATGCTTTTACTGACTGGGTTAAATGATTTGATGTTTTCATGATATGTGGATGATAGTTATTTATATGTTTGCCAATTTATCGTGGATAGCAACCAAACAACCGAACCTTCGTGCTGGTTTACTCCTACTTCGCTTACTCTTGCTTTGACACAGGGTTGAAGATCTTGATGTGCTTCCTTTCTTGTGCGCATGGCTCTTTTGATGGTAGTGTTATCCTACTAATGTACCAGGTTTTAATGCTTAAAAGTAGATAGAATTATATTACAAAATTTATTGAGATTCATCATCATTTTAGTGTTTATCATTCATTGGTGAAGTGATGGGTAATGTGTTTAGGAATGTTTGTGGTAATTGGTTAGTTGGAATTATTGACCATTCAGAGACATTAACTTTGCTTGTAAAAAATGAAAACTGGACTCAACGAAATTTGTATTGAATATTGGCTTTTATAAACATCGGCAAAACTTCAATTCCCTTGCCTAAGGATAGTACATCTTCACAGCATCTGAATTAATGGGATCTCTCAATTTTGGACCATCCATTTGAGTTAATATCAAAGCGCCTCTTGACAATACCTTCTTCACCACATATGGACCCTCATAATTTGGGGTAAATTTCCCTCTGGAATCTTGGGCATTCGGGAGAACTTTCTTTAGCACCAGATTTCCTTCTTTGAAGCATCGAGGCTTCATTTTCTTGTTAAATGCTCAGGCCATCCTTTATTGGTAACACTGGCTATGACATAGTGCAGTGAGTCTTTTTTTATCAATCAGAATCAATTGATCAAGCCTCTTCTTTACCCAATCTGATTCAGTTAACTGAGTTTCTGACAGAATTCTGAATGATGGTATTTCGACCTCGACTAGTAGCACTGCCTCGGTACCATATACCAACGAATATGGGGTGGCCTCAGTAGATGTTCTTATTGAAGTCCTATAAGCCATGAGAGCAAACGGCAACATCTAGTGCCAATCTTTGTAAGTAGTTGTCATTTCTTCGATGATCTTTTTGATATTCTTGTTAGCTGCCTCTACTGCCCCGTTCATCTGAGATCGGTAGGGAGTTGAATTTCTATGGTTTATGTGGAATTGTTGACATAAACCTATCATCAACTTGTTATTAAGATTGGTACCGTTGTCGGAGATGATGGACTCAAGAACTTCATAAGGAGCTATTATGTCCCTTTTCAAGAAACAGATTATTACCCGTTTTGTGACATTGGCATATGATGAAGCTTTTACCCACTTGGTGAAGTAATCAATTGCCACCAATATAAACTTGTGGCCATTGGATGCTGTCGAAGTGATAGGGCCTATTATGTCGATTCCCCACATGGAGAAAGGCCATGGTGCTGACAACAAGTGCAACTCGTTGGGTAGAGCATTTATTCGGTTTGCGTACACTTGACACAAATGACGGTGCTTGACATATTTTATGCAATCTGATTCCATGGTTAGCCAATAGTATCCCAACCTCATGATTTTTCGGGCCAACATGTAGCCGTTCATATGAGGTCCACATACCCCTTCATGTACTTCCTTCATTAGTTCACATGCTTCGTTTTTATCCACACATCTTAACAAGGTGGTATTAGACGATCTTTTGTAAAGTATAGACCCACTTAATAAGAAATGACTTGCTAACTTTCTGAGTGTTCTTTGGTCATTCTTGCTAGCCATTTCAGGGTATTTGCTTTCTTGGAGAAAAGTTTTGATGTCGTGATACCAAAGCTTGTTATCTTGTGCTTTTTCAATTGCTAAACAGTAAGCGAGCCGATTTTCGATGTCTATTTTCAACGGTTGGACTTTGGCTCCCCCTGTTATCTGAATCATGGACGCTAGTGTGGCGAGCGCATCTACAAACTGATTCTGAGTTCTTGGGACGTATGTGAAAGTGATTGCTTTGAATTCTTCGATTAACTCTGTCAAATGTTGATGGTATGGTACTAGCTTGGGTTCTTTAGTCTTATATTACCCTCTTATCTGTAATATGATAAGTGATGAATCTCCGTATACTTCTAATTTGCGGATTTCCATGTGGCAAGCCATTTTGAGGCCAATGATGCATGCCTCATATTTCGCGATGTTATTAGTATATGAAAATGTGAGCCTTGTTGCTGAAGGGAATTGTGTTCCATCTGGGGATATCAACACTGCCCCGATCCCACAACTGAATACATTGGCAGCTCCGTCGAAGAACATCACTTAGGGTTCTGCTCTATTCCACAGTCTTCTACTGGTATACCTTCCACTTAGGGACACAATTGTTAAAGTTGCGAGTTAACTCGTACATTTCTAGGATTTATGAGTTGGTTAGCACATTCCTAGTCAACTCACATATAAAAATGTTTTGAGGTAAAGTCAAACTAGAATCGTGACTCCACACAGTAGAATTAGTAAAATCACGATTCCATATCCATTTCAACTGATTTTGTTTGCATTTTTTTTTTTTGTCAACCTAAGCACTTAGCATGGAGCAGCCCAGCCTAGATGATGATACTCAGCCCAACCCAAACTCCGTGTAGGTTGTAGCTCTGTGTATAGAAAAGTAATTTTTTCTATAGCGTCTGTGTAATGTGTTTTGTTCTTCTTCATTCTTCCTTTTCTTTTGTTCACATGATTTTTCTTTTTCAATCTTGAGTCTTGATTTTGCGTTATGGACATTTCTCACAATTAGTCGTAGCTCACACACTCTAATATACTTCCATTCCATCGCATATAGGTAATTTTTTCTAGAATATATTACTATACTTTATATAGTTTAGTTGCTTACTTAGGGTGTTTTTTTTTTTCATTATTTTTTACGATCTTACTTAGGGTAATCTTCTCACATGCTTTCTTCGTAATTTTTTTTTTGTTATAGTACATATTATTGATTTATTTGTGTCTGTACATCCCATTTACTTGTGTTTGTGTGTGTCTACTGTGTTGCCTGTTACGTGAAGTGAACCCGCAAGAATGGTCTCCCTAGATTATTTGTATTTGGACATCCCACTTAGTTATGTTTGTGTGTGTCTACTGTGTATGAAGTGAACCCTCAAGAATGTGCACCATATGAGATCTTTCTTCAGCATTGAGCAATAGATCGCCATCTTGAATGGATGCTTTAGTGTCCTTCGATTTTTCAATGACATTTTTGGGCGGCCCATACCGATTCTACCTTTTTTTTTTTTGAAGTGAACAAAGCAAATTTAGTACTAAAGTGGATGCTTACAGTTGCAAATTTTATGTAAATCTTAAGAAGAACTGATTATACCAATTAGTGCTAAATTTTATCCACTAAAGTGGATGCTTAGAGTTATAAATTTAGTACTAAATTTTATGTAAATTTGACAAGAACTAATTTTGCCATTTTATGTAAATTTTCTATCCTAATCCTTCACTCTTCATTGATTAATTTGTGAATTATTCGTTGCTCTATAAAAGAACTATCAATATATTGAAACTTGCATTTGAAATCCTAGAAGTAGCTTGGTTGATAGGGTTCATGTTATATAAGAACTTAAGCTAATGATTAGCATCAAATGCATGAAATTCATACTAGTGACACATCAGGAAAATGAGTATTTTCAATCTTTCTAGTGTTCAATTATATATGAATGACTATTTTGGTGAATATTGGAAAAGAATCAGCATTTCATAACATTAAATACATTTTTTTTTTGTTATTAATTGTAGTACATCATTCCCCTTTTGAAGTTAGGATTGTGGCTCCTACTATTAGAAGTAAATTATACAAAAAAAAACATTTCTAAGAATTAAAGAAGCACAGTTACTCATATAGAAATGCTCTTGTAACATCATCAAAAAATTTCTTCTTATATGTTCGTAGAAAATGAAGAAACATTCCATATTCATCAATAGATTTGGTTGTAAGTGAGTGCATACATTTAAAAAGCAATCATGACAGTGCTTGGGGGACTTTCCTAAACGATCTATGCATTGCTCAACCTATGAGTAATTACATCACATACCTATCAAGCTCAATTATGACTCACTAATAACTCAACTTATTAGCTATATATATTTTTGCTTTAGTGTTTATTTTAAAGTTTCATTTATAAATTGGAATCATATTTATTTAATGTAGTTATGGACCTACCTTCAAGATTGTTTACAAGAGATGGGAGCTTCAACTTCATAGACCAGTGCATGCTACAACTTATCATTTGAATCCCCATTGCCATTATAGTCCTATTTTTAAAGTTGATGCTGATGTTAAGATTAGGTTATATGTT
Organism: Laguncularia racemosa; assembly: GCA_037954665.1. Classification (NCBI taxonomy): domain Eukaryota; kingdom Viridiplantae; phylum Streptophyta; class Magnoliopsida; order Myrtales; family Combretaceae; genus Laguncularia; species Laguncularia racemosa. The sequence goes on from JBBMOL010000056.1 coordinate 2,462,234, forward strand.
GCATTGAGCGCATGGTTTATAATCCAATTGAAAGATGTAACATTGATATATAGCTTGAAAGATTTAAAGATGGCAATGGACTATTTGGTATTAAAGCTGCAAAGTTAGCAAGAGACAAAAAAACCTCCAGCTAAATAGTGGGATTCTGGAGATGAATGCCTAAAACTACAAAAAATTGCTATTCATATTCTAAGTTTGACTTGTAGTTCTTTAGGTTGTGAGTGTAATTAAAGTGCATTTGAAATGATATGATACACGTAGTTCTTTTATTTGATTTTATATATTATTAAGATTATCAATCTTATATAGTTATATATAACATTTTTCATTTTCAGGTCAATACCAAAAAGAGTAATAGGTTGCGTCAAAAAAAGATTAATGATTTAGTATTTATAATGCATAACTTAAAATTAAGAAATAGGGGAAAAAAAAACATGTATTGATGACACTTCTACTTTCACTGTTGAAGATCTCTCATTTAATAATGAATGGATAGTTGATGAAGAAAATATATTTAACTCATCAAATAAGGATGATGGTATATTACATATCCTTTCAAATGCAAGGGGTGAAGAAAAAGATGATAAGGAGGAGGAGGAAATCAGTGCCTATGTCAAATTGGAGAGTCTTTAAAGTAAGTCCCCAGGCCCAAATGATTTAAAGTTCATGATATTGATGCTATTGAAGCTGAAATACAAATGGGAGCTTCAAAAGATTTAGAATTAAAAGATATAGAAATCATTGGTAGTAGCACACCCCATGATAATGTTGACACTAATGAAGAAGATGACGATGAAGATGCAAATGATGATAGTGATATGGATAGGAGAGATGGTGGAAATTGTGATGATTTATTTTAGTTGTTATTTTGTATTATGATTTATGAATTTATAACTTTTATTAGGACTTATGGTTGATTATCCATATTGTATAACTTATGCTCGATTATCTATATTATAACTTTTATTACGATTTATGATCAAAATGTATACTAAATTTTCTTATTTCTATTATCCATTATATTTTTTTAATGACTACTATAAGTAAATTTACAATATTTGAAAACTATTTTATAAAGATTGTAAAAACTTATGTTTTTACATCCCGATTCTATGGACCTTTTAGTAATTCTACATAAAATCATGATTTTGACAACCTTGGTAGAGGATAATCATATTTTTAAGTTTTTTATTACACTTAACATAGAGTTTGATGAAGTTAGAGGTAAGATCATCGGTAGACAGCCACTTCCATCGATTGGTGAAGTGTTCTTTGAAGTTCTTCAAGAGGAGAGTCGCCATCTTATTATGCTCGATAAGAAAAACCCTAGTATTCTTGTTGAAAACTTTGCCCTTATGGCTAAGGTGAATGCTAGCTGAAATACTTACAAGAAATCCAATGACAAACCTCGTGTTTGGTGTGACTATTGCGACAAACCATATCATACACGTGAGACATGCTAGAAACTTCAAGGAAAACTAACAAATTGGAAGGGCTCTCATGAAGGACGGTTTAATGCGACTCCTACTACACATGAGGCAAATTTGGGCCTCTTTAACAAAGAGCAAATTGATCAAATCCTAAAATTGCTAAAGTTCAACTCAGGTTCATCTAGTGTTCCTAATGCTTTTGTAGCTCAAGCAGGTAATAATTTTAAGGCATTATGTTGTCACTCATAAAATTATTCTACTCTTTGGATAATAGATTTAGGAGCCTCTGATCATATGACGAGTTTATCTAGCTTATTTCATTCTTACTATCCTTGTTCTAGCCATGAAAAAAATTGTATAACAAATGGATCTTATTCTTTTGTAGCTGGCAAAGGTTAGGTAAATCTTTCAAAAAAAATTTCCTTAAAGAACGTCTTACATGCTCCTAAACTTACTTGTAATCTACTATCGCTTAGCAAATTATCAAAAGACTCTAATTTTCATCTTACTTTCTTTGAATCGTATTATGTTTTCCAAGAACTGAACTCGGAGAAGATGATTGGCAATACTAAATTAATCAATGGCCTCTATTATTTTGAAGATTAAGACTCCAAGAATAAAGAAGCTCCAAGTTTAAGTAGTATTAGTTATACTCTAGTTAAGGATAAAATTATGTTTTGGCATTATATACTAGGGCATCCTAGTTTTCCTTATCTTAAAAAACTATTTCCTAGTTTATTTAAAGGATTGGAATGTTTTAAACTATATTATGAGAATCACATTTTATGTAAGAGTCATAAGACTGTTTATCGTCCTAAATCTTATCAAGCTTCAAAACTATTTTACTTAATCTATAGTGACATTTGGGATCTATCAAGGATTAATACATCCTCAAAATAAAAAATGGTTTGTGACATTTATCAATAATCATACCCATTTATGTTAGGTTTACCTTATGTCAAAAAAATCTAAGGTTGAAAAACTATTTAAAATGTTTTACTCAATGATTGAAAACCTTTTTGAAACCAAAACTAGAATTCTTCACATAGATAATGGAATCGAATACTTTAAAGAAATTCTTGGAAGTTTTTCACTAAAAAAGGGATTCATCATCAAACTACTTATGCTAATACACCTTAGCAAAATGGTGTTGCTAAGTGCAAAAATAAACATCTTCTTAAAGTTTCTCAAGCTATTATGTTTTCAATGAATGTTCCCAAATATTTGTGGGGAGAAGTTCTCTTAACTACATCTTATCTTATTAATAGAATGCCTACTCATGTTTTAAACTATATTACTCCTCTTGATTGTTTAAAAACATTTTTTCCTGAATCACAAATACCTTTAAATCTTCCTATTAAAATATTTTGGTGCACAGTGTATGTTCACATAAGTAGTAAAGGGAGATCTAAACTTGATTCGAGGGTAGAAAAATGTATTTTTATTGGTTATTCTCCAAACACAAAAGGAGAGAAGTGTTTTAATCCACAAACTAAAAAAACAATTGTCTCTATGGATGTTATATTTCATGAAAGTAAACCTTTCTTTCAAAAAAAAAAATTCTTCAAGGGGAGATAGGAGAAGAAGGAAATTTTTTGGATATTTCTACTATTCTTTTACCTAAAACCATTGATTCTATTGATTTTGTTACACCAATTACTGGTTCTATACCTAGTTTCAAATCTAAAAAAGAACTTTTAAATAAAGAGGAAAACAGTATTTTGCTAAACATTTTTGAATCCTTGATAGGGGGAGAAATACTACCCATAGTTCCTACAGAACATGGTAAAGAGCTCCTAAATTATTCAAGGAAGAAAGGTCATCAAAAAATAACAAGGTCGTGGTTCCTTTAGCACTAATCCAATTGGCTACTCCGAGAACAAAACCTAAAACTACTCTAAGTATCCATAACATTCCTCTTATTCATACTCCTCATATCCCTAATGATCCAAATGTTGATTCTATTCCTTATTCAGTAACTAATACTAAGCCTAGTGATCTAGAGATTCCTATAGCTATTAGGAAAGCTAAGCATGCCCCTCATCTTATATCTCAGTATCTTTCCTATGCTAAACTCTCAAAGAAACATAATGCTTTTATATCTAAGTTATCTAACCTATTTATCCCAAAAAAACATATAAGAATCACTCAATGATCTTGATTGAAAATCAACAGTAATGGAAGAGATTAATGCTCTAAAGAGAAGTGGTACGTGGGAAGTTGTTGATTTGCCCAAAGTTATTGATTTACATTCGATATATAAACTATCGAATGTAAATGGGTGTTTACAATGAAGTGTAAGGCAGATGTGAGTATTGAGAGATACAAGGTAAGATTAGCTGCTAGAGGCTTTACTTAAACATATAGAATTGATTATTAGGAAACCTTCACCCCTGTTGCAAAAACCAATTCCATTCAAGTATTATTGTCTTTAGTTGCTAATCACGACTGACCATTACACTAGTTAGATATCAAGAATGCATTCCTAAATGGGGATTTTGAAGAAGAGGTGTTTATGAAACTACCTTTAGGATTTAAGATGATGATGGGACAAGATAAAGTCTGCAAACTTTAAAAATCCCTATATGGCCTTAAACAGTATCTAAGAGCTTGGTTTAAACGTTTTGGAAAAGTAGTGAAAAGCTATGGTTATCATCAAAGCCAAGTTGATCACACAATGTTTTATAAGCAATTAGAGAAAGGTAAGATCTCTATCTTAATCATCTATGTGGATGATATAACCTTTACAGGTAATGATTCTAAAGAATTAGTAGACTTGAAGAAGTCGGCACGAGATTTTAAGATTAAAGATCTAGGATTATTGAAATATTTCCTTAGTATGGAGTTTGCTAGATAAAGGAAGGGCATCTTTGTAAACCAAAGGAAATATACCCTTGATCTTCTCAGTGAAATAGGTTTCCTAGGTTGTAAAGGTGCAAATACTCCACTTGACGCTAATTTGAAACTTAATCCAGCTAAAGCCAAAGATGTGATTGATAAGAAAAAATTTCAAAGGCTTGTAGGGAAGTTAATCTATTTGTCTTATACCCGTCCAGATATAGCTTTCACTGTGAGTATGGTTAGCCAATATATGCACTTGCTTGGACAAAAACATTTTGATGCTGCCTATAGAATACTAAGATATCTAAAGGAGCTCCTGGAAGGGTCTCATGTTTTAAAAGAATGACAACCTACAAATAGAAGTCTACACTAATGTAGATTGGGCTAGTTATACTACTAACAGACGTTCTACTTCAAGCTACTGCAACTTTGTTAGAGGAAATCTCTTTACATGGCAGAGTAAAAAGCAAAATGTTGTGGCTCAAAGTAATGCTAAGGCTGAGTTCAGGTCTCTTGCTCATGGGATTAGTGAGGCAATTTGGTTGAAAAGGTTGTTTGAAGATTTAGAGATCTCAGTGTCTCATCCTATGAAAGTAAGTAGTTGTCTCAATCGCTTACAACCCAATTTTACACGATAGGACGAAACACATTGAGTTTGACAAGCATTTCATCAAAGAAAAGATTGAAAGTGGGTTAATTTGTCTTTCCTATGTACCAATTATAGATCAAATAGCAGACATACTCACCAAAGGGCTACACAAGGGACAGTTTGAGCTTCTAGTTAGCAAGCTAGCTATGGAAGACATCTTGAAGCCGGCTTGAGAAGGAGTGTTGCAAGATTCACAAGTTAACTAGGTTGATTTAGTGTGATTTGTTTGTATTTTTAGTTTCCTAGAATAATTTATGTATAGTTGTCAATTAGAATTATCAATTAATTTTTTTTATTTTTTGTTATTTTTTATGATACTTACCAAATTTAATTTCTTGTATAGTTATATATATGTACTAATACAGAATAAGAAATATACAATCCTTTTATTCCATACACATTCATAGGTTCTCTAGATATTCACTGCCGTTGTGGTAATTAGAGATTCCAATTAATCATTATATCATCTTGTGTTGTGAAATTCTTGTTGTACTTTATCTCTTGGCTAGCTCACACCCAGTATGACCGGGCTATGCATGTAAACATCTACTACCATTTTGTCTGAGAAAAGATTTGCTATATCCCCACCAAGCAAGAACAAATAAGAACAAATAGACACTCTCAACAATAGCCTTTCCACGTCTTATTTTCTTGATTTTTGTTAACACTCTCTTGATGAGATTCATAAGGTATATTATTGAGTATTGACTAAATATAGGATCATATTGTTTGTTATACAGTACGTTTTACCATTAGAATGAGCAACATGATTAACTTTTACATGACTGTACATATACATTCAAGCTAGTGCTAACTATATAACATTATCTTTCAAAAGATATGAACAAAATTGAAATGTACAGAACATGACCACCTAATGCTTAAAAAAAAACACTTCTGATGTGTGCTTCACATGGAAACAAAATGCCATTACTTGGCATTGCCATCCCTTTTAGCTTTCTAAAAGGCCAGGCAAAAAATGATGGGAAAGAACAAACAAACTTAATGATCATTCATGATCTGTATAAGGTATATGAACACATAGAGCCAGAGACTAATCCTGATAAGAGTATTTGCATAAATCTTTATACTGAAAGCTGGCTTTTCTTTTGGCAGCTGCCTTTCGCCGGATTGTTGCCCACTTCATAACTGCCCGGAGCTTCCCCCAAGCAACTCTTGGTCTTGAAATTCTAGGACTCTGGATAAAACCTGGGAAAGGAGAATACGGTGCAGAATCCACTGCAGAAGTCGATTGGAACAAGAAACCATCTGATGTCCATGAAGGATACACTGATGGGGTTTGAACTTGAAAATCGTGTATTACATGATCACTTCGTGCAAAGGGACCTTGTGAACCACTTGGAGGAGAAAAAGTGTTTCCTGTGCCGCCATATCCCGACCAAAAATCCCCTGTTACGAAATTTCCAGGCAGCGTTTGATTGTGAAGTGGGAATTGCTGATGATTTTGTACTGTGGTATCTTCTATATGCATATTCATGGCTGCATCATTTCCACATGATGTTGAAGGTGAGGAGAGATTGAGTCCTGGTGAATGTGCTGCCTGACCTGAATCAAAATTATAAAAAACCCCAAAAGTCACTAAAACATATAATTTTGTTAGATTAATAAAATCCAAGAAAATATCGTGGGAAGCTTGTTTTCACATTAGGATTTACGAAAAAGATGTAATATAAGAATACTCTATAATATTTTATCGACTGTCTCTTACTCTTACATCAATAAGACATTGATAAAAGTCAAATTTTTGGCATATATAGAAACACATTTAATCTTGTCGCATACTTCTTATCGGATTAGATCAAAATTGTTGTAATGATTCATAATATACGTGATAAAGAGAAGGAACTGATCTGATTCTACAAGCTAGTGTATCCTAGTGAGCAACAATATTGGATTTCATACCTTGGTTTGCAACTGGGTTGCTCGTAGAACCAATTGATAGCTCTGTCTGTAAGCTAGTCAGCTTCCATGAAGGATCGGTATTTGATGGATCTAGTGGTGATAATAGATGCAAATTTTTGTAAGCTTGCCTCTTCAAGCTTTCCACCAAATCCTGCCAATGAAAAGTGATATAATGTGAATACTTATGGGACCTGATTTCTGCATTTTTCAAATTTGAGAGTGGAGTCTATTGCAGGGTTGATTTGACAATGTATTTGATTCCTAAATCAATTGCTAAAACAATTGATAAAATTGAAACTGATTCACGACTATTAATTTGAGCCAGCACTGTTATAGCTACTTAGAACGAGAAATTCATAAAATGTCCGGTTTCTTGGCAACAACCTACTACCTCCACAAGCCATCAGCTTCCAACTTCACCTTCCACCATCACTTGCCAGTTGCCGCTAAAGGCTACTATCTAACATTTTGAGACCAATTTGACAATTTTTCTTAAATTTAACGCTCTTATTGTGACAAACGGCTAAGCAAGTTGGGAAAACTTGCTACACTGAAATAAACACACCATAGCTATGCCTAAAGCAACCGGTGGAACATAATATAGAAAAATTGGCAAGGAAAGACATACCTTCTGCCTAGAGTCTAAAGCATCCACTTGTTGATAGCTATGGCCCTCAAACGTTGCAGCAACCACCCTGTAGACAGAGTTAAACACCAGAACAACCTTTTGCAGATCTGGATAGTACTTATAGAACTTGCCATCATCAATCACACATTCTTTAGCATGTTGCACAATCATGTCCCATGTTCGGCTAGGGGTCGTGCTACCAAGTATCTGCAGATGCATACATAGAAATAGGGGGTGATAAGAAAAACTATGTTTAAAGCTAAAGCTAGAATGTTGTTTTTGATAAATAATAAATGGACAGCCATATAATCTAAAAGCTGAAGTTTCTCTAGTACCATGATTTAATAGATCTGAAATAAATGTAGGGAGGTTAGAATTAAGGACTTCCCACTCTATATCGTGATAAATAACCATCTCTAAAAGTTTAAACCGTGTACATAAAGTGGACTTCTATATTTATTAAGTAACGGTTCTATGCTGAAAAAAATGTACTCACTTCCTTCAATAACGATGCGTCAGTCTCATACAGCTGCAGGAAGTCCTTAATTGTATTAATCCTTCGGGCTTGAAGTCGTCTATGCAGGGTACCATCTCTTGATATTTTCTCTAGACGCCATACGTCATCACGCAGTGATGGAGGGTGGTGTTTCTTATACCCTGTATAAAGAATTGAGTAGTCATTTTCTAAAAGCTAGAACAACTTAGTCCTAAAATTGATTAAATTCATCAGCATGAAAATAAACCTTTTTGCATTTTGTTGATTGAGTTCTAAATATTTTCAAGTTGCACTTAAATCCTAAACATTTTAAAGCCCTAAACGTTTGTAGTAAAAACGTCAATTTAATCCTTGAAAGCATTCTTTAGAAATTTTACCTTCTCCACGATGATCTTTTACAACGAAAGCTTCACTTATGCCCTCTCTTACTCTTACTCCGTTGGTGATGCGCCGTGCTACACGAGCCCCTAGCCTGAACTTTCTATGTCTTATCCAGCTAGAGTTATCAGTGAAAAAGATTTCACCAAGATACGCAGCTCCTGCCTGTAAAGAAAGAACCACCTCCCCAGTCACTAATGGCCTTTTCCCTTCTCTTTGTTGCAGAACTTTAGACTTGAATTCCTCCTCAGACCAATCTTCCCGTTCGTCTGACCCGAAATCGCCATCAAGAGCCACAATTTCAATCTTCAAAGAAGACAAAGGACCAATTGCGACTATGGTATTGGTATTACTGTCTACCAGTTCAATCCTTACAGGACTATTTTGCTCGGATTCTACTCTATTGCTGGTGAAGATGACTGGAGGTAATCTATTAGCAAATCGCAATTGAAAGCCAGCTTTGGGATTTTCCTGTCTGCAAAAGAGTTAATAGAAAATGACTTGTTTATTCATGAGGAATTGATAAATAGTTAGTCAAATTCAATTACTGCAGGAACCCCGAAGATAAACAGTATTTCCATGGTCATTAACTACTATCACCAAAGGAAGGCTGTCACCGCCTTCTTCCACCATCAATTATTGCTAAAAGCTGCTAGATTTGCAACCTCTTGAGATTACTGTAACTATAGCTAACTATTGCTAAGCTAAAACTATAATAGATATCAAGAAAAGCTCGGAAACTTTGCCCCTAAACCATTCTCATAGGCTTAAAAAATATAGTAATATGGGGATTACTAAGGGCCCTGAATCAGCTCAGACTTGCCGATTCTTGGGTCATAAATATATGAATCGAGACAAGCCTGGGGTCTCCCGGTGAATCAGCCATAATTTTTTTTTTTTTTTCTGGGTTTACATGGTGATCCAACTTGGACCGGCCTAACCGGTGGATCCTTTGCCAGGTTGAACCAGTCATCTCGAGCTAAGTTGTCAATTCAATCCGGTCCTATCCTATCCTATGTCTACATGAAACTCCTAATTTTAAAATGATGCCAAAACAGTACCAAAACTACTCCTAATTGACGATCAAAACAGGTAGCTTTAACAAAACAGCAATTTGAGCTTGTTATTTAGATGCTGGTGATTTACTTTAAAAAAAACAGGAAGATTATATGACCATTATCAGTGTCATTGATGCAAGCTCTTTAGTTCAGATCAATTCCAAAAATCAAACTTGGCACACCCAAGTCTACAACCTAAAGATAAATAAATAGTGAATACACGATGAAATTAACCTCGGCAATGCGCCATCAGAGAGAGATAGGGTGCGTTCGACCTCCTCGCGGACCTGCTTAATGAAAAACGTGTAATAACTAAAACAAATTTAACTATATGCTAACAACCAGTAATTTAGAATAATGAGTTAAAAGCTATTAAGCCCAAAAAATACTACGCGTTGAAAGGTTTATGAAAAGTCTCATCCTGTTCAGGATAGTTATAAACAGATACACCTACCTACTCCCTGATTGAAAACCAGCTGCAGATGGACATAATTATTATGACCATCTTCAAAATTTTCCCATAAGAAAAATTTAATTGCTGGATCTTCCTATTATGCTATAGTGATGAAGTGGAAAAGTTGTGTACGATAGAGACAAAAACTACTGGCTTTTTTTCCCTGCAGGAAAAGAAGCATGCATGTAAACAACTTATTTTGAAGATACCGATTGGCGATTAGTAACTGCGGATGGAAATCACCACATATAACTGAGAACTGTTTCATTGGTACTCGACGCTCCAAGTAGATTAACTAGTGATAGACAAATTAAGAGTAATATTTTAATACATGACGGTTTTTAAATAGCACTGATGGTAGTTTTTTCTCAAAATCACTTCCATCACTCAAGTTAGAATGCTACTGATATTTGCATACTGTTAATCGATACGTGTAGCGTGTAAATTTTCATGAAATGGGAGCACTTTTTAAACAGAAATACAGCATGCTATTTATAACAGCTAGGAAATCATCTGAACTTCTTAAAAGAAGAAACAATTAACCAAGACTAAATTCCATGGAAGTTCATTTTTATGCAGGATTGATAGATAACCTACCACTCCACGCAGGAAGGGCTCTAGGCCAGCCACAAATTCCTCCAGTGACAATCCCCCGAACACACTTCTCCAGAAACTGCAAATAAAAATTATGACTTCAAATTTAGAAACAAAACACAAAAACTGCATAAAACACGGGTTATTGCTGTCAAATTAGACAAGACTTACTTAGGCAAGTTCCTTCTTTCTGGCTCTTGACCTGGAAGTCCATGATCTTTATCACCATCGTCATTACCCTCCTGACCGCAAGGTCTCTTAAACGCCATTATCATTGCACAGTCAAGGAAAAAACACACCCTTTCTAGCAGAAGATTCCCCAAAACACTCACTACATGAAAGAATGAGAACTTTTACATTAACTAAATACAGAAACTTCCAGCCTATTTTATAACTAGAATTTGACCCGTACACATGGAAAGTACAAAGTAGCTTCTTTTGAACTTTCATAAAACAAAAAATAAATTAACCTTCAGAATAAAGTTCCAAGAAAAGTTTATTCCCTTGAAGTAATATATATATTACATGAATACACGTACATAATACTCAGCACTAGCGTGTCTTTACTGAAATTTACTATACATCAGAGATACTCATCGTATACTTACGAGTTGTCAAATGATTTAATAAAAGAGAAACAAAGAAATTTGCAGGAAAATTCCAAGCGGAGATATTATAAACTACTAACGAACTAACTGTGTAGTGATGGAAATGTACACACAGGACACGCAAATCAATAAGGTAAGCTTCCATAGTATTTTTATGTTAGGTGAATTAATTAATCTAAAATAAATATTATTAATTTTAATATTAAGAATTAATAATATTTTTAAATTTTATTATTTAAATAATATAAAAAGAAATAGTTTAATATTATTAAAATATAATTCTTAATAATTTTTTTTTGACTGTTTACCATTTTTTATCATGGGAAATATAAACAGATTACGTTGGCAAATCTAAGCCAAACCCCAACTAACTGGACAGAGTTTTGTTTGACGTGGATCAGCTTTTGGACATTATTGAACGACAACACGTTGGACTGAGCGTGTAACCGAGATCGTTCGATGAAGATCCCAAGAAATTGCTATCATAATTTCTCTGTAACAGCTTTCGTATTTACGAATGAAGTCTTGCAGTGTTTGAGTTGGGTACCAAACGCGATAAGATCAAGACCATGAATTGAATAGACTTCAAAGTCGTCCGAATTAACGTTAAAATATATATGTGGCCTTATCAAAAAAAAAAAAAAACATTCGTTCATGATATGCTATGCTTGCTACCTCAAAACATGAGTAGTGAAAATGAATTAATAAAGATTTGATAGGCATAAATTATACTAAAAAATATAAAAAAAAAAACACTCTAATAGGATGGATAAAAACCGTCACGAATTATGTTTTTAATTATAATTGCATTCCATAAGTTATCTTTTGACGTATGTATATAATTTTCTTATCGTATCAGTTTTTTTCCTGGACAATATCATAAAAATAAAAAATGTAAACAAAATTAATAAAATTAAGTAACGTATGACATTTCAAAAAATGTTAATAAATGTCTGGAGCATTTGCTATGTCTTTTTTATCAAGCATATAACCAATGTCATGTAAGAGCTAAGTTTCCAGGTAGCATAGTATGTCGCGATCAATGTCGGTCCACATGAAACTGAAAATGGTCAGAATCGTATTTACCAGCTGGAAAGCAACGGAGAAAGAGAATAACGTTCTTCCAATCAACAGTGTGCAAAGTAAGAAATGGTTGTTATAAAGTTGAATAATTTTTTTTTTATAAATACTAAAAATACTAAACTCATATCTTTTAGTATAGTAACTGAAAACACATGTTACTATATTTTGAGTCTTTACAAACAAACAGCGATTAAAATAGAAATTTTCCTTTTTATTCTGGCGAAAAAAAAAAAAAACATGGTACGATATTGTGAGGTCATATTGTTCTCAGCAATTTGTTGGGTTTCACTTTTCTGTGGACAGATTTTCAGGGAAAATTCGATGTAGACTTTATGTCAAAAAAATCTTCAAATAGATTTGACTTTATGGCTTTGTAACCTTGGTCAAAAGATTTAGTGTCAATTTGTCTCAAGTGTGGGGACTTCATAATCTGGCAAGTGCATCGAAAATACTAAGTGCCCTATCAAGTTTTTAAAGTATTATTCAAAAGCATCAATATTTTAAACCCGAAAGTATTTTTCTTCATGAGAGGCAATCCCATTGTCGAGTCTAATTTTGTATTTCCCATTCATAATCTGATGTATACTAGACCCTATGCTCATCTAATGTAGACCATCGACTTGAATTAGAAACTTCGTTTTATTTTTGAAGTTGCCACCCAACTGTTGTTGGAAAAGATTGAATCAGGACTAATTGAGCAGATTAATCCTAATTTAGACCACTAGTTGTCGTGATTTCCTCTTTTCGTTTTTTGTGAAAAGAGAAAAGGGGAAAACCAAAGTTTATAAGTTCGGAGGCTAACCTATTAAAACCATAAGGTTACCACCCTAATCTCCTAAAATCTACTCTATTCAGAAATGTCTTTTATTTTATTTTTGTTATCTTTTATTGTGTTTTTGAGTGAATTATTCTAGGAAAATGATTTTTATTATTTTTTTAGGGTTGCCTCAAATGGGTGCCTACGTATCTGCTATTCAAGATCAAACTTGCCGTAGTTCGCTTTTCCTAAAAAACTTTAATGTGTTTGTGAATTTTAATTATGAAATTTCTTTTGATTTATGTTTTTATCATTTTAGGATTTCTCTAAAAAATCTAAGCCTAAGCTTGATAATTTGATTTTTGAAAATGATATTTTTGAGGAAAAACCAATTTTGGATTTATTTAAGAAAATGATTTTGCTAAGTGATAAAAATTCCATTTTTCTATTTTTCCACTCATTTCTATTATTATAAATTTTATTGATTTTTCATTAATTTTTTATAATTTTCACAATTTTTATTAACTTTTATAATTTTTATTGAAAATTTTCTCCTAGATTTTCCATCTATCCTATTCTAAAATCTAAATTATTATTTTTTTCTAATATTTTTATTATTTTCTTTATAAATCTTCTACATTATTATTATTTATTATCATAATTATTATTTTTATTTTTATCATTCATCTTAAATTAAATCCTAAAAAAAATAATAATCTAATTTCTAACATTTTTTTCTATTTATTGAATTATAAATAACAACTAAGTAAATAAATAAATTGGAAATAAATCAAATAACTAAATAAATAAATAAAATCAGAAAATCCGACTTACCTGGATGCGGGTCGGTGTGCGGGTCGGGTCGATCAGGTCGGGTCGATCGGACACGGTGGTTGGGGATGCTCGTTGACGGCGTTCCGGCGACCTTTCGAAGCGGTTGAGGTATTGATTCCTAGGTTTTTGGGGGTGAGGAACTCAATTGTGATGGTGGTTTGCTTCAGAAACGCCTCTTAGTGGTTGCTCGACGCTTGATCGGTGGTCGCGGGTGAAGAACTCCGGCGAAGCTTCGATTCTCTCTTTTTCTCACTTTTGATCCGTGCCTCTGCTTCTTCCCCTCCTCCTCTATTTATAACCGCTCAAAAACTCCTCCGGATAAGCTCAAATCCACCAATTGGTTAAACCCATTTTTTTTCCGTTTCGGATTCGGCCTTATCTCGGCTATTTGATGTTAATCCATTGTTTTTCTGTGATTTATTTGATGGATTTGGCTTAAAATCGATAGTAATCCAAAAGATTTGAGGAAAAATGAACGATTCTGCCTTCGTCGGACCTGCTCCGGCTTGCTCTCGCGTCTGTTCGGGCGAAGGAGACGATCATGCGCGAGACGCGTGACTTTCCCTGGCCAATCATACGCTGCCACGTGGCAGCTTGAGGCAAAAGCAAAAAAAATTGCACAGAGTGCTCGTGTGCTCGTGGGGGGATTCGAACTCAGGACCTCAAACCTTCCGTGCGTTCTCAAGCGAACATGCAAACCAGCTGAGCCGGCTCAATTCTCGGTTTTATTCATTACGCAAATTGTACATATGTCTTGTATTTTTTATTATTTTTTATCATTTTGAAATTCTAAAAATTGGTAAAAATTATTTAACTCTTTTTATTGCCATTTCTATAATTATTTTCCAAAATTGATGTATTTTTCCTATTTATTTTATTTTTTGAATATTTTTCCTATTTTTGCTAAATTTAAAAAAAAATGGAAAAAATTGGAAATTAATTATTGTTGATTCTTATTGATCATTAGGGCAAAAATGGGGTGTTTACAGCTGCCCCTCTTTGTAGTAAAGTTTAAAAAATTTAACTATAAAGATAAGAAAGACGCCATTTTTGGCCTCTTGATGGAATGGATAATGCCTTAGTTTGGCTGGTTATCTGGAACTTGGTTTCTAGTAGGAAAATGCTTCATGAGCTAATAATCCCACGAGTGTTTCGTGATGGTTAGTACTGCTTTGGAAATGGTCCTAACAATCTAGAATAATGTATCATTCCAAAAAGTGCTCTATGGGCTAACTAATTGGTGATAGGACAAATCTCAAGAATTGTTTAGGAGTGTGTTATTGTAAGTGGAATATCTGATGATAAGAAGCGTCTTATTGGACTAGCAACCTTGAAGAAAAGATTGTCTTAGGAAGCGCTCTTATGAGCTGGCCACATGTCAGCAAAAGCGTCTTGACTAGACTAATGATTGTTTGGAAAAATACCTTCGAAGAGTGCTCTTATGAGCTGACTAATCGGTTATCGGTAATTTGAAAAAGTGCTACTACAAGCTGACTAATTGATAGATTTGAAAAGTGCTCATATGAGCTAATTGATCGATAGATTCGAAAAGTGCTCCTCCGAGCTAATTGATTGATAAATTCGAAAAGTGCTCCTCCGAGCTAACTAATCGATAGATTCGAAAAGTGCTCCTCTGAGCTAACTTCAAGAAAAGGTGTCTAAGAAAGTGCCCCTTCGCAGGCTAACTAACCTATAGCGAGAGGACATGCCTCAAAAAGGTGCCCCTATTGGTTGACATTTTTGAAGAGGTGTTTAGGAAAGTGCCCCATTGTGGGCTGACTAACCTATAGCGGGAAGTGTCTTCTTAGACTCACGACCCTGGGGAAGCAATGTTTCGAAAGATACCTCTACAGGCTGACCTTAGGAAGAGATATTTAAGGAAGTGCCCAATTGTGGGCTGACTAACCTATGGGGAGAAACGCCTCAAAAAGTGCCCTTATGGGCTAACCCTACGAGAGGATGTTTAGGGAAGTTCCCCTCTATGGGCTGACTAACCTATGACATGAAGAAATGTCTCAAAAGGTGCCCTAATAGGCTGACCCTACGAGAGGATGTTTAGGGAAGTGCCCCTCTATGAGCTGACTAATCTATGATAGGAAGAAATGTCTTGAAATGTGCCCTTATAGGCTAACCTTTAGAGAGGATATTTAAGAAAGTGCCCCATTACGGGCTAACTAACCTTTTCAAGGGGATGTTTAGACAAGTGCCCTATTGCGAGCTGACTAATCTTATGCTTTTGAACATGTTTGTACTGACTGAACTAAATGATTTGATGTTTTCATGATATGTGGATGATAGTTATTCATTTTAATATGTTCGCCAATTCATCGTGGATAGCAACCAAACAACCGAACTTTCGTGCTGGTTTGCTCCCACTTTGCTTACTCTTGCTTTAACACAGGGTTGAAGATCTTGATGTGCTTCCTTTCTTGTGCGCATGGCTCTTTTGACGGTAGTGTTATCCTACTAATGCACCAGGTTTTAATGCTCAAAAGTAGATAAAATTATATTACAAAATTTATTGAGATTCATTATCATTTTAGTGTTTATCATTCATTGGTGAAGTGATGGGTAATGTGTTTAGGAATGTTTGTTGTAATTGGAATTGGTTGGAATTATCGACCATTCAGAGACATTAACTTTGCTTGTAAAAAAAATGAAAACCGGACTCAACGAAATTTGTATTGAATATTGGCTTTCATAAACATTGGCAAAATTTCAATTCCCTTGCATAAGGATAGTACATCTTAACAGCATCTGCATTGATGGGGTCTCTCAATTCTGGACCATCCATTTGAGTCAATATTAAAGCTCCTCCTGACAATACCTTTTTTACCACATACGGACCCTCATAATTTGGGGTAAATTTTCCTCTAGAGTCTTGGGCATTCGGGAGAACCTTCCTTAGCACCAGATCCCCTTCTTTGAAGTATCGAGGCTTCATTTTCTTGTTAAATGCTCCGGCCATCCTTTATTGGTAACACTGGCCATGACATTGTGCAGTGAGTCTTTTTTCATCAATCAAATTCAGTTGATTAAGTCTCTTCTTCACCCAGTCTAATTCAGTTGACTGAGTTTTTGATAGAATTCTGAATGATGGTATTTCGACCTCGACTGGTAGCACTGCCTCAGTACCATATACCAACGAATATGGGGTAGCTCCAGTAGATGTCCTTATTGAAGTCTTATAAGCAATGAGAGCAAACGGCAACATCTCGTGCCAATCTTTATAAGTAGTTGTCATTTTTTCGATGATCTTTTTGATATTCTTGTTAGCTGCTTCTACTGTTCCGTTCATCTGAGGTCGATAGGGAATTGAATTTCTATGGTTTATGTGGAATTGTTGACATAAACCTGTCATCGACTTGTTATTAAGATTAGTACCGTTGTCAGTGATGATTGACTCAGGAACTCCATATCGAGCTATTATGTCTCTTTTCAAGAAACGAACTATTACCCCTTTGGTGACATTGGCATATGATGAAGCTTCTACCCACTTGGTGAAGTAATCAATTGCTACTAATATGAACTTGTGGCCATTGGATACTGTCGGAGTGATTGGGCCGATTATGTCGATTCCCCACATGGAGAAAGGCCATAGTGCTGACAATAAATGCAACTCGTTGGGCAGAGCATTTATCCGGTTTGTGTACACTTGACACAAATGACAGTGCTTGACATATTTTATGCAATCTAATTCCATGGTTAGCCAGCAATATCTCAACCTCATGATTTTTCGGGCCAACATGTAGTCATTCATATGAGATCCACATACCCCTTCATGTACTTCCTTCATCAGTTCGCATGCTTCATTTTTATCCACACATCTTAGCAAAGCGGTATCAGACGATCTTTTGTAAAGTATAGACCCACTTAATAAGAAATGACTTGCTAACCTTCTGAGTGTTCTTTGGTCATTCTTGCTAGCCATTTCGAGGTATTTGCTTTCTTGGAGAAAAGTTTTGATGTCGTGATACCAAGGTTTGTCATCTTGTGCTTTTTCAATTGCTAAGCAATAGGCGGGCCGATTTTCGATGTCTATTTTCATCGGTTGGACTTTGGCTCCCCCTGTTATCTGGATCATAGATGCTAATGTGGCAAGTGCATCTGCA
The DNA here is from genome assembly GCA_037954665.1 of Laguncularia racemosa. Classification (NCBI taxonomy): domain Eukaryota; kingdom Viridiplantae; phylum Streptophyta; class Magnoliopsida; order Myrtales; family Combretaceae; genus Laguncularia; species Laguncularia racemosa. The sequence continues at coordinate 2,480,079 of JBBMOL010000056.1, forward strand.
AACTGATTCCGAGTTCTTGGGACGTATGTGAAAGTGATTGCTTCGAATTCTTCTATTAGCTCTGTCAAATGTTGATGGTATGGTACCGGTTTGGGGTCTTTAGTCTTGTATTCCTCTCTTATCTGTAGTATGATAAGCGATGAATCCCCGTATACTTCTAATTCGCGGATTTCCATGTGGCAAGCCATCTAGAGGGCGAAGATGCATGCCTCATATTCCACGATATTATTGGTATATGGAAATGTGAGTTTTGTTGTTGCAGGGAATTGTGTGCCGTCTAGGGATATCAACACTGCCCCGATCCCACAACCGAATACATTGGCAGCTCCATCAAAGAACATTTTCCACTTAGGGTTTCGCTCTATCCCACGGTCTTCTACTGGTGTATCTTCCACTGTTAATATATTTTCGTCGGGGAATTGAACTTGTGGCTCTTGGGAATTTCCCTCAACTGGGTGTTCTGCTAATTGGTCGGCTAGAGATTGCCCTTTCATCGAGTTTTGATTTATGTATGTAATATCAAACTCCGATAAGAGCATTTTCCATTTAGAGATTCTCCCTATCAAAACGGGTTTATCTGCTAAGTGCTTCAGAGGATCATGTCTTGTTAGCAGCTCAATATGATAGTAAAGGGTATACTGCCTCAAATGGTGCATAACCCAAATTAGAGCACAGCAGGTCCTCTCTACTTCTGAATACCTCTGTTCCCCGTCTGTGAATTTCTTGCTTAGGTAATATATGGAACGCTCTCTTCCCTCTTCATCTTTTTGCCCCAACACACATCCCATAGATTCAGGGAGTATCGTGAGGTATAAGAATAGAGGCTTCCCTTGCTTCGGGACTATCAAGACTGGAGGTTTTATGAGATAGTCTTTGATTGCCCTGAATGCTTCTTCGCATTCGTCGTCCCATTCTACTGCGGCATTCTTTTTCAATAGACGGAATAGTGTCCGCCACTTATCTATGAGCTGTGAGATGAAATGAGCTATATAATTCAACCTTCCTAGCAAACCTCTTACTTCTTTGACAGTGCGTAGGGAAGGTAGCTCTAGTATAGATTTTACTTTGTCAGGGTCGATTTTAATGCCTTCCCGGCTTATGACAAACCCTAACAATTTACCCGTTGTGACCCTAAAAGTGCACTTCTCCGGATTTAACTTGAGTTGGAACTTTCTCAATCGCTTAAACAACTTTCTCAGGATATCTGTATGGCTCTCTTCTTCTTTAGACTTGGCTATCATGTCGTTGACGTATACTTCGACTTCTCGATGCATCATGTCATGAAGTATCGCAACCATGGCTCTCTGATACGTTGCCCCAGCGTTTTTCAAACCAAAGGGCATGACTTTGTAACAGAAAGTTCCCTATGTTGTGATGAAATTCGTTTTGGTTTTATCTTCTTCAGCCATTTTTATTTGATTATATCATGAGAAACCGTCCATAAATGAGAAAAGATGGTTTCCTACAGTGTTGTCCACTAGAACATCAATGTGAGGTAGGGGGAAGTTATCCTTTGGCGTAGCTTGGTTTAAGTCCTGGAAGTCTACGCATACGCGTACTTTTCCATTCTTTTTCATAACGAGGACTATATTCGCTACCCATTCTGGGTAATCGGACACTTCGATGAACCCTACTTCTAGCAATTTCTTGACTTCTTCCTTGATCTTTAGTAAGATGTCAGGCCTAAATCTTCTCAATTTTTTTTTTTTAGGTTTGACATCTTCCCTTGTGGGAAGCCTATGAACCACTATTGATTGGTCTAGTCTTGGCATGTCACCATATGACCAGGTGAACACATCTGCATATTCAGTCAATAGCTCGATCATCTCACACATCTGCATATTCAATGCTTCCTAGATTTACTGTCTCCACCGGCTCGTCGATTGAAATTCCACTTTGTTCATGTTTTTGCCAATTTTCTTGTATTATTTCATGGTCATGGATATCGCCTCCAACAACCATCCCAACAGCGTTGAAAATGATATCAGCGTTTTTATTTTCTACCTGTGTGAAATGTCCCTGATGTTCGATGGTAGGAGATCTGGGTGAAGTAAAATGAAAGCAGATATATATAAGTAAGACAAACTGTAATTGAATTATAAAGAAGTCTCAATAAAAAATTGTTTAACAATCGTTCTCTATCATTGAGCTGACCTAGAGCTATCAATAGGATAACAGAACCAATTATTGAGAGCTGCATGCTATTCGGATGTGCGAGGGGTTGGGCTCCCATTGCTGACGTCATCTTCGCTTATCCTTGGCTCTTGAATGACAGTTGCTTTTCTGAAAGATTGCTGGAGGGGTGGAATGCGCATCGGGGTGTTGCTTGGCTTCTCTTTCTTCCTGCCTTTGACACCTCTAGCTTGTGCTTCTTCCCGGGCTGTAGGAACGTACCCTAGTCCAAACGTCCCTTGCTGCCCCTCCTTAAACTGATGGCCCTCCTTGCTGGTCACCACATTCACCTCATTGAATATCTGGAGACCAAGGTCTTCTGAACCATCCTCCCCAATGTATGGTATGGCGGTTTCTTTGTATATGGCATAGTCTTGCTCGCCCAGCATAGTGACTATCTGCCCATTTGCAATAAATTTGACCCTTTAATGGAGACTGGAGGGTATGGCTCCAGCAATATGTATCCAAGGCCTTCCCAAGAGTAGGTTGAAAGATTTTGGGATGTTGAGGACTTGAAAAGAGATGCAGAACACTTGCGGGCCAATCTCTACCTGCAAGTTTATTTCCCCTATTATGTCTCTTTTTGAACCGTTGAAAGCCCTGACCACCGTCAAGCTAGGTTTAATATTGCTTGGATCGACCCCCAATAAGTCGAGGCTAGCCAGTGGGCAAACATTGAGGGACAACCCGTTGTCGATGAGTACTCAGGAAACAATCGTGTCGTTACACTTTACCACTATGAATAGTGATTTTGGTATGTTGGTCTCCATCGTCTCCTAGCTCTTTCGGGGAGAAAGATATCTGGTCTATGGTGAAAATAGAATCTGCCACGTGACTTATTTTGTCTGTAGTGATGCCTTCTAGGACTTGAATATGTTTGAGCACTTTGAAGAGTGCTTCCCTGTGGGGCTCAGAGGCTGTAAGGAGGCCCATGAGTGATATTTGTACTGGAATCTTATTTAGTTATTCCATGATCTTATATTCACTCGCTTTGACCATTTTTGTAAATACAGTGAGCCCCTCTTCTTCTTCCTCTCATTTCTCCATGTTGGGCTCTTCAGTGGAGATTTTATATTTCGGGTCATATACCCTCCCAGATCGGGTGATTCCTCCTACCATAGGGGGTCGCTCTTGCTCGAGGGTATGATAGTGAAAAGATGCAGCCTTATACCTCTCTGCCGGTATTGGGACATTGAACACATATCTCTTTTTCGGGATTTGTATCTCAGTTGACTATCCCTCATAGCATTTTATGACTCTTGGCTTTTGATTTGAATTAATTATGTTTACAGATTTCTCCCCTTCCTTTGGTGGGTTGTCCTTTTTTTCAAACTCAGGCCCCCATCCGCTAAGTGGCCCATATACAGTTGGGGTATAAGAATAGTTCATCAGGTACTCGAATCTCCAGTGTGATTCTCCCAAGGTGCCAACTGTTGGGTCTCCGGCTAACCATCTCTTTTTTATATGTGACTTGAGGGTTTTCTCTAGAGCTTGACGGGAATGCCTTTTCTGCTGGTCCGTCGCCTTTTTCTTAGAGGCTTCTTTGGGAGTCGACTCTTCAGATGTGATCATATTGATGGTGGGCTTATGATTAGGCAACGGATTAGTGTTGACATTGGGTGCTGGGGTGTTAACAAAATCTAGCTGCACAATTCCGGCATCGATCAAATCCTGGATTTAGTGTCGGAGCCTCCAGCATTGGTTTATAGAATGCCCCTCTTGGCCCATATGATAATCGCATTTGAGGCTTGAGTCAAAGTTTCTAGGCTTGTACCAGTCGTTTGGGATTTCGAAGCTGATCAAGTTATCCGCTTGCAACCCAGCAAAGACCTGGTTGAGCGGGATCGGAATTGGAGTGAACTGTCTCGGGACCCTGGTAGCCTGGGCATGATTTTCTGTAGAGTGCTGGGTTGGGGTACTCGTGGTCTGGAATGTCACACGAGTTCCAGCTTTGTTTGCTTTACTGGAGTTGACTGTGTTGACGATAGGCTCCTTGGCTCTGTTACCTCCCAAAGGCCTTTGTGATGGTGTGACCTTGGGATGATCCATTGTTTGGAGTCTACCTGTGGTGATGGCACTTTCAATCCGGCACCCTGCAGCTACCACTTCTGCAAAACTGGATGATGTCTAGCCCACCAGATGTGAGAAGTAGGTCCTGTCTAGAGTATTGACGAATATGGATGTCAACTCTTTCTCAGAAATTGAGGTTGCTACCCTGACTGCTTGAGCTCTTCAACGCTGAGCATACTCTTTAAAAGGCTCAGCATGTCTCTTTCGAAGACTCCCTAGATTAATCACTGAGGGGGCGACTTCAATATTAAACTTGTACTAGTCATAAAACAACCGGGCAAGCCTGTCCCAGGTGTTGACCTGATTGAAATCCAGGTAGGCATACCAGACTAATGCAGGGGCCGTAAGGCTGTCCTAGAAGGTTTGGATCATCAGTTGGTCATATTGAGCATACTTGCTCATCTTCCGGGCGTATAGCCTTGTGTGCATTTTGGGGCATCCAGTACCGTCATACTTCTCAAATTCCGGGGTCTTGAATTTATCAGGGTACACCTCCTCCCCATATGCTGGCAGACTGGTGATTCCGGCTTGCTCAAAACCGTCAGGCCCCTCTATTGTTTTCATCTTGTCAGCCAGCTGTTGTAAGAGTCTTTTTTCCATCTCTTTCTGTCTCTCCTCCATCTCTTTTTTCAAGTCATCAGAGGTTGGACCCTAGTTGATTCTCGGCTCATACTCAAAGGCTGGGTTGAGGTGAGAATTGATTTCCTCATATTCTGGAGGCTGCCCCTCCACTGCCTTCCCTTTTCTGGCCCCTAAATGCTCCTCTTGATTCGGCTGAGTGGTGCAAAGGAGGCCAATGCTTTCAATCAGGAGGTGTACTTGTGCAGCTAACTGCTGGACCGTTTGTTCCAGGGATACGATCCTAGAGTATGAAGCAGCGTCAACACTTGCGTTGTTGCAGTTGTCACCACTGTTTGCCATAATGTATGCAAATGTGATGCATGTGTCACACGGATGCTAAAATAAAAGGGGCCAACAATTGATCGATGATATAATATTGAAACTTTTTATTAATATTGGAAATTTTGGAGTTCGATACTTAAAAAAAAAACGAAAGAGTACAATGATAATCTATTTCCTAGCTTTCTTGGTCTTCTGTTGTGGAGACTCAGGTTTCCCGTTGATGACGGCTTCTAATTCCTTGACTCTGGCTTAGGTCTTCTTCAGCTGAGCTTCCAAGGCTTTGTTTCTTTGGTCGGATTCCTTAAATTGACCTTTCCAAATGTCCTTTTTATAATCTGCAGCTTCAAAATATACTTCCATCCGGGCCCTGACCTGCTCTAGGTAGATTTCCAGCTCCGGATTTACCTTGTCTGGCTTAGGTTGGGTGACATCTGGGACCCGATATGCTCTTTCCCCTGTCTGATACAGCTAGTGGATCACGAACTCCCTGGTAGCTCGATGTTTGCCCACTTCACCATCTAGCTCTCCGAGGTCTACATTCGGGCTCTCGATTCTGGCTTCCTAAAGTGCTTTGGCCTCTGCCAGCTTAGCAAATTTCTCAGCTACTAGTAAGTTTGGATCTTGGTACTCGAATGTGACTGCTTCCAGCGAGGGCCGATAAACTATGTTGTGAATAGTACCGAATTGGCGGACCACTGAGTTAGGATAATAACCTATACATCCGCTTATACCAATTAGAGGCACGGCTTGAAAGTTACTGCAAGTTAAGATAACTTTATCGCAGCAACTCCATCTGGCTATCCATAAAATGTCATCGGCACTGAAACTTCTAAGCACTTCTACCCAACTATGGCTGGTAAGGTCGTTGGGTAGCTTTATCTTCTCTATGCATGAGTCCACGAGGTCCACTTGTTGAGCTAAGGTTTTTCGGACCATGTTCAACCCAAAACACTTGAGGTGGCTTACAAGTCATATCAGCATAAGGTTGATATTTAAGCGGAGGATCCTGTGGCCTTTTTCTTGACAAAGTTTAAGTTCCGAATCTGTTCAGCCAATAGAGCCGGGATGTAAGATTTTCCTTCCAGGAATTGGGCCACCAATTCTGCAACTCGGTAGTGGATATAGAAAGTTCCGGTGGGGAAAAGTATGGTGGCGAAAGCTGTTAGGATGAAAGCATTCACCCTTCTTTATCTATAAGTCTTGGGGTCCCCACACAATATGTCTTTCCTGTCCCCATTATCTTCTTGGGCGATGAACCAGGCTTCCAACTCATCCATCCGTATGCGGTATCCATTACAGTCTGCTAAGGCATTATTGATTGTTGTTTTGCGGATACCCAGGAGTCTGCTGAAAATACTGGCTGGCCCGGCCTCAAGATCTGGTACATAGACTTGGTTAGTTAGTGCTGGAGCCTGTAGCAGCTGGGTGTACTCTTCCAGAGTAAGAGTAATCTCATGTGGCCCGATGAAGAAAGTCGCGGGCTCTATTTCCCATAAGTGGAGCATGGCCCGTACCAAGGGCAAGTTTATCTCCATCTTCATCAGTGAGAGGATGGGCCCTATTTTCTCCTGGATGAAGGCCTGCTCCTCTGGGTTGTATAGGGTGAACCAGTGGTCCAGTAACAATTTCGGATCCAAAGGTTTGAACACTCGGATTTCTTTGCTAAAGAGGCGGTCAACTGCGGTACTAGCCATCTATTACAACAGAAATTTCCTAATTACAACCAGAACTATGATTACAGGGAAATATATCAGAACTCCATGAACAGAACAAAAATATTACATCATCAATCTATTGTCAGCCTATGACGTTTATGTATGCAAATAGGTAGGTTCTAATAGGTCCCCAAGCTCTATGGCCTCCCGCATTCTCGGAGAAATGGATCTCAGGCCATATCGAAGCATTGGGTGGGGTAGCCTAATCAGTCCCGAATGGTGATCATATCACTTCGCCTGAAACCCACACAATGGCCCCCAGTCTTAGGGTCCTAAGATGGCCCGGGTTTGACCGTATCTACTCACACAATTGTATGCAGACTCGATTACTAAAGTAAATAGCTAAATTCTAACCTTTAGCTAAATCCCTGCAAGATTGAATTAGAAACTTCGTTTTATTTTTGAAGTTGCCACCCAACTGTTGTTGGGAAAGATTGAATCAGGACTAATTGAGCATATTAATCCTAATTTAGACCACTAGTCATCGTGATTTCCTCTTTTCGTTTTTTGTGAAAAGAGGAAAGGGGAAAACCAGAGTTTCTAAGTTCGGAGGCTAACCTATTAAAACCATAAGGTTACCACCCTAATCTCCTAAAATCTACTCTATCCAAAAATGTCTTTTATTTTATTTTTGTTGTCTTTTATTATGTTTTTTAGTGAATTATTCTAGGAAAATGATTTTTATTCCTTTTTTAGGGTTGCCCCAAATGGGTGGCTACGTACCTGCTATTCAGGATCAAACTTGTCGTAGTTCGCTTTTCCTAAAAAACTTTAATGTGTTTATGAATTTTAATTATGAAATTTCTTTTGATTTATGTTTTTATCATTTTAGGATTTTTCTAAAAAATCTAAAACTAAGCTTGATAATTTGATTTTTAAAAATGATATTTTTGAGGAAAAACCAATTTTGGATTTATTTAAGCAAATGATTTTGCTAAGTGATAAAAATTCCATTTTTCTATTTTTCCACTCATTTCTATTATTATAAATTTTATTGATTTTTCATTAATTTTTTATAATTTTTATAATTTTTATTAATTTTTTATAATTTTCACAATTTTTATTAACTTTTATAATTTTTATTGAAAATTTTCTCTTAGATTTTCCATCTATCCTATTCTAAAATCTAAATTTTCATTATTATTTTTCTAATATTTTTATTATTTTCTTTATAAATCTTCTACATTTTTATTATTTATTATCATAATTATTATTTTTATTTTTATCATTCATCTTAAATTAAATCCTAAAAAAAAATCTAATTTCTAACATTTTTTTTCTATTTATTGAATTATAAATAAAAACTAAGTATATAAATAAAATAACTAAATAAATAAAATAAAATAAATACAAAAAAATCAAAAAATCCGACTCACCTGGATCCGGGTCGGTGCGCGGGTCGGGTCGAATCGGGTCAAAGTGGGTCAGGTCGGGTCAATCGGACACGGCGGTTGGGGATGCTCATTGAGGGCGTTCTGGCGGCCTTTCGAAGCGGTTGAGGTATCGATTCCTAGGTTTTCGGGGGTGGGGAACTTAACTGTGGTGGTGGTTTGCTTTAGAAATGCCTCCTGGTAGCTGCTCGACGCTTAATCGGTGGTCGCGGGTGAAGGACTTCGGCGAGGCTTCGATTCTCTCTCTTTTTGTCACTTTTGATCCGTGCCTCTGCTTCTTCCCCTCCTCCTCTATTTATAGCCGCTCAAAAACTCCTCCGGATAAGCTCAAATCCGCCGATTGGTTAAACCCATTTTTTTTCCGTTTCGGATTCGGCCTTATCTCGGCGTTTTGATGTTAATCCATTGTTTTTCTGTGATTTATCTTATGGATTTGGCTTAAAATCGATAGTAATCCAAAAGATTTAAGGAAAAACGAACGATTCCGCCTTCGTCGGACCTGCTCCGGCTTCCTCTCGCATCTGTTCGGGCGAAGGAGACGATCACGCGTGAGATGCGTGACTTTCCCTGGCCAATCATACGCTGCCATGTGGCAACTTGAGGCAAAAGCAAAAAAAATTGCACAGAGTGCTCGCGGGGGGATTCGAACTCGGGACCTCAGACCTTTCGTGCGTTCTTAGGCAAACATGCGAACCAGCTGAGCCGGTTCAATTCTCGGTTTTATTCATTACGCAAATTGTACATATGTCTTGTATTTTTTATTATTTTTTTATCATTTTGAAATTCTAAAAATTGGTAAAAATTATTTAACTCTTTTATTGCAATTTCTGCAATTATTTTTCAAAATTGATGTATTTTTCCTATTTATTTTATTTTTTGAATATTTTTCCTATTTTTGCTAAATTGAAAAAAATTGAAAATTAATTATTGTTGATTCTTATTGATCATTAGGGCAAAAATTGGGTGTTTACACCCATATTGGTAAATTGGGATCAAAATTGCATATTTTAAAACAACTGAATCGATACACGAAGGCGAGGGAACGAATTGTAGAGGAAAATATTTAATTTTAAGGGAATCAAATGGATTTATGAAGGAAATTTTTTTGCTAATTCTATAAGTTTAATTAAAAATTAATTTATGATTGTTGTCTTTGTTTCGATAAAAAGAAGATTATACCCTAAACTCGAATGGTATAATCAGTCTGCCATATACTCCTAATTGCACAGGAACATGCAAGGTTCATCTCTTACATTCTCTAAGTTTTCATGTTCATAATAATTACCTAGAAAAATCTCTTAACAAGATGAGCAAAAAGCCTAACAAATTCTATATCACACTACATATATCTACATGTAAAGCTCGCACACAGACCTACAATTTACTAAATGTAATTAAACAACTGATTGGTTCAAAATATATCATTTAGTCTAATTAGTCAACACAATCCCAACAACACAAATTTAGAACAACACCATTTCCACTTTCACAAACACAAGCCCAAATTGCAACTCGAAACCTTTTACCACTCAACTAAATCTAGGCCAGCAAACCACAAAACATGAATCACCAATTACGATCCCACTAATCTCAAATTAAGAGAGCATAACTAAGCTCATAGACTTGTTATCTACAATGGGTTGATCCTGTTACTATTTATTGAAACCATTAATTGTGTCATGTTGAGTTTATCACCAGTTATCCAATTATCAATAATTAGGTCAATTACAACATTATAATCAACATTATAGTATTACAAAAAAAAAATGTCTCATTATTATAGAAAGAGTACCTATCAATTTTATCCATTTCTAACTTTATATTATTTACTTGCCTTATTTTCCTCTAAAGAATATGCCATAATATTGATTTTTGTCTTTATTTAAGCAATTTTGTTTTATTCTTTTATTATTATTTAACATTTTTACTTGTTATTTCAAAGTCTACTTTATCCCACAAAAGTAAGGATGACCTTTTGGGAAATGAATTCTTTAAAGTTATTTTTCCTAATTTTTTTTAATTTACAAATTAATGATTAAGATTATTTAAATTTTTTATATACCTTATGACATCATTATGATATCATATTCTTTATTATAATTTTAATCATTAATTACACAAGATAGCATCTTAAGGAAGTACATGGAAAATTTAGGGAAAGTAACTTTAGAGGATCCAAATCCTACTGATTAGTTATCTAAATCACCAATACTAGAGATCGCAAAAATGGATAATACAAAGTAAGCAAAAAACGGGAATTTCATCCAGAATTAAAATAACAGCAATAATTACATAATAAATTCTGTTCATTTTACTAAAATAACCAACAAATGCAAATACATAAGAACAATAACAACCATATAATGAGTTTCATTCATTTTGCATCAAGTTTGCCTCTATACAATTTATATATAGGTTAAAAAAAGAAGAAGAAGAAGAAGATGATGAATCTAATTCTATAGTTGTTTCATCCTCCACCCAAATGCCTTTATTAGTCAAGTTGGTTTAGCCTTAGGCTAAGGTTGTACTAATTAGTCCATATCACAATTTGTGATCAAAGTATAGTCTCTACCTCTATGATTAAACTAAGGGGAGAAGTTATGTCATGCCCCTAAAATTCTATTACGACAACAGTTTGCCATGTAAATTACTTCAATATAATATGCACAACTACCATCACTAAGTGGGTTTTTAAACTAGTTTTAGAACCTTAAAATCATTAATTTAATTTTGAAAACATTTGATGATCCGTTGATTTTAGAAAACATTTAAAGGTTCATCAACTTTAGGAAAACATAGCAAATAAAACATGATAGATATTTAAGTTCTATGACCTAAGAGGCCCACAAAATACAAATATAGATAAACATGCCATTGAGTCTCAAGCAACTCCTATAATAAATCTAAATATAGTACCAAATATAAATACTAGGTCTATGATAAAAGCAAAAACCAATAATAATAATAATAGTCTTTAAGTCCCTGTACTCATCTACATACTCCTTCTTAGAGCTAAAACCCATCAAATCGTATAGGGATCCATCAAATAGTCCCTATGAGCAAAAAGGTCCAATACACAATAATGCAAACATACACACAAATGTTAATCAAACCTATATACTAATACAATAAACAATCATATAGATTATTTTATCTTGATTAAAATACCACTCAGCATGAGAGTATTCATGACTTTAGACAACACAACGAAGGAGGGACTTGGAGTTCGATTCCACTGTAGCGACAATCGAGGGGTAATAGGAGTAGCTAAACTCTACAGTGCGAAACCGAAAACCTAGTAGTCTCATTTAAGTGACCTTACCATTATGCAGCCCTCACTCATCACAATTCAATTATATCATATCACTCGTTAGGACCTATGATCCTAGATGACTCCTACTATACCTTCTCCCTACTTACAGCGCCCATTATCTAATGCGATTTCGTTTATCAATTACCCATTGAGTTATTCCTTGATGATCTACGTGCTTAATTTACCATATCATTTCAAAGTATATGATCGCAACCATAATCTCGATCCAAAGATGTCATTTGTTAGCTTAAGTAACCAAAGCATAAACAAGAAGCAGATAATTAACCAAGTTAATTACCAATATAGTTTAAATTTTCTAATTTAGCAAGCAATACGCATGTTACAGCGTACCTAAAAAGGTTAAAAGGTCTTTAAGTTGAAGTCCAAAATTCCATTGAGTAGTTTAAACCAATTTTTATGCATTAAAAGAGAAAACCTAGATTAGATAATTATTTCTAAATATTTGAATACTATTTTAGAGTTGGGTTTAGACTATTTAAGGTCTATGTTAATTATGGGTCCATTAAGGGTTACAAAGGCCCAACTAACTTTTTAGCTAATTTGGTCCAAACCGTTTAGGGTTTATTCACTTGAACCTATTATGTTATTTAAATTTGAATCTAATTGTGTTTAAGATCCAATTAGGGCATTTGGACCCTTAAAGAATAGTAGGCTTGATTATGTTTAAAATTGAACTCACTACCACTAATTAAATTAATTAATTCTATTATTTGAAGTAATTTATCAAATTTGGACTTAATTCATTTAATTTGCTCATTTAGGTTTATTGTACTTTAATTTAGGTATTTAGGCCCATTTAAATTCATTTAAGCTCAATTATAATATTTAGGTCCAATTATTATTCTTAACCCCATTTTAGATCTAATTAGATTATCTTAATCTAGTATAATTAATCTAAGCCTATTGTGCTTAATTGATTCAATTTATTATGCCTTAGGACCAATTTAACTATTATGCTTAATTTTAATTCCATTTTAAGTCTTCGATTGATATAGAGTCTTATTAGGTTTAAGGCCCATTTAGGTTTTCTTAATTTGTCAAGGCTTATGTAAAGTATAAGACCTAAAGATGAAATAGGCCAAAATGTGAGATTAGGTTTTAGACTCATGGAATTCTTTTTGAGTTCATTTAAGCCCACTATGGTCCATTTACTAATTTAAATACCTAAGATGAACCAAATTGATTTCTTAAGTCATTTAGATCTTATTAATTTATTATGTATTTTCATATAGACCACCCATGGGAACGAGTATAATTAGTTTATGGGCCTATATGAATGGGCCGACTTGAGCTTAGGCTGGTCATGATCTAAATTATTTAAATAATTCAACTCCAAATTTTAAATTCGTCATTTTAGAAGCCTAAAATTTTAAAGAGTTGTAACTTATTTAATTTAAAATCAAATTAAGTAAAACCAAAGCCATTTGAACCCCTGTCACTTCCATTACTTTTTTTTAACCTAAAAGGCTACATTTTAATTACTTTAAGCCTGTTAAGTTTTCAAACTAAAAAAAGTTACAAACCTACACTTTAAAGCCCAACACCTTACTTAATTCAAGCCCAAATCAAGGCCCGTTTATTTTTATTCATTTCTACTGTCTAAAATATCATTTAAAGTCAAACATAAGTCCAAATCAGCTTAGAAATTTTAGAGACGCCTAACAAGAATTAATCACCCAAAAGTAGCTCAATTCAACAACATCATAAATTCTCTATGTTCCACTTTACATGCAATCAACTTCAAATCATCACTTAAGCACAGTATAGCCCTAATTAACTCAAATTTAACATTGATAAATCAGAAATTTTATATTTAAATCATGGCAACTTTGCAAAGGGTGACGATTAAAATCAAGTACTCCAATGTCACCTTAAGCTACTCTATGCTGCATTAAACTTCATACAAGCTTTAGTTTGTCATAAGAACCTCAAAATCAACTTAAATTCCACTTTAAACATTCATGTATCATGCTAGAAATATTGGATCACATCCCTAAATTACTTTGTCTATATATCAAATCATTATCTTACATAGAACTTGGTATGGTCATCATCACACATCTATTAACTAGCATGCAAATCACTACTAGTACTACACCCACCGATCATCATACTAATCACCTTTTAAACATATTTTAGCACCCAAATCACAATTTAAATCAAGATTATATCTCCTACATATGGTGGTAATAAATGTACATGATTCTATCTTTCATACTTATGCCTAAACTCATTTCTATGGGTTCAAATTTATATTTAACCCTTACTTTAACATGTTTATCACTTCATCATTCATTAAAATCATTAAATGGTGGCTCATCTAACTTTCAAAAATGGCAATCATAAGCAAGATTTTGTACAAGTATTTCTAAATCTCGTCAACACTTAACAACACATTTATGTATCACCCAATATCACATTAACATGGGTAGAACTCCATACCTTCTTACAAATTAAACTTAGTTCTTCTCTTTGCTACCCCTCTTTTAAGCTCTCAAGATGGGTTTTGCTTCACTTTATAGGAAGATCCTAGCATCAAAAAGTTATACTGGTTAAATTAGTGTAAGATTTAATTCTAAACATTAGCTAATACTCAAAACTTGGAAAAACTCACTTCATTGGATTATGAAGGTAGCAGTAAGGTGCTTGAGCCTTCTTAACCCTCTTTTTGATTCACCAACCCTAGCAAAACACGAAGACCAACTCAAGTTACTAAGGTTTTTTATCAATCTTTAAAGCTTTTGTTTTGTTGGTCCCAAATATATTAATCAAGAGGGGGATGAATTGATTAATAACTTAAAATTTCAAAATTTAACAATTTTATCAAAAATCTCTTGACAAAAGAATGTGAATAACAATGAATGAAAACAATAACATGCAACAATTAAAAGAGTAGAGAAGAGAAAGTGCTCAGAGATTTATAGAGGTTCCGCCTTGAGCGTCAATCCTCTATTCCAGCTTCAAGCCGGGGTCTCGATTGTCTTTACCGGTTGTGTTTCACTATATCAAAGGATAAGGGAGTATATAAAACAAGCCTCTTCAAGGCAAAGTCTCACTGTTGAGTCTCTCCAGCTTCTTCACTAAGCTAATCACTCAAACTACAGTGATGAAACTACTCTCAATTCCTCACACAAAAAGTGAAACAACAAAAATATTAAGTCTTCTTTTCAATAAAAGTAAGGACTTGTTTTTTTTTTTCCACACAACAAAAGCTGATTGTTTTTAAAAACTCAGATGTATTCGCTTGTTGTTGTGTTCGTCTTCTTCTTCCTTTGGATATATATCAACTTCCTCGTTGAGAAACTCTCGGATGATAACGGTTGTGTTTCTTTTTGAAATTCAAAAAGATTTGTTCAACAGAAAATATCTACTGATGCTTCGGAATCTCCTACATTTTCAGAAGGTAATCTTCCGATAGATATAAATATCAAAGAAAACGTTTTTGCCTTGATCTCCTCCGGATAAAACTGATTTGAAGTAATCTCTTTTAAAAATAAAAACTATTTTTGACGTAATCTTGTTTTAAAGATAAGATCTGACTTTGACGTGATCTTCAAAAATAAAAAGTTCGTGATCTTCTTTTAATGTTATCTTCTAAAGATAGAAATTGTTTTTGACATGTTCTTAAAAAAATCTGACGTGATCCTTTTTTTAAAAAAAAAAATGGAACCTTATCTTGATATCCTTACATTTGTGATTATAACAAACATATCTTTGAAAGAAAACCTTATCTTTTAACTGCTGGATATTCTCAAGATATGGTGATTCAACTCGTAAAAAAAAACTTTGTATATAAAAAAATCCCCATGATATAAAATCCAACTTAAGTGAAACACATCAAGTATATTACCCAAATATACTTGACACATGAAGTTGGGTCTTGATTCCTTTAAAAATATTTTTTACTAAGCTTTAAAAAAAAACTTTGTGACAGAAAAAAATTTCGTGACAGACATGAAGGTTTTAAAAAAGCTTCTGATCGATTAATAAGAAAAATATCGATATATTTCGAAACTTCTGAAACACCTTCTGACTAAACATAAACATTCAAAATATGTTAAACCTCTTTTGTTATCATCAAAACTAAATTAGAACCAAATAGAGAACTTAACATTCTCCCCTTTTTTTATGATAACAAAACATTTGTAAATAAAACAAACGGATATAATCACGCAAAAATCTAACAAGCATATTAACAATATATATATCAGGCAACCATATCAAGCAAGCAACAACATATATATCAGGCCAACCATATCAAGCAATTAATTATGTGCTTCCTGCTACTCTATGCTTTCTTTTTCATATAGTGATTATGCTTTGTTTTTATATTTTCTCCCCCTTTTTGTTAATCATAAAAAAAAAAAAATTAACTCCCCTTGAATTAATGCATAAAGAAAATAAAAGGTCTTTGAATCATGAGTCTTAAAAAAAAAAAAGTCTGTAAGAAACAAGATTAGTGAAGAGAAAAACTAAGATTTTCGGGATCGAGTGACCCGTGAAGTTGAAGTTGTGGTGGAGAGTTTGGAAGAACGTTTGTTAGATGAAGTTTCCAGATCAATGACATGGGCTTCCTTACGAACATAGTCTGGAAAATATTTTGACAGGAACAACTTGATCTCCGCATGAAGGCTGGTGACGACTTGTGATGTTTTGTCAATCTTTGAATCTAAAAGTTTGAACAATGTCATGACTGATTCTCCAATCTTTTTTACCTAAGAAACAAAGTTATCAAAAGCATAGACGTTGTCGGATAAATCCTTTTTGGTTGCTGCATTAAATTCATCATACAAGAGTTTGTAATGATGAAATTCAGTGAGTATCTTCTCTAAATTTTTCTTGATGATCAAAATTGCTTCTGATTGTTCTTTAAATTTCAATTCCAAAGTTTCTAAAACCTTAACATCAGACGTTTGAGAAACTGAAAATTCTTCTTTGATAGTTTCTTTCACAACCGCTGAAAGCTCGTCTTTCATAGCTTCTTTCACAAGAGATTTCATTTATTCCAAATTAACATTGAGCGTAACTTCTTTGGTTCCACTTATTCCAACTTGAGAATCACTAGGTTGTGGCCGAACATACGAAAGTTCTTTTGTTGGCTCTGTTCTTGGTTTTGAACCATAATCTGGAGCTCCTTCTTGAATAAGTAACAAAGAGGTTCCAAATGGAACAGTTTGTTTCTTATGTCGTTCATGTATGTAATGAGAACCGTCATTTGCATACCACAAACAATCTTTAACATAAATTGACATATGATGAAGCATTTCTTTCCCAATTCGTTTCAATTTGATAGGTTCTGTGGAACTAGGGGGCAAAACAATCCTCTTGAACTCAAATACTTTCATCAGAACACTTCCAAAAATAAGACTTTCCCTATTCCTCCAAATTTGATCAATTATCCGTGATGCCATGTCCACATTTTTCTTATAGATCATAGCATAGATAATATGTGCATGATCTATTGATATAGAAGTTGTGCTCCCTTTCCATAGACAGATACATTCAATGATAATCTTATGTAGAATTCATGGAAACAACTCGAAATCATTATCATTGCCTCCTTTCCATAATCTATCTGTAGACCTCCATTCACGGCAGCATAAAACTCATTTCTAGACAAATTATGCATTTCCACATTATCATTGACATTTTGCATTTGTAAACACTTAAGAATATCTTCTCTAGAGATTCTGATTTCTTGATTACATACCTTTGAGAACAGAACATTTCCTTCCAATAGATTTAAATTCCCATAGAACTCTTTTATACACTCTCCGTAAACAAGAACTTGAATAGAACATAGATTCATACAGCCAATATGTTCTAACAACTCATTCCAGTAAAAACCATTATTTGTAAAGAAACTAAAGTCTACAAAACAATAGGAACAAACCTCGTTTTTCCTTTTGCCAAAAGACTTTCTCGCTGAAAGTTGAGAGCTTTGTAAAATTTTCTTTTTGGTGTCTTTCTTTGTCATCTTCCCTGAAGAAGTAGTTTCTTAAATAACCTTTTCTTTTCCTTTCGTAGAAAGACGTTTCCTTTTTGAAGAGGTTTTCTTTCATTGTAGGTTCGGAAGATTCATCATGGATGATTAAAGGTTTACTTAAGGGTTTTGTTTTGAAACTTCTTTGTTTGATTCGTTCAGAGGTTTTGGGGGCCATGGTAAACACAAAAGAGAGAGAGAAAGAGATGAATAGTTGTGACCGAAAAATAGGGTAAAAAGAAGTAAAACAAAGATTACAGTACTGTCCTTTTAAAAAAAATCAGAAAAGAAATGAAATAAAAAGGTTTTAAAAAGGATTGCAAATTCCTAATTCATTCCTTATAAATTCAAATTTTATCTTTTCAAGGGGTTTTGTAAAAATGTCTACAAATTGATTTTCAGTTGGAACAAATTCAACATTTATATCTCCACTATTCACATGATCTCTGATAAAATGATGTCTAATTTCTATGTGCTTTGATCTTGAATGATGTACTGGATTTTTTGTCAAATTAATTGCACTCGTATTATCACATTTAATTGGTATAGTTTTAAAATTTATTCCATAATCATTCAATTGTTGTTTAATCCATAAAACTTGTGCACAATAGTTACCAATAGAAACATATTCAACTTCAACTGTGGATAAAGCAACAGAGTTTTGTTTCTTTGAAGACCAAGAAATTAATTTATCACCTAGAAATTGATAAGTACCAGGTGTGCTTTTTCTATCGATTTTACAACCGGTATAATCTGCATCAGAATATCCTATTAAGTTAAATTTTTTATTTTTGGGATACCATATGCCTAAATTTGAAGTATGAAAAAGGTACTTGAAAATTCGTTTTACAGCTGATAAATGAATTTCTGTTGGTGCACTTTGAAATCTAGCACATAACATACACTAAACAAAATATCAGGTCTCGATGTTGTTAAGTATAATAAAGAACCTATAAGACTTCTATAGAGTTTCTCACTTACTTTCTGTCCATTAGAGTCTGAGTCTAACCTTGTTGAAGTACTCATTGATGTTGTAACCTTCTTGCAGTTTTCATATCCAAACTTCTTTAGTATTTGTTTTGTGTATTTTTCTTGATGGACAAAAATTCCTTCTCTTGTTTGTTTTATTTGAAATCCCAAAAAGAATGTTAATTCTCCCATCATTGACATTTCGAATTCTGCCTGCATGGTCTCAGCAAATTCTTGACATAATAATTCTTTAGTAGATCCAAAAATAATATCATCCACATATATTTACACAATCAATATATCATTATCAAGTGTTTTTAGAAATAAAGTGATATCAACTTTTCCTCTATGAAAACCTTTAGAGATTAAAAACATATTTAACCTTTCATACCAAGCTCTTGGGGCTTGTTTTAAACCATATAAAGCTTTATTTAGTTTAAAAACATAATCAGATTTGAAAGGATCTTCAAAACCAGGTGGTTGTTCTACATAAACTTCTTCTTTTATAAAACCATTTAGAAAGGCACTTTTTACATCTATTTGGAAAACTTTAAAATTCTTAAAAGATGCATAAGCAAGCATTAATCTTATTGCTTCTAGTCTTGCAACAGGTGCATATGTTTCATCAAAATCTATTCCTTCCTCTTGTGAATAACCTTTGGCAACTAATCTTGCTTTCTTTCTTATAATTTTACCATCTTCATCTAACTTATTTTTAAATACCCATTTAGTTCCAATTATAGATTTTTCTGTAGGTCTAAGAACTAATTTCCATACATTGTTTCTTTGAAATTGTTGTAATTATTCTTGCATAGAGATAATCCAATTGTTATCATTTAAAGCTTCTTTTATATTACTAGGTTCAATTTCAAATAACAACACAAAATGATTTTTAAAATTTTGTAAACTAGCTCTTGTTTTAACACCAGAATTAACATTACCGATTATTTGATTAGAAGGATGTGCAGTTTTGTATCTCCAAGCTCTAGAAGTTTCTAGTTCATTTATTATGACTCTTGAAGTACCTTCTGTATTTACCTCTAAAACAGGTTCTGAATGACCAGTTCCTTGAATGTTAACAGTAGGTGCTTCTGACTTAGGTTCTGTATCAGCTTCTATTTTAGAATCTTTTTCTTCATCCGAATCAATATCCTTTAGATCTTCATTAAATTTAACATTTATAGACTCTTCAATAGTTTTTGATGATTTATTAAAAACACGATAAGCACGACTATTTAGCGAATAACCTAAAAATATAGCTTCTTCGGATCTTTCATCAAATTTACCAAGATTAAGAACATTCTTTTTCACAAGACATTTAGATAAAAAAATATGAAAGTATGAGACGTTAGGTTTCTTACCTCGAAACAACTCATAAGCAGTCTTTGATGTCATTGGTCGAATAAGAACTCTATTGATGATATAGCAAGCTGTAGAAACTGCTTCTGCCAAAAAATACTCAACAATACCATTTTCATTTAACATAGATCTAGTCATTTCTTGCAAAGTTCTATTCTTGCGTTCTACTACTCCATTTTGTTGAGGTATATATGGAGCCTAAAAATTATGAGATATAGCATGTTCTTCACAAAAATTTTAAAAATTTGTATTTTGAAATTCTGTTCCATGATCAGCTCGAAGACTAATTATGGATACTCCTTTTTCATTTTGTATTTGTTTTGTGAATTTTTTAAAAGAACCGAAGGTATCCTTTTTGTGTTGCAAGAATATAACCCAAGTGTATCTTGAAAAATCATCAACAATAACAAGTCCATATTTACTTCCACCTAAGCTTAATATTCGAGTAGGTCCAAAAAGATCTAGATGCAATAATTCAAGTGGTCTCTTAGTTGAAATTACATTTTTACTTTAATGAGAAATAGAAACTGTTTTATTCTTTAAACAACTATCACATTTTATTTCTTGTTTAATATTTATTCTAGGCAATCCTTTAATAATATTTTTCTTAGATAATTTTTCTAAGTGATTAAAGTTAACATGTCCTAGTCTTTTATGCCAAGTAAAAGCATGATCATTTAAAGATAGTAAACAACAATCATTATCAATTTCAACTAGTTTTATAAGATAGATATTTCTTTTCCTAATTCCTTCAAATAATCTTTCACCATTTTTATTAAATGCATAGCACTTGTCTTGTTCAAAAATCATTTTATATCCTTTATCACATAATTGACTAATACTAAGTAAATTATGTTTTAATCCTTGCACAAGATATACGTTTTCAATGAAGAAGGTAGGCATACCAATTGTTCCAATTGCAACTATTTTACCTCTACTATTATTTCCAAACTTTACATATCCTTTTTCTTCCCAAATTATGCTATTGAACAATGAAGCATCTTCAGTCATATGTCCAGAACATCCACTATCCAAATACCATGTTCCTCTTATTTTAGCTTCATGTTCCTGCACAAATAGAAAAAGATTAAGTCCTTTTAGGAACCCAAACCAATTTGGGCCCTTTGAAAGATAAGCTCATTTGATTACTTTGATTTTCTTGTTGGCTACTGAGCTTATTTCTTTTATAATAACAGAATTTTTCTATGTAGCCTAATTTATTACAAAAAAAACATGCATAAGAATTGTCATTCCTATACCTGTTGTTTACCTGTCTCTTGAAGTTCTGATTTATATAACTTCTGTTATACCTTCTGGGATTGCTTCTGTAGTACTTATTGTATGAATACTTCTTATCAGCGTAACTTCTGTAATAGTCTCTGGTATTTCTTTTCTTAACATAATTTGCATTCGATAGATACCTTTTAACATTAGATTCATTACTCATAACTTGTTTAGCCTTGACAAAAAACTGTATTTTGGTTTAACTTAGAACTCGAGCCTTGCTTATATCCTAATCCATATCTTTCATTTGAAATTCTTTGAGACGAGATTAACATGGTTAGCTTCTTATCACTCTCATCAAATTTCTTGAAAGTAGTTTTCAACGAGTTAGATAAATCTTCAATTCTTTCCTTCAGATTATTTGTTTCTACTTTAAGCAGATGATTTTCTTTTCTTAATCTTCCAAGACTAACATATATAGATTTGTTTTCTTGTTTTAGGGTATTATTTTCATCGGCAATTACTGCAATTGTTTGTTTTAATACTTCTTTTTCATCCTGAAGATCTTTTATTTCATTTTCATATTTAGCCAATTTTGTATCAGCCTTTTTTAATGTCTTTAATAATTTACTTATTTCTGCTAGCATGTCTGTATCATTCACATCATCATCAGATTTAGAGTATACCTCAAAATTAGCCATTAAACAGATATTTGCTTCATCCTCTTCTTCCGATTCTTCTAAACTTGATTCTGTGTCCTCTAAGTTATCCCATGTAGCTAGCATTGCACAACCTTTCTTCTTGTAATTTTCCATTTTCTTGATCAGTGTTGGACATTCATATTTGATATGTCCTGGCTTTTTGCATTCATAGCATTGAATTTCCTTTTTTTCTTTCTTCTTTTCTTTCTCCTTGTAGACTTTTCCTGCATCATTATTCTTGTATTCAGTACTCTTTTTAAATGTACTAAATTTCTTATCTCTTTGTTTCTTGAACAGCATGTTAAGTCTCCGTGCTAGAAGATTAATATCTTCTTCTTTCTCATCGTTGCTGTCTTCTATTTCTGTTTTATTTTGCATTATTTCCTTAACTTTAAATGCAATTCCTTTGGTGCTGCTTTCTGCTCCTTGCATAGTTTTTATGTGAGATTCATATGCCATGAGCTTTTCTCTTAACTGACTGAAAGTTAGACTGTTGAGATCTTGAGCTTCTTCTATAGCTGTTTTCTTTGCATCCCAAGATGGTGGTAATATCCTCAATATTTTCCTTACAAGATCAGGATCTGGAAGTTTCTTTCCAAGTGATGCAAGCTCATTTGTAATAGCTGTAAACCTGTTAAAAACATCTTTCACAGTTTCATTAGATTTAAACTTAAATAATTCATACTGTTGAATTAAAGCATTTATCTTTGTTTCTTTGATGGTATTGGTTCCTTTATATGTCTCGGATAAAATATCCCGGATTTCCTTTGCATTTGCACAAGATGATAACAAGTAGAACTTTGATGGAGCAATGGTAGTTAGCAACAGATTTTTTGCTTTATTGTTCTTCTCTATGATCTTCTTCTCCGAATCTGTCAAAGTTGAATTTCCATTCAAAGTGATCACATTGTCTCCCATTGAAACGACCTGCCATGAATCATAATCATTAGCTTTAATATAGGTTTCCATGCGCATCTTCCAATATGAGAAGTTTGAGCCATCAAAGTAAGGTGCTCGGTTGATTGTAACATTGTTTTCCATCATTTTCATATCACTCAAAGTAAATGAGTCTTGCTCTGATACCAATTGTTAGTCCCAAATATATTAATCAAGAGGGGGGTGAATTAATTAATAACTTAAATTTTCAAAATTTAACAATTTTATCAAAAATCTCTTGATAAAAGAATGTGAACAACAACGAATGAAAACAATAACATGCAACAATTAAAAGAGTAGAAAAGAGAAAGTGCTCAGAGATTTATAGAGGTTCTGCCTCGATCGTCAATCCTCTCTTCCAGCTTCAAGCCGGGGTCCCGGTTGTCTTTACCAGTTGTGTTTCACTATATCAAAGGATAATAGAGTATACAAAACAAGCCTTTTCAAGATAAAGTCTCACTGCTGAGTCTCTCCAGCTTCTTCACTAAGCTAATCACTCAAACTACAGTTATGAAACTACTCTCAATTCCTCACATAAGAAGTGAAACAACAAAAATATTAAGTCTTCTTTTCAATAAAAGTAAGGACTTGTTTTTTTTTTTTTTTTTTTCCGCACAACAAAAGCTGATTATTTTTAAAAACTTAGATGTGTTCGCTTGTTGTTGTGTTCGTCTTCTTCTTCCTTTAGATATATATCAATTTCCTTGTTGAGAAACTCTGGGATGATAACGGTTCTGGTTCTTTTTGAAATTCAAAAAGATTTGTTCAACAGAAAATATCTACTAATGCTTCGGAGTCTCCTGGATTTTCAGAAGGTAATCTTCCGATAGATATAAGTATCAAAGAAAACGTTTTTGCCTTGATCTCCTCCGGATAAAACTGATTTGAAGTAATCTCTTTTAAAAATAAAAATCGTTTTTGACGTAATCTTGTTTTAAAGATAAGATCTGATTTTGACGTGATCTTCAAAAATAAAAAGTTCATGATCTTCTTTTAACGTTATTTTCTAAAGATAGAAATTGTTTTTGACATGATCTTAAAAAAATCTGACGTGATCCTTTTAAAAAAAAAAAAACAGAACCTTATCTTGATATCCTTACATTTGTGGATTATAACAAACATATCTTTGAAAGAAAACCTTATCTTTTAACTGCTGGATATTCTCAAGATATGGTGATTCAACTCGTAAAAAAAAACTTTGTATATAAAAAAATCCCCATGATATAAAATCCAACTTAAGTGAAACACATCAAATATATTACCCAAATATACTTGACACATGAAGCTGGGTCTTGATTCCTTTAAAAACATTTTTTACTAAGCTTTAAAAAAAAACTTTGTGACAGAAAAAAATTTCGTGACAGACATGAAGGTTCTGAAAAAACTTCTGATCGATTAATAAGAAAAATATCGATATATTTCGAAACTTCTGAAACACCTTCTGACTAAACATAAACATTCAAAATATGTTAAACCTCTTTTGTTATCATCAAAACTAAATTAGAACCAAATTAGAGAACTTAACATGTTTAAATGTAGGCATTAAGAAGGATTTAGAGGTTTAACCCTAGTGAAACTTGGAAAAGAAAATGAAGAGGCTAAGGGTTTCTCATGGCTACAAAAGGGGTTTTAAAGGGGGCACTAAACACTTAGGTTTTAAGGAAAATGGGGGATCAGTTGGGCTTTATGTAAAGTTCCCATTGGTTATCAAGTGCCACTTGTTCTTTGGTATATGTGGCATTCTTCTATTCTCTTATTTGCATTTTAATTTAGCTGAAAACTTTTCACCCTAAGTCTCTAAATTTTGTTTACTAATCTCTCAATTTAGCCACTGATAGAGCCATTTTATACTCAATCTTTATAGTATAAATTGTGTTAAATTATTATTGATTTTATAGAAATCATAAGGAAATGGTACTTTAATTCTATCATCGTGATAAATCAGGTTAAATGGAGTCAAGGATGCTAATTCAAGTATTTTGGAGAAGTCATCTACAACTTGGATCAAGACAAGGAATTACACCACCGGAGGAAGCATGGTTTGAGGCACGGCCAAGGTTCAAACCGTGTTACACACTGGACAAGAAGGCGAAAATGAGGACTTACAACAGAGAGAGACACGGCTTAAGGCACGGCCGTGGTGGAAGCCGTGGGATAAACCGTGCTTGAAGCCGTGGTGGAAGCTAGGTGTGCCAATGAGAAGAAAGTGTGGAACATCAACCAGATGAAGGCACGGCTTGAAATCTGGCCGTGTGTGTAACCGTGGTTCACACTGGACACGAATGAAGACTTGAAGATTATGCACAGATGAAGGCACGGCTTGAAATCTGGCCGTGTGTGTAACCGTAGTTCACACTGAGCGCGGATGAAGACTTGAAGAATATGCACAGAGGATGGCACGGCTTGACCCACGGCTGTGTGGTAGGGCGTGCCAGGCAGACGAATCTTCACTTCTCGAAATCTACTTGGAAAAGGAAAGATATTTTCGTATCTTGCTAGCAAAAGATCACATGCCATCTCCCTAACAATATAAATAGAACCAACCCTAGAGGGTTAGGACAACTTTTGAAACTTTTGAATCTTTGGATCTTGAAGAACCTTGGATCATCTTGGAGGCAGAGCAGGCAACCGGGTTCATTATGTTTTTATTTTTATTTTTCGTTTTATTGATGAACATGAGTAGCTAAGCTACTTTTCTAGCCAAAGGGTCATAGATGTTTAATTCTCCACGAATTGTGAGGTCTAATTGACTTGTATTTATTCTATTCTTTGCTTTCGGGTATTCATATATCTTCTGATCGTTTTGTCATTATTATCTTTGTTGATTGGTATGAATAGAGCTCTTCTACTCAATTAGCAAGTTAATATATTGTCAACTAGCATGTCAAATCCGTAATTGTTTGATTGTTCTAGTCCTAGTGACGCAATAACATGTTTGGTTATAAAAGAGATGATCGAATTCATGTTATGGGGGTGTGTGATCATGTTTAAATAGGTTATCTTATAATCTACTTGCATGAATTGGTGGTCTCTCTAGATCTTAATGCTATTGATAGATTAAATCCTAAGCGCTTGTCTAGGGTTGTTTAATCAATAAGAGAAATAATTCAAAGCGCTTGTCTGAGGTTATCGAGGAAGTAAGGAGAGATAGGTTGTTAGAGCTTGTTAATAACCATAACCAATTTATCTAGAACAAGAATAGAGAACATTTGCATCGATGATCAATTCCTAGAATTAAACCATCTTGATTCCTTTGGCTAGGCTTTTTATCAATATACAACTTTCTTAACTTGTTTTAACTTTGTTCAATTCACAAACCAAACCCCCCCATTTTCCTTTTCCTTTTATTCTCCTTGAATAGAAATAAGTTTAACCAATCTCTGTGGATTCGACCCTACTCACCACTATATGCAAATCATATAATTGTCTAGGAGTAGGTTTTATTTTTGTTGGATTCGACACCCATCAGCCACCCTTTGGTAAAATCAAGTTTATAGGTATTTTGGGCATTCTACCTAATTGATATCCAAATTTAAAATTTCTTTTTCCAATTGACTTCAAATAGTTTGTAAATGGTTTTATTTACCTAATTAAGGTATTTGAACTATATTTAGGGTCTTTAAACTAATTTGGAGTCAAAGTCAATAAAAAATAATTTAAAGGCAAGAAAGTCCTTTTTTAAAAAAAAAAAATGGACTTAAACTTTACAAGTCCTTCTTAATTAACTTCAAATTTTCCTAGTTCACAATAGCATTCACACATGTGTGTCCATCCTCAAATTTTGTTGTTCATAAACATCTAACATTCTTCTTCAAATGAGTACAAAGTCTTCACTTACACCTTTTTGTCCTTATTAGCACATATCATATACTGCATTTTCTTTCATGAAAAACATAGTTACGATGATATAGTATATAATGCATCCTCATTATCTCTATCTAAAGTTCCTTATTTTCAAATTCATACCCATATAAAACCCATCACTAAAGCTCTAACTACTATCATGCAAGAGTTAGATCCTTCTTAAATGATGTGCATCCATTGTCAATGCTCACTATTAAGAAAGGCATAAATCTTAAATTTCCAACATGTATGCTCGAAACCTTAGTAGTTCTTCCTCTATAAACCATGTGGCTTTTTTAGTGTCTAAAACCAATCATAATTGTCATCACTATCTTCCCATCACCCTCCTCACCAAAATTTTTGTACGGCTCTTAAAGAGCTAATTTTACCTCACACATCATATTTCAATTACTTTCGACTGTGAATTTTACACGTGTTTCATGCAAATTACAACTATTGCTTGCTTCTTGAGTCATAAACACAACTTGAGATTTGCACACTTAAGTTTCATATAAGCCCCCATAACTAGGTTTTGTTTCAACTCACTTTTAAGTGGAAGCAAGTTATGTAAGATGATGAACTAGACCACCTTCCCTAAATGGGTACTTATAAATCAACTCATCTTGGTGGCCCTAACTGTCAATCCAAAAATCCTTGCAAATAATGCCAAATAATTTCTTATACTTCACATCAATAGGAATCTTAACTCTATTTGTCATAACATTTCCTACTATCTTTATCTATGATATTTTAGTACACATAACAAAACACTATAACTTTAATGGGCATTATCACCTAGCCACAATGAATAAAGAGTTACGCTTAGCTAGTTAGTCCATATAGTAATACAAACTAAAAATACTTGATTTACTACAAATGTTGAACTTGGAAAACTTATCTATTTCCCTTTTATATGAGATGGGAATCATTAGAAAACCGATTGCTAAAAGCACAATGGAGAAGAAAAAATTATTCCAATTTTCACAAAGTCATCAATAGTGAACATTCATGATAAGTATCAAGAATTGTAAAAAAGTGGAAAAAAGACAAAATTATTTTACAACTAATAGTAAAGAGAGAAGAAGGATAAATCTCCATACATAGCTACAAAAATGGTGAAAAAAAAGTGGAAGTAGGAAGAGGGTCATGGTTCAGTTAGGATTGCAATATGAGTTATATTATAGAGTAGAGTTGTGAATGCGGGTTAGGCAAAAAAAAATTGGCCTATAGGATGTGTGGGTTGTTTTAGCTCGCTTAGTGTGGTTTGCGGGTCGAGGTGGGCTAACTCACTGTGAGTGCGGGTTGGCCTGCTTAGCCCACAACAAAAAAACACGAAATAGGAAATAGTAGTAAGCTCAGTGTCACGTTTTCACTTTCACCTCTATTCTCTGGTTGATCTCTCTCTTCTCAAAATTTCACTTTCTTCTGTTCTCTCATCTATGATCTCTCTCATATCACATTCTCACTCTGTCGAACCATCACGGCATCACCATCACTTGTCAATTGTCATCATCAATTCGTCACCGATCCTCCTACACGAGTTAAAGACCACTGATCCATTGGTCATTAGTCGTCATCATCACCATCATCATCAATCATTGTTATCATCATCCTCTCGTCATCGTCATCATCCTCGAGTCGTGTGTGGTAAGTCACTTAGTTCTAGAACTTCTAGTGTAGTTGCATGTTTTTTTGTTTTAGCCAACATGTTGTATATGTTGTGTGGAATGGGGTTTGAGATGGGCCAAGGTTTGTGTGGACTACATGTTTTTTTTTTTTTTTTTTTATTTAGCCAACATGTTATACGTGCTGTGTAGGTTGGTGAGCCGACCCACGTTGGCCTATGGGACGAGTCAAGCCGGCTTCTTCAGCTCGCCTAATGTGTAAGCCATCATGGGCCGACTCTCTTCAACCTACGAGCCGATGTGGGTCGAGGCGTGTTGGTATGTTTGGCCCACATTCCCGCCCCTACTATAGAGAAAGGAAGATAGGGTTTCTATTTTTAAGAGAATGACATGTGTGCAAATGAGGAAGAAAAGTATGTTTTAGTCTTAGACCTAGCAAAATTATGTCTTAAGCACATGGTCTTATTTAAGATATTTCTAGATTTTTTTTTCCACGTTGTTTATCTTAGAGATTTTTTCTCTTAAAACAATATTTTTATCTTTATCCCTTAACAAGAGTATTGAGTTTAAAAAAGTTTGATATTTAGGATAAAAATAAAATAAAATGTGAGTATTTTATTCATAAGACAATAAGTAAATATAGAAAAGAACAATAAATATTAAATAAGCAACTTTAAAATGTATTTATTATTGATGAACAACATCGGTTTGTCATAATAATTAGTAAGCTTAAGTGAAAAGGATAATACATAAACAAATACAGTCAATAATTTATTGTGAAAGATATTTTTTTCTTTTTTTCCCTAGAAAAAGGGGGAAGTCCTAGTTTGAAAGATTAGGTCTACATGAGACAAGTTTAATGTTAACCGACAAGGAAAAAAAAAAAAAAGCATAGATGTATTCGAAACCTATCAATTGAAACCATATTGTTAATATATTTTGAAGTTTTTTAATTCTAGGATAAACTTCAAATACATCCCTTTATGATTTTATGTTTGTTTAAATCGGAGATTTGATATAGAGCCAAATATCTAATTGAGCACCGACAAAAAAAATGGATTAGTGAGACATGGTTGAATGTCTATTATATTTGTCAATTCAACCTATCTATATAGGTGATATTGTTCGGTGTAAGTTTGTGATATTCGACATATATTTGAAAAGTTACCAAGTACCTTGAAATTTAGAACATATAATATATATAGTTTAGTTTCAAGTAGGTTTTATGATAAATAAAAAGTCATAATGTAACTAACCCTATGATAACATATTCTAAAGATTTAGACTTTAGAATTGCAGCATATTCTGTGATATTGAGTATTAAGTTAAAACCAGCCAGACAAGGTAAGATATTGTAGATTTTAAAACCTCACCGTTCCAACGCTGACTTTTAGTAAATAAAGTCACATGAAAATTTAGAAACGCTTTTTTTTTTTTTTATAATAGATTTATGGATCAAACGCATAATAATCCAATACTTTAAAATTTGCCTTTTAGCTTAGTGCATCACGCTAATAATCCAATACAATAAGCCTTTTAATAATGGCGCACTCACATTCATACTGTGAGTTCCATTTATACTTTGATTTAGAAATCTAATTGGAGCAAAACAATCCAAAATATTCAAGTTAGATTTTGGGTATTTTGAAAATAAGCATCTCTCTCTCTCTTTTTTTTTTTTTTAATTACATGTTTAGTTATTAATGTTAACATACTATTTTGTTTGAATTTTCAACAATTTATTTTTGTTTTAATTTGAATCTTCAACATATTATAACCTCTATAAAAAATACAATTTTTATCGAACTTATTATATTTTCCATTAAATAACCCTCACCGTGCTAGCTTCTAATCGCCATATGATTATACAAAGTTTGCAAAAAATTATAAAAATTCTAACCATGTTGTTAGCCGATTCAAGGCTAATCAAAAGTTATAAATGTTAAGGACTGATAAAAAATTTAAAATAGTTGATGAAAATCCTACTTACATAAAAATTAAAGAAATAAAGGTATTTAATTCTAGATAATTGAGTTATTTGTTAAGGTATTTAGTTATAATCCTATTCAACTTGTTAATATTTAGGTAGACGAGTCACACAACTATCTAAAGCAGTAGATTGTGACCCACGACATTTTTTTAAAAGTACGGTGATCATCCAAAATTTGGAGAGATTAAAACAATTAACGACTTTTTTTTTACTAATAAAAAATTTTGGAGACTTTTTGTCACCACATCCTATTTTAGAATGCTTGAGTCTATACACCATACCCTTTTAAGAAATATTGAGATCGAACCTTGTTCTTCAAATAAACCAAAAGCCGTTCTTACTAATTAAGTCAACAATTATTGGTAAAAAAAAAAAATTCAAATAGAAAAAAAATAGATGTTTTCTTTTTTTAAAAAAATGATATAATTTATTTAAGAATTTTCAAATTATATATTTAAAAGATATTTTAATACATTATCCACACATTAAAATAACCACAAAAATACCTATGGAAGTCGTCGCGTCTCAAATTTTACATTGCCCATTTCGAGGTCCATCGAACCATCCGCATCTCAACCGCCAAAAATAAATAGCGATCTTATTAAATTAAATAAATTATTATTATTTTTAAAACCGATAGACTGACTACAGATCAAAGCCAAAAACCAAGAGAAGGATGAGACAATATTTGCCATTTCCGGAAATTTAAATTGAATTGAGTGGGCACCACCGCACTGTATCATTGTCTTCTTACTTCTTGTTTTGCTTAGGGTTCCAGTGTTTCACAGAGAGAGAGAAAGAGAGAAGCACAGTGTCAAGAGTGCTGAGTAAGTTCTTGAATCATTCCAAATGTTGCATTTACGACATACATTTTTATTTATGATTATTGTCATTTGATCGTAATTTCGTGTCAATGTAGAGACTATTGTTAATGTGTCTTTTTGAGTGATTCCGAAATGAAATTAGAAGTAAGGATTATTTCTGTATGAATCGTCACTGGAAAGGAAAATGATTTTCAAAATTTTCATGTGTGCAAATTTATGGATTACTAGTTGTATATATTATATGAATTAATTTGTGTAATGAGAACAATCGGATTTTTTGCGTTTTTGACACTGCGTTTGTTTTGCGAGGAACGTATTCGGAATAATTTTTAATCATTATAATGTAATTTTTAGTAATCGTCAAATGTGGCTGTAGAATTATAAGAGGGTGTAGAATGTGGTGGCTTTTAATGGCTCGTGGTGGTGAGGGTGATGGCGGAGGCAAATTGACGATGCTGGTGGATTTAGGGAATGTTAATGGATAATGGGGAAAATGATTTCTATTTTAAAAGAGGGGGAATCATTTTTGCCAGCCACCAGTGTAAGCTTTCCACCCCCATCTACAACCAATATATGCTGGCAATTGCAATTACTCCTGGTCATTGGAATTTTTAACGCTGAACATGGTTAATGTCAAACTGCAACAAAAATTGTAAAAACTTAGAAAATGCTTTATACAAATGCATTTGATATTTGTTGTCAAATAAAGCAATATTATTTTAAAGTTAGTTAATTAGCTAGTTATGATAGCAGCTGTATTCGTGAATGTACAGTATTATTACTAAAAATCTATGGATATCAAATAATTCATATTTTTAATTTTGTTATTTGGATAGAAGCATATTCTTTAGTTGCCAATAACTTGTGAGTTCAATCCTGTTGAGTCTCCGCATTCAACTGATTTAAAAGCATAAGCTTATAAATATATTGGGCGCTTTTATTCTTATTACTTTATACCCCTTATTTATGGGTTCGGACTTTGATTGTGACCTATCTAGTGAATGGCTTAATTAAATTGGGGTGTAATAAAATTCATGGATTCAAACTCTTTGATCTCTTCCTTTGGTACTATATTAAGTTTAGTTACATAACCAATCGTAGTTGGATGTGGAGCCAAATTCAACAATTCGTACTTGCCTCATGTGGGTGCTAATAGATCTCAAAACTCATCATCTTATGGAAGTTCGCATTTATCATCTAGCTAGGTTGCCTAGGGGTTGTAAAAAGGGGGGAAAAATCACATTCCTAGTTTAAATTAGTAGATGTAGGTGTAATTTTACATTTGTACTCCAATCCTCCTCTCATGTGTGTGAAATGACATTGAGTAAGGCTCATGGAATTGTTAAAATGGATCAATGACAAATTGATGCTCTAAAAGCATGTAAAATATTCGATGCCTTAGCTAACTAAAAAAAAGTTGTAAGCTGATAGACATAGATGTGGTTTTGTACTATACTATTTAACATTTTTGAGCTTTTGGTTGCACATTGTGACTTGATTACTGAAGATTCTGACTTCAATGTTGAGCAGCCTGATTTTATATTAGGCTTTTCTTGTCCATTTTTTTGCTTACGAAAATATCTGAAATAAATTTTGATCGCTTGTCAGTTTCAAAAAATGCATGAGTATTTGATAAGTTTTCTTCCAAAGTCCGAATAGCAGCAGTTGCAGCTGCCTACTAGGTTTTTCCTCAAAATATTGCAAGTTCTAACTTTTGTTTATGCCCTGGATTATTGAATAAAGACAGCATATTTGAAATAGCGCCAAATTTATTTGCTTTTTGTTGATTCTGAAATTACTATGAAAGACAATCCTCTTTACTTTTTTTTTTTTTATTTAAATATCTACCATGTAGTTTATATGGATGAAATCTACAATGTAGTTGTGTAGAGGGTGGGACTAAAACATTTCTTGTTGCATTTGTAAATTGCTATCTTGTATTTTTACTTTATGTAGGATAAAATTAACAAATGGGCTTGAAGGAGCATGCCCTTGAGCTGCATGAAGATAAAAGTGATCGAGCATGGACACTATCTCTTCATACTCTCTCTGATCTAACATACACTTCACCAGTAGTATTCTTATACCTTTTGAAAGAATGCTATGCTGCAGGTATTATGCTACACATTGCTCATACATGTATCGTTGCACTATAGTTTTAATAGTTGTGTCTCCATATCTATGGGAAAAGTAAAAAACTAGTCCTGCATGCCTGATGCTTTTTATTACAGTCCTTAACCCCTTTTTTTTTCCATTTGAGTTTTCAATATTTTGAAAATTATCTGTTTGAATCATTCCATTAGCTCCATTAAATATGGCATGTATCACCTAAAAATAATAAAAACTAAAAAATAAGGAAAAAAATTGAAAAGAATGGGAAACCTATGTGTTCTCTTCATGCCCATGTCTGCCACCGCTGGGGGAGGGTGGCAACCCTCCTGTGGTGGCGACTGGCTGCCTTCTGGGCTTGGGGTGGCCTGATCACCACAGAAAATGTGGTGGTCAGCTTTACAACTTCTATGATAGAATACGTGTCCAAAGCATTACAAGTTGATATAATGAATTCATGAAGAGGTATTTAGATTTCAAAGCAGTCTGGCAGGAGAGTAAATACAGATATCATAACATAAAGCAGTAGTGAACACAAGCTACATCTTTACATAGAGCAAACTTATAGTTTTATAAATCAAGAGATTGTTAAGTTGCAATCATTTGCTAGGATACAAATTTCTGAAGCAAAATCTATGAGAACCCAAAACATATGAATTAATGAACCTATCACTTGTTGGGGTCTCGCAGACGAGCATAATGATCTACCTTACACAGATGAGAATGTTGCTCTTTCCATATGTCAATTCAATTCCTCCACTTAAAATAAGATGGAATTTTGCTTTCGAGTAGTCCTAGAAGCTCATCTAATCGTGTGAATCTCATGTCTCTGAAACTTCTGCAATTGCCGGGAGCTCTCCATGGCAAGGTGGAGAAACTTTGCCACAGAAGCCCACAACTTGTAATTTTGTCAAAATGGGTCACGACCCACCATGTTAATTGTGGTGGTCTAATGCAACACTCTGCAGGTGGTGGCCAACTGTCTCGCCTAGGGTGGGAGAGGCCACCTAGCATTTCTGTTTCTTTTTTCAGAACTTTTTCTTCTTCTTTTAATTATTTTTATGATTTAGTCTAATTTAACGTGTTTAATAATATATTTAAATATTGTAAACTAATTTGGAGGTGACATACTTCAAATTTTGACAAAATATTCAACAAAGTTAACAAAAGGACTCAAAAAGTAATTTTTGAAATGTTGAGTACTTAATAGAAAAAAGAAGGTAGAGTGAGAAAATGCTCTCTCTTCTCTCTATCCCCTGACCCTGTCCCCACCCCTAGAGGACCACTTCCTTTAGGTAATAACAAACACTACCCAACCCCTAAAGAACCAAACCCCTAGTCACCCACCCGCTCGAACCACCACCAGAAATGTTGACGGAAGACCCCCACCACCCCCACGGTGAAATTGGAAAAACCCCCTCTGGTCACCAGAGTATCCTAGGCGATCACCAGCCCCCATAACTTTCATTGGATTGCCCTACAAAAACATCACTCCCTAAGCAACCCAATAAGGAAAAAGGAAAGTCACCTTTCAAGCCATTAGGAAAGGATAGCTTTGATCAACCCAAAAGTGAAAACCTAGAGCCTTGTGCCCCTGCTGCAGCAGCTATCCCTCTGTCCCTTCTGCTAATACCTACACCCAAAGCACTTCCTTTTTTGGCAAAACCGCATTGGATTCCACGAACTAGCTTACTCACCATACCAACCAATCAAAACATCCGGAAAACCAGATTCCAACCCCTTCCACGCCTGCAAAATCATGTACCAATGTATGTCTCCACCGAGCCCCTTCGACAATGCCGGACTTCCCCATCCGCTTCATCTCATCGGCAACCACCACCGGGATCCCCAAGGTTAGGATCCCAAAAACTGTCAAGGATGAAGGAGCGGCCTATTGGAAGTCCACGCTAGTAGGCTACTTTATAGGCCGCAAAATACCTTACACTTTAGTCCATGCCATAGCGTCCAAGTTGTTGAAGGAATACGGTCTTCAAAGCATCCTAGCCAATCTGGAAAGGCTTCTATTACTTCCAGTTTGACAAGGAGAAGGACATCACTCCAATCTTAGAGAAGGTATGGTTTTTTTCCAAATGCTACCTAGTTCTTCAACAGTGGGGGAAAGGAGTGATACTAAACAAGCCCTGTTAAGAGGAAAGGATGAAAATAAAGAAAGAAGAGAAACTCTAAATCATATATATTTTATTGAACTATACAAGTATTTATATACGTATACACACTTAGTATATTCTATAAACTAAGGGATGTGTGACTAATATACATTACAGTATACAAACTTAGTATAAACTAAGGGATGTGGGACTAGTATACGTAACACTCCCCCTCAAGCTGGAGCATATAAATCATATGCACCAAGCTTGTTACAAATATACCCAATACGAGAAACTCTAAATCATATATATTTTATTGAACTATACAAGTATTTATATACGTATACACACTTAGTATATTCTATAAACTAAGGGATGTGTGACTAGTATACATTACAGTATACAAACTTAGTATAAACTAAGGGATGTGGGACTAGTATACGTAACACTCCCCCTCAAGTTGGAGCATATAAATCATATGCACCAAGCTTGTTACAAATATACCCAATATGAGAACCCCTAAGAGATTTAATCAAAATATCAGTGAATTGATCATTTGAATTGACATAACTAGTGATAATACAACCAGAGATGATCTTCTCTCAAATGAAGTGATAGTCAATCTTTATATGTTTAGTTCTTTTATAAAAGACTGGATTGGAGGATATGTGTAATGCAACTTGATTATCACAAATTAGTTGCATTTGTGATATTTCACAAAACTTTAATTCTTGAAGTAACCGTTTCAACCAAATCAGCTCACAAGTTGCTAAGGCCATGACACGGTATTCTGCTTCTGCACTGGATCTAGCCACCATATCTTGCTTCTTACTTTTCCATGATATTGGGTTACCTCCAATCAGCACACAGTAACCAGAGGTAGATCTTCTATCAGATGGAGTACCTGCCCAATCAGCATCACAATATCCAATTACCTGAGAATGACCATGATCTTCATATAATAACCCTCTACTTGGAGCATTCTTAATATATTTAAGAATCCTAACAACTGCATTCCAATGACTATTACAAGGTAATTGAAGAAACTGGCTAACAACACTAATTGCAAATGATATATCAGGTCGAGTGATAGTAAGATAACTAAGTCTACCAACCAACCAACCAATGATATCTATCGGGATCTGCAAATAACTCCTCCCGTCCTAATAATAATTTCACATTAAGATCCATTGGAGAGTCTACAATCTTACAATTGAGCATCTTAGTTTCTCAAGAAGATCTAAAGCATATTTTCTTTGGGAAAGAACTATACCGGAACTGGATTGAGCCACTTCAATACTAAGGAAGTACCTTAACAAGCCAAGATCTTTGGTCTAAAAATTCTTGAAAAAATGTGCTTTCAAGTCAGTAATACCATCCTGATCGTTACCAGTTATGACAATATCATCTACATAGACAATTAAGTAAATACATCTTCCCTCAAATGTATGCTTATAAAATGCTGAATGATCAGATGAACTACGAGTCATACCAAACTCTATAACCACCATACTGAACCGGCCGAACCAAGCACGAGGAGACTGTTTCAACCCATAAAGTGAGCGACGGAGTTTACATACTAGATTAGACTCTCCTTGAGCAACAAAGCCAGTCGGTTGTTCCATATAAATTTCCTCCTGGAGTTCACTATGAAGAAAGGCATTTTTTATGTCCAATTGGTATAAAGGCTAGTGTTTCATAGCTGCAATAGATAAAAACAGGTGAACAGATGACATCTTAACAACAAGAGAAAAAGTATCAACATAGTCCAAACTATACACCTGAGTATAACCCTTAACAACCAATCGAGCCTTAAGCCAATCAACATGACCATTAGGACCGATCTTTACAGCATAAACCCATCAACACCCAACTAGAGACTTTCCTGGAGGTAAAGGAACCAAGTCCCAAGTATCATTAGCATGTAATGCAGTCATCTCTTCTACCATTACCTGTGTCCATCCTGGATTTGAAAGTGCCTCACTTACAATTTTAGGAGCAGAAACAAAAGATAAAGATGAAACAACATTGTAATACGATGGAGACAATCGATGATAATTGAGAAAATTATATATAGGGTGAAGGTTACAAGTAGAACGAATACCCTTTCAGAGAGCAATTGGAAGGTCTGCTTCAAGGAGGTCCTCAGTCGGTGGAGGCATTGGATCATAATGTGAGTTTGTAGGAGCATCTGAAGGAGGTAGAGATGCTAAGGAGGGTAGGTTTTGAGAGCGTCGATGGTATACTTGCAACGGTAAAGGGGAAGAACCAGAGTTATAGACAAGAGACTCAGGAATGGTAGGGACAAACTCGGGAAGAGATAATTGAGATGGAATAGGTAGAACTTCAGACATATGACTATCGGATGAAGATGAGAAATAGAAAGGAGAAGATTCAAAGAAAGTGACATCAGGAGACAAATAGTAACAACGAGTAATGGGAGAATAGCATTTGTAACTTTTTTTAAGTTTAGAGTAACTAAGAAAAACACATTTAATAGATCGAGCTGAGAGTTTGTCTTGACCAGGAGACATATCATGAACGAAGCATGTACAACCAAAGACACGAAGGAGAAGAGTGTATAATGATTGATCGGGAAATAAGATACTGTGAGGACTTTTGTGCTAAAGGACAGAGGAAGGCATTCTAGTAATGAAATAACATGCAGTAAGCACAGCATCAGCCTAAAAGCGAGTAGAAACATGATGGTGTAAAAGAAGTGTACGAGCAGTCTCAATTAGATATCGATTTTTATGTTCAGCAACACCATTTTGTTGAGGTGTGTAAGCAGAAGAAGATTGATGTAAAATTCCATGAGATGACATAAATTGAGTAAATTGAGTAGAAAAATACTCGGGAGCATTATCACTACGCAAGACTTGTACAGATGTATTAAACTGAGTTTTGATTTCAGTACAAAAAGACTCAAAAATAGAAAATAATTCAGAACGATTTTTCATCAAATATAACCAAGTATATCGAGAATGGTCATCAATAAAGGTTACAAAATATTGAAAACCTAAAACAGAGATGACACGACTTGGGCCCCAAATATCTTAATGAACTATAGAAAAAGATGTAGCTCGATTATTGACTCTCTTGGGAAACGAAGTCCTAGATTGTTTTCCAAGTTGACACGACTCACATTTTAAAGTAGATAAATGCAATAAATGAGGAACCATCTTCTGAAGTTTGACAAAACTAGGATGGCCTAACCGATTATGAAGAAGTGTTAGAGAGACTGTAGCAGAACATGTAATGGAAGAAGCTGGTGATTTATTAATGTAGTAAAGCCCTTGTGACTCACATCCTGTGCTAATCGTCTGTCCTATACTAAGGTCCTGGAAAATAACAAAATGAGGGTCAAATTTAATAGAACAGTTTAGTGCACGGGTAATTTTACTAACAGAGACAAGATTAAAAGGACAATAAGGAATATAAAGAACATGTTCCAATGGTAGAGATGTTAAGGGTTGAGCACTACCCATTGCTTTAGCAACTGTATGCGAACCGTTTGCTACAGTTACTGATGGTAATGAGGTAGATTTAACAAAATGAGAAAACAGTTGAGAATTACCAGAAATATGTTCAGAAGCACCAGAATCAATCACCCATAGGCCTAAAGAAGAAGAAGACTGAGTGAGATGCAACAGATTTACTAGTATGCGCAAAGAAAGCAGTAGAAGATGGTGACTGCTTTGAAACTTGATACTGAAGATAATTTTCTATATCAGCTCTTCTAAGTAGAAGAGAGTCCTGATGCTGTTCTTCAAATGACATAGAAGTAGTATTCTGGATGATGTTAGAACCATGGAGGACGTCCACGTAACTTGTGGCATTTGTCTTTAGTATGACCCTACCAATGACAATAAGTACATCTAGGACGATCTCCTTTATTGCATCCACGATCTCCACCTTGTGCTTCTCTTGAATTTATTCGAGCTCTAGGAGCCACATGAGCAGCAAAAGTTGAATTGTCCACAGGAGGAAACCCAGATAAAGGTGTATTAGGGATGGATGAGACACGAAAAAAGCAGGAGAAAACTTCCCCCATAGATGATACAATAGGACTAGCCAATATTTGATCACGAATTGGGGCAAGATTAGGACTGAGTGTAGCAAGAATGCAGACCATAAAGAATTTGTCCCTCTGAGTTAAATCATCATTAAGTGATTGTCCAGGAGGAAGGAGAGAGTTATACTCAGCCTTAATAGATGCCCATTTCCTAAGAAAATCAGTAATAGACATATTCGACTGTCTCAAATTAAGCAGGTTAGAAATTACCGAATACAGACGTTGTATGTCATTAGTATAAAGAGTCTTTGCTTGAATCCATACATCATAACATGTACAATAATCATTATAGATCAGATGAAGGGAAGAATCAATTGATTGCCATAAAAGACTCAATAGTAAAGCATCAGCTCGTATCCAATTATTTCTATTTTTGTTCTCCACATCCTCTACTCTAGTGATCAAGTGGTCCTGTAAACCTTGACCCATACACCATTACTCGACTGCAGTAGACCAAGATAAATAATTTGAACTACCCAGTGGTTTCTCAGTTGCAATGGCAGGAGAGGGAGATAATAAGCCTGAAAAATGACTAATTTTTTATAATGAGCTATCATAAGTCATATTGGATTAAGAAAGCACCTTAAAAAAGAATAAGAAAGGTGAAAAGAACAAATAAACAGTAGTGCTTGTTGACGGACGACAATGAACAAGCTTAGTGGACGACGTGGAGGAGCTTTGAACCCTCGAATAAGCAGATATAAGAGATGACGACGATGTGGCGGCGTGTGGAGAAGCTTCCGACAACAAGACTTCTGGGATTTGACACCGGAGAAGAGAGGAACACGGTGATGTGATCAGATTTTAAATCCGACACCAGAAAATGCCTCTTCGCCGAAATTAAGGTTCGATGAACAGTACTCTCCTCCGAAATTAGGGTTTTTTATTTTTTTATTTTTAAGTGTTTGGGCTAATTTAGGGTTTCTCGTTCCTAGGCTCTGATACTATGTTAAGAGGAAAGGATGAAAATAAAGAAAGAAGAGAAACTCTAAATCATATATATTTTATTGAATTATACAAATATTTATATATGTATACACACTTAGTATATTCTATAAACTAAGGGATGTGAACTAGTATACATTACAGTATACAAACTTAGTATAAACTAAGGGATGTGGGACTAGTATACATAACAAGCCCCAACCTACCCACGTTCCAGTATGGGCCACATTTAACCGCATCCCATGTGAGCTCCTTTGTGCTAAAGGAATAAGCCATATAGCGAGTGAAGCGGCACGCCCATAAAGGCTGACAACCTTATGGCCACCAGACAACACCCCAATCAAGTGCGTCCTTGTCGAGATAGATGGAAGAAGGGAGCTGATCAAGCAAATTGAAGTGGAGAAAGCTGATGGATCCTTGGCCACTGTCCAAGTTGATTACCAATGGATCCCTCCCCACTACAACAAGTGCAAGGTGTTTGGCCATAAATGCCAAACGATAACTAAACTATTTAGAGGACCAATGTATGTAGGCTAACCATGCAACCAAGGCCAAACAGAGAAAGGCCACAATCACTCCTTCCCAAGCGGAAAGCTCTAAGGGGACTTAATCACTACCCAACCAAGACTACCCCACATCTGCAACACCCCAAGATTAACCAAAAAACAACCCAAATCAGGGGTAGAACGAAGTAACCCAAACCCCCCCCAACCCCCACTCTCGAAGTCAATGACATGGAGATGGAAGAAGCCAACAGCACCCCTTTGCATGCCAACACATAGAACAATCAAGAACCATCTAAGCACGGCAAGCCTCCATGCAACTCCCTAGCTCTCAACCCACACCCAGCAGAAGCATGCAACACAGTGGACCACAATGACAGTGAACACGACAACACCCCAATTTCCAAGCTTCTTGACCAAGTGTCCAAAACCCCAAAAAGCAGCTCCAAGGGTAGCAAAGGCTCCAGCTCCTCTGGTAAACGTAAGAAGAAACAGAGGAAGCAGCACGGACCTTCACCTAGGCCTTAATGGCTCCTCCTAGTCACACTCATGAATATAGCAGCATGGAATGTTAAAGGGCTAAACGACCCTCTTAAAGCAGTGGAAATTAGAAAGGAGTGTGACATTCATAGGGTATCCCTTATAGGGATTCTAGAAACCAAAGTTAACACCACCAATGAAACAACGGTAATGCAACGACTAGGTCCACAATGGCAAGTAGCCATAAACCAAGTTGCCCCCAAGCGTATATGGATAGCATGGCAACCGAGAGTGGGACATTGGCATCGTCAAGGAAAGTGCCCAGCTTTCGCATTGCATAGCAACCCATCGCAGCACCACTTCCAAATTAAATGTGACCTTCATTTATGGTGCTAACAATGATGGCGAAAGGAAGTTGTTATGGAGAAGCTTAGAAGAAATTTCCCCAACCTTCACCACCCTCCCTTGGCTAGTTCTTAGAGATTTCAATACAACCCGAAATCCCTCCGAGAAGCAAGGAGGCCGAGGCCGTACGACACCAGCGATGTCCGACTTTCAAACATGTTTAACCAACGTTGAGCTTAAGGACCTAAGGTAGCGTTTGGTTGGCATTGAAATTCGGCACTGAACTGGACAAAATTTTTTGTCCCTCGTTTGGTTGCCACACATGAAGGAAGTACTGGACTAAAGATCAATTACGTACTGGACAAAATCAGAAATTTTAGTACCACATGTAATTCGGTACTAAAAATTAGGTACTGGACTAAATGTAATTTTTCTGAAATTCCGGATTTGCCCTTCATACTTACCTTGAAAGAAAATAAAAATAGTAAGTATAATAATAAATGATAAAAATGTAAAAATTCATAAAAAAAATAATAAAAATATTAGAAAAATAAAAATAAAGATTTAGATTTTGAAATAGGATAGATAAAAATCTAGGAGAAAATTTTTCAATAAAAATTTAATAAAAATTATGAAAATTAATAAAAGTTAATAAAAATTATAAAAATCATAATAAATTAAGTAAAAAAGCAATAAAAATTTATAATAGTATAAATGAGTTGAAAAATAAAAAAAAATGAATTTTTATCACTTAGAAAAATCATTTTCTTAAATAAATCCAAAATTGGTGTTTTTCCTTAAAATTATCATTTTCAAAAAAAATCAAATTATCAAGCCTAGGTTTAGATTTTTTAGAAAAATCCTAAAATGGTAAAAACATAAATTAAAAGAAATTTCATAATTAAAATTCACAAACACACTAAAGTTTTTCAAGAAAAGCGAACTATAGTTTATTTGATCCTGAATAGCAGGTATGTAGGCACCCATTTGGGACAACCCTAAAAAAGGAATAAAAAATATTTTCCTAGCATAATTCACTTAAAAACACAATAAAAGACGACAAAAATAAAATAAAAGATATTTTGAGATAAAGTAAATTTTAGGAGATTAGGTGGTAACCTTAGGGTTTTAATAGGTTAGCCTCTAAACTTAGAAACTCCGGTTTTCTCCTTTCCTCTTTTCACAAAAAAACGAGAAGAGGAAATCACGACGACTAATGGTCCAAATTAGGACTAATCCGCTCCATTAGTCTTAATTCAATCTTTCCCAACAACAGTTAGGTGTCGACTCCAAAAATAAAACGAAATTCTTTTTCCTATAATATTTAATATAATATATTAAACCTTCAAGTCATTTTTTTTATAATAATATCAAATATATATAAATAACTATGATATAAATAAAAGGGAAAAATTGTCAATTTTACTCTGTTCAGTTCAGTACTTTGTAATTTCAAACACTACATAATACAAAAGCCTTTTCTAGTAATTAAAAAGGGCAAAACTGTCAAATTTATTATGTCCAGTCCAGTATTTTGCAATCCAAACACTAGACGGCACAAAAATCCTTGTCCAGTACTAAACAAACCAAACGTGGTACAAAAATATTTTTTGTCCAGTCCTTCTTTTTTAATACTGTCCAGTACTCTTGTTCTGTCCAGTACCAGTAACCAAACGGTACCTAAGGTACACGGGTGACTTCTTCACATGGACAAACCGGCAAGAACACAATCCTATATTGAGGAAACTAGATCGAGTCCTGATCAACCAAGCTAAGTTCCTGCCTCCCCTCCTCTCTGTTCACTCCCTAACCATCACACACATAGACTCCACCCCGAAGGTAAGGAAGATATCATTCAAAATTTTCAATTTTTGGATCCATCATATAGGTTTCAAGGACAGTCTCCAATGTATAGAGAACGGAGATAGCTGGTTCCAAGATGTACCAAGTAGTAAGCAAGCTCAAATTACTCAAGGAGAAACTAAGACATCTTAACCACCGCAAATTCTCCCAATTGTCCAACCGAGTAAAGGAAGCCAAGCACACCCTTCACTAACTACAATCCAATATTCATGGGATCGGCGATACATCCCAAATGGAAGCTGAAAGAACAACATTTAAGGAGTACTATCTACTGAGAAACGCCAAAGAATGCTTCTTCAAGCAAAAGTCAAGAATAAATTGGCTAAAGCTTGGGGACAAGAATACTTCTTTTTTTCACAAAGCCATGTGGAACCATCACAATAGAAGCAACCTTTACCGTATTAGCCGAGAGGATGGTACTGAAGCGATAGGCGAAGAGCAAGTAAGGGACCTAGCAATCACCCAATTCCAACAACTCTACAGCAAAACACACCCTCCAATTAACAAGGACGAGATTTGCAACCTGGTAAATTAGAGGATTAATGATCAGCAGAAAGAAGAATTGCAAGCACCATACTCGGAAGAGGAAATCAAATGGGGGCTTTTCTTCTAAGCAAATGAGAAAGCTCCTGGCTCGGACAGATATATAGCTCTTTTCTTTAAGGTAACATGGGGGATAATAGGGCAAGATCTCACCTCTGCCATCAAGTAATTCCTCAACTCGGGGCACCTACTTAAGGAGATAAATTCTACCATCCTCACATTGGTTCCCAAGACCCCCAACCTTACCAACCTAGGAGAGTTTAGACCCTTTGCATGCTGCAATGTGCTTTACAAGGTGGCTTCCAAAGTACTTGCTACCCGTCTTAAGAAGGTCTTACCTTCTTTGATTGGGAGAGAGCAAGCTGCCTTCATCTCATGGCATAAAATCACTGATAACATTTTCATTGCCCAGGAATTGATGGCCGGTTATCAAACACAAACAGGAGCGCCCTGTTGCACACTTAAGGTCGACCTCCAAAAGGCTTATGATTCTATAAGATGGAATTTCATAATCAAAGTGCTCAGGACTATGCAATTTCCACCCCACTTCTATATTCTCATAGAGCAATGCATCACCACAACAAAATTCTCTATCAACATCAATGAGAAACTGGCAAGCTATTTTCCAAGCAAGCAAGGCTTAAAGGTAGGGTGATCCAATCTCTTCATACTTATTTGTTCCGGGCATGAAAATCCTCTCCACCCTA
This sequence comes from Laguncularia racemosa, assembly GCA_037954665.1. Classification (NCBI taxonomy): domain Eukaryota; kingdom Viridiplantae; phylum Streptophyta; class Magnoliopsida; order Myrtales; family Combretaceae; genus Laguncularia; species Laguncularia racemosa. The sequence continues at coordinate 2,524,796 of JBBMOL010000056.1, forward strand.
CTTCGAAGACTCATCTCTAACCCTGCATTCTCCCCTCACTGGAGGTGCAAACCCGAGCACTTAACCCATCTGTGCTTTGCAGATGACCTCTTAATCTTTGCAAAGGGTAATGTTGAGTCCATATCCTTGATCAGGGATGCTATCTAGCAGTTCCAAGCACTCTTAGGTCTTGTGGCTAACAAATCTAAAAGCTCCATATTCTTCTTCAATGTCCCCACTAGGATCAAACAACATATTCTACAGGTTACACAATATCAGGAAGGCAGTCTCCCAGTACGGTACTTAGGAGTCCCACTCCTCTCCACTAAGCACAAAACAAAGGATTGTGATACCTTGGTAGAAAGAATCTTAGTTCACATCACCTCGTGGATGTCGAAGTTCCTATCTTACGCAAGTCGACTACAGCTAGTTACCGTTTTCTTCTCAATGCAAGTCTACTGGAGTTTCGCCTTTCTACTACCTAAGAAGATAACGGCTAGGGTAGAACAACTTCTTAGGAACTTCCTATGGAGTGGAAACTCAGACATAGTTTCAAAAGCCAAAGTCAGGTGGGAGGAAGTCTACAAGCCAATCAAATGCGATGGCCTAGGGATTCCTAACCTTCATCTATGGAACAAGGCTCTACAAATCAAACATATCTGGCACTTATGCAAAAGCGGAGCTCGAAGCCTATGGCTTGAATGGGTGCAGTCAACATTACCAAGAGGCAAAAGCTTTTGGTCGTTACGAGCCTTAACCACATGCTCTTGGACTTGGAAGAAGCTCTTAAAGTTAAAGCCCCTAGTACGAGGCAGCTTCCAATGGCAATGAGGAGATGGCCTATCCATCTCTGTATGGTTAGACTTTTGGCTACCTATGGATCCTTTAGACAACCTATTCAGTTCAAGGCAAATCAGAAGCTCAAGTATCCCAATGATGGCCAAGCTATGCTCCATTGTAGATAATAACACATGGCAGCTACCAAATAATCCGCCTTGGTCAGATATCCACATCTCCGCTCACATCCAGCCTAATAACTCAATCCCCGACCAAATCCGATGGATCCACACAACATCAAGGAATTCTTTCATATTATATGGAACAAATCTACTATTCCAAGGTATTCTTTTATATTATGGCTAGCCTGGTTAGGGAAACTTTCTCCTCTTGACAAACTGATTGCATGGGGAATAGCTACATCCTCAACATGCTACCTATGTCAATAGGCAACTGAAGACCACTCACACCTCTTCTTCAGTTGCAACTACTCATCCCAAGTGTGGCAGCAAGTGTGTGATTTCACCCGGTGTCCTCCATGTAGGGATTGGCAAGGTGCCAAACGCGTATTAATAGCAACAGCTCAATTAGCCACCAAACTCCATTAGAGATGGAGAGCAAGCCTTGCAGCCGCAGTCTATTGCATATGGAGAACACACAATACAATCCGACTTGGAAGTAGTCCTCCTAGCATCTCTCTTTTAGCCAATCAAATCAAATCTTACATTTGTAGAATGTAGTTTAGTAGTGCTTTCGTTGTATCAACACTAATGAGTTTGGTCTTAGTGTTATATTTGTATCCCTAACTGTCTTTGATAAATGTACGCTGTTTTAAATTAGTAAATTATGAATTACCCAAAAAGAAAAAGAAAAAAGAAGGTTAAAAACTCAAATAGAAAACCAATCAAATGCTGAAGAGTAATTTTACAATTTTCCTTATATCTACTGATTCAATGATATAATTGGGTGCAATTAGCTCCTGCCTATTGATTACTTATCAATTGGTAGTCCTTTATCTAATGAAAATGTTATCCTTGAAGCTGAAAAATGCCTTGTATTCCATATATCAAACAATTTGCTATTGAGTCTGCTTTTCCTAAAATGGAAAGGCCACCTTGATGACACTGGAGCTGGGCTCCTATTATGGCAAATAAAGAGTTATTTTTGGTTGTCTTTTATTACGGTGTTTCTGTTCTCATTAATTTTTTAATGCAATATTAGGTACTCTGAAGGCAACTAAAAAGTTTGTTGCTCTTCAACAACAAGTCCAGCGAATATTGCACAATTCCCCCCAGCCTGGACCAGCTGCCTTCATCATTCACTGCCTCTATGTACTCCCTATGTTTGGGCTGTATTCTGAAGGATTCAGTCACTTGATAATTTCTGCTCTTCGTCGCTTTTTAAAAGTTAATCCTGCAGACTTTCTCAAGGCAAAGGACCTAGCTGCCCAATTATTTGTCAATATAGTCGAGGGCTTTGTCAACCATGATGAGAAGATAGCTCTTAAAGTTTTGCAAATATATGACGTCAAATTGATAAACATTGAGAATGCCCTATACAAATCACAGGGAAAAGGTGTTTGTGAATTTGAGACTGCATTGGCATTTATTGAGCAATATATTTCCAAGCTAATAGAATCCCAGTCTTATATGACAGCAGTCACCCTAATGGAACTCTTTTCCATTCATCATGTGGGGCAGTCTTTTATATTTACTATGATAGAGAGCAAACAATTCATGGCTGCAGAGAAATGGGCTACATTTATGGGCAAGCCAATGTTATGCCTTCTTGTTGAAGAGTATGTTAAGAGAGATAAGCTAAAATATGCTTATGAGATCATAAAGAAAAACAATTTGAGGCAAGATTTTCCCATTGTGTATCATCAGTGCAAAGAAAGGTACTTATTGCTTCCTGGTTGGTTCCAAGGCATAATAATTACCTTTAAGGAGTGTGTCAAGGCATGGATTTCAAGCCACTATAATTTGCCATGAGATGTGTCAAGAATAGTGAGACTAACAGAGTAACTTGCAGCTCAGTGAAGAAGCTAGCTGAAAAGGGCTGCTGGGATGTTGCTGAGGCTAATACAAAGGGCGAAAAACAATATATTGAATATCTGGTAACTGACATTGGCACTTATTGCCTGAATACTATAGGGTTCTAAATTTTTTATCTCAACGGATTTTGATATCTTTCAATATGCCATGATAAAGAGAAGCAATTCTATGTGATTTCTTCTTCTTAGTTATCAATCTATAATAGATTATATGACTTAACTTAGGATTATTTTCATTCCTTTCCATCTAAGGTTCATTTGGCAATGGAAGCTGGTTACTCAGAAAAGGTTGATGAATTATGTCATAGATACTCCTTGCAAGATTTTCAAATAGCCAAAGGTTTGCTTTTTCCTCGAGATTATTCTGTGTGTCAGATTGAGAGCCGCTTCTACTGGCTAAATAGCAGTGTGTATACATGTTTGACTACATATCGTACATGCAAGAAGCAGATAAATGTTGCTGTAGGAAGGTTTCCAAAGTGTTGGTTAAATATTTAGCAACTCTTTTAACAGTTTTTTTTTTTGGGATCCTAGTTTGTTCATATTTCTTCCTTTCTGTGTAGCATGAAATATTTATTTACTTTTTGGAGCTGTGATGTAATGAACCAAATCATGCTCACTTTGGTCCAAGAACTGTGATTCTTCTTCCTTTTATCCATGCTAAGAGGTTCAGCTTAGTCAAGACTGCTAAAATATTTTGGGCCTTGCTTCAGTAACTTCAATGAGTAGTTTACTGAAAAGCCAACCAAATATTGTAGAGACTAGAGACCTTTTTAGTTCATCATCTCCAGAAGCCATAAAATTGAGCTTGGAAAGGACATACTTCATGTTGGCTGAAAATTCTTATTAATCTTCCCTTTGAAAGCATGTATTTGAATAGTCATCTTTAGCGATGCACTCCTATGTTCTGATTTCTTCTGCCATTAATATTGGATTTTGTCTATCTAGACTTTGGCATGCCTCAATGCAAAAGGGCTGGATGCCAATTGCAAGGAGATAGTTCCCTTGGGTGGTTGTCTTATTTATGCTCTTTTTATTTCTTTGATCAGTTTTGACTTGATTGGATTAGCTACACTTATCTAACAGCTTTGTTTTTAGTTAGGGAAAGCAGTAATTAACAGTACTTATTGATACTTTACAGAGCTTGATACAACTTTCCTTGATGGTAATCACTATTTGGACCTCAAAGAACTGGCAGTTGAAAAGATTGTTTGGGTTGATGATATTGAAAGTTTGCTCAGTGCCACAGGCCATATTGAGGGATCTAAAGTTGTAGGTGTTGATTGCGAATGGAAACCCAATTATATTAAGAGCAGCAAACCCAACAGAGTAACCCCTCTACTCCTTCCCTGGGGCATTACTTTTCCTCCTGTTACTTTGTGTATAGTTTGCTTTTCCCATCATTTACCATTTCATATATCAGTTGAGTTTTGTTTCAGTTTCTTGATTCAATCATTTTTGTTAATATCCTCTCATGTCTTGGTGATACAGAACTATATTTGTAAGCCATCTTATCAATAAAAAAGTTTGAGCTAGCAGATATATATATTTATTATTTCTTATAAGTAGATAATAATACTAGTCAGGTTTGGAATTTTGGATATATATTGAAGCTCACTTGTATTATTAACTAGGGGTGAAAAAATGACATGGGATTTGAACTTGGGGCCTCCAAGATATTGTGTTAAATTCAATACTACTACTAACTCATCTATAAGTTCAAACTAGAAATAAAGGTATGATTTTATTTATTCTTTGATAGTATGGGTGGGGTTGATGAAATGATGATAATGTGTTTTCAATGAGTTTGTTTCAATTTCCATAAATAATACAATGCATGAATACTCTCAGCTTGAATGAACTATATTAGATGGCAATGTGAAACCCGTACAATAATTGATTATTATTCTTAGGAAAACTGGAAAGTAAAATAATTTTTCTCTATGGATGATATCCTTACAGCATATGTTTAATTTCATGGTAATAATTTCTATTTCAGGTTTCAATTATGCAGATTGCTTCCAATGAGACTGTTTATATATTGGACCTGATAAAATTATCTGAGGATGCACCTGATGATTTGGATAAGTGCCTGGCTCGCATTCTGCAGTCTTCTAGTATTCTGAAACTCGGTAAGACAGATGCAAGTTTTTTGCTCCAGGTAGATGGAAATTATGGGATAGTTCCATGTGAAATTATTTTCCTTAGTCCTTTCTCTGCACTTGAGATGAGAAAGTTAGCAACTTATTTTCTAAAAATGTTAATCTTTTTGCAATTGCTCTTGGTATATGTCATTGAGAGTTTGTTTTGTTGTCATTTTGTTTCCTGTATGTTGCCTTATGCATGGACATGGGAAACATAATTTCTTATTGTAGTAGGAAGCATTCCCACAGCATGCCGCTTCTCCTTGCAGGTTACAGTTTTCAGTGTGATATAAAGCAATTAGCTGACTCATATGGATCCTTCAAATGTTTTAAGCACTATGAAATGCTTTTGGATATTCAGAAGGTGTTCAAAGAACGTAGTGGTGGCCTTTCTGGTCTTGCAGAGGTGATAAAAATCTCTTTATACTGTCAACTATCTGATCCAATCTCTTTATGCTTACTGCAAGTGACTTGACATGTAGTGCATTTCTTTGCTAAATTAGAAAATACTGGGAGTTAGCTTAAACAAGACAAGAAGGAATAGCAACTGGGAGCAACGACCATTGCATCAGAAGCAGGTGCCATTTTAAATTTTGTCCACCCAGTTTTCTCTTTAATTGATAGAATTTATGCCAATGATTTTCTTTTTATGAGATAGTTGTGCCTGCTTGCTGGACATTAACATTGGACTCACATGTCTCAGATGTTAAAGTGAATTAACATGGTAGTTAAATGGCAATTTTCTTTTTTGCAGATTGTGATTTAGTAGAACAAGGATATGCCAATGTTTTATTTGTTAGGCAAACTGCCCTTGGCTGTTTCTGCTGTCTCTTAGAATATAATGAATAGTTATACCCTTAGGTTCTCATGGTGAAATATTTGAGACAAAGGTTATTATGTAGTGTTTGGATAATGGCCCTGAAATCTACTGATGCAATGACCCTTCTTCTTTTGCAGCTAGAATATGCTGCCCTTGATGCTGCTGTGCTTCTGCACATATTTCAGCACATTAGAAAGAATTCACAACTTCCGGAAGGGACTGGGAGAGCTGAATGGAAGTCCTGTATAGTAAGGAGAAATGGAATTTCGCATCTTTTTGTCATGAATCTAATTGTGCTCACATGTGCTTCTGCTCTACAAAAATTGATGTTCCTTCTCCATTTTCTGCGCCTGCCTTACATTTTTTTCCTTGCTGCTTTTGTTAGGTATCTAACACTCTGAAAGCCAAGAAGTCGAAAAGGGATTTTACAACAAGAGAGCAGCCAGTACCTCAAAACAATGAGAAACCTTAATTTCTCTTGGATTGGTGCCTAACAACAATTTATTTCTTCTCAATGGCCCGTTCTCACATGTATATATTTTCAATCTCTTGAGGAGATCTCTTCTCGCTTGCCTTTATAATAATTGTACATATAAGAAAAGAAGAGAAGAAGTGAACCATTCAGGTAGAACTGTAGTCATGGGACCGTTCTTGATTTATCTTTACATTTTTCTAGAATGCAGTAGGTGTCATGGAAAGATCTGTTTAGAGTTGCTATAATCACTTCCTGGATAAATTTTCTTGATATTGGCAGAGTTCTTCGGCCTACTAACATGCATATTGGTTCAGTTACCGGCCCATCAAGCCAAACCAGTGGTTTCTTGGTCACAGCCAACTAAAGCTTCCATTTTATGTGAAAATTGAAGCCTTCTGAAACTTTATTTCTTAAGAAACTATTCTGAAGGTAGTTGATATTTGATAACTCCTGCTTCATTAGTGAAAAATTACTCTTGTTGGCAAAGGTTTTCTTTTTTTGTTGTTTATTATCGGTCATCAGTACCATGTAATTCATTGTATGGCTAGATGTGCAAAGTGATTTAGAAGGCTTTGGACGATGTGCTGCTCTATTGGACATGCTCAATTTAGTGTCTTTCTTCCCTTTGCAAAAGCCCATTGTTCAACTTTTTTTATTGTTTACAAGCACCATACATACAAGAGCAGTGTTTTAATTTGAGAGGAACACAAATCTCTAAATCAAATAATAAAATTGGTAACGCTGAGAAGAATATTTTCTCTTCTTAGAAGAAGTAAAACTTAAACAAGCGTGGGCTCACATGTTAGGTTCTCTCTTACTAAATTTTGATAATAACAAAATGATCAAGTGCTATGTTACCAAGATTGTGAAGTGTATAGGATAAGAGCAATACGTATAAGATAAAAGTGACTTAGAGGTTGTATCAAAGAGTATCCAGTGCCTGCAAAGGAAAATGTCTATATTTAGAGGATAGCTCAAAGATTGTAACATGGAATACAAAAGTTGAACATATTAAAGAATGGGAACATAAGTGGACAATTTATCAAGATTAAAGCCCATCTCTACTTATTGGATGTATTTGGAAAATGTGTTCAATTTCATTCTACTTAAGTTAGTTTAATTAAATTCATGGGGATCAATCTTAATTAAGGAGGTTTAAAATTAAGATTGTTATTTTATTTTCAAGTGTAGATGTTTTATAAGATTATTGAAGATCTTTAAGGGGCTCGTAGACAATTTATATACAGAAGTTTAGATAAGCTTGTTGATGTCATTCAAACTCAAGCTAGATCTAATAAGTGAAGACTTAATCAAGATAAAGATAAAGAAGTTGGTTGAGAAAACATCTTGGGATACCATATTTTTTCAAAGTTTCAAATTTGAATTGATTCAGATTTGTTGACAAGCTTTTGGTGAAGATTATCCATACTGCAACAAAAACAGATAAGCATTATCAATGAGTCTCAGATTCAATTCAATTTCAAATTCAAAATTCTAGGGAGAGATATATTTTGTAAGATTTGAGGAAGTCTAGTTACAATAGATAATTAAAGATCAACTTGAAGATTACTTGACCGTTCAAGAAGAAAAATTAGTTGTTGCTTATTAGAAGATAATATAAAAATCCAAGTTAGTTCAAATTCGACATAGAACAAGAAAAATCATCCTTTTCTGTACTACATAGTTTATTTTCTATTGTTTGTTTTTTGAGCTAATTTATATTTGACGATTTTATTGTACTTGATCTTGCAGTATTTGATTCTTTGAGAGTTAAGACTTGTGTTAGTAAAAGGATTACATGTAGAAGTGATTGAAACCAAGATGTTAGCAAAATATTTGCAATCTCTCAAATTTGTTTTATTATTGGAATAGTAATATGGTATCGATGTGGAAGACCGGGTCTCCAACAATAGAGCTAGAAGAGAATATTGACGCACAAAACAAAACCTTTATGATTCAATCGGTTGATTCTCTTTTTCCTATCTTTTTTTAATTTATGGTATATTTAATTTATTGTCACACTTAATAGTTAAACAATTAATTTGCCTAAAGTCATTAATAAGTATCTCAGGGGGTTTCTTTTGAAATTTCGAAAAAGTTAAAGTTTTATAAAAGATATCAATTTGCTTCCTTTCTTGATATTTTATTTAAGACTTACATTGCATAATTTGAGAGAGAGAGAAAAAAAAAAGAAGTGAAATCTAAGTTCAAAGCCCATAAATGAGGACCCTCCCCATGCAAGAAAATAGGTGTGTCTAGTGGGGCAAGATGGCGCTATATAGGCACTAGGGTTATGAAATTAAGTTTGTTCAAATTTCTTTTATTTGAAATATTATATAGATTTAAACTTGTTTCATACTTAAGCTTTATTTAAGTTTGTTTAAACTTGTAAGTATATTGGGTTAAAGTATGATAAAATCTGAGTTCAAGTTGAAAAAATTATTCAAATTGTTGAAGCTTGACTGAATAAAATTAGAGTGAACTCGTAGGAACACGTTGCCAAACTTGAATAGCATTTAATTAGGGTTGGTTTATTTCCGTTGGTTGCATTGCTTCCCTCTCTTGCAATCAAGCAACCTTTTCCTAGAAAGAGAAACTCCATTTTTGGTGATGTGGCCCATTTTGGAATTCTTCATGGCATGCCTACCCGTAAGTCTAGTTGATTTATTGTAAAAGGCGATGTCTAAAATTAAGTTCCTGAAAGTTGACCTTTTGTACAAGTAAGCCTTTACATATTCCTTTCTTTTTGCTACTATTCATATGCATGTGAGTAGAGTCGTTTTTATGACAATATCTTATCTGCTGATTTTTATTGATCAAACGAGCACTTTCTTTTAAATACATACATCGTGGATATATAGTTTACTAGTTTATCTTTTATATATTAAAAATATCTATATTATTTAAAAAAATAAAAATTTTGATGTAATAACTAAAATTATCGAATAAACCCTCTTACCTCTATAAGAAAATAGATGAATTATAAAAAGTTATAAACAAAATTTGAATGTTATCTGTAACCTCATAATTTAAAACCTCAGAAGGAAGACGGCTTGTGTAATAGGCCATTTGAAATCTTTATTGTTTCATTTGAAATAGAGTGGACTTGATTGAATTTTGGTAGAGATAATAGAAGATTATTTTTGTCATATTTATAACAAGATTTAATAGATTTTTTTATATTTTTAGGAAAATAATGCAAATCCCCTAAGGTTTGTGCAACAACTTTATCGAGCCATTAAGTTTAATATTATATATCCTCTGTTGGCGAGTTTAGTATTCTTCTAATCTTTGGTGTTTCAGTTTGGGAACTGAACCTAAATGTCTAGGCCCGTCGTTGGTTCATTACGTTTCCAAAACAGGGGACTGGAAAATACTTGGAATTCTACCCGATAAGATATCTTTCTTCGTTTTTATTCCATACATAATTATATTCCGCGAGAGACTTTACTCTCTCTCTCTCTACATGTATATTGAGTAGATGAACAATGGTATCCTAAAAAAAGATAAGTATCGTTTGGTTACTAGTACTGGACTGGACTAAAAATGAAGGACTGGACAAAAAAAAATTCTGTACCACGTTTGGTTTGTTCAGTACTGGACAAGGATTTTTGTGCTGTCCAGCGTTTGGATTGCAAAGTACTGGACTGAACATAGGTAATTTGACTGTTTTGCCCTGGATAGAGCTTTTGTGCTGTCCAGTGTTTGAAATTGCAAAGTACTAGACTGAACAGTGTAAAATTGATAATTTTGTCTTTTTTAATTATATCATAGTTATTTATATATATTTGATATTATTATAACAAAAAATGATTTGAAGGTTTAATATATTATATTAAATATTTTAGGAAATATGTTATATTTAATGAAATAATACATTATTTATAATTTTGAATATGTCACTGAAAATATGAAACACTTTTACACTAAACCATCCACATATCCATCAACCACTTTAAACAAGTCATTGAAGGACTTGAAAATTAGAAAATCCATCCATAAATTAGATCGATTAGATTAGAACATTAATCACTTTTATATTTTATACGGACAAGGCATAAATGACGTAGATAAGATAATAATCATACGTTTCAATTGTCAAAGTAGTATCTATTATTATGACCTGCCAACTACATCTGATAGAAAACCTGCCAACTTCGTTGCAGGAGATACATGAGGTTACAACTTCTACAAAATCCAAAAACCGATTTAAACATAGAAGGTACTAAACCAGGGTAGAGAGGTTTGATAATACAAATCCAATGAAAGAAGTCTCAATTACATAAATACTACAAACATGTTTTATATCAACCAATAATTCGCCTAACAAATGCTAGGCGTTGTTCTCCTTCAAGCCTCCAAAAAAACTTCTTATACTGTGGATTTGTCGCCATTTGCATAAGCACATCCAACTCTTCATTTTCCGACAATCCTAACGTTTTTAACTCTGCAACAATATCGTCTCTAGGAGGATTAGCAATTTTTCCTGCAAGTAAAGCAAAATTACTCCTAACATCTCTAATGCTCTGTTGAAACGTAGATATAAATTCTGCAGCATATTCTACCATCAGACGCTTGCGAGTCGGTCGCACAGATGGATCACGTGAGGCATAGCTGGAGGCTTCAGTAGACTGTGGCACTTGTTCTGACTCCATTTCTTCATCAAAAGTATCCTCACCCTCAGTTTGCATTTCCTGTATCACATATGCAGGTGTTTCAGCTCTTTTGCCAGTTGCTATATCCTTTCCAAAAATTCCTTGAAGTTTTTCAAACTCTTTAAATTCTCTGTTGGCATGATTAGCAACCTTCGGATGTTTCTAAAAAACAATAGAAATAGTTACTATAACAACAAAGAATTAACGTATAAAAAATGACCTTATTTCAAATAAACATAATGTTGATTTTACCTCTATGTATTCAGCAAGAACTGCATCATTATCAACAATAACACATTTTTTGGCATCATCCCACCCAAATCCACTAGTATTTATCATGTCAACAATCTCTGCCAATTTCATTGACCACCTCTTCATTTTGTTAACAATTTGCCTGACATTGAGATTGATTTCTGGAATGTGGGTTTTCATTCTTTTTAAAGCTTCTTCATGCGCCCCATTCTTAAGCTGCCATTTTCTCCTTTGTATCCTTCAACGACTAACTCTTCCAGCACCATCAATAACGTATCTTCCTCAACTTGGCTCCAAGAACGTCTAGTTTTTTTATCTCTACTATCCATAACTGTAAATGAATCCATAGTGTAAGGTAAAAACCAAACAAATAAAATGTAATTCATGCATAGAAACAGTAGATAGAATATTTCAAGTTACATTACAACATAAAATTGAAAATTGGACAACCAAATGATTTCAATAATATAAAAATAATGAAAATTCAGTACTGACACTGATCCAAGATATATAATCAAAGAAAGTACAACAATTAGTGACATTCTAGTTCCTATGGCGGGCTCTCCATTCATCGTACATCTCTTGTGCTAAGGTGTTCCTCATCTCAGTCCATGCCTCAGTAGGTTCTACTGTTTCAATTGCATCAATTCCATTTTCTCCAATTGGAACTTCATCTCCTTCAATTACTGCGTGCTCGAATGGGTCCAGTGGCATGTACATTCGAATGAAGTTGTGTAATAGACAACAAGCTAGAATCATTCGATATTGTATTTTGATGGGATAAAATGATGGACTCCTTAGAATACCCCATCGTTTTTTCAAAATTCCAAAACATCTCTCAACAACATTTCTTGCCCTTGCATGTCTATAGTTAAATAATTCCTCACGATTTTGAGGCCTACGTTGACTTGTAGCCCACTCTTAAATGTGATAACGCGTCCCTTTAAAAGGGGAAAGGAATCCTGATGCATTGGAATATCCACCATCGACTAAATAATATGAACCTACAACGAAATGTGACCACATAAATTTACATGAAAAATTTCAACTAGATAGATAAAATGAAAACATTTTTCTTTTTTAAAATACTTACCAGGTGCAACTCTCAATCCATTAGATCGAATGACTGTATCACGTAATACTCTAGAATCTGATGCAGACCCTTCCCAGCCAGCCAATATATAGATAAATTTCATGTCACGATCACATACACCCATGACATTCGTTGCAAGATGCCCTTTCCTTGTTCGATACCTAGGTCTATCTGCAACTGGTGTCGTAACTGCAATGTATGTACCATCTAATACTCCAAGGCAACCCTAATATGTTCCCAAAGAAACAGAAATAAATTTGTATTGTAATATAAGTAATCATGACCATCGTTGATTAACTGAAGATACCGAAAAGATTAATTGTATTACCTTAAACCATTTCCACCGTTCGTCAATGCAATCTTCTGGTACTGGGTTGGGTTTTGCAAGTAGGATATCTTGTAACCTTAACACAACAGCTAACACTTGATGGCAATTTCTACTAACAGTCTCACCTGATCTACGAAATCTGACTTGAATACTCCTATTTTTTGTATGATGTGCAAGGATATTTACAAAAATCGCAACTTGTTCTTCAACCATTGCTCTTCCATTACAACGCATTCCCCCTTGTACCCTAATGAGTTCACAAAGATGTGCAAAACTATTCCTACACATCCTTAACTCCCATAAACAATTTGTATCACTCCCATTAATGAGTGAATCAATCACCTCTCGATGTGTTTCATATCTAGCTATTGCTCGCTCATTTAATACACCCCTCTCTACTCTCCTATTCAAAACAAAGTTTATATAATAGAAACTAGCTGCCGCCATTGTAAGCATATTGATATAGACTCTCCATCCAAGAAGACAAATCAGAAATCCATGATCTATAGGAAATATCAAAGGAAAGACCCATAAGTGTAATGTTGGGGATCGAAAGATCATTTTCATAATACAAAACATAATGGACAACATCATATGCTACATAATATCAATAAAGTCAAGATGGTCGAGTGGTCCATTGAGTGTATATATGTTAATTGGGATGAGTTAATGCTCTTAAAGTCGGCATTGTATCTTCTAAACGCATCTTCTCATGTCTACCCAAATGTCGTAGAGAAGGGTAAGAAAGACGATGTTGGAAGTTTCAGTTCTAGGAAGATCCTAGGGAGCAAGGGACAAAATGGCTTGGTTGTAGACAGCAATATGAGGTTGTCCCTTCCTCCTCTAGATAGTGATATCAAGGGGTTTGTTCTTCCTCTATAACAATATCTTTTCCTAGGTTGCTTGAAGATTTAGTTGTCCTACCATTTTGATGTCCACGATGACATATCTCATGTTACAAGTATGTAAACTCTTACTAGTAATGAGGACAGTTGTTATATGGATGAATGCACGTTCCTTTTCTATTTCACAATAAACCTAAATCAAGAACATTGCTATCATGTGCCTTCGGCATTGACAGTTAGTCTAAAGAAATAGGATCCCTTAAAACTCCAGCTTAATTAAAATACTCAAATGACTTAAAATTCAAGTTCAACTCACCTGTAGTTGAATTGCACTTGAGTAAATTTGTAAGATAGCCACACACTAGATTCCTTGGAGTAAAACTTATAACAATGCATCATGAGAAAACTCGGACAAAAGATATTACAACTCATGAATTATAGCTTAACTGGTATAAAAACAAGGCCGTTAAGGAGAAAAGCCAGAAACAGGTTGCACAAAAATATGTTCATCTCCATGTCAATATTAATTTAAAAGACCCCTTATACATCAGCAAAAGCAGCAAAGGTTATATATGCTGACTGAATAATTGATAGCTCCAGCAACACATGAAATAATAGCATTTGGAGTCGCATCACATGGCCGAAAAATCGATCTCATCATCACTACTGGAGCAAGTCCAGTACTGGTCTTTTTTATGGTATAACTTGCCACACTTGCTTACTAACCTAAACTTTTGGATGATTCTATTGTGGAAAAGGTTGAAATTCGTGTCCAAGTTATTAAAAAAATATATTGGCTATGTAATAGTAGCTAGCACTTTGTGCAAGCAACAAAGTGTTGACATCAAACTGATAAAAATCATAGTTTAATTATTGCCTTAAGTGCACAAAATTAGAGCATAGTCAGAATTTACAAGGGAGAAATGGTCTAGTCTTCTGCTATGGGGCGACTGGAGCTGGCAAGACATAGACAATGCTGGGTACCATGGAGAATCCAGGAGCAATGGTCTTCGCAATTAAGGACTTGTTTAACAAGATCAGGCAAACAAGCTGTGATGGAAATCATGCAATCCATCTCTCCTATCTTGAGGTCTACAACGAAACTGTTAGGGATTTGCTTTCTCCTGGAAGACCTCTTGTCCTCAGAGAAGACAGACGGGATTGATTGTTACACACTGATTGGGATGTGAAAAAACCATTTAAGATGATTGTCAAACATCCATCTTTGCTGATTATATGGCTAAACTATATATAAAAGGACATATGAAATGCTTACAAGTGGTGATATTATGTCATTCGCCAATATGATACATTGTGAGGAGGAGATATGAAACCTATCTGCTTTACTTACCGGCTACAATTTATCCATGTGCAATTTCTTTCTAGGGCGATTTGTAGGTTGTGTTTGTGTACACAAACATTCACATGGGAGAAGTAGAGGTTATTAAAGCAGTTCAGTGCAAACCTCAAACCATTAAAAGCAATTCAGTTTTTCTGCAAATCTCACCTCTTCTCTATTTTGCTCATGATGAACTTTGGTTCTCTGTCGCATTATTCTACTTTCCTCCTTTACTTTGCGAAGCTGTTTGCTTAGCATTTCAATAGATGCCTAACAGCCTTGGAATCCTCCAACCCAGAACTACACTCGGCCAACTCCCTTGGATCCGTATAATGCCTAACAGCCCTTATAATTGCCCTCACACGCTTATACGGATCAAGGCAGTTAAAAACACCCATTCCAAGAAACACACCATCACAACCAAGCTGCATCATAAGTGCAAAAGCTACGGGTGTCACGATACCTCTAGCAGCAAAATGCACGACGGGAAGCCTAATTACACTTCATTATTCTACAATACCATAACGAACAGGATGATGAGTATACAAACATGGCAACCCCATCCGTAATCGAAAGTACCTCGCTTTCGTCGACATAGTCAACCCCAACTGCTTCAACCATCTGTGCTTCCACAAAATGACCGACCCGAGACCGTACAATAATGGGGATCAAAACCGCCCTTTTGATGTCCTTAACAAGAGAAGGATCGGCAACCTAATTAGCGACTTGACAGCTGCTAACGACATGATCAACCAGCTGCGAGGAACATTAACCTAAACCCTAACCCTAAAACCTAAATCAAAATCCATTAACCTAAACCCTATCCCTTAAGCAAGACAAGGAAGGAAGGATTTGAGAAGAGATGGAAGTAAACAAACCTGATCGTTGAAGGACCGGCGCTGATGAGATGTCGTTGTTCCTCCTCCGAAGCTATTGCATGATGGGAGAAAAAATTGCAGAACAGTGAAGGAAGAAAGTGACGGAATTAAAAAATTTTGTAGATGGAATACGAAAGGGAAAGTAAAACGAGATAAGTGAGGGGCAAGTTCGGAATTTCACAAATATTGGGTTGTCCAGTCCAGTGCTAAATTTTTTGTCCCGAATTCTACACGGTACTAATATATCTGATTTAGTCCAGTACCATATTCCCGTTTAGTCCAGTACTTGCTTCAAGGATGGCAACCAAACGGAGGACAAAAAATTTTGTCCAGTCCAGTACCGGATTCCAATGCCAACCAAACACTACCATAGAATAGGTTTAATCCCCTTCCCTAATAGTTGTTGTAGTATGTATTGTAATTAGTTTTTTTTTTTAAAAAAAAAAGTTATTGTTAATTCACAAATATAAGGAAACAATCCTAGCAATTACTGAGAGAGTAAAACATGTTTCGTGTAGAGAGTTGTTATTGTAATTATAGCTATGTAAGACAAATAAATAATTGAATTGCTATCTCATATATATATATAGACACATAATATTTGCCTTGCGGTGTTTATGCACACAGAACATACTTAGTTTCTCATATTTGATCTAGATATATTAGAAGTGCTTTACATTTGTGCCTAAACATCTCCAATGATTTGTGATCTAAAATGTAGACAACTTACTGTATGTGACAGTATACACTATACAAAGATAGAGAATTTAGAGAACTCGAAAACATATAGCACTTGATGGATTTAAATTCTTGTTAGATTGATTTATATTTGTCTATATTTTATGTCTGTTCTATATGTATTTATTTTTATTTGACATATTATTTATTTTATATTCAACGTTTGGAAAACAATTATTGAAGATGTATTTTCATCTAACTAAATAATGTGTCTGTGTAACCTACAAAAGAGAACATGGCTAGAATGAGTGCCGAAGTTTTGTTAGCATGATCATCCTAATAATTAAGTTAGTTTATAAGTCATGAGAGATAATAATAAATATTTGTATGCAAGACTTCAAAATTTAAAATTGGACCTGAAAGTTAAAACTTAGGCTCTTGTAGAGGGAATTATGGGTTGGTTGATAGCCTTAGACCTAGAATGTTACTTACCATCTTTTAAGGCATAGGGTTGATATAATGCCACATCATATCCAAAGCATCATCAATGGATTATCCCTACATTGCGGCTCTCTAGGTTCATGATACCTCAAGTCAAGTTTTAGCTTCAACATTTAGTTTTCTATGTTGGCCCTTAAGCCCATATTTGAATTTTGCCCACTAACAACGATCTTCTCAATATATGATTTCATTAGGTTTCAAACCTAGTGTTTAGATAAATTAACTATATGTAAATTGTAAATATAACTCTAAATTATGAATCAAATGTTAATACATTTTCTAAACCTATAAGTATGATTTTGTTTCCACATAGCTTTTAAAAATATGTGCATACACTCCAAATTATTACCAAATCCCTTGCATGATCATTGTTTATGGTCATTTTAATTACAATTTGGGGGTTTTAACTATGATTATTGGGGTTATTTGCGTACTTTTTAAAATTTATGAGAGATGAAGCCACACATTAAAATTCTAAGGATCCATCTAAATAATAGTTTAAGGAGTATATTTATAATTATCTTGTTGTCTTTCTTGTATATTATTCTAATTATGATAAAGATGATGATTGAATAATATGTGCCTAGAAAATAAAATCCATGTACTTCTACAAGATCATATCTGAGAAATATATTTTATTCTTTGAAAATCTAAATAAAGTAAATAATAAGTAAGTTTGACTTCAAGATCTTATGTATTAAAGTTTTTGTTTTTTTTTTTTTGGGTAAGCAGAACATTTGGAAATAGTACCTAAAAGTCCAAAATCGATATTAAAAAGATGAAAAAAAGGGGGGTGTCATATCCAAAGCCGAGCCACTGAGTGGAGTGAGTTGATTGAGCATGGCTAGGTGGGTCAATTAAAAAAATATTGGTAGTCCGTTCGGTTATCATACATATCTGGACAAGGGAGAGTGAACATTACCAAATAGTAATAATAATAATAATAAATAAATAAAATAAAGAGAGAGATACTAAAATTTGAATATAAACTACCTTAATTAACCGTAAAGCGATACAATCTCTTCCAAAGGAAATAAAGTTCCTAAAATATAGCAGCCAGCCAAGGTACTAGATAGCTGAAAAAACGATATTACCTGTTTCTTTGGCACAAATCATGCGCAAACCTAGGCCACACAAAAGCTGTAGCATGTCCATGTATCTCTCGACATCGCTGGCTGCTTTCTTCCTTCCCTTTCCCTTTCCCTTTCCCTTCTTCTCCAATTTTTCCCATGTTGAAAATCACCACACTCTAAAAGGCTACTCTCTCGTTTACCTCTCTCTTCCATCCATTTGCGTTGAGAGAGGGAGAGAGGGAAAAAAAGAAAGAAAAAGAAAAGAAAAGAGAGAGAGATGGAACCAGGGTCATCACCATACAAGTATTATGGTGGAAAACCAATGGATATGGACATTGTGGAAGTAAGGAACAACGACAATAAGAATAGTAATGGTAGTAATAATGTAAACTCGAAGCAATTGTTTGTGGTTCAGTCCCAGTCTAAATTTTTGGAACCTCCTCCTCCCTTTACGAGCGATGTCTACAAGTCAAAGAAGAAAAGTAATACTTCTTCTTCTTCTATCACGTGGTGGAATGATCCTGAAATGAAGAGGAAAAGAAGGGTGGCTAAATATAAGCTTTATTCCGCAGAAGGTAAATTGAAAGCCTCGATTAAACGAGGGTATCGATGGATCAAACACAAGTGCTCTAGTGTTGCTCGTCAATTTTAGAGAGGATTTCATAAGGAGAAGATTGTGAAGAGTTCATGTTAAGGTGGTTAAAATCATCCATAGTCAAATAATGTTGGATATAATGAGTTTGTTTTCTTTTTAAATTTTCCATTGATCAAGTTGTTATTATGTTTTCCATTTGTCTGAATGTTTCAGAAATAGGAATCAAATATATTATTTGTCTATATGCGTACTACGTCGGACCTTTTTGTTCATACGTTATTTTATTTTTTTTCATTTGACTCTTCTTGTGCAAAGATGTTTGGAATACATATCAACTGCGTAAATATGTTACATCATGATGCAAATTGTATCTCCATTCATGTCGCTATGTTCCGACTAAATATTGCAACTCGCGAGATTACGGATGCTTGACATATATAATGCAAGTCTACGACGCAAATATATACGTTTCCTAGAACTAATGCATTGTATCAAGTGCTATTAGCCTTGTAAATCATGCAAGAAACGACGATGTTGTCTCATCTGCATGTTAATTTCTTCTACTTAACAGTGTTTATATCTAAATTATCTCATTAGCATCGCGTTTTTGTTTTCTGTCTCTATCCTCGCCAATTCGTCTTTTTCCTAGGGTTTTTGAGTAGGTAGCTGTTTTCATATTGGCTTATAGTTTTTCCACAAATTGTTTTGTTGTTTTAAGCAAGGGAATTAGATTCTATATCCTCATCAGACGAGCTTAAAACTCCATTTCGCTGGGGACAAAAAACAAAAGCAAAAAAAATTCTATATAAGAGGAAGGTGAATTAGGAAAGTAGCCCAAACATGAATTCCTATAAACAGCCGAAAACTTTCAAGCATTCAATTTGTTGACAACTCAAGAGCGGTGTTAAATTGCAGGAAGCACTCCAAGCCTAGAGTTGTGGTAAAAAGTACCTAGAGTTTGCAGGATCTTATTAGAATAGCTCAAGCCAATTGTCTGTTGTTACCCAATAACTTTATAATTACTTAAATTCTATTTGATATTCGCTCTTATTTGTAGTTATGATAAAGTAAAATTTGAGCTACTTGAATAGTTTAACAATTCAAACTTAAACTTCGTGATATTCGGTTAAACAAGTTTGTCAACCTAAAATCGAGTTATACTTTGAGTTATACTTGTATTTAAGTTGAAATCATACATCAATATTATTTTAATTATAAATAAAAATTTTATATAAAAATTAGTCTACACCAACTTATAGAATTAAATTCAAACTTATCAAGTACTACTTCAATGTGACACTCACTTATATGGCTCGTCTATAATTTTAAAAAGTATATCAAAAATTATTTAAAAAGTATATCGAAAATTATTTAGAATTCACACAAAAGATTATAATAGAGTACCCATTAAGAAGTTAAAAGTTGTGTGTGTGTTTTTCTTTTTCTTAAGATTAATTACACATTTATAAAAAAAAATCAAATATATACAAAAATGAAAATTTCATTCTTTTAGTCTTTTAACAAGCAATTTGAGACACTTACTATCCTTTCCTGCCTGACCTCGATATTTGCTATGTTGAATACTAGTGGCTTCCATGTTACTTGAAGGAAGCTTTCATTTATGCATATTGACGTGTTTAGTTATGTTCCCTTTATCCCCCCGGTTTAGGCATTCCTTAACCTAATGTTTTAGACCATATTGGTAACCTTTTTTTTTTTTTTTTTGTTATTGACCATAAGATAACTTTACCTATATTATTTCTTGCTGCGACATATTTTGAAATTCTTTCCTTAAATAATGGTTTAGCGCACCATTATGAGTGTTTGGCACAAATTCCAATACTAAGCATCGCTATTTCATTGATAATGAGAGTTACTTGACCCAAATTCTATGATCAAAGTTGCTTGTAGAAGCAAAGGTCCTTAGCCCCTTTTTTGTTTTATCTTTTAAAGTGTATAAATGATAAAAAAATAAATCTGCAAAAGTAATAAAAAATTATTGAATAACCTTTTTGAAATAACCCCTTGATAAAGTTGAGAATTTCTTAATAGAAAAAAATTGCTTAAAATGCTGATGTAGCTGTTGAAGCAACTCTTCAAGTAACTCCTCATTAAAGTTGCTCTTCGTTAACTTCTTATGTGGTGCTAATATATATTATTTTTATTAACTTCCATATGAGTTTGATATATCTGTAATAGGAGATTTGACATCATGTATATAGAAATATTTGCCTTACTATTAGCTGGAACCATGCTGGAATCAACGAGTGTGTAACCAAGCATTAGCTAGCCACCCCATGGACTAATTGCGGTTCCATTCATGTAATATATAATATGTTAGAATGGATTTGAAATGAAATTGCGATTTCAAGTTTCGTTTTATTTCTCATATTTAGATGTATTTTGAAAAGCCGAAATTACAATTTCTTAAAATTATCTATTCCAGCTTTAAGGCAAAATGTGATCCCAATTATAAGAGGGTGGAATTGTGATTCTATTATACTTGGTTAATTGAAATTTACAAAAATAGACACATAATGTATAATGCATATTTATTTCATTAATAAATTTACGGACATTTTTTACAATTATAACTATTATACATGAATGAAATCAATGATTCTATTGATGTTTCCAAACATCAAAATAGATTTGTTATTCATTTCTTGATTCCATTTCATTACATCTCAATTCATTCCTGCATACTAAACGTAACATCATAATAGATAATCCTTATGTGTCTAGGAACCGTCATATAGATGCTTGATCCTTGCATCATAGTTTTTCTATTCAATTTTGAAAAGCAATAAGATTTTAGAAAGTTTTATTGATACTAACATGCCACACCATTAAATTTTGTAATTTCAGATGATGATTTATTACAAACATATAAATTTTAGAAGAAATTGTAAATATATTTCCTCATATTAGCTTCATATACTCTTAATCCTTTATCTTGGAAATTGCATGTCTATATCTTCTAAATCTTTAAAAAAGGGTGAGTTTATATTATATTTTACTATTGGAAAAATAACAAATGAGATGATCAATATTTAGAATTAAGTTTAAATTAATGACTGAATTTTTAAGTAGTTAAAATAAAGAATCAATATCACGCTAAGTAGTTCAAATAATAATGGATCTTCTATTTGAACTATTTAATATAACGTTAATCCTCTATTTCAACTATTTAAAAGTTTAATAATCTATTTTAATTACTTAGCATAACACATCTATTTTAACAATATGAAAAATTGATCATTTATTTAAATTTGACTCCAAACATTGATCAATTCACTTGTAATTTCCCCCTTACATAAATTGTAATTACATCCTATATTTATTTCATATGCTCTTTATCTCTTTACCATTGATATTGTGCACCTAAGACCCCGAATTTGGAAAAAAAAAAAAGGGTGCTATTAGACTTTTATATGATTTATTTACCCTTGATTTAATATATTCATTTATTTATTTTAGGGTTTCTTATTATATTATCCAGTGATTCTAAGACTTAATCAAAACAAATTATTAAGGGTTAAAAGTTTGACATATTTAAAAAGGTTATAACCAATTTGTAAGTAATATTAGCTAGGGGTCTTGCTTGTACCATGTACTCTATAATATCTTACTTAATTGGGTAGGTTCCAAATGAGTATTGAATGCCACGAGATTTCAATAGACCTATCCCTGTAAAAAAAATATTGAAGAACATAATGAATGTAATACAATATTATATTTCTATCTTCTAAAATTTACTAATAAGAAATTAGCACATAGGCTAAACCCCAAAGAATTTCATGTTTTATTTCTTCCACCTCTCTTTTATCTCCTTCTACATTTTTATTTTTTGCCTTTTTTTTTCTCATTGCTTCCCCAGTCTCACCTTACCTATTATTATGTTTTTTTTTTTAGTTGAATTTTGTACTTGTACACTTAGTATAACAGATTAAGGGTTACATATTTTAAGCAAGTGAACTAAACTTTTTAATAAATTGCAAGGTTTACATAAGTGGAGGGTGTACTAGGAACATGCTATTTTGTCACCTTGATTTTGTAATGTCACTTTTGTCTATGATGTTGTATGGGGTACATTATATAATGTTACATTTCTAAGTTCATTGAGAGTGCGCATTATATGATTTAAATGAACATGATGTTATAATTAAGTCATAAAATTTACCTTAGAGTTTAATATTATAAAAATCTAATAGAATAATTTATAGTTTCCATATAGCTCGAAGTTTTATAGAGTATAGGTTTTAAGGTGGTTTCAAGGAGTTATATAAGAGATTTTGATTTCAAAATTTAGAAAGCTATTGGTACAATGTAGGGCATGAGTAAGGCTTTATTTCATACTCACCTACATAGCTACACTTTAACTTATACTTGCTCATCCTTAATATCAACATGTTAAGTTAGAGTTATCAATATCACATCAACTATTTTTTTAGGTGAGGAAAAGGTATGAGCCAATGTATAAAAAAAGATGGGAAAAGTATTGAAAACCAAATCAAATTAGGTTTAAATTGAATTGAACCAAATCATAAATTAGGTTTAAACCGTCCTTTTAGGTACATAAAATATTGAAAACCAAATCAAATCAAACCATTTTCTTTTAGATTAAAAAAATTATGAATTGAACCGAGTTGATTTGTAAGAAGTAATATATATATATATTTATGGTGGTGAAAGTTTAAATAACAATAATAATAATAACAAAGATTTCATGTTACTTATTTAACTTTTTTTCTTATTTAGTTTTCATGAAATAACTCAATACTTTTTTTATTTCGTATTTTTACTTAATGACTGATATATAAGCCATAATTACTTAGAATGAGATAATAAAACCTCTTTATATATATTAAATAAGTATTGAATAATTTGAGTAATATCAAAATAATAATAATGGATTAAATATTTTTGTGGTCAAGTGTAATTTTTTATGATATATTGATTTGTACATTAAAAAAATTAACAACACAAGTAAAAATAATTTGAATTATGGACAGAATTGGACTAAACCATTTTTTTATATTAAAAAAATTACAAATCAGACTATATGATAAAGTTCAATTGAGGAAGAAAAAAATGGATTATAATATACAATTTAATTTAATTCGAAAGACAAGTCATATCCACCTTTGGCTTAGGGTGGTAACCATTATCATAGGTGGGTCAAACAACCGAACTTAAGTGATGGATTGCTATCTGTTGGCTTCTTGGTGGCATTTCTTGACTCTCATGAAGTGATCATCGGATATGCTTATCGTAAGTTAGGAAATTGAATTTCATATTTTTTTTCTTTAACTTTCCACCTTTTATACCTTTTTTTCCCCTAATTTTTATCATTTTATCTAATTAAATATATAAATAATATATTTCATTTAAATTACTTATTATCGACTAATGAAATACCATAATGTATCAATGATGTATGAAAAGTTTAAGGAGTTAATGGAAAAGTTAATTCAAATAAAACTAACAAACTTTTAGGATAAAAAATATAAGGAAAAAGTATAATTTTAGTCCTTAATGTTGATCTATTTTTCTATTTAAGTTCTCAATATTTTTTTCTTTTTATTTGAGTTTTCAACGTTTTTAAAACCTTACAAAAATATATCATTTATTAAATATGTTAATTTTTTTATTCATATTAAGTATGTATTAGTTTTCAATTAACCTTGAGCTAATAACCAAAGGTGATAACTTGGGTATACACAAAATTTTTCAGCCTATTTTCTTAGTTTTTTATTTTTTTTTCATTTTTATTATAATATATCATTAAATAATACAATACTATTTTTCATTATATTATTTAAATATATATAATTAATATAACAATTTTTTAAATTTAATTATTATATATTAATTAAAAGTTAATACGTGTTACGGATTAATAGAAAACTTAATATATTAGACTAAAGTTTTTTTTTAAAGGTTTTGAAAATATTGATAACTTAAATAGAAGAAGAAAAAGGGGATTGAGAACTTGAATAAAAAAAGTAAAAAAAAAATAAAAAATGTGTTTTTTCCCCCTAAATATAAAAGGAATTATGGTGATATATTTGGTAGGTGATGTAAATATAAACAATTAAAATGCTCCGTGGTGCGGCAACAAAAAAAAAAAAAAAAAAATGCTCGCGGGTCCGGGCTTACCCTCCACCGCCACTCGCCGCCCGCAGGTTTAAAATGGGCAAATTTAGCGCCGGAGTTTGCTCGCACACGAGCATACCCGTACTCACTCCCCTAGAAAGAATACTATCTTTTCCTCTCTCATCATTCTCAACGGAAACTGAAACTTGTAATGGAGGAATATAACGACAACCAGTTGGAGATAGAGAAAGCTCGATTGCTAAGCTTGGCTCTCGAGTTCGGCTTCGATGAAGATTCCGCCAATAAATGCTTAGATCGTCTCATTTCTCTCTACGGTACGCTAACATCCCCTCTTTGTAGGAGAATCCTGCGGTATGTTGATGCCCGTCCTGTCCATCATCCGTCCGACAGTTGATATGGGTATAGTAGTTAATGCAATGTATATTTCAACGGTGAGTGGATGTTCCCGTCACAGGACCTAGAATAACCCTCTTTTTCCCTTCTTTGAAAACCCTAAACCGGTCTTCTCTTTTTTTCAATCATTCAAATATATGTGCATCATGGGCGTCCTGTTAATGTATAAAGTTTGCAACTTTATTCATATCGAATCTGATTAGTGAGACGAAGGTCGGTTTGGATTTATAATTGGGTACGGCTAGCGAGTGCCCAACACTTCTTAAATTTACTTAATAATGGAAAGTACATGTATCAACACTTGCAGAATATTTTGCAAGAAATGCAATTTAATTTTTGAAAAGTTTATTCTTTTAAATGTCAAATAGTGGCCCGTGGCATTACTAAACATTTTTCTTTATAATTAGCTAGGTGCACTTTTCATTGTTTTGTTAATTTAGTGAAAAGATTATATTTTGCATTTACAAGAATGGATTGAAGTGCGATTGGAAAGCATTGCAGTGCTCTAATTAGGAGTGTAAATGAGTTAAGTTGGAGTACAAATAAATTGAGCTTGTGTCATGAGCTTGAGACCCCAAGTACTCTAAATTGAGCTTAATTGAGTTAGATTTTATTTTGAGTTATAATATGAGTTTAGTTCTGGTATACGAGAATATTGAGCTTAAACATGCTAAGTTGGGGATTATGTTAAATTCTGTGTGAGGAATTTTCATGTGCATCTGTATAGGGGAGCATGCTTGGATGCGAAAGGATGCTTTACAATTCAAAACTAGCAAAAATTGAAGTTTTTAACTTTTTTCTTATTGTCTAGAATTGACTTATTACCTAACGTACTTGATAATGACTGAAGTGGATGTATATGAATTCACTTTTGTAATATTTCCTCTAGTTGTTTGAAGTAGTAAAGTAAAAGACAATGTTATCTACTTTAAGGACCAAGCGCTGTTACAATCTTAGCTAGCCATATTTCCATGAGAATCATGTTTATGTGAGTATTTTTCATTTGATTTTTACCTCTTGGGACAACAAATGGTTGATAGTTTAGATATAAGTTCTCTGTCAAACTCTAGGATGTCAGCTTGAGAATTAGTTAAAGGTATTTATGTTTATTGCATTTACGAGGAGCCCCATTGTTATGGCTTTACTAGGAGTCTTCCTATTTTAGCTTGTCTTTTATAGTTTTTGTTAGTTGAATTCTTTTAGGATAGTAGTTAGTTAGCCTATATATAGGCCTAAGAGAGTACTTAGATATTTTTAGACTAGAAACTTGTTAGTTTGTTTTGGTTCTCTTTGAGAGAATTTGGAGAGTAGCTTACTCTTGGAGTTGTCAACTCTTGACAACTTTTGTTTCTTTTTCTTCCTTGATCAATAAAAAATCCCCCTTTTGCCTTAATTTCAATTTAAAGTTTCAATCCTTTTCCATTGTCAAACCTAAGGTGTAACAATTTTGGTGCCTTTTGTGGATTTTGTTTTCACCAAACATGACACACATGGATGATTGTGTCCATTCTCTTGAGCAATATATGTTCGATTTGACGATTCAATTGCATAATCATAGCCAAACAGTGCAACATCTCAAGGAGGAAATGTGTTCTTTAGTGGCGGTTTTACAATTGCAGCTTACAGATCTTCATTGTCAAAGCTCTGTTTATGAAGATAAGATGTCGAATTTACAGCATGAACTGATGAACCATATGTTGAAGCTTTTTGCAGCTTCTTTTGGTGATTGGAGGACTCATTCATCCTCATTGGACCATGGCAACCGGCGATGGTCTCCGTCGTCGACTAATAGCTGCCGATGGACCGATCTCTAGTGTGCATTGTGCCAACTTAGTCATGTTGGCATTCTCAATGCCAATCTTAGTCACGTTGGTGTTCTCCATGCTGATCTCCGTTGCTTGAACTCCGGAAGTTTTGCCATGCTAGCCCTCAACGTTCTCTGACTTCCGATCACGACTCAGGACAAGCTAGGGTTTCAAATCATATTTTTGGATGAGCTAGGGTTTCAGACCAAATTTTTAGTCAAGCTAGGTTCTTGTCTTGTTCACATCGTCATCAATTTGACCTTGCTTCTTCTCGTCGTTAGCAGGTAGCAAACCTTGGTTGTTCTAACTTTGGTGATGTTGAATAGTTTGGTTCTAGCTCATATGAGGATGACAACTCTTCTTTATCTTCTAATGCTAAGGGTTTTGATTCAGGTGATATCTCTCTTGTTTCTACATACCATGCTTCTAAATTTCCCATGCCTATGTTTGATGGATTTGACCCTACTTCTTGGTTGGCAACTATTGAGCAATATTTTGAGATTAACAAAGTAAAGAGCAGTAGAAAAATTGGAACAATTGCTTTGTGTATGCAAGGAAAAGCAATTCGTTGGCTTAACTCGGTGCGTTGTCGGCATCCACATATTGATTGGACTACTTTTGTTAACAAGTTTTTATCTCATTTTAACACGAAAAATCATCCAATCCTTATGTGAGTTTGTCTGGATTAAGACAAACAGGCTTGGTTGATCGATATGTTGATAACTTTGAAGTTTTGTTATCTCAAGTGCCTTTGATTTTTGAAAGACAGTTGCTTGGTTATTTCATTGATGGGTTATGAGATGATCTTGGTACTTGGGTGACCACTTTAGCTCCTCATAGTTTGGAGAAAGCTATGGAGTTGGCTTACAACATTGAGAGGGAGTATAATTTGGAGATTTTTGTGTCATCTCACATGGGTAATCATGATTATGGATAACCTACTAGTTTTGTGTCTTCTCATTTTAAGAACCGTTGGTCTTCATGTGGCAAGTCACAATATATGGGTCATGTTTCTCATCCTCCCACTCCAACTTACAATGCTCCAATGCCTATGGTTAATGTGGGTGCTTCCAAGAGTGTGGGATCCATGGTTGAAAGCTCTAATTCTAAGGAAATTCCACATGCAAATGATGCATGCTGAATTTTTGGAAAAGAAAAATAAGGGTTTGTGTTTTAAATGTGATCAACCTTTTTCTCCTCGCCATGTTTGTCCTAGCAAAATCCTTGCGGGTTCTTATTTTGGAGGATGTAGAGTTTATTGCAGATGATTGGGAAGTTACTAGTGTGAGCTAGTTATGTTTGTTTCTTCAGTTAGTCCTTAGGTAGCGTTTGGATTGTAGTACTGAACAGTATAAATAGTACTAGATAGAACAAAACAAAAAAAAAAAAGATAGTAGAACTCTTTTGTATTAAGTTTGGTGTATACTATATTGAGCAAAGATTTTTGTAATGTTTATTGCTTGGATGGATAAAATATTGTACTAAACATGATATATATAATACTGAATAAAGATTTTTATGTTTTTATTCAGTGAATTTGACAATATAAGCATTTTTTAATGTACTTTAGGATCATTTTTGTTTAGTAATCTAGAAAATGTGCAAACAAAATAAGAAACGAAATATTTTGTTTAGTGCAGTATTATAAATTTATAACAACAAAATAGTACCTTAAGGTCAAGGACATTTCTTTAAGGGATGACATTGTTATGACTCTGTTTGGAGTCTTCCTATTTTAACTTGTCTTTTATAATTTTTGTTAGCTGTATTCTTTTAGGATAGTAGTTAGCTAGCCTAGATATATGCCTAACAGAGTAGTTAGATATTTTTAGACCAGAAACTCGTTAGTTTGTTTCAATTCTCTTTGAGAGAATTTGGAGAGCAACTTATTCTTGAGGTTGGCAAGTCTTGATAAACTATTGTTTCTTTTTCTTCATTAATCAGTAAAATTCCCCTCCTTTGCCCTAATTTCAGTTTAAAGTTTCAATCCTTTTCCATTGTCAAACCCTAGGTGTAACACCCATGATTCTCTTACAAGACAGTGTGTGATGCATCCAATTACTTCTATTGATTGGTTTATCATCACGATTTTGATGGTAACTTTTGTTTCCTTTTGGCTGAGTAAAGGTGATGATGGTCAAGACTTCATCACCGTGGAGTATTGTGGTGATGATTTTTTAGCAGCACTTGCTGAAAGCATTGCAGATAATGAAGAATGGGATGATTTACAAGCTGCTGAATCAGAAGCTTGTGGAGCTTTGACCGGTATATTTGGCAAAGAAACTTACAATGGCCAAGAAACAGATAATAAAGATACCTCTCAAGGCAACATATTTGTTATAGAAGATTCACCAGAGCGACCTATGAATCAGAACTATTTTGATGTGGACTCTTCCAGTGAAGATGAAGAAGATCTTCTGTCTCCACAGGAAACTTGTGCAAAGTCTTGTTTCCCTGACCTGAGTAGTAGCAGAAACAATAAATCAAAACGGAGTGTGAGTAAATGTTCTCCTGAATCTGTGGTAAGTCCAGCAGTGTTCTTAACTATTGTTGTTTCATCTTTGAGCAACTATTGTTTCTAAAGTGGTTCAATTGCATTGAAGGAATGTATGACAAACGGTACGATAGGGTCTATGCCTTCGGTTTCCAACAAAAGGCACTGCTCACGTTTGTCAGAATGTGAGGCCAAGACCCTGAATTATGAAGAGTTGCAGGCTTTGGATGACACAGAATTTGCAAATATTGTCATATTTGGCAATAAGGCATTTCGACCAATGCAGCATCAGGCATGTAAAGCATCAGTGGCCAAACGTGATTGCTTTATTTTAATGCCAACAGGAGGTGGTAAAAGTTTATGTTACCAGGTTGGATTACTTAAAACCTGTGCTCAATCAATTTGTCACTAATAAAGTAGGAACTCTTTAATAACAATATTAACTTTGTCATTGCAAGGGGGATCGGATTTCAAAGATTGATGCTATAAATTTTGCCATTAGAGTAGAAAGGCATGATTTCTCTTACAGGGTTAATGGATGAGAAAAAAGTATTTAGAAGAATAAAGTCCATTCCCTGCCACCCACCCATCCTATGTTATGAAATTGAGTGAAGTGTGTGGCCTAAGATATTTAAATGGTAATACTCGTGCAAAATAACTTGTTAAGGATTTTTCAATTTTACAAATGTGAATTGCTTCTCGTTCTTCTACTGTCTTTTGTTTAAGATTTGCGTTTAGCAAACAGCAAATGTGTAGTACATAATCTCAACTTTCCAATATTTATACTTGCAAGTAGGCTTCAAAGCATAAGACTGTCCTAATGATTTGACGTTTGCAATATAGCATGGAATTTCTAGGCATCCCTTCTAGTCCTGTTTAGTTAGGTCCTTCCTTTCTTCTTCGTTTCCGTTGAACTTATCATATAGCATTAACTTGATGATTGAAATTTGATGTCTTTATGAATTAGAGACCTTGGTGACTCATAGGAAGTAGAAGGGAGAACTGACATTAGGGCTTGAGTTTCACATGCTAAGTCATACCTATACAAATCAGAGTTCTTTATAAACCTGAAATAATTATTTGCCATTCAACTGAAAGGTAAAGGTGGAAATGATAGTGGTGCTTTCATTTGTTGATTCTGGGATCTTCTGGTGCAATTTATTATATCATTAGTCTTACCTTTTTTGGTCCACTCTTCCCCCAGCTTCCAGCAACTCTGAAACCAGGGGTTACAGTTGTTATATCTCCCCTACTTTCTCTAATCCAGGACCAGATAGTTACTCTGAATGTCAAATTTGGAATACCATCTACCTTTCTGAACTCTCAACAAACTGCTTCACAGGTATCAGCTGTCCTACAGGAGCTAAGGTAAGGTTTATCTCTTCCTCTACCTGGGGCTATTTAGAGATGCTATCTCAAATTCATTATATGTTTGCTGAATTTTAGCTTGATTTTGAAAAAGAAACATCTTTTCCTTTTGAAAAGCTCAATACTTTTTCCATTATTATGTTGAATATATTTGTTTAACTTTGATACTTTTGTTGAGTGCATTTTTTTTTCTCTTCTAGAAAAGATAAACCATCCTGCAAGCTGTTGTATGTGACACCTGAAAGGATTGCGGGAAACCCAACTTTTTTTGAGGTCTTAAAGTGCTTGCATAGGAAGGTAACCTATAAAAACAATTGACAGCCTTTTTAGCAATGGCTTTACAAGAGAATTTTGCTCGAAGTTTTAGGGATTCTTTATAATGTATAACAGGGGCTACTAGCAAGTTTTGTCGTTGATGAGGCACACTGTGTGAGGTATGTCCTTATTCAAGTACATAAATTCATGAGCGAAAACATTTGTTACATGTTAATGAAGAATATCTTCCTTGCAAGTGTTGCTTCTAATGTGCATCGGCACTTTTCAATTTCATACTTCCAATGACTAACTCACTAGAAATTAAGAAACCACTCTTTCAAAACTATGGCTCCTTTGGTCCTTTGGTCTGCTAGTTTCTTTATGATTCATTTTCAAGCCACCATGGGATTGATCACATAATTGAGGGAAATAAAGTGGCAACCTTTAGGAGCTTCTAGTTTCTAGTTGAGAGATAATATCTTTTTCAAGTTTGTGAAAAATTAAGTGTTTGGCTTAACTTTGGAATATTGAATATTGATTTGAGACAAGTATACCTATCAAATTTTATAATATAGTGTATTATATACGCATATTGTTTAACAGGGATTACCGGTACTGATACTAACCTATACTCTATTATCTAATCGGTAAATTATAAAGATTAATTGATCTTAAACTTACAATTGAATATTAATTAATAAACTAATTGGTAAATTATAAAGATTAATTGATCTAAAACCTATAATTGAATATTAATTAATAAACTAAGATTAAATTGAAAAAAAAAAAGAGCAAAACAAATTATAATTAACTTTAAGACGGTAAAACTAGTATCTAAACTTTGTTTTTCTTAAGAATTATTATGTAACATTAACAAATTTATTCAAATCCTTTTTAATTTCATTGATTGACGAAATTCCTAAATTAATTTAGTAATTTTTTCAAGCTTATTAACCTTAAAAATACCCATTTAAATATCTTATAATAATATATTTCAAAAATCGCATTAAAAACAATGAATTTCTTAAAAACAAATTAACCAATTTTGGAAGAATTAATTATATAACATATCTCTAAGATTATATTAATTCTCTTCAAACATATTAGATCTAATTACATATTAGATTTATCAATCGTAATGTATAATATCAAATAGATAATGCCCTAGAAATATTAATCTAAATAATATAAAAAACATATGCTTGAATAAAGAAATTTAAAAATTCATTGAATAATAATAAATCCAGTCACATAATAACCTTAAGATTCACAAGTCTAGATACTAAGAAAATTAAGCTTTAATCATATTGAAAATAGAAATCCTTAATAATGTAAAAGTGTGCATCATAAAAAAAATCAAATAAAAACTTTAATTTCTTGAAGTATTGAAAAATAGTCTTTTAGTCTTTCAAAAAAACCTATAACAAATAAAATTCACCACTTCTTCTATTTAGCTCCAAATTGAGTAAAATTGGATTTATTTTCTTTATTTATAATTTAATTATTCATCAAATCCTTAAAATTAAAATATTACTCAATCAAAATTTAAATTTTTCAAAAACATGCCAAAATAAGAAAAAAATACTTTAAACCTCTCACTTAATATATATATATATATATATATATATATATATAGAACACTGCTGTTCATTTGTGAAGGTCTAGCCTTCGTGGGAATGTTTTTCCTGGCAATTACTTCCTCCTTGTTGGGAAGTTCTGTGAGGACATTGATGAAATCTTCTTCTTCACAAGCAATCTCAGGTGCTGATTGCATTTCTTCTGAGGATGACGATGATGAGTATGTCAGAACCTTCGTAAGAAGAGTCAGAAACAATGGTCTTGTAGTATCACCATCTAAGATATCCTTATTCCAAACTAGTGCAATGTCCACGGAACCAACGTCCACGGCCAAGGGAAAGGTTCAGATGTTAGTCTCAGCGACACTCCAAGTGGCCGAGAGACTACCATTCGAAGACTTCTTCCCGTGTTCTTTGAGATGGCTGCTTGTCGTCAGGGAAGTCTGCAATCTTCCTGACTATGTGCTCTTGTAGCTCAATTTTTTCTCTCAATACTCTCAAGTATCTCGAGTTGTGGAGATGAAGATGCAGATGCAGATGTAGAATAAAGGCATCGAAAGGGTATTTGCCTACGCATCAGGCAAATTCAAAACGGTAATAGATAAAGATTTATTAATAGCACAACTTAGCAGTAAAATACATGAGTTAGAATAGAAAAATCTAGAACTAACTCAAGAAATAGATAGGTTGAATACTCTAATAAAAAATGTTTCTACGTCACAAGAAACACAGACGGAAGAAACAACTAACATCATAAGTAACATAGGAATAAAGACACCTAACGATAAACCAGGAGCATATGTAAATAACCTCCTGAATATTACAGTAACAGTTAATTTTAATAACGGTACCTAGGCCATTGCCTCAGGTATCATTGACACAGGCGCTACAGTGACTATTATCTCTGAAGCAGTTGTCCCCAAAACGGCTGAAGAAGAATTCGAAGGATTCTTCGTTAACTATGCTAATGGAGAAAGTCGTTATATGAATCGAAGACTTAAGTCTCCATCATATATCTCCATAGCAAAAGAAAAATATTATCTCCCAACAACGATTGTAACAAAACTTTCTCTTGGAGATAATACTCAAATAATATTGGGAATGAATTTCATACGATCGCAACACGGTAGTATGATTATTAATTCAGACTCAGTAACATTTTTAAAGAAGGAATCAACGATTCCTGTAACAAGAGTTTCAAAAACAAAAGAATCTTTGAATACCGTCACGACTGAAGATGAAAAGAATTTTGAAGATTTCCCCGTCTTCAAAGTCTCTCAAAATCTATCTTATAATCTTCTGGATCACATCCAAAGATTAAAGAACAAAGGCTTAATGGGCACAGACCCCAAACTTGGATGGAAAGATACTTTCGATACATGTAAACTGGATATTATTAATCCAGACATCTGTATCTCCTGTCCAATTCTGAAAGTCCATCCCGTCGAACGGGAAGAATATGACTTTCACATTAAAAAACTCCTTGAACTTAAGGTGATTAGGCCATCGACTAGCCGTCATAGGTCTAATGCATTTATTGTTAGGAATCATGGAGAAATAGTAAGAGGTGAATCACGAATGGTGTATAATTATAAGGATTTGAATGCCAACATTCAACCTGACCAATATCCCATTCCACATTTAAAAAGCCTCCTACTAAAAATAACGGGCATGCAGTTCTTCTCGAAATTTGACCTAAAATCAGGATTTTGGCAAATTCGGATGAACGAGGAAGACATCCCGTGGACATCATTCATTGTTCCACAAGGCCAATATGAGTGGTTAGCAATGCCTTTCGGATTGAAGACTGCCCCATCTATCTTTCAACGAAAGATGGACAAAATCTTCTCTCCATATTCTGATTTCATTATGGTCTATATTGATGACATTTTAATTATGTCTAAGTCAATGCAGGAACATGAGAAACATTTGAAAATCTTCTTCTCAAAGGTCGAAGAATTTTCATTAGTTCTCTCTGAAAAGAAGTTTGAAGTTCTTCAAACTTCAATCAACTTTCTCGGTTTGGAAATTTGTGGTGGTAAAATTTCTCCACAAAAACATTTGATAAAGTAGATAATGGATTGGGATTACCAAGAGTTTGACCTTAAAGGGATCAGATCTCTACTTGGTAAACTTAATTACATTAGGAATTTTATTCCGAATTTATCAAGGCTTGCAGGACCTTTGTATCAAAAAACTCAAGCCAAAGCCAACCGAAAGTTGACCTCTCAAGACCAGGCTCTAATTCAAAAAATTAAGAGCATAGTCAACAATCTCCTTGACTTGACACTTCCTCCAAGGGAAGCTTATCTAGTAATTGAGACCGATGGTGCATCCACATTAGGATGGGGAGGAATTTTGAAGTGGAAGCTTACGGAGTCAAATTCAAAGAAGGATGAAACAATAGCCGCCTATTGTTCAGGCCTTTACAAGACTAAAGTTTCTACACTTGATGCAGAGATTATTGCTATCTTAAATGTTTTAGAAGAATTTAAAATATTCCTGATGGGATATTCACAATTTGAGCTTAGAACAAATTGCAAAGCAATAATCGATTTTTGGAAGAATACCTCCAATAAGCATTTTAACAAAATTAGGTGGAATAAATTCCACGATTTCATAATTGGAAATGGGTATTCTGTTAAAATAACTCACATTTCAGGAAAGGAAAATTTTCTGGCAGATTACCTGTCGAGAATTCTCCAAAAACCCTTATAATTTAGTTTATGTTTTCTTGCAGGATAAAAGAAGGATGGCCGCCCCATCAGCCTTTTTCCACTTGAAATTTGAACACAACCTAGATGAAATGTTTGATCACGTCCTAAAGGCAATTTGGTTCTGTACCGATAAAGAGGATCTAAAAAGACATATCATCCACCTTGGACGATTATGTTCTGGAAAAAGACCTCTACTATACTATGCTATTCCCCCGGGAATTGAGATTCTAGTCTTTTCTCTTCTCTATTCATATAAGAGTATTGAACAGCCCCTTCTCTTAATTTTTAAGATTATCAACTCTATTATTATCTTATCCCTACTCTATCTTTTATATATAATATATCTCTTCTTTCGTTTTCCAGTATCCCGCTTCCGTCAATCGGTTTCCCGACTTTTAGTAAAGGCCTTATCAAAGTTGCAAGAGGTTATGCTCAAGTTCTTCACCTATCTTAGGTTTTTACCTTCAATCCTCACCTTATTGGTCACCACTGCGGACTCTTTCCGACTTACTTGGACCTTACGTCTTTTGGATCTATTCTAAAACTTAACTTCAGTTATCACCTTGAAACCTCTTGTAACAATTCTCTAATGGGTACTTCCTAATAGAGGCCTACCGGAAAGAATTAGGATACACAATAGTAGGATCAACCTTACTACTGCCTTTTGGTTTCGGAAAAGAGATATTATATATTAGATAAAGTCTGAATAACCTAATAATATGTTCTCCTGCAAAAAAATTAGTTAAAGAGACCTCCTTCCTGCACTATATGAAATAGAAGATATTCCAGGTAATGAATCATTAATAACTTCAGACAAACAATACAATACTTCATATATTTCACAAAATGAAGATTTACAAACAATACATTATAGGATCAAACAAACCAAATAATGTCCGAGAGCCCAAAACACCTCTCAGACACGATACATACCTAGACAATTCCTCTCACCGCTCTGATACCAAATAGATTTGTCGCTCCGAGGAGGATAACAAAGAGTTTTGTCTACCGTATGTCACTCACATACATAAAGAAAATGCGGAAAATATTTATGTAACACTCTCTAACACCAGACTACTCTACGATTTATTTCTTCTCTATGTGTGTATCGTTCTTCTTCCCCTCATGTCTATCTATTCTATTGCTATCTATATATAGAGGAAGCTTTTCTTGGATTCTTCTGTCGAAATCCGTGAAATGCGCTCCTTCACAACTTTATCTTTAAAAAGTTGATGCCTTTGTCTGCCATTACTAGGGTGGCCTAGTAATGCTTTTGGTAGTGGTGAGGGTCCACCATGTGCCTTCCGCTTTTGCTTTGATGCTCTTTTATCTGCTTTAATAAAGTAGCCTTTGACAGGTTGTCCCTTGTCTGTAGCTTTATCTTGGCAGTAATCTCTTGGCTGGATCTTTCAGTGGGAACTGAGTCATCCTTCCATTTGATTATCGATGTTCTCCATTCCTTCTGGCCCTATCAGGTTTGCTAAGTCATGCTCATCCCATACTGGAGACCTCGGAGGGGAGTCGCCGTACTCTCGATTGATAGTATAGACTTCTTCCTCGACTGTCTCATGAAAAGTACTTGCAAGTTCCCGTAGACCTGTAGAAATATGCCCAGTAATGGATCCATGAATATCTGAATAAATCTTTTGATAATTATCAGCCGTAGCTAATAAATCGGTTGCATTCATATCAGTATTTCGTGGAAACCATTCGTCTCTGCCTTTTTTAAGGATCATATAGGCTACAAAGTTCCGATAATTCTTTCGGTCCTTATAAAACCGTTTGATGATTAAGTCACGATCGGAAACCGTATTGTATCCTAGATCATGGAGAGGATCATTTAATATAGCACCATTAGTCACCATATAATTTTGATAAGGTGGTCTATCGGGTCCTGTTGAGAACTTCCATTCGGGTGGTATGGTTGAGACATACACCCATGCTCCATTAGGCAAGACATTCTCTGAAAATTTGGTGAACAACACTTTTGATAATTTATAACCGAAATACTTGATTTCTTCCGGTCGTTTTAAGTACATATCTCGGATCATTCCCAGGTCGAGGAGACCTTGAATGCCTAAGTGGTCACCATTGGGCAAATCTATTCCTTCAAATAGCCCTACATCGATTCCGATTTTATACCAAGTAACACGACTATGGCATGCTGCGCACAGATAGTCTTCTTGGTCTTCCATTTCTTCTGCCAGAGGACAATTGCATTTTATTCCTTGGCGTCTGGACGGTGATTGATAAACAAGATATGGTTTTACCCATATGACTCCTGTTGGATATGGAATATCTTGGTCCCATAAGGTTTCAAACATGTTTTGAAGATAAGAGATTTTCTTATAAAAATTATCTTCAGCCTTTAAAAGTATTTTCTCTTGGATTTCTCCAGGTAAAAACATGATAGTTTTCCTTGGGTGAAGATGGGCTCTTACCCTTAGAAAATCAAAAACCTTTTTTGAGTTCATCGTAGAGGACGATGATTCTCCTTTTTGCCAATTTTCTAAAGATTCGATTGGAATCAAATCTTTATCAATTGTAGATATCTTCTGCTCTATGATCCTTGAAGTAAATGGATCATTAGCGATTCTTTTAAATTCTAAGAGCTGCTTGGATAGTTCTAGAATTGTATTTTTCTCATCTGTCATCTTTTTACTCATTGAATGACAGGACAAACAGGTGTTTGTTACATTGTGTGGCAATGCTTCATTCACCATGTTTGATAAATTATGTTTTCCTACCCACTGAGTTAACTGGTTGACAGCTAATCGGTGGAGAGTAAACACACATATTACCCTGCTAGATGTAGGTGTGAGATACTGATCTAAACCATTAAATCGAGCGGACCTCGGTAGAATGATCTTCGATCGATCACAGTAAATTCCGTAAGACAAGTTCTCAAGTAGAGATCTGATCCCTTTAAGGTCAAACTCTTGGTAATCCCAATCCATTATCGACTTTATCAAATGTTTTTGTGGAGAAATTTTACCACCACAAATTTCCAAACCGAGAAAGTTGATTGAAGTTTGAAGAACTTCAAACTTCTTTTTAGAGAGAACTAATGAAAATTCTTCTACCTTTGAGAAGAAGATTTTCAAATGTTTCTCATGTTCCTGCATTGACTTAGACATAATTAAAATGTCATCAATATAGACCATAATGAAATCAGAATATGGAGAGAAGATTTTGTCCATCTTTCGTTGAAAGATAGATGGGGCAGTCTTCAATCCGAAAGGCATTGCTAACCACTCATATTGGCCTTGTGGAACAATGAATGATGTCTACGGGATGTCTTCCTCGTTCATCCGAATTTGCCAAAATCCTGATTTTAGGTCAAATTTCGAGAAGAACTGCATGCCCGTTATTTTTAGTAGGAGGCTTTTTAAATGTGGAATGGGATATTGGTCAGGTTGAATGTTGGCATTCAAATCCTTATAATTATACACCATTCGTGATTCACCTCTTACTATTTCTCCATGATTCCTAACAATAAATGCATTAAACCTATGACGGCTAGTCGATGGCCTAATCACCTTAAGTTCAAGGAGTTTTTTAATGTGAAAGTCATATTCTTCCCGTTCGACGGGATGGACTTTCAGAATTGGACAGGAGATACAGATGTCTGGATTAATAATATCCAGTTTACATGTATCGAAAGTATCTTTCCATCCAAGTTTGGGGTCTGTGCCCATTAAGCCTTTGTTCTTTAATCTTTGGATGTGATCCAGAAGATTATAAGATAGATTTTGAGAGACTTTGAAGACGGGGAAATCTTCAAAATTCTTTTCATCTTCAGTCGTGACGGTATTCAAAGATTCTTTTGTTTTTGAAACTCTTGTTACAGGAATCGTTGATTCCTTCTTTAAAAATGTTACTGAGTCTGAATTAATAATCATACTACCGTGTTGCGATCGTATGAAATTCATTCCCAGTATTATTTGAGTGTTATCTCGAAGAGAAAGTTTTGTTACAATCGTTGTTGGGAGATAATATTTTTCTTTTGCTATGGAGATATATGATGGAGACTTAAGTCTTCGATTCATATAACGACTTTCTCCATTAGCATAGTTAACGAAGAATCCTTCGAATTCTTCTTCAGCCGTTTTGGGGACAAGTGCTTCAGAGATAATAGTCACTGTAGCGCCTGTGTCAATGATACCTGAGGCAATGGCCTGGGTACCGTTATTAAAATTAACTGTTACTGTAATATTCAGGAGGTTATTTACATATGCTCCTGGTCTATCGTTAGGTGTCTTTATTCCTAACTCCAATGGGAATCAATACATTTTAGTAGCAATTGATTATGTATCCAAATAGGTCAAGACTCAAACTTCACCAACTAACGATGCTAGGGTAGTAAAGAGGTTCCTTAAAACTTTATTTTCCCAATTTAGTGTCCTAAGAGCGATTATTAGCGATAGGAGAACACATTTTTGCAATGTGTAGCTTGAAAAAATATTCAAATGCTATGGTGTTACCTATAAATTAGCTACCCCGTATCACCCATAAACACGTGATCAGGTGAGAGAGGAAAGATTGGTCCAACAAGCTAAATAATGCCCTATGAGCATATAGGACGACTTATAAAACACCGATAGGAATCTCTCCCCATACACTTATGGGAAAACATGCTACATAGCCATAGACCCAACAACGTTAAATAAAAGCGCTTCTTCATAAGCAACCCAGGTTTAGTTTTCCAATTAAGTTTTCCTTAGTTATTTTATTTTAATTTAATTAAATTTATTTTCATTTTTACACTTAGTTGCTAAAAAAAGAAGAAGCAAGCCAATTTTTTTTGTGTGCAAATTTGACATGACCACCAAACACGGTCATGTCAAGGACGTGTTGAATACAAAACATTCTTCACAAATAACATAACCATCAAACATGAGCATTTTGAAGTCATACCAAGGGCATTTATCAAAAATAATTTTTTCTGAGTTACATAACTTTTTGACATGGTCATGTTAAGATCGTATTTAATGGGATTTTAAAATTAATTTTTTCTGAGATAAACACGACCCATAGACACGATCATGTTAAGGTTGTGTCAAAACATTCGAAAAATATTAATTATTTACAAGAGTTACATGAACTTTAAATACGGACATGTTTAAGGTTATCTCATGTGTGCCCTGTTTTAATTTTTTCAAAGAGATACATAGTTTCTAGACATAGTCATGTCTTAGCCGTATTAACCCTAAATCAGTTATTTTAATTTTCTAAGCATAGACACAAACTTGATATGCTCGTGTCAACCTAACGTGTCACCCTTTATATAAAAGGGTTAGACACATACACAAGCATACACAAACACACCCTTCTCCTTTGACACGCACATGGACACAAACGCTATAGTATACACTTTGCACTCTGATTTTTTCAAATTCTTCGTCAAATTCCTGCTTGCACAAGGTACATTTCATGATCTTGACACTCAACTTTTGTTGTTTTTCCTTATTCTTGGATGATTCAGACCAACATTAGACTAGGTTTTAGGATTTGTTCACCATTTGCAATTTCTGCAGTTATTGGCTAGTCTAAGTCATTCTTTCTTGGTAAAAATTTAGTAGAAACACTTAGAAGCATTATATAAATGGCTTAGTACTAAGAAATCACGAGTTTAAGTTTCGTGATTAGAAACAAGACGAGAATGACCGTATCTATCCCAATGCAGGCCATGTTCATCTCTGTGTTTTCAATTATTTGAAGAAATATATTGTCTTTACATACTTTCCCTTCATTCGATCTTAATAAATGGTATATAGTCACATTGAGGAAGATCTAGTGTTTCGATTCTTATAATTAGGGTGATAATGCTAGTAAATTTTAAAATCAACCTAGATTGAAACATTTGACAATGTTAGCACTAGGCAGTTGGATTATTTTTATATATCTATTCCCTTGTTTGCCTAATAGTAAAGTATTTGTGTGGAAGTATTTTAAATCAAAAGTGAAATTATCTATATTAAAGTATTTTTCTTCTTTATTTAGATAAATGGCACCTAAACAGAGCTAAGCTAAACAACCAG
The DNA here is from genome assembly GCA_037954665.1 of Laguncularia racemosa. Taxonomy (NCBI): domain Eukaryota; kingdom Viridiplantae; phylum Streptophyta; class Magnoliopsida; order Myrtales; family Combretaceae; genus Laguncularia; species Laguncularia racemosa. The sequence goes on from JBBMOL010000056.1 coordinate 2,566,051, forward strand.
TTCAATGCAAGGGTCAGCTAGGAGCATCTACTTTGTCAACCAGAACTTCCATCTCAACTGCTGCAATGGCCTTACCACCACCACCAGATCATCTCATGCTTGAGTTCGCAAAAATGGCTAATTTGGATAGGTATAAAATGTTGAAGAAAAAGACTTTTAACCAAACACTCGGACTTTATTGGGATGTTATCTAGAGGCTCCAAATGAAGGATGAAATAAGAGGCTTGATAGCAGCCAGAGCTTGAGAGCGATTATTCTCGTTGAGGGCCCCTGTTTACCAGGAGTTGACCCTAGAGTTCCTGACAACTTATAAATTAGATCACGAATGGATGTCATGGGGGATCATGAATTGTTAAAACTTTAGAATCTAAAGCCAACCTTATCAGATCTCTATAGCTGAGTTGGGTATGTATCTAGGTTTATATGATAATGATTATGCAAATTAGGAAGAATTTGCAGCTTTCTGTACCAACTCCCAAGAGAGGTGCCTTGCTGGTCATATTAGAGATATATAAGCAATTAGCTACACCTATAATCCCAAGGCTTCTAAGGTTTCTTACCTCCATAACTCCGCCCACTGAGTAATTCACTGGCTATTATCTCATACGATAAGTGGATGTGGCAAAAGTACAGTAGTATCTACTCATGATATTCTTTACCTTTATAGTATGATCGAGAGATATTTGTTGAATCTAACTATTCTTTTAGCATTTTTTATATGTTAGCAAGCCATAGATTCTAGGGTAGAAAACATCTGTTGTGGCTCATATATCACTATCCTGGTAAGAGCAATGGAAACTTTACACAACGACCCTCCTATGACCTCTTTGAAGGAAGTAATTCCTACTAAATTGAACTCCTTTCAATAGATGTATTTACTTCCTGAGTTAGAGGAACAAGAAGAAATGGGATCAAGTTGATCAACTAGTGCCAATAGAGGTTCAAAATCTCCTTAGGAGAAAGTTGAACACAAGGTAGATAAAATGATTAAGAAGTTTGGGAAAGTCTTGGATTTGTAGTGTCATTATTACACAGACCTTGCAAGAGTTTTTCGAAGACAAAATCAACTAGAAAGATTTGCTTGCAACACGGCTACACAATTCAATATTGACTTTCTAGCTAATATAGATACAAGTAAGCAAATCCTAGGACTACATGATGACGAAAGTGATGAAGAGGAAGATAAGGAGGAAGAAGAAAAAGAGCGAGGTAAAGAAAGTGAGGAGGTGGGAATGATGAATGTAGAAGAAGAAGAGGATGAGGAAAAAAATGAAGATGACAAGGATGATGACCATGATTACACTAATTAATTTTTCTGTTTTCTTTGATGTACTAATGCAATTGATGTGACTTGCTAAACTATATTGTAATAATTTTTTCTTTTCTTTTAACTACTGTTTTAGTTCCTATTCCTTTTTGCCCTTTTGTAGCTTTTATATGTTTAGAAAGTTCAAGATCAACCATTTTCCACACTAAGCTCATTTTGAAATGGAACAGATGCCATATTCAAAGAAGTACTAATTCTTTTCCTCCCTACCTTCCTCAAAACTTTTATTTTCTTTAATTTTTATTTTGCTAATTTTTCTTTCTATTTGTACATTAAAGACAATGTACGGTTCAAAATGTTAAGGGGGTTATAAAATTTGTGATTATTTAAAAAATCAAATTTGTTTATTTAACTTGGAAATTATTAAGTTAACTTGCAATTTAATATATAATAACTCTTTAAATAGTATTGAATGCTTGATCAATAAATGTTTTGATGATACTTTACTTAAATAGAATAATAAATTTTTGTAAAGTTTTTTTTGGATAAGTTAATTTTATTAATATCCAAAGATATACAACCGTGAAGACGGGTAAATTTACATCATAGTCCCAAGGACAAAGAAAACAATAGAAAAGATAAAGAGACTGCTATAAGAGCGTTACAATATCAAAGAGTAAGCTCTAATTTAGTTTACAACAGAGCTCAAGTTGGGAATACGATTCCCTCGGCATATATTGTTTCGCACTCTCCAAATATAACAAACTGTCACCTTCTATGGAAGTCGGGAGAATTGAAGTCAACTGAGAACAACAATAGAGATGTAGCCCCTTGCTAGCTTTTGAAGCACGTCGAGCAATGAAGGTAGTCGCAAACCGCACTCCAGATCAAGCGGGAATAGCTACAATAGAAGAAGAGATGGGAGTGGTCTTCCTGACCCTATTGACATAGGAAGCAAGTAGTAGTAGAAGTCACGCCCCATGATTCCAACTTATCCAGTGCGGATAGCTTATGTAACCAGGCTAACCATAGGATAAATGAGTATCTAGGAATTGAGTATTTGTTCCAAATCACCTTAGCCCAAAGTACCACCCCAGTTGGGGGGATGAGGAATTCATACCCATTCTTAGTTATATATTCACCCGTGGTAGAATGGATCCATCGGAGGCGGTCATTAACTGATGCGTCAGGATGGAGCGAGGTGGGGATCTAAATATTATTTCTTAGCACACCCTCTGGGATGCACCATTCGTTGCCTTCCATGAAGGAACAAAGTTTGGTGGTAGGAAGGAGTTCGGTACTACCCATCTCCTGAGCACTGAACATCAAATCCAATGGGTCTATTGGAAGCCAATAGTCTGACCAAAGAGATGTAATAAGACTGTTATTAGGGTCCCAACGAAAGCAGGGACGAACTAAGCATCTAAGTTTCAGCAATTTCTTCCAAGTTCAGGAGCATGACGCAGGTGCTTTCTTTGCCCAGAAGCTTCTACCTTTCAAGAATGTGGAGTGGACCCATTCGAGCCAAAGGGTTCTTGGACCATCCTTTCATAGAAGCTAGATGTGTTTTATCTGGATGGCTTTATTCCATTGGTGCAGGTTTGGTATCCCTAGACCCCCACACTTAAGTGGTTTACAGACTTCACTCCATCTAACCTTTAGCCTTAGAGTAAGTATGAGGGTTTCCGCTCCACAGAAAGTTCCTGAGTAAGCTATCCATCTTCCTAATAACATATTTAGGAAGTAGGAATACATTACTCCAATGGACTTGCAAGGAGATGAGGATCGAGCAACTGTAATCTTCTCGCATATGAGAGGTATCTGGACGTCCAAGACGTGACCCTAGACAACATTCTCTTAAGCAAGGCATCATAGTCTTCTTTTCGCAGTTTAGTAGAAGAAAGGGGAACCCCAAGGTAACGCACTGGTAGTTTACCTTCCTGGAACTGGGTAAATGATAGAATGGCCTCCTTTTCATTCCTGAGAACATGAGAGAAGAAGATATTGCTCTTGCTATTGTTGACCTCCAAGCCCAACATAGAGTGGAATCGCTGAAGCGTCTGCTTGATCAATGATACTGACTGGAGGTTTCCTTTGGAGAAAATGAGAAGATCATCTACAAAGCATAAGTGTGTTAGTTTCTCATTCTTGCATCGCCAGTGAAGGGTGAATCGAGGATTCTCCGCCAGTCGTCTCAATTGAGTAGATAGAATCTCCATCCCCAATACAAAGAGGTAAGGAGATAACGGATCACCCTATCTTAACCTCCTCTTACTAGGAAAATAACCTGCTAATTCCCCGTTGATGTTGATGGAAAACTTTGGGGTGGTAATGCACTGCCGTATAAGGGTACATATATGGGGAGGAAAGTTCATAGCTTGGAGAGTAGCCATCAAGAAATCCCAGCTAATCGTATCGTACGCCTTTTGTAGGTCTACCTTAAGGGTGCACCGAGGTGAACTTAATTGTACACGATAGCCCACCATCAATTCCTAAGCAAGGAAGATGTTGTCAGTGATTCTTCGCTCAGGGATGAAAGCAGCTTGCTCTCTACCAACTAGGGTTGGGTGGACCCTCTTAATATGCTCTGCAATGACTTTAGAGATGGCCTTATAAATAATGTTGCAACAGGCAATAGGGCGAAATTCTCCTAATCTTGACGACTTGGCAATCTTAGGAACCAGGGAGATGATGGATGAGTTAATCTCCATAAGTAAGTGTCCAGAAGCTAAATTTTTGTAAAGTTGCTTATTATTTAGCTTTAAATTTTAAGATTTAGAAATTTGAATAATATTATTAGTTAAGAATTAGTCATTGTTTTCTTTTAAACTTACTTTGATGAATATTTGCCCCCTGATATTTTTAGAGCATTATAATCCTTGATAAGTAAATATTTGATACTCATCCTTTGAAAATTCTTAAAAAAACAATATAGTTAGAAATGAAATAAATAAATATGATAAATTAATTGAATCGAAGTTTAGCTGTGAGCCTTGTTGACTTGAATAATTAAGTCTGCGCAGCGCCTCCTTTGTGTGAAATAACACCGATTAACTTGAGTAAAGCTCGAGATTATCAACTAAAAGCTCACTAAAAGGGTCAAGGAAAAAGTTCATGTATTGGCTAAATATAAGTAAATAAACTCTACTAAATAAAAGTAGTTGATGGTTCAAAGGGATATGTTAAAACCTAATAGCCTAAAACCGTTTGGTCTAAGACTTACTGATTGATGAAACTACTTTTAATATATATATAACTCTTTCAAACAAGCAACATGGTAAAGGAATGATTAAAGGATAATTTGATGTATTTATCTTAGATTATGGTGTTTAGCAAATTTAAAGAAAGATGGTGTATACCTAGTAAGGTGTTTATGACTTTTTCTTGATTGAAAAGATAATTCGAATTCAAATCTTTTGTATATTTAAGATAGTTGGTTAAGTAAAAAAGTAAAAGAATTGTTAATTTTCTAAAAATGCAAAGTTAATTAAGATTTTTTTTTTAAGTTATTACAGTGTTAAATAATATCTTAATTGGTTTCTTAAATAATAAGTTGATTAAGTATTTTTTATCCTATTGTTTGATTTGATTTATTTGCTTGAGGACATATATATATATATATATATATAACCTGAAGTATGGGAACAAGACATGGAGTACCTAAGACGAATGAAGCCGGTACTTACCATTGCCATGGGAAGCATTGGTAAATGCAATATGTTGCTAGGATGTAACTTCATCAAAAGCAACAAAGGCGGGACTTGTCCTATCTAAGGACAAAATGAAGATAAGTTTTCTGGATCATCGAGCTGTCCTACAAGATGGGTGTATTCGTCGGGGTACTTTTGTCTCCATTGCTGGAACAATTTCTTTTCAGTTTCCCCTAATTGAGGAAACCTTCACAACCCTCGAAGGTTTTGTCCATCTTAAATTGGTCTTCCATGAGTGGTGTGACCTGATCCAATGGTTTGCCTGGGAGGGAGAGTCTTTCTTCCGAGTAGTGCTCATAGACCTGATTCTTGGGAGTAACAATCGGAGAAGCTGCAAACAAAGAACCCATCGAATACGACGATGAGGATGTGGAGGTCATGAAACCTCTAAAGGAAGAGCAGCCATCTCAAAGAACACGGGAAGAAGTCTTCGAGGATGAAGACTATATTTTGTTCTTTTGGGGTCGGAGGTTGGTGACCGGAGGTAGAGGAGAAGTTAGATGGAGAAGAAGAAAGGTCAGATGTGTTTGAGCTTTGAGAGTGTTCTTTCTCCTGATGGGTCTGTGGCCAAATCTAAGTGTTCGAAGGGAGGTCTGAATTCCTCTACACAGGTTACAACAAAGGTCAGCCCAGAACCTTCTCGAGTTCGCTGGGCTAAGTTTGTCGACTACTTAACCGGCACCGGAGTTAAGGTTGTTGGTTGCCTGGGAGGGAGAGTCTTTCTTTCCTTCAAAACAATAGAACTCGTTACATCCCGTTATTGAAAAAATCCTAGTTCTTTCTCCTGATGGGTCTGTGGCCAAATCTAAGTGTTCGAAGGGCTTTCTTTTCTTAAATTCCTGATAAAGAGGCCATCCCACTTTGGGCCATATTGCTTGTCGAGGATGAACCGCAAGAGAAGCTGCTTCGCGCAGAAGCACGCTATGGGCCAGAAAGCCCAAGCCCTTTGGTCTGACCTATGAAGGATCGGTAATTTGATGGCTTCGAATCTTCTTGTCTGGCTCTTCGGATGTTCAGATATAGACCCTCAAGGGCCTAAGATCTTGGCTCGGGATCCTGAATTATGCCCGAGGCCACACCTTAGGTAGTCTACAGTGATGCTATACTTGATTGAATTGAAATGAAATCTTCTTCCATTATCATAGTGAGAACGTCATGGGATTCATCTAGGCGTTTGCAGGCTGTGTCTAAGTCTCTGGAGACTTGTTGGGGCACTGGGACTCGTACTCCAGATACTAGTCGCAACCTACGCCTCTTCGCCTTGCGCCTCCTCGCGTCTTGTGGCTACTTCACGGCCGGGTCTTTTTGCAGTAAATACCTCAGTGTTGTCCAGTCAGGAGGGCGTAGTAGGAGAATCAACCTAAACATTGGAACCTATAGCACCCCCTGTGCCTGATGAACACTTCTCCGATTGTTACTCCCAAGAATTCAATCTTTGGGACTGCTAAACTATCATGTTTTTACCTGGAGAAATCCAAGAGAAAATACTTTTAAAGGCTGAAGATAATTTTTATAAGAAAATCTCTGGGCTTGGGCTTTTTGGCCCATAGCGTGCTTCTACGCGAAGCAGCTTCTCCTGCGGTTTATCCTCGACAAGTATATGGCATACTTAGAAGGCATCAACAATCCTATAGTAATAGTGAGAAGGAGGGAACGAAATACATGAAATGGTAAACTCACAATTGGCAATAAGATGAACTTACAGCCCTCCCAGGAGGAGAATGCGATATCTGCAAAAATCGCATGCAGAAGAGATACACAGTTTTCTGTACACTGTGTATACTCAAAGTTTGCAAGTTCTGCTTGCAATGCAACTACGGGATTAAAGCTGAAAATACCATAGCCAAGCCTAAAGAAAAGAAGCCGCCGGCAAGTTCGGTTGAGCAGATCATTATCATCAGCAAAAGAATGGAGCAAGAGAAGCTGCTTCGCGCAGAAGCACGCTATGGGCCAGAAAGCCCAAGCCCAGATGAAAAGGCCATTACCAGGAGACATGGATTATACGCGTTCCGCGTAAATATTTTAATTCCTGATAAAGAGGCCATCCCACTTTGGGCCATATTGGATACAGGCGCTACAAAGAGCTGTGTTAACAGCCTAGCACTCCCTGACTACTTAACCGGTACCGGAGTTAAGGTTCATTTTGAGCACATCTCAGGCAAAGATAACATACTAGCCGATCACTTATCCAGGTTAACAACCTTGCTAGTATGGGAGGAAGCGAAGAAACCCCTAGTGAAGTCAAGGGTGTCTTTTCCGAAACCAAAAGGCGGTAGTAAGGTTGATCCTACTATTGTGTATCCTAATTCTTTCCGGTAGGCCTCTATTGGGAAGTACCCATTAGAGAATTGTTACAAGAGGTTTCAAGGTGATAACTGAAGTTAAGTTTTAGAATAGATCCAAAAGACGTAAGGTCCAAGTAAGTCGGAAAGAGTCCGCAGTGGTGACCAATAAGGTGAGGATTGAAGGTAAAAACCTAAGATAGGTGAAGAACTTGAGCATAACCTCTTGCAACTTTGATAAGGCCTTTACTAAAAGTCGGGAAACCGATTGACAGAAGCGGGATACTGGAAAACGAAAGAAGAGATATATTATATATAAAAGATAGAGTAGGGATAAGATAATAATAGAGTTGATAATCTTAAAAATTAAGAGAAGGGACTGTTCAATACTCTTATATGAACAGAGAAGAGAAAAGACTAGAATATCTTAATCTAGACTTTCCATCTAATAGAGTCATCTCCACTTCGGAAGACAATCCAATCTTCTGTTTCCACGATAGAAGAACAAGAGGATCAGGCAGTAAACCAAGTCCGAGAAGTCCAAGACATAGGCACGATCTCCACGGAGACGACGGTGTGCAAAACACACTTGTTGATCTCTTACTCACCACTCTCCAAAACATCAGGTCAGAAAAGGAATCAAACGATGTTATAATTAGGAGTTTTCTTAATTTATATAAGAAATTAGATAGAAAAGTTCAGGATTTACCCGAACAATTAGGAAGTGTGACTAGTCCAAGTGGAAATCTTGGCGTAGAAATATTGGATAAACTCCAATATATAAAAGACCAACAGGACCTTAGTCATCTTAGAAGCTTACCAACTAGGAGTCAGATTAAAGATCTGATAAGACAGATCCAAGCCACTCCTAAGGAAGTAGAACAAGAAACTAAGAGTATCCTTATAGAGGTCAAAACTAGTATAGATAGGGTTGAAAATCTCCTATTGAAGATAGAGCGTATAGCTAAGGATATTCAGGCTCTGTTTCCTACATGAACCAGAATCCTTACTACAAGAGTGCATTAGCCTCCACGGGCCAATACCTCGACCCGCCAATAGGATTTGTAGAAGACCAGGATAGTGGTTTTCCTTTACCCCCTGAATATAAGGAACCATCAGTCCAGTCTGATAGAATTTTAATTAGGCAGAATAATTTAATTATTCAATTATTAGTAGAAATTAGGACTAAGTTAGAACAGCTTTCTCCTCCTCAACCCCCTTCTGTAGAATTAGGTGAAATAATTAGGAATTTTGAGGCAAAGTTAGGACCTCAAACCCCATATCAACCTCAAAGATACCTCCCTCCACCGAGAAGTTCTAGAGTGTTTGAACCTCTCCTCAAGGACAAAAATGGCAAAGGAAAAGGGAAAGACAAAAGTTTTGGAAGTTCCTCATGATATTCCGGAATCCTCAAATTCCTCATGGATATCTTCTCAGGACACCATTAGACCCTATTCCATCATCAAAAGAGGCCTTAACCGAGGTCCCTCTAAGGTTAAGAGTCTGAGGAAAATTGAGATCTATTTGGACCCAGCAAAGCAAGAACAATTCATAGATCTCCATAAGGCTAAGATAGCTGAACCAGAACAGCTATATGCTTACAAGTGGAATCAGTCTGAAGAGATTTGGAATTCTTTATTTTCTCTTATTCAGAAAGTGATACAAGTATTGTATATATATACTAGTGTACAACCTATCTTTCCTTAATCTAAGAAGACTAAATAAAGAATAAAAATATATCACATTAAATCCTATAAGATTTGATTCTTCTGCTATAAATATCAAGATTATATGGCTGTCAATTAGCCATATGCTTTCCTTATTTATCTACATACTAACTTTGGAAGATTTTCAACACTCCCCCTCAAGCTGAGTTGTAAATGTTGTACAAACACAGCTTGTGACTCAATTCTTCAAAGTTAGTCTTTGGAAGAGCTTTGGTGAGAATATCGGCTGCTTGCAACTTTGTAGGAGTATACATTAGTTGTATAATTCCTTTCTCAATCTTTTCTGAGATGAAGTGCCGATCAATTTCGATGTGCTTTGTCCTGTCATGGTGCACTGGATTCTTTGCAATACTAATGGTAGCTTGGTTATCACAAAACAGCTTCATAGACCCTTCACTTTGTATTTTGAGTTCACTAAGAAGTCTCTGTATCCATATGCCCTCACAGATACCAAGAGCAAGTGCTCTAAATTCAGCTTCTGCACTGCTTCTTGAGACTACAGATTGCTTCTTACTTCTCCAAGTCACAAGGTTTCCCCAAACATAGGAGCAGTATCCCGATGTAGATCTTCTGTCTGAAATATCTCCTGCCCAGTCTGCATCTGAGAAGATTTCAACTTCACGGCTTTTATCCTTCTTGTATAACAAGCCTCTTCCTGGTGTCATCTTGAGATATCTCAAAATCCTGTTTACTGCTCCCATATGTTCTTCTGTTGGGTTGTGCATGAACTGACTCACAACACTAACAGAAAAACCAATGTCTGGTCGTGTATGTGAGAGGTAGATTAGACGTCCCACAAGTCTCTGATATCTCCCCCTGTCGACTGGTGTACTGTCTTTCTCAGCTCCTAGCTTCTTGGTTGGATCCATTGGAGTGTTAGCAGGTTTACATCCAAGCATGCCTGTCTCCTTTAGTAAGTCTAGGACATACTTACGTTGAGAGACAAAATTCCTTTCTTGGACCGTGCTATTTCCATTCCCAGAAAGTATTTAAGATCACCAAGTTCTTTGATTTCAAATTGCTTGGCTAGGAGTCCCTTCAATCTTGGTAGTTCTTCTTCATAGTCACCTGTCAGAACGATATCATCCACATACACAATTAGTATGGCTATCTTCTTTTCTGGAGAGAATTTTACAAATAGAGTGTGATCGGCTTGACATTGGGTGTATCCATGCTTTGTAATTGTTTTTGCAAATCTGTCAAACCAAGCACGAGGAGATTGCTTGAGCCCATATAGAGATTTTCTAAGTTTGCACACTTGGTTGCTGTTGGATGAAGTTTCCAACCCCGGGGGTATTTCCATGTAAACTTCTTCTTCTAGATCACCATTTAGAAATGCATTCTTTACGTCCAGTTGGTGTAATGGCCAGTCTAGGTTTGCTGCAAGAGAGAGAAGAATTCTGATAGTATTGAATTTGGCCACCGGAGCGAATGTTTCTTGGTAATCAATTCCATAGGACTGAGTAAAACCCTTAGCAACAAGACGTGCCTTTAATCTCTCAATACTGCCATCAGCTTGATGTTTAACTGTAAAGATCCACTTACAACCCACAACCCTTTTTCCTGGAGGAAGTTTTGTGATCACCCATGTGCCATTCTTCTCCAAAGCCCTGATCTCTTCATAGACTGCCTTTTTCCATTCAGAATTTGTTAAGGCTTCTTGAATGGAGTTAGGTACCTGCACTTTGTCAAGAGTCGAAACAAATGCCTTATAGGAAGTAGATAATTTACCATATGAGACAAATTTTTGAATAGGATGCTGTGTACAAGTTCTTACACCCTTTCTCAGAGCAATTGGCATATCACAGTTGTCAGTGATACTTTCAATCCTAGAAGTGGACTTTCCCTTATCTGAGTGAGTTTGAGTCGGCTTTGGACTTGGTTCAGGCTCTTGGACAAGTGTGAGAGGTGTTGAGAGTTCCATCCCTGTAATAGGCTTTTTCCTCTTAACATAGACACGAAGTTCTTTATCCTCGGTTTGTGGTGATTTGGGTTGGTTGGGAATAAATGACACTGGAGTTTGTGGTGGTGGACTTTCTGCTGGTGTATCAAGTGTGAGAGAATGAGTGACTGGATCAGGTTGAAACGACTCGATAGAGGGCTGTAGTGATGGAGGATCAAGAGGTTGGATTGGATGACTGGGATCAGGTTCCCAAAGCTGATATTCCCTCAAGTTCTCCCCCTGAATTTTAGTTTTGGGGTAATATGATTGATGTTCAAAGAATGTCACATCCATTGAGTTATAGAATTTGCGGGTGCTGGGAGAATAACATTTGTAGCCTTTTTGTTTTGAGGAATACCCAAGAAAAATACACTTGATGGATTTTGGGTCTAACTTGCTGCGGTTTTGTGGCTGTATATGAACAAATGCTGAGCACCCAAATACTTTTGGTTCTAGTGATGTGATGATTTTGGTCTGTGGGAAGTGTTGAAGGAGGACTTGATGGGGAGTTTGAAATTTCAAAACTCTGGATGGCATTCTATTGATGAGATATGCGGATGTAAGGACGGCTTCTCCCCAGAAGAATTTTGGAACATGTGTGGAAAACATGAGAGATCGGGCCACCTCAAGTAAATGTCTGTTTTTTCTTTCTGCTACCCCGTTTTGTTGGGGAGTATCAACACAGGAACTTATGTGAACTATGCCTTGTTCTAGGAGATAAGAACCTAGAACAAATTTGAAGTATTCTTTGGCATTATCTGTTTTAAAAACTTGAATCTTGGTCTGAAATTGTGTTTGTATCATAGAGTTGAAATTTTTGAAAAGTTGACATATTTCTGATTTTTCTTTCATGAGGAATATCCAAGTCAACCTAGTGTGATCATCAACAAATGATACAAACCAACGAGTTCCTGTTATATTTTTCACCCTTGAGGGGCCCCATACATCGCTATGAATCATGGCAAATGGACGAGATGGTTTGTACAAGCAACTAGGATAAGTATTACGAGTGTGTTTGGAATACTGGCAAATTTCACATTGAAAATGTTTTAGATTTTTATTGATAAACATTGAAGGGAAAAGCTTCTCTAAATACACAAAATTAGGATGCCTAAGACGATAGTGACACAGCATAATTTCACTATCTTTATTGACATAGGAATTGAAAACAGACTGACTTGTAACAGGAGCTCCACTTGTGGGTTGAGTTTGTGTATTTTGAGGAGAATGGTTTTTGAGGAGATAAAGTCCAGAACACATCTCAGCACTGCCAATCGTCTTCCCCGAATCCAATTCCTGAAACTCACATAAGTTTGGGAAAAACTTAGTTATGCAATTTAGATCACGAGTCAATTTACTAATGGAAAGTAAATTACAATCCAAACTAGGAACATGGAGAACAGAATTTAAAGTCAGATTCTTATTAATCTTGACTGAACCAATTCCCTCAACTTTTGATAGTGAACCATCAGCTATTCGGACTGTGGAGTTGCTATTGGATGGACTGTACTTGTAAAATATTGTTGCATCTCCTGTCATGTGATCTGAAGCTCCAGAATCAACAATCCACGGTTTTGTGTGCCATTTGTCAACCATAAGAGCCAACGAGGAATTACCTTGCTGTGCTAACAAGCTGGTTCTAGACCCAGAAGTGTTGGATTGAGGCTGCGAGATCGTGTTTTGATTGAATAGTTTTGCAGAACTTCCAATTGCTCTTTGGTGAAGGGACTTAACCCGTTTGAGGTTGAAGTTGTGTTGTCATCTAAGGATGCTGCAATGTTAGCATTGGTTGCTCGTGATGCCTTCCAATCAGCCAGTTTCCCATGGATTTTCCAGCAGGTTTCCCTAAGATGGCCAGGTTTACGACAGTGATCACACCAAGGTCTCCCTTTCCTTTGCCGGTTGTCATTGTTGTTCGGTGGTGGTCCTCGTGTTGCAAGGGCAGAACCTTCAAAGGTTGGAGTGGAATTTTGTGATCCCATCATAACCTTCCTTCTGCTTTCTTCACGTCTAACTTCAGAAAAAGCTTCTCGGATGCTAGGAAAAGGCTTGGTTCCCATAATTCTGCCTCTGACTTCATCCAGATTTTTGTTGAGACCAAGAAGGAATTTGAAGGTTCGTTTTTGTTCTACTATCTTTTTGTATAAAGCTGTGTCTTCGGGGCACTTCCACGTGTGGACTTCAAACAAGTCAAGATGTTGCCAATAGCGAGTAAGGGTATTGAAATATTGAGTAACCGTAAGCTCTCCTTGTCGAAGATCATGCAGCTTGGCTTCAACCTCAAAAAGTTCTGAGGTGTTTTCAGAACTGGAATACGTCTCCCTACCTGCATCCCACATTTCCTTTGCTGTCTTATATAGGAGAAAATTCTCACCTATCTCATTATTCATGGAGTTTATCAACCAAGACATCACTAAGTGATTCTCAGTGTTCCATGTCTTGAATTGTGGATCATTTTTCTCTGGAATGACACCTTCTCCAGTGAGATATTCATCTTTTCCTCTTCCACAGATGAACATCATCACAGATTGGGACCATTGGAGAAAGTTGTGACCATTGAGTTTGTGTCCAGTGATGAGAAGAGATGCATTTTCAGTTCCTCCATGGCTGGTTTTGATAGGGGCTGGGAGTGACGTGACTTCGGATGAGGCAGAGTCTCTCTCGTTCATCATTTCCTGGTGAAGACAGATTCAATAATTCTAGGAGATGGAGGATTGACTAGTTGGTTGAAGGAGAATGTCGTGATACTAGAGTGTGTATGCTGTCGGATTACTAGCTATGGTTGAGAAGGGAATGATAGAATCACGTCAGACACGTGAAAGGCTCCAACAGAAGCACGATCAGAATGGATCACGGCAGAAAAAAAAACTGGTCGGAATGAGAGATACGTCAAGCAGAAATTGAGTCACGGCAGAAGAAAAAAAAAAATAGAAGGAGGAAGGCTCTGATACCATGAAGAGATTTGGAATTCTTTATTTTCTCTTATTCAGAAAGTGATACAAGTATTGTATATATATACTAGTGTACAACCTATCTTTCCTTAATCTAAGAAGACTAAATAAAGAATAAAAATATATCACATTAAATCCTATAAGATTTGATTCTTCTGCTATAAATATCAAGATTATATGGCTGTCAATTAGCCATATGCTTTCCTTATTTATCTACATACTAACTTTGGAAGATTTTCAACACAGTCCAAGTTTAAGGTATATCATCACTATGCCAATCATAGTGTTACTTTGCCTAATAACGAGGCACAAGCAATATTCTCTCTGATTGATAAAAAATCAGAAGAAAGGTTACTGAGGGAAGATTTGAAATGGATCCATATAGGTTTAATCTATATTGGAATCCAAGGATGCCATAAGAAACACTCAGGGGCTCAATTATACATCAATATTCATGATTGCTCGTGGTTAAACCTAGAGCAAGGAACAATTGGTGAAATGGAGATTGACATGAGTAACAATGCTGGATTAGTATATGTCATCCCAAACATACAAAAGAGTGTTCAGGCATTTGCCAAATACTTAAAGATTGTAGTAAAATCTAAGGGATACGATATGGTATCCGATGTAGATAACCTTATAATTACTACAATGGTAGTAGGTCGTTTGTCCAACCATGCGACTACTAACTTTAAGTTGGATCTTAAAACGCCAATACATTGGCTCAGGAGTGAAGGAATTCAGGCAATCGAAGGAAAAAGGTTAACCCCTCAACAGGGACAAACCTGGACCTTAGATATTCACAAAGATCTGGTCAAGGTGCCTGCTTTAACAAATTCCTTTACCAATAGGGATGGAAGTAGAACAGTATCCTTTAAATCCTATTCTTCTAGGCAACATAATCCATTGAGAGACAATGATATACTGGAAGAATCCGATGATGAGGATAAGATCACTAGCACCCTAGATAATCCAACCAATGAACCAGGTAACGGCCATTATGCCTATATGGTTAGATTATCAGAGGAAGATTTGAAAAGTTTAGAACAACTAGATGATGACGCTCTCTCGTTATATCTAGAAAACCTAGAGTTAAAAGAAGGGATCCTTGAAGAACAATCATGTTTAACGGGAGTATTGTCCACACAATCTCCGAAAGAACAGGACATTGATTGGTCTCAAGAAGATGAAGAAACTCTATCCAAAATAGAGATTCTCCATAAGTACTATCCAGAATATGATTGGACTCAAGATTGGGAAGAAATCCCCGACATTGAAAGTATGAGCTACCGATATCCTGAAGGAATTGAATATCCACGTATTCAATCAACAGCTTCTACATCAGAAGTTGCGCACCAAAACGTGGTGGAAATAAAGGCAAATTTTCACCAAAATCAAAAGGATGAAGTACAAAGGAAGCAACACTTCCTTCACAAACTTCTCCTAAGTGAAAAGAAAGAATTTCTCAAGATTGCAGAAGTAGATGCATCAAAGATAGAAGACTTCTTAGCCTGGTACAATAATAAGAAAGATCTTACTGTACAGGAATTAGAAGAATTTCTAGATATCATTAGGAATGAGTCTCCTGATACTTGTGCAATTGAGATTCTAGACTATGCCAACATAGCTAGATATATGCTTCTTCAAAAGAAGCAGGACTCTGAGAAATTCAACATGATAACATCATTGGCAGACGTTAAAAGACTCTGCAAGGAAAAGAAGGAAGGGAAGAAGCCTAAACTAGCTTCAAAAGCTAGATTACTTCCTCCACCAACAGCTACAGCGGCTCCAAACGTGGTCAAGATGGAATCTGATGAATGGACGCCTACATTCTCAGGTGAAAGATCGGCCCCGAAGAGTTCGTTTGAGACTTCATGGGCAGAACCTCCTTTCAAGAAGCAACCGAGGCCACAGTATGAAGGAACTTACTGGTTACCTCACCAGCCTGCTGAAGGAGCAATGCTGTATCTAACAGCTGTGGAACCTTCAAGATGGTATTTCTTTCTGGAATCATGGGAAACTGCTGCCATTCAAGCATCTAGAAAATTCCAGATGAATGCCGATGGAAATCTGGATTTCATCGAAAACTTGATGGGACCAGTAGCCAGATCACTATGGGATTCATGGAAGCAAGGATGGTCTGATGAATATAATAAACTCAAGATTATCGCTGGAGATATTGGTAATATCACCAGTACAGTCAAGAGAGTTATTCTAGGACAAGACCCTCGTGCTCAATCAGGTGGATTAGCTGATATAGCTTTGAGAGATTTAGAAAGGCTCTCTATAAACAAAATGGAAGAGTTTGGTGAGTTTTGCACTAACTGGTTAAACTTATCTGCTCAATCAAGAAAAATGGTAGACCCGAAATCTAATGAATTATTCTTTAGAAGGCTACCAGAATTCATAGGAAAAGACTTGGTTAGGAGAATGATCAATAGACATGGAGTCAGTGAGCAAGGAATTTATTCTTCTCCTATCACTACAAGTATTTTCTGGACAACGCAGGAATTAAAGGACATTTGTCAGCAACAAATGGTCGAAAAGGAATACAAGTCCTATAATTTCTGTAAAAAGTGGATTAGCCCTAAGTTTTCTAAACCCAAGGCCTCCCGAAGGTTGAAGAAGGCTAGGACTTACGAGAAGGGAAACCCTAGGAAACACCACGTGAAGAAGTTCGATGTAAATAAAAGACCGAACTTCTCCAAATGTAAGTGTTATATTTGTGGCAGAGAAGGTCACTTTGCTAGGGAATGTACAAATAAACAAGCTGATAGGCATCGCCTACAAGCTTATTCTTCATTAGATCTAGCTGATAACCGGGATGTGATCTCCTGTACAGGGAGTGATATCTCGCTGGATTCTGATGTTTGTTCAATAATGAGTGAGGAAGAGCAATCTACTCCATCACATAGGGTTTTTGCTTTTAGATCTAGTTATGGTCGACCAGCATTACCTACGTGTGAGCACAATTTTGAATTCTTTCATGTAGATAGAAACATGGTTAAATGTATAGATTGTTTGCTTACATACCCCAGGAACCTCAGAGCAAAATGTTCAGAGTGTTCTAATTCTTTTTGTATTTACTGTATAGAAAGAAATTTTAAAATAGAAATACCTGTTTTTAAGGAAGAAGGCAAAGAAGCCAGTTCCTCTAAAACGGTAATAGATAAAGATTTATTAATAGCACAGCTTAGCAGTAAAATACATGAGTTAATGAACCATGGAGTTTCTTGTTCCTTTATCTAGGCTATTGGCTCTAACATTTGATTAATGGAAGGTAAGGGAAAGTGATTTTTGTGCATGGCATTATTCAACTTCCTATAGTCAATGCACTCTCCAGCCTATGACTATGCGCATAGTCAATGCACTCTCCAGCCTATGACTATGCGCATATGGATCAATTCATTCTTCTTGTTTGAAACTATTGTCATCCCTCCTTTCTTGGGCATTATCTACGTAGGATTGACTCATGAGCTATTAGAAATTGAATAAATCATATCTGCATCTGGCAGCTTGATCACTTCAGCCTTGATTACTTTCTTCATATTAGGATTTAGTCTTCTTTGAGGCTACACCAACAATTTGTAATTTTCTTCTATCAATATTTTGTGAGTGCAAAATTTACGAATTCCTTTCTTGTTTGATATTTTTTACGCAATAGTTTTTTTTTTTTTTTGTTCTTAAGTACTTTTAACAATTTCTCCTTTTAGTTTGCAGTTAAGTTAGAAGTTATAATCACCGGTAGCTTAGAATTCTTCTCCAAAAAAGCATACTCCGAGTAATCAAAGAACTGCTTCAATTTTACTACTGGTAGATCTTCAATGGAAGGTCTTAGCTTTGGTTCTTTCTAATGTTGATTTGCTCGAATCCCTTCTTCCCATTGATTGATGGAATTGTTGGCCAATAATTGAGTTGCTACTTCAATTCACTCAAGGCTTTCTATTTCCTCTACTCCCTTTTGTAAGCAGCACTTTAGAGGGTCTTTTGATAATATCTCATGCGTGCAATCAATAATAAAGAGATTAGTAGCATCGAAATGATAATTGGTATTTTCATGATCAATAGATTTTTTCATAACTATGTGATTTTAAAAAATATTTCCGTTTCCTACCTTTAAGATGAGCCTACCATCACTGACATTTATTATAGCCTTAATTGTAGGCAATAACGGTCTACCTAAGATAAAGTATATTTCTATGTTTTCATCCATATCAATTATAACAAAATCCATCGAAAATATAAATTTTCCTACTTGGACAAGCACATCCTTTATAATTATCCATTAGTTGCAAGCTCATATGTGTAGATTTCGGCTCTCTTAGTCCTAATTTTTGAAATAATTTATATGTTAACAGATTAATACTTACTCATAAATTTGCTAAGGCTTTAACAATTACTAAGTTATCAAGTACACAAGGAATAGTAAAACTTTTTGGATCCTTTAGTTTCTTTGGTAGCTTGTTTTGAAGAATCGCCGAATATTCCTCTCGGTGTAACAATTGATAGCTCTTCCAACTTTCTCTTGTTAGATAACAAATCCTTTAGGAAACTTTGTGTACTTTGGCATTTACGACTGTAATTTGAAAGAAAATCTAATCTTATTACATTGCATTTTCATATAGGAATTGATGTCTATATATACAGGATTGATCTATCTATTTTAGGAAATAAGATCCTCTAATAATAGCTAGTTAATAATACACATTAATGTAGGATATTATACATTAATATACATATTATAACACTCCCCCTCAAGTTGGAGTATAGATGTTGATCATGCCCAACTTGTTACAAATATAACTAACTTTAACCCCATTTAAAGCTTTAGTAAAGATATCTACCAACTGTTCTCCAGTCTTAACATGCTTTGTAGAGACCAAGTTTTGTTGTATCTTCTCTCGAATGAAATAACAGTCAATCTTAACGTGTTTCGTTCGTTCATGAAACACGGGATTAGATGCAATATGAATAGCTGTCTGATTATCACACCACAATTGTGCAGGTATTGGCACCTTAAAGCCAACTTCAAGTAAGAGCTGATAAATCCACATTATCTCACATACTGAGTGTGCCATAGCCCTATATTCCGACTCTGCACTTGAGCGAGACACAACATGTTATTTCTTGCTTTTCCAAGATACTAGGTTTCCACCCACAAATACACAATACCCAGTGGTGGATTTTCTGTCTATTTTGGATCCTGCCCAATCTACATCTGAGAAACACTCAATTGATTATGTCCCTGACTACCATAAACTAAACCACGTCCTGGGGCACCTTTCAGGTAACACAAAATTTGCTCCAAAGCTGCCCAATGATGCACGGTAGGAGATGACATAAACTGACTTACCACACTTACGGGATAAGCAATATCGAGACGAGTCACTGTGAGATAATTTAATTTCCCAACTAAATGTCTATACCTCTCTGGATCCTGAAATAACTCACCCTCTTTAGTTAGCTGCATATTAGGGAGCATGGGTATGCTACACGGCTTAGCACCTAATTTGCCCATCTCTGTTAATAAGTCAAGCACATATTTCCGTTGAGAGGGGAAGATGCCTTTTTTACTCCTTGTCAATTCAATCCTCAAGAAATATTTCAATAATCCCAAATCTTTGGTATGAAACTGTGTGTGAAGAAATGACTTCAATGATGAGATTCTTGCACTGTCACTTCCTGTAATGATAATGTCATCAACATATACAATAAGAAGAATCATATCCGAGTCAGAACACTTAAAGAATACCGAGTGATCCAATCTACTCTTGCTAAGACCAAATGTCTCAACAGCCTGACTGAATTTCCCAAACCAAGCACGAGGGCTCTGTTTCAGTCCATATAAAGATTTCCGAAGACGACAGACTTTAACCGACTCCCCCTGAGCAACAAACCCAGGTGGTTGCTCCATGTATACTTCTTCCTGCAAATCGCCATGTAAGAAGGCGTTCTTAATGTCTAACTGGAAGAGCGGCCAATGATTAGTAGCAGCTAAAGAGATAAATAAGCGAACAGCAGTCATCTTAGCCACGGGGGAGAATGTGTCAGAGTAATCAACGCCATAGGTTTGAGCATAACCTTTAGCGACAAGACGAGCTTTTAGCCGAGCTACTGAGTCGTCAGGATTAACCTTAACAGAAAACACCCATTTACAACCAATCGCCTTCTTGTCTACGGGCAAATTCACGAGATCCCAAGTGCCATTAGTATCTAAGGCAGTCATCTCTTCAATCATAGCATCATGCCAACCAGGATGAGAAAGGGCCACATGAATAGATTTAGGAATTGTCATAGTATCAAGTGATGCAATAAATGAAAATGATGATGATGATAAGTTATCATAGGAAACAAAGGACGAAATAGGATAGGTACAGTGACGTTTACCCTTCCGAAGAGCAATAGGAAGATCAAGATCGTCTGGAGCTGGATCCGATGAGGAAGAAGAGGATGGTTCAGGACATGAAGCAGGCAAGTCTCTCCGTCTAGAGTAGACATGTCAAATAGGAGGTTGTGGTGGAGGTGGCAGCGGCGGCGGAGGCGGTGAAGGCATATTCGGAGACGGATAAGTAATATGATAAATCAATATATCATTATCCCCATCCGATGTTGGTGTTCCAATAGATGAAGGAAAAAACGGATTGTTTTCTACAAATGAAACATCAGCTGACACCAAATACTTATCAAGATGAGGGCAATAACACCGATATCTCTTTTGAACCCTGGAGTAACCCAAAAAGACACATTTGAGAGACTTAGGATCTAATTTTGTTATTTGGGGACGGACATCATGAACAAAGCAGAGACTACCAAATATCCTTGCTGCAATAGGAAACAATACTTTGTATGGAGTTTCACCCTGAAGAACAGATGAAGGTAAACGATTAATCAAGAAACAAGCAGTAGACACTGCATCGGCCTAAAACCGTTTAGGAACATTCATTTGAAATAAGAGGGCTCTCGCTATCTCAAGAAGATGTATGTTTTTCCTTTCAACCACTCCATTCTGAGAAGGTGTATCAACACATGAGGACTGATGAATGATGCCCTTTTGAATCATATATGTCTGAAATGAGTGAGACAAGTATTCTTTGGCATTATCACTTCTTAAGGTTTGGACAGAGATATTGAATTGTGTTTGGATTTCAGCACAAAAACTAGTAAAATGGGAAAATACCTCAGAACGACTTTTTATAAGATAAAGCCAAGTCATGTGAGAAAAATCATCCACAAAAGTAACAAAGTATTTGAAGCCAGTCGGTGACATAACAGGACAGGGACCCCATATATCAGAATGAACTAATTCAAATGGTATACTTACCCTTTTATTGACTCGAGGAACATAAGATAAATGATGGTGCTTTGCAAAGTGACATGACTCACACTCTAAGCTAGAGACATTATTAAAATAAGGAAAGAGCTTTTTCAACACTGGTAAAGAGGGATGGCCCATTCGGCAATGTGCTTCAAAAGGTGTCTGAAAACTGGACATGCAAGACTTAGGCACCTGAGTATCCAAGATATAGAGACCTCTCAACTCATGTCCTTTACCAATAATCTTCTTTGTCATAAGATCTTGAAATAGACAATGATCGGGAAAAAATGATACGCAACAATTCATAGCACGAGTGAGTTTGCTCACAGATAGTAAGTTAAAGGAAAATTGTGGTAAACTCAAAACAGAAGATAGGGAAATCTGAGAAGTGGGATTAATAGTGCCAGAGCCAATAACGCGACTTAGAACCATCAGCAAGAGTAACATTTGTAGGGGATGTGTATGGTTGATAAGTTGAGAAGAGATTAAGATTACCTGTCATGTGATCTGTGGCACCAGAATCTATAACCCAGTTGGAAGATGAGGAAAGGAGACGTGTTGGGTTTACCTGTCTCAGCAATGGTGGACACATGATGAGATGAAGCCTTTAATGCCTCTTGATACTAAGTAGATTTTGCAAATTCATCTGTAAAGATTGTAATTTTCTTCTTAGAGGAAGGGCCATCAGTAGAGTTAGTGGAGGCAATGTGTGCAAAAGGTTTCCTCAGGTTGCGATTTTGCAATTTCTTATGAGTGCGCTTCATATGAACCGGCTCATAACAATAATAGCACACAACTCCCCCTGAATTATGCCCGCGAATATCATCCCCCCCTTTCCTATAGGTGGAAGAGTGGCCTGTATTTTGGCTGACAAGAGCACTAGTAGGATGAGAAGGAGCAACAGATAACGGATTTTCTGTGCGAAGTATCCAAGTAAAGGTTTCCTGCAAAGAGGAAATCTCAGGACTAGAGAGGATCTGAGATTTGGCAGCATCAAATTCTGGACGAAGACCTGCTAAAAAACTCATTACTGCCATTTGTTCTCCTTGAGTCTGCTGTACTTTCATATCAGGGCTAAATGGCAATAAGGCATTCAGTTCCTCATATGTTTTCTTAAAGCTCATAAGATAAGCAATAAAGGACAACTCTTGTTGTTCAGTACGATAAAAACCTTTGCAGACCTCATAGATACGAGAAATATTCTCCTTTCCAGAATACATAGATTCCAAGTAACTCATCAACTCTTTAACATATTCACAATGATCAACCAGATTGATAATCTCACTATCAATGGAATTTCTAAACTGTAAAAATATCCTAGCATCATCATGCAACCATACTTGTCTAGTGTACAATTCTTTGAGAAATTTAGCATAGCGATGTATTTTCTTAATGGCATCAAGCAAAGGAATATTTATCTCAACTTTTCGAAAAGTTTCCAGAATCTCTTTTTCTTCCGCTTCATGCTTGGATTTCGCTAATCTGGAAGGGAAAGGAGGTGGTGTCAACATGACCTTTGGTGGCTCAACTAGAGACCCTCTACTCTGGTTGTCCTGCTGGCTCGGAGTCGAAATCTCTTTCTTAGTTTCTTCCTCAAGATTAGATGGGTGTCCTTTCTTATTTGATCCCTGCAATTCTGTTCCACTTCTCAAGGTAATTGCATTAACGCTTTGCTTTGGATTTGTAATAGTTTGAGAAGGTAACTTACCTTGAGTTTCTAACCTGTTTACCGCAGAAGCAAGTTGGCTTACCTGATTTTCCAAGTTGTGGATGCTCTGCTTTGTCTCATCCTGAAATTGTTTGATATTAACAGCGAGAGACTTAACAATATCCTCGAGAGACTTAACAATATCCTCAAGAGACATACCTGAAGTGGAAGGAGCTTGGGGTACTTGGTGTGATGGCTTAGGCTGGAATTGTTGGAAATGTTGAGAGTTATTGCCATATCGGAAGTTAGGATGATCCCTCCATCTAGGATTGTAAGTATTCGAGTAAGGGTCATACTTCCTTTGTGGTTGTCCTGGGAATCCTCCTACAGCATTGGCGTGTTCATGATTATCATCTTGTAATGTGGGGCACATGTCGGTAGGATGATTAGGAGCAGCACAAATTCCACAAGCCTTCACCTGCTGGGTATTTCCAAGAGCTAGCTGCTGCACAAGGGAGGTTAGGTTAGAAATTTGATGTTCAAGGTTAGACGCACTTACCTCATTTACCTTCCTTGAAGATGTATCATGCCTATACCCAAATTGTTGCGAATTAGCAGCCATAATGGAGATCAATTCTCTAGCTTGACCAGGGGTTTTGTTTACTATGGCGCCTCCACTTGCAACATCCATCATCTTCCTCTCCATTGGAAGCAATCCTTCATAGAAGTATTGAATGAGAAGTTGTTCAGATATCCCATGTTGTGGACAGCTTGTACAAAGTTGCTTGAACCTTTCCCAATACTCATGAAGAGTCTTGGTGTCCCTCTGTTTGATACCATAAATTTCTCTTCTTATACCAGCGGCTTTGGATGTAGGGAAGAATCTGTCCAAGAAGAGTTTGACCATATCTGTCCAAGTGGCTATAGAACCTGGAGGCAAATAAAACAACCAATCTTTAGCTTTAGTACTTAAAGAAAATGGAAAAGCACGTAACTTGATTTGATCGTCGGTTATTCCTTGCGGCCTCATACTAGAACACACTATATGAAACTCTTTCAAATGCTTGTGAGGATCTTCATTCTCAAGACCATGAAAGGTGGGTAGCAGATGTATCAACCCAGATTTTAACTCGAATTCAACAGCTAGTTCGGGGTAGTGAATACAAAGTGGTTGTTAATTCACATCCGGTGCAGCCAACTCCCTTAATGTTCTCTCTGGATTTGCCATATCGTCTTCTTTTTCAGAATCAAGGGATGAATCAGACAAATCCAATGCTAAGTTCAGTCTAGGGGATGATCTAGCTTCTCGTCGCAGCCTCTTTAGAGTCTTCTCAATCTCCGGATTATAAGTGAGTTCACCTATCTGAGAAGAACGAGTCATACAAGAATAGAAATAGATTTGACACAAATCCCCGGCAACGACGCCAAAATTTGATGGGTGTCGAATCCAACAAAAATAAAAACCTACTCCTAGACAATGATATGATTTGCGTATAGTAGTGAGTAGGGTCGTATTCATAGGGATTGGTTAAATGTATTTCTATTCAAAGCGAATAAAGAGGAAAAGAAAAATGGGGGGGAGTGGGGTTTGTTTGTGAATCAAATAATATTGAAACAATATAATAAAGTCGAATGTTGATAAAAGCCTAGCCAAAGAAATCAAGATAGTTTAATTCTAGGAATTGATCATCGATGCAAATGTCTTCTATCCATATTTCTAGATAAACTGGTTATGGTTATTAACAAGCTCTAACAACCTATCTCTCCGTACTTCTTCGATAACCAAAACAAGCTCTTTGATTATTTCTCTTATCGATTAGACAACCCTAGACAAGCTCTTAGGATTTAATCTATCAATAGCATTAAAAACTAGAGAGACTACCAATTCATGCCAGTAGATTATAAGATAACCTATTTAAACATGATCATACATCTCCATAACATGAATTCGATCATCTATTTTATAATCAAACATGTTATTGTGTCACTGAGACTAGAACAATCAAACAATTACGGATTTGACGTGCTAGTTGACAATATATTAACTTGCTAATTGAGTAGAAGAGCTCTAATTCATACCAATCAACAAAGATAATAATGACAAGACGTTCAGAAGATATATGAATATCCAAAAACAAAGAATAGATTAAATACAAAGCAATTAGATCTCACAATTCGTGGAGAATCAAACTTCTATGACCTTTTGGCTAGAAAAACTACTTAGCTACGCATGTTCATAATCAAAACGAAAACTATAAATAAAAACATAACAAGCCTCTGTTCCCGGCTGCCTGCTTTGCCTCCTCCTTTCTTCTTGTCTCCAAGATGATCCAAGATTCAAGATCCCTCTAACCCTCTAGGGTTAGTTCTATTTATAT
The DNA here is from genome assembly GCA_037954665.1 of Laguncularia racemosa. NCBI lineage: Eukaryota > Viridiplantae > Streptophyta > Magnoliopsida > Myrtales > Combretaceae > Laguncularia > Laguncularia racemosa. The sequence goes on from JBBMOL010000056.1 coordinate 2,591,271, forward strand.
TGTTAAAGGAATGGCAGGTGATCTTTTGTTAGCAAGATACGAAAATATCTTTCCTTTTTCAAGTAGATTTTGAGAAGTGAATATTTGTCTGCCTGGCACGCCCTACAACACGGCCGTGGGGCAAGACGTGCCTTCCTCTGTGTGTAATTCATGTATCATCTTCCGTGTCCAGTGTGTACCACGGCTCTAACCACGGCCGGATTTCAAGCCGTGCCTTCTTCTGTGCATAATCTACAATTCTTCATCCGTGTCCAGTGTGTGCCACGGCTTCAACCACGCCAGATCCTAAGCCGTGTCTTCCTCTGTCAATGTTCCACAATTTCTTCTCCTTGGTTCATCAAGCTTCCACTACGGTTTCCACCACGGCTTCCACTACGGCTCTCACCACGGCCGTGTCACAAGCCGTGTCTCTCTCCTTCTCATGCAGTGTGTAGCACGGTTTGAACCGTGGCCGTGCCTCAAACCGTGCCTCCTTCTAGACAGATACATGGCCGTGTACTTCAACTACATGCGCATGTACTTTTCTCCGGCGGTGTAAATCCTTGTCTTTGATCCAAGTTGTAGATGACTTCTCTAATTTACTTGAATCAGCACCCTTGACTCCATTTAACCTGGTTTATCACCATAGTAGAATTAAGTACCATTTCCTTATGATTTCTATAAAATCAATAATAAATTAACACAATTCATACTATAAAGATTGAGTATAAAATGGCTCTATCAGCACCGTTTTGCTTCAAGCCATAAAATTATTCCCATTAAGTTTATGTTCCGTGATCTTAGTTGTCACACGAATCATATCAACAACCGAAGATTTTAAGCTTTTATCATCCATTTCAAACAGCAAAAGAAAAATTCTCACAATAGTAACAAAGAAAAAAAAAAAAAAGCCAATCACAGTGTACCCAGAAAAGTGTAAAATCCAAGCCTCCGACGAGATCGACCACAAACGCCAACCAACAGACACCAAGACCAACACGTCGTTGGCCACGAAGCACAACACCGCACCAGTCTCAATCAACTCCGACAAGCCAAATGACTCCGGTACACGTCGTCGGCCACGAAGCACAACACCACACCAATCTCAATCAACTCCGTTAAGCCAAATGACTCCGGTGAACCAACACGACCAACTAACGACAACCTCAAAAGGCCACGAACAGCCCAGCGACGCCACAAAACCCAACGCGGATCAGACACACTAAACAAACCTCCGGCCAATCACCAAACGTGACCAATTCCGACAACCATAACAAAACCTGCTTCCCAAGATGATGTATTCAACCAATGCAACACCAAAGGAGAGTAGAACGGACTTACCAATAGTGCGTCGAAGCTTTTGGTGGGCGAAGAGTCGTCACACGCGCCGTCGACGAAAGGGGAAAGCGAAACCCTAAAGTGGCGCGTGAGCCTCACGCACCAGTCGTCTGGGGCTTTGGTTTCGGGGTTCGGCCGGTCGGAGGCTGGTCTTTCCTCCTAGACTGGTGATGACGAAAAAAGAAGATCCCAATAGTGCTTGCTCTCAAGGGCAGCACGTCCTTGTTCACAGGACAAGACAGAATTTTTTTTTTTTCTTACATATACGTATGCTCTGATACCATGTAATTTGAAAGAAAATCTAATCTTATTACATTGCATTTTCATATAGGAATTGATGTCTATATATACAAGATTGATCTATCTATTTTAGGAAATAAGATCTTCTAATAATAGCTAATTAATAATACACATTAATGTAGGATATTATACATTAGTATACATATTATAACAACGATAAAGTATCAACAAGAGATAAGTTAATATATAATTGTTTAAACAAGTTAAGAAACTTACTAAATTGCTCATCAAAGTGGTCTTTCTTTGAGTGTTGAGGATAAGGTATGGGTGGTCTGTATTCCTTTACTTTTAATGACTCATCACTTTCTTTTTCTTTAATTTCCTCTTCATTCTTTGCTGACCTTTTTATAGTCTTTTGTTTAACCTATAACTCTCTTTCACATCTAAGAGTCACAGTTCTTACATGCTCCTTAGGGATCGGTTCGGTGTTTCTTGGTGGTGTTTTTGTTGCCTCTCAACTATCGTCTTTGCAAGTTGTCTCACTTGATTTTTCAGATTATCAATGGAGGTTTATTGATTTCTTAGAGAAGTTTTGGTGCTTTGCAATTTAGCCTTATTAATTTGAATATATTTAATTAAAAGTTTTTTCAAACCTAATTTTTTCTCTTGTGGTGGACGTCGCTGGAATCCTAGTGGAGGCAAATTTAGATTGTGATTCTGATTGCTTTAAGAGAAATTTGGATGATTTTTTCATCCTGGATTGTTGGTGTTATTATATGAGTTGTTTTGTGGTCTAGAAGGGTTTCCTAAATAATTTGCTTATTCCCATTGATGTTGAGTCCCAATTCCTTCTACATTAACCTCTCCTAAGTTATATTGGGGTTAACAGAAAGTGCATTAAACTTCCTGCTAATGACATCAATCTTATTGACTAAAATTGTCACTACATCTAATTTATAGATACCCGCTGCCCTATTTCTTACCCTAGTACTTTCTCATTGAGAGCTATTCATTGCCATGTCTTTAATTAAGAATTAGACTTCTTTGGGTGTTTTAGTGTTCAATGTTCCTTTAGTAGCGGCATCTATTATTGCTTGGTTGACAAATTCAAACCATTGTAGAAAGTTTGAATTTGCATCTATAGGGGGAGGGTATCTCTTCAACAGCTCCTTATATTTTTCCCAAGTATCATATAAGATTTGATCCTCTAATTGAGTATAGGATGATATGTCCTTTTGGAATTCAGCGGTTTTAGCAAATGGAAAGTATTTTCCAAGGAATTTTTTAGTTATATCATCCCAAGTAATGATGAATCCCCTTGTAAGTCAATTCAGTCAGTCTTCTGATAGTAGGTGTTTGCTCAAATTCTGTAGGCTTTACAGCGAGGCATACTTATGAGTATATGGTTGGATTTGGTTTTGGGCAGAAACTGACAGGCACCAATGTTCATTGGATGGGTGACAGGCATAACTAATAAGTTCTTGTTCAAGATAATCCCAGGAATTATCTATTGATATGCAGAAAACTTCAGATTATATAGGTCCTTTAGGAATCATTGACAGTTTTCTTCCCAATGGTCAATAAAGGAAGAAATTTAAAGAGCTTTCTCAATTCTACCTCAGTTAGGGAGCATCAGCTCACATGGCATGCATTTTCTCATTTTGGCAGAGACATACTATGAAGGAGTTACAATTATACTTTGAATGTATAATTTGCTTGTTCTCTTTCTTAATGTTGTGTTTGTATCTTCCCAGTCAATGGGGGCATGATTTTCGTCCAGATTACAGGGGTTTAGGATGTCTTAAGCGGCACTTTCCAGATGTTCCAGTGATGGCCTTGACTGCAACCGCCACCAAGTCAGTGCGTGAGGTAATTAGCCAAAGTGATTTGCTAAATGCTTGTTTAGATTATCACTGCCCTTTTAAGAATTTTTTTCACCTAATAACTGCAGGATATATTAAAAGCTCTTAGGATCCCCCATGCTCTCGTCCTTGAAACAAGCTTTGATAGGCCGAACTTGAAGTATGAAGCTATTGCTAAAACGAAAGAAGCTTTGAAGCAGCTGGGGAATCTCATAAAGGACTGCTTCCAGAATGTTTCTGGAATTGTATATTGCCTTTCAAAGAATGAATGTGTTGATGTTGCAAAGTTCCTAAATGATAAATGTAAAATCAAGTCAGTTTATTACCATGCTGGTTTAACATCAAGCCAAAGAGTGGCTATTCAAAAGAAATGGCATGCTGGTGAGGTCCAAGTTGTATGTGCTACAATTGCTTTTGGGATGGGAATTGACAAACCTGATGTTGTAAGTGCATATATATTCTGCACAAATTGTCTAAATCTCTCCATCCTTCACTCCTTTTTCTCTCAAAGAGTTTCTTTTTAACAAATTCTTGTTTTCATGAGCTCCGACATATGAATCCCAGGCTAGATCTTACATTAAGATAGTTGCTGACAGATCCTCTTTCATTTATGAGCATCCTTGTGGGACCTTCCTAGTGTAGATGCATTGAAGTAAAAGCTTTGATAAATATTTCCTGAGAAACTTTAAATGCCATTACTCAGAAATTCACTCTTCAATGATACTTTGAAATGTTCTACCTGACATTGCTTCCTTTTTCTCATAGTCGTGGAACAAAGGAGTATATTTGCTATTCTATCAACTAACTGGATGATTGAAGGATGATCATCTGATATTTCAATCCATAAAGAAAATGCTTTGACTATGCATGAAATGTTACTGAAAGGCAAGTCTATAACTTAATTGTATTAGCAATATGCTGAAAGGTGTTGATTGTAATTACATGGTTCTTGGGAAAGATGCAGAACTTGATGATGCTACTTAAAGATGCTTGTGTTTCTCATTGTTTGAAGATCTGAAAGTTTTCATATGGATACAGCAAAGATGACCTTTTTTTCTATTTTGATTATTTTTTGATCTTGTAGCTTGATGTTTATTGAAATGAAATCTGAGTAGTTAGACAAATATTAGTGTGATTGTCCCAGGTAGAGTTGATAACACTAATCAGCCTTTATTACATACGTTCAGCGATTTGTTATCCACAACACAATGTCCAAATCAATAGAAAGCTATTATCAAGAATCGGGACGGGCTGGAAGAGATAATCTGCCGTCTGTTTGCATTGTGCTTTATCAGAAAAAGGATTTTAGTCGGGTTGTCTGTATGCTAAGGAGTGGCCAAGGATGTAAATCTGAAAGTTTTAAGGCTGCTATGGCTCAGGCTAGGAAAATGCAGCAATATTGTGAACTAAAGGTCAGTATATGTCATCATCACATTATCAAGAATGCCGCTGTCTTGCATTCATGATATTTCTTTGCATATTTATTTGGCTCTGCACATATGATAGCAGTCATGTTCTGCTTATTCTATATATGATGGTCCAACATCATGATGGGCAATTTTCTTGCTGGGTCTCTTTGAGAAAATTGTTCATATCATGACTGGTTGCAGATCATTTATTTATTTTTATGAATATTAGTGACATCTGACTAACTTCAGTTTGTGAACTTTCAGGCTGAGTGCCGTAGACAGACTCTACTTGCGCACTTTGGAGAGTCCTTTAACAGAAAAGCCTGTAAATATGGTGCTAATCCTTGTGACAATTGTTTGAGGAGTTCTTCATCTTCATGAGGGTATGCATATCTTGAGTCTTCTGATCCATTCTGCACAAATTACCCTCCTTTCCAATCGTAACACTAGTTTTTTCCAGTTCCTTGAGGATCCATTATGGTATTTTGATATTCATGGATGTCTTCTAGGATGAGAAGGCCAGATATAGTTAGATAAATTATTCTGTTGTAACATTCTTTATTGGGTTATGAATATGGTTATTTTGTTTTCCTTTAATATTGAACTTTTTTGGCTAAGGTCTTTGTAGCCTAACGGAATGTACTAAGCTCGATTTCTCCTCGTCACATATTATGTGTGTAATGTAGTTAGAAGAAAAAAAAAAATCTTATGACTCAAAAGACAATAAATCACTGTATTAACACCATAGAGAATACCTAATATAGATTGAAAGGGATGCATTTCCTACATATCTTTATTCGTTTGTTTTTTTTTTTTTTAACAAGATGCTTAATTTGATTGATTTGTTTACAATTCTTATCCGCCTCCTTCCTCTGATCCCGGACGAACAGTTATCATTATGTGGCTGCAGCTGCTGACCTGAGCCCTCAATTAGTGCACATTTCACGTTGGTAACAAACATGAAGCATGTCAAATTATTACTCACCCACCATTTCATTAGCTTATCTTTGGTCATACTGCCGGCTTGAGTGAACAAGGATTGGGTGGATTAATCAAAAAGTCGGATCTAAGATCTGTAATCCATTAAGAATATCGAGGAATATTTTTGAGAATGGCACATGCATCTACCTTGTAATTTGTTGGCTAGTCAACATTTTTATTTCTTGTTAAGGAGCAGGATTAGATTTGTTTTGACTTGGACCTGTCAACTGCCTAATAATGTACTCACGTGGCGCATAAAGTTCCCCATTTTATATATTGCATGATAAAACTGTGGCCAATTTTAAAAGGTAGACCGGAACTCCATTCTAGGTTTTTTATTTTTTTCTCCTCCTCGACGGTTGAACCCGGGAATGATATATAACTATTCATCACGATTTAGAGGTAATGAAGTTTGTCTGTAAGGATCACGAGGACAGTAATCTTCCTTGAAGTGATTAGACCAATTACCCACTAAGAGACACTATCATGGGTATTTTGAGGTTGATGTTCCGATAAATATTGAGTTGAGATGATAAAGTATTGAATTTGAGTTTGGGTTTGACTCGAGAGTTTAAATTTGAAGCTTGATTTGATCTCAGATTGAGTTTAAAATTTTGAGATTAAGTTCAATTCAAAGTGATCCTTAATAAGATCAAGAATTAAAGTTTGATTTTTTTTTAATTAAAATAATATTAATATAAAAAAATTAATTCAAAATTCAAGTCTAATTGGACTTGCGAGCACTCGAGTTCCTCTAATAAAATTATTCAAGCTACTTGGGCTCAAACTCAAGCTGGCAAGTAGAATTCGACTAGCTTCCATGCACTCAAAAATCATGATATTAAAAATATACGTAATAAACACTAAAAAGGTGTGGACATAACTCGAGAATCACGGTAAAACCTTTTGTATGGACTGCTACTGTTTTGCATACTAGTAAATCATGTGGCGCCATTGACCTATTTAAGACTCAATATTCCAAAATGCTATTTTTTGTTATTGGATTGAGAAGTTGGTTAGCAAATTTAAAGCATTATATAAAGCGTTCTTCTCCCCATAATTTTCACCAATCTGTACGTCAAACGTGGTTGCTGAATAGGGCCGGCCCGCCCCGACCCGTGATACGCTCAGAACGTATATATAAAATGGGAGCGTAAATTGCAGCAAGTGCACTGGTCGTATCAAGTAATAAAGTGGTGAAAAGTAAGGTTGTCGATCCCTCGAGGAACCAATAGAGTACTAGATCTATGGCAATTCTTATCAATATCTAGGTGATTAAAAAGGGGTTTTGAAATGTCTAATCTAAAAATTTAACTTAAAGCAACAAGGAAAATTTTATGAAGAATCTATCAATTATGAACAAGGGAAATTAGAATTCACCCTAGATTTGTTAATCTAATTGCTACCATGTTATATCAACTTGTGGTTATAAGTTTATTCAAGTGAGTTTAGAAAATCCTTTTTAGGGATGTTGACCTTAAATTAATTAGTCGGCTTCCGCGTCTCCAATTAACCAAGGAATCAAAATTATGTTCATACACCTCCCGATGCTACAAACAACTAATGCCCTAAATCAATTAACCCTAATCCCTTAGTGATTAATTAACAAGAAACATTGCATTGTGCCCTCCATAGACTCTAATTAAACCAATTATCGCAACTCCCGTATTGACAATTAATCTAATTAAGAATTCCTAACAAATCCTCATCAACTCCCGTATCAAAAGGATTTCTAACAATTATAATGAAAGACCAATTATAATTGAAATCAAAGGAATTGCAATCATGAATAATCCTAATAATTCCTAATCATATAACATGGCTACAATTATCCTTTTAACATTCTAGGGTTTCATCCAATTTCCCACAAGGATGATTTAGAACATTATAGTATGAATTGCATAAAAACAATTGAAATAAATAGATGCAATGGAATTCATATTAAACAACAAGATTAAACTAATAAATGGCATAAAAGAAAATAAAGTAAATGGAACAATTGCTATAATCTTCAAGAGCTTCAATCTTCCAAAATGACTCCTTGAATTCTTCAATTGAAAGCAAACTTCAACAAAATGACATTCTTTCTTCAAACTAAACTTTGGAAAAATCTAAAGTACCTAAGGAAATTCTAATGAGGCTAGAACAAAGAAGAAGAAAAAGAATTCTAAACAAAAGAAATGATGGATTCTCCAACAAAAAGGGATGCTTCCAAGGTTCACACAAGGGGTCTATTTATAGATCCAAAGAGGAGGGGGATGAGGTGGATCTGATGAGGATTTGAGTCAGCAAATTAATTAAGATATGATTTTGGAGAGATTCTTGCAATGGATATCCGGGGAGTAATGAAGGCCGGCTCAAGGCCGGTTTAAAGGCCGGCGGCTTTTCTTCTTTTTGAGGCCGGTTTAAAGGCCGGCTCAAGGCCGGGGCTTAATGGCCGGCCCAAGGACGGCGGCCTTCAGTGCAATCCTTCGCTCACTTCTTAAATTTTGTGAAAAACTCCTCCAATTAACTTGTAATTTACTTTTGGGTCCTCAAAACCTGTATTTTCACAATAAATACCATTAAGTATCATTTCTTTATATTTTCTTATAATATTAAAATAAATTTAATATAAGTCCAAAAGAAAATATAAGTATAATGTGATCTTATCAACATCCCCACACTTGAACTTTTGCTTGTCCTCAAGCAAAATAATTGATTTAAACAAGAGAAATCCATCATTGAACTTCTGGTGCCCATTGTTCTGACCATACTGAAATTTGTAACTAGTATATCTAGTTGAAATTTAGCAGTTAATCTAAATACAACAGATTTTTAATCCCAGTGTTTAACAATAGAAAACAATACTTAGTCCATAAGGAAAAACATTCATTTAAACTTCATTGGTTATTAGCAAGTATCATCTCCCTCAATTTTACTTCTCTAAACAAGATAACAAGGAGTGAAAGCATATGGTATCCATTTTTTCCTAGAATTTCTCCCCCCTTTTTTTTTTTTTTTTTTTATTTGCCTTGATTGGCAGCGGAGTGAGACTTCACTCTTTTGAGGGACCAAAGCTCGCCCATGTCAACCTGACTTGCATTAAGGTACTAATATTTTTTCCTTTCCGCCCTTCTCGTTATTGTGAGTTCATTGAGTCGGCACATCCTGGGCTCATCACCTAAGTGACCAGGTTTTAAAGGGACCCCTACGAACTCTTCCTCACACTAACATTTAAGATTGGATACTCTTAACTCACTTTCCTGAGTTATTGGAGTAAAGGCTTTTTTTTTTTTTTTTTTTTTTAAGGGATCACTAAGTAAAATATTTCCTTTACCTCTTTCACTAGGTGTTAAGGTATTCTCAAAGAAATTTCAAGAGAGATTTATCCCAACCAATTTTTCCTTGAAGTAAACTTGCTTGTTTTTTCAACTTAAGGACTCAATCTCAAGTTCAAAGGCTAAACATAGGGTAAACCCATTCTCTAGAGATTTTACTATTAAATTTTAACTATGTAAACTAATCACAACAGTTGGCGAGTGGGGCACCAATCTAAGTCAATTTCAAGATTCCATTGATGGTAAACACTTAAGGACATAAATAAAGCATGGGATTTCTAAGCTCATGATGTGTGCAATCATTATAATTCTACATTTATAATCCCTTCCCCACATTTAAATTGGACAATGTCCTCATTGTTCCTAATATATCACAAAATTAAGGGAACGAATGTCAATGCAGAAATTGAAATACTGGTACTTCCCTGGTGTAAAATTGTTCATCAAGAAGAAAATTCCTCCTAAAATGTCTGTCATCCTTGGAGTGTCTTGATTGCACCGGCGGCTCTTATCCAACCTTGAATTAGTTTTTTTTTTTTTTTAAACAACACTAGTGTATATACTTTTTGAGCATGGGCTGCCTCCCATGAAGCGCTTAGTTTATAGTCGCTAGCCCGACTTTTCCAGTTCAAGTTCTTGAATCTCCTAAATCCACAGTTGTGGCGTTTCTATCAACATGTTCCCCTTCATAGTAATGTTTGAGAAGATAACCGTTTACTTTGAAAGTACGGTTGTCTTCTGCCTTCAACTCAACTGCACCATAAGGAAACACATTAACAATTTCAAATGGTCCAGACCATCGTGATTTCAACTTACCTGGGAATAGCTTCAATCGAGAGTTGTACAATAAAACTCTTTGACCAGGCAAGAACTCCCGCTGTAAGATGTTCTTATCATGCCATCGCTTTGCTCTCTCCTTGTAAATTCTCGCATTTTCATATGCTTCCTCTCTCATCTCAGCCATTTGATTCAATTGGAGCAACCTCTTTTCACCTGCAGCTTGCAACTCAAAGTTAAGATATTTTATGGCCCAGTATGCCTTGTGCTCAAGCTCCACGGGTAGGTGACATGATTTACCATAAACAATCTTGTAGGGGGACATTCCAATAGGTGTTTTAAAAGCTGTTCTATAAGCCCACAATGCATCATCAAGTTTTAAAGACCAATCCTTTCGGGATGCATTGACAGTTTTCTCTAAGATTCGCTTAATTTCCCTATTGGATACCTCAACCTGTCCACATGTTTGTGGATGATAAGGGGTGGCAATTTTGTGAGTAACTCCATATTTTAATAATAATTTCTCAAATTGCCTGTTACAAAAATGTGTTCCCCCATCACTTATTATAGCTCTAGGTACCCCAAATCTTGAAAATATATTCTTTTTCAAAAATTTAATGACAACCCTACTGTCATTAGTTTGTAGAGCAACTGCCTCTACCCATTTCGAAACATAATCAACAGCTAAAAGAATATATTTGTTTGAAAAAGATGAGGGAAAGGGACCCATAAAGTCGATTCCCCAAACGTCAAAAAGTTCAATTACAAGTATATTATTTTGTGGTAATTCATGTCTTCTTGAAATATTGCCAGTCCTTTGGCATTGAGCACAAGTCATAATGAAGTTCCTGCAATCATGAAACAAACTGGGCCAATAAAATCCGCAAGATAAAATTTTTGCTACTGTTCTTTCTACCCCAAAGTGACCTCCTGTTTCTTTGGAGTGACAGTGCTGTATTATGCTAAGCTGTTCAATTTTAGGCACACATCGTCTAATTACTTGGTCAGCACAGGATTTAAACAAATACGGCTCATCCCAAAAATAATTCTTCACGTCATGCAAAAATTTCTTTTTCTGTTGGAATGACAAACCATATGGTATGATTTTTCTAACCAAGTAATTAACTATGTCGGCATACCAAGGTAATTCATGGATGTCTATTGCATGCAAATGCTCATCAGGGAATTTTTCATTGATGGGTGTTTCTAAACAATCATATTCCAAACGTGATAAATGATCAGCAACCACATTTTCACTTCCCTTTTTATCCTTAATTTCTAAGTCAAATTCTTGCAGCAATAGAATCCAACGAATTAACCTGGGTTTAGCATCAGCTTTAGCAAATAAATACTTAAGAGCAGCATGATCTGTGTATACTATTACTTTAGAACCTATCAAGTAAGACCTAAACTTGTCACATGCAAATATCACTGCTAATAGCTCTTTTTCTGTTGTGGCATAGTTTTTCTGGGCCTCGTTCAAGGTTCTACTTGCATAGTATATAGCATGAAAGATCTTACCTCTTCTTTGCCCTAGTACTGCCCCCACGGCATAGTCACTAGCATCACACATCAGCTCAAATGGAATCTCCCAATTTGGTGCAACAATCACTGGTGCAGAGCTGAGCTTCTCCTTCAATATATTGAATGCATGCAAACAATTTTCATCAAACACAAAAGTAGAGTCTTTTTCAAGTAAATTACACAGAGGTCTAGAGATTTTAGAGAAGTCCCTGATAAATCTCCTGTAAAAGCCAGCATGTCCCAAGAAGCTCCTGACTCCTTTTACTGAAGTGGGTGGTGGCAACTTCTCTATTACTTCCACTTTTGCCTTGTCAACTTCAATCCCTTTTTCTGACACCTTGTGACCTAACACTATTCCCTCTCGTACCATAAAATGGCATTTCTCCCAATTTAGAAGTAGGTTAGTTTCCTTACATCTTTTAAGCACACAGCCTAAATTTTCCAAACATGATTCAAATGACTTCCCAAAAACAGAGAAGTCATCCATAAATATTTCAATAAAATTCTCTAACATGTCAGAAAATATAGACATCATACACCTCTGAAAAGTAGCAGGTGCATTACAAAGACCAAAGGGCATTCTCCTAAATGCAAAAGTACCATAGGGACAAGTAAATGTGGTTTTCTCCTGATCCTCGGACGCTATATGAATTTGATTATACCCAGAATAACCATCAAGGAAACAGTAATAATCATGCCCTGCGAGTTTTTCTAACATCTGATCAATGAAAGGTAAGGGAAAGTGGTCTTTACGGGTGGCATTATTCAATTTTCTATAATCTATGCAAACTCGCCACCCTGTCACAGTACGGGTTGGGATCAATTCATTGGCATCATTCTTTACCACTGTCGTGCCACCTTTCTTTGGTACAACTTGGACAGGACTAACCCATTTACTATCAGAAATTGGAAAAATAATGCCTGCATCTAACAATTTAAGCACTTCCTTTTTTACAACTTCCTTAAGAGTTGGGTTAAGTCTTCTTTGTGGTTGTACTGTAGGTTTACACTCAGCTTCAAGAAATATCCTATGAGTACACATTAAAGGGCTAATTCCCTTAATATCCGCAATGGTCCACCCGATAGCTTCCTTATGTTCTCTAAGAACATCCAAAAGTTGTTGCTCTTGATCACCTGTCAAAGAAGAAGAAATGATAATTGGCAAAGTATCATTTGTTCCAAGATAAGCATACTTTAAATGACCAGGCAAAGGTTTAAGTTCAAGCACCGGGGGTTGTGTCAATGATGGCATCGGTTTCTTCTCAGTGGTCCCCAGCTTCTCATAGTGTCGAGTCTTGAATTCATAAACTTGTTCAACACGTTCTTCTTGGGGTTCATCTTCACCATCACTCCAATCATCTAAATCCCTAAGAACTGACTCCATCGTGTCCACACCTGCATTCTCTTCCATGAACTCAGAGGAAAGCTCATCAACACTATCAATAGTGTAACAGGATTTACAGTCATCAAATTTCTTTGTAGCCTCATACACATTAAACGTGACTTGTTCATCCATAACTCTTAAAGTAAGCTTACCTTGTTCCACATCAATTAAGGCTTTACCTGTTGCAAGGAATGGTCTGCCAAGGATCATGGGTACCTCTTTATCCTCCTCCATCTCCAAGACTATAAAGTCAACTGGAAAGATGAATTTATCTACTTTCACTAGGACATTTTCCACAATCCCTCTTGGGTATTTGATGCTCCTATCAGCAAGTTGCAAGGTAACATGAGTTCCCTTGCACTCTCCAAGTCCCAATTTCCTAAAAATAGATAGAGGCATTAAATTTATAACTTGCACCGGAGTCAATAAGAACTTTATCAAAATGAAAATTGCCTATGGTGCAAGGAACAGTAAAACTCCCCTGATCTCTTTGTTTTCTTGGCAAACTAGGTACATCATTCTGTAAGATCATTGAACATTCCCCTGTAAGCATCACCGGTTCATTCCCTTCAATCTTCCTCTTCTTTGTGAGTAAATCCTTCATGAACCTAGCATATGATGGCATCTGCTGAAGTGCTTCTGCAAAAGGAATGTTAATTTGCAATTTTTTAAAGACTTCTAAAAATTTAGCAAATTGTGAATCCAATTGTTGTTGCTTCAGCCTTCCTGGGAAAGGAATAGGAGGAACATATGCTTTCACTTTTGGTGAATTTTTCTTTGATTCCTCTTCCTTTTGTTTCCCTTTATCTTTTTCCAGGTTAACCTCCTCTTCCTCAAGTTTCTTATCAACCAATTCCTTACCACTTCTTAACATAATAGCATTTACACCCTTAGGATTTTGCTCAGTATTGCTAGGTAAAGACCCAGATGGTCTATTACTCAACTGTTGAGACATTTGACTAAGCTGATTTTCAAGATTCCTAATGGTGGCTTGTTGATTTTGCAACATTGTGTCAGTCTTTTGCATATAACTTATCATGAGTTCTTCCATTTTAGACTGACCTTGCTGAGAAGAGGTATTATGATTAGGATATTGTTGATGGGGAGTATTATGATTAGGACCTTGCTTTTGAAATCCAGGAGGTTTAAGTACATTGTTATCATTTCTCCATGAGAAATTTGGATGATTACGCCACCCTGGATTGTAGGTGTTTGAATAAGGTCCTTGATTACCTCTTTGGAAATTGTTGACAAAATTTACTTGCTCTCCATGGGATGAGGAGGAAAAGTTTCCAGATGGGCACTCAAGAGTTGAGTGTGGTCCTGAGCATAACTCACAACAAGAAATTTGATTAACATTGAAAGGAGGTGTAGAGGTAAGTTTACTTACCTGGGCGGTAAGAGCAGAAATCTGAGCTGTTAAGGTGTCCATATCATTGACAGATGCCACTCTAGACTTACCTCTTTCATGTTGCCAATTATGTGCACTAGAGGCCATTTCATCTATCAAAGCACTAGCCTCATCATATGTCTTACTCATTAATGCACCACTAGAAGCAGCATCTACCAGAGATCTCAATGTGTCATCTAAACTGAGATAGAATATCTCAATAAGGAGATTATCTGGTAATCCATGATGGGGGCATTTTCTAATTGCCTCCTTAAATCTTTCCCATGCTTCATAAAGTGATTCACCACTAAACTTACTGAAGTTTGTGATGTCATTTCTTAACCTAGCAGTTCTAGCTGGTGGAAAAAATCTCCTTAAAAATTTAGATGAGAGATCTACCCAAGTGGTTACAGAGTCTTGTGGCAATGAATTGTACCAAGCCCTAGCTTTTTCTCTAAGTGAAAATGGAAAAAGTTGTAGCCTAATTACATCATCAGATACATTATTCATTTTCACTGTATTACAATATTGAAGAAATACTGCAATATGCTCATCAGGACTCTCATTTGGATATCCTCCAAATTGATTTGATTGAACCATTTGAACGAGTGCTGGTTTTAACTCGAAATTATTAGCCTGAATTGTTGGTCTTCTAATTACAGGACCTGAAACAATAGGTACCGTGTATTCTCGAAGTGCTCTACCAACACCCTGAATCTGATTGTTGTTATCATCTGCCATGTTCTCTTCTTCCTTTCTTCTCTGCTCTCTTCTAAGTTGTCGCAAGGTGCGTTCTATCTCAAGATTAATTGGTAGAAGTTCAGCACTTCTACTCTTGCGCATAAAAAGACCCTTAAAGAGAATGGAAAACGATCACACAATGATAAGAAAAATTAAATAACAAAATAATTGTGCCTAAATTACCAACAGAATTACAAAATCTAATATCTATTAGTTCCCCGGCAACGGCGCCAAAAACTTGATACGCTCAGAACGTATATATAAAATGGGAGCGTAAATTGCAGCAAGTGCACTGGTCGTATCAAGTAATAAAGTGGTGAAAAGTAAGGTTGTCGATCCCTCGAGGAACCAATAGAGTACTAGATCTATGGCAATTCTTATCAATATCTAGGTGATTAAAAGGGGTTTTGAAATGTCTAATCTAAAAATTTAACTTAAAGCAACAAGGAAAATTTTATGAAGAATCTATCAATTATGAACAAGGGAAATTAGAATTCACCCTAGATTTGTTAATCTAATTGCTACCATGTTATATCAACTTGTGGTTATAAGTTTATTCAAGTGAGTTTAGAAAATCCTTTTTAGGGATGTTGACCTTAAATTAATTAGTCGGCTTCCGCGTCTCCAATTAACCAAGGAATCAAAATTATGTTCATACACCTCCCGATGCTACAAACAACTAATGCCCTAAATCAATTAACCCTAATCCCTTAGTGATTAATTAACAAGAAACATTGCATTGTGCCCTCCATAGACTCTAATTAAACCAATTATCGCAACTCCCGTATTGACAATTAATCTAATTAAGAATTCCTAACAAATCCTCATCAACTCCCGTATCAAAAGGATTTCTAACAATTATAATGAAAGACCAATTATAATTGAAATCAAAGGAATTGCAATCATGAATAATCCTAATAATTCCTAATCATATAACATGGCTACAATTATCCTTTTAACATTCTAGGGTTTCATCCAATTTCCCACAAGGATGATTTAGAACATTATAGTATGAATTGCATAAAAACAATTGAAATAAATAGATGCAATGGAATTCATATTAAACAACAAGATTAAACTAATAAATGGCATAAAAGAAAATAAAGTAAATGGAACAATTGCTATAATCTTCAAGAGCTTCAATCTTCCAAAATGACTCCTTGAATTCTTCAATTGAAAGCAAACTTCAACAAAATGACATTCTTTCTTCAAACTAAACTTTGGAAAAATCTAAAGTACCTAAGGAAATTCTAATGAGGCTAGAACAAAGAAGAAGAAAAAGAATTCTAAACAAAAGAAATGATGGATTCTCCAACAAAAAGGGATGCTTCCAAGGTTCACACAAGGGGTCTATTTATAGATCCAAAGAGGAGGGGGATGAGGTGGATCTGATGAGGATTTGAGTCAGCAAATTAATTAAGATATGATTTTGGAGAGATTCTTGCAATGGATATCCGGGGAGTAATGAAGGCCGGCTCAAGGCCGGTTTAAAGGCCGGCGGCTTTTCTTCTTTTTGAGGCCGGTTTAAAGGCCGGCTCAAGGCCGGCTCAAGGCCGGCGGCCTTGAATGTAGGCCGGCCCAAGGACGGCGGCCTTCAGTGCAATCCTTCGCTCACTTCTTAAATTTTGTGAAAAACTCCTCCAATTAACTTGTAATTTACTTTTGGGTCCTCAAAACCTGTATTTTCACAATAAATACCATTAAGTATCATTTCTTTATATTTTCTTATAATATTAAAATAAATTTAATATAAGTCCAAAAGAAAATATAAGTATAATGTGATCTTATCAACCCGCACCGGCCCGCGGGTCATCGCGGGTTGGCCCGCACTGGCCCGCAAGGCTGGCGGGTCAGAAAAGTCGACCCGCCCCGCCCCGCGGGCCAACCCGCAATTTTTTTTTTCCCTTGTGCAAAAAAATTTAAAAAAAAAAAACCTACAAACGGTCTTATACACGGTCGTGTATGGGGACCGTGTATGATTATGTGGAAAACTGGAAATCTTGATCGAATACACGGTCACGATGCACGGCCGTGTATGGGGACCGTGTATGATTCTGTGGAAAACTGGAAATCTTGATCGAATACACGGTCACGATGCACGGCCGTGTATGGAGACCGTGTATGGTTCTGTGGAAGTCTACCAATCATTACACGGCCGTGTGTTCAGGCCGTGTGTCCCGTGTCTCTTGTGCCTCCATCATTTGTAAACAAAGTAAATTAGATTAGTTGACATTTAAGTTACTCTCTCTCTCTTTTTCTTACTATAAAAATGATGCTTGAATAGAGACTTCAATTTATATGTACTTAAAACGATAATCAAGCAATTAAGATAAAGTACTTTTCAGTTTTTACTAATTACATAGGAAAACAAATATAATAATGAAGCAAATAAGATTACATATATAAATCAATCATCACTATCATAATCATCAATAACTAAATTGGAGTCTCCTTTCGATGAAGTAGTCGCAGTCCCACCCACACTCCCATTGTCTTCTTCTTGATCTACAATTTATAAGATTACACATATAATTAGGAATATATTATATTAGGGTGAATACATTAAAAGAAATTATTGGAAATAGAACAAAAAAAATTACCTTCACATGCAAATCCTTGTAACCAATTTCGTGTACAAATGAGAGCTTCTACATTAGATGGAAGCATAGAACTGCGATA
This sequence comes from Laguncularia racemosa, assembly GCA_037954665.1. Lineage (NCBI taxonomy): Eukaryota > Viridiplantae > Streptophyta > Magnoliopsida > Myrtales > Combretaceae > Laguncularia > Laguncularia racemosa. Next base: position 2,608,895 of record JBBMOL010000056.1, read on the forward strand.
CTTATTAAGTACACGAGCGCCGATACTGAAAGCCGACTCCGACGCTACAGTAGTAATTGGAATGCTAAGCACATCGGAGGCCATGATAGATAAATCAGGATATCTCTAGCTTTGACTCTTCCAATGTTGTAACACATCCAATTCTGAGTAGAAGTCCATATCCATTACTAGCTCATCTAAATAAATATCTAAAGAAGATTTACCAGAACTTTGTACTTCTACTTGACGGTATCGGAATTCCTACAATATTAAGAAAAAACTATTTACATACCAATATATATTACAAAAAAATATTAAGGATAAAATTAAACTTACTACTAATGTAGCAAAATCAATCTCCAAGCCCTTTCCAGCTCTATGTGTTGCTGCTCCCTTACTGCTGCTACCTTTAGATATGTCTTGTGTTTGAGGAGATGATCCAACCTGATTGCTTCTACTTCTAGATATGTGATCTGTTTTGCTCTTCTCATATTCTCCATAAAGTTTATATAACTTGCTTTTTATATGAGCCATCTTCTCTTCACAAGTGAGGGGATCAAGTTTGTTAAAACAGAAGCTCAAAAAATCAAATTTCATTCGAGGATCAAAGATTGCTCCAAGTGCAAGGATAACACTATAATCACTCCAATACTTATTGAACTTCTGTTTCATTCTAATGGACATCTCCCTTATGACATGATCTTCACTATTTAAATTTTCATTGAGCAAACATTCAATCCTCCATACTTGCAAAAAATAGTGGTTTGATGTTGGATATGATGATCCTAACATCAAATTGGTGATACTATGAAACGGGCTCAAAAACTTGCATATCTTTTCTGCTCTTTCCCACTTATCAATGGTTGGACAGTATTTGTAATGACGATCATTCAATTGAAAGCAAGAAAAAGCACGTCGATACTTGAGTGCGCTATCAAGCATAAGATAAGTGGAATTCCATCTAGTAGTTACATCTAAGCGCAAACCGATATTCGTATCAATGTTGCCAACCTGTTCAACACACTCCAAAAAGTGTTTCATTCTACTCTCAGAACCCTTCACATACTTCACACTTTCCCTTACTTTGTGCAATGCTTCACTACTTACATCCAATCCTTCTTTAACGATCAAGTGAAGAATATGAGCACAACATCTAATATGAAAAAACTCACCACTACATAACAAACTATGTTGTAAATTCAATTGCTCTTTCAGAAAATCTTGCATACAATCATTTGCAGATGCATTATCCAATGTAAGGGAGAATATCTTCCTATCTATGTCCCAATCTTTCAGAAATTCAAATACTTTTTTCGACAACTCAAACTCTGAGTGAGGAGGGGGCATTTTAGAAAAAGCAAGAATTTTATTATTCAATTTCCAATTGGCATCCACATAATGTGTAGTCAAACAAATATATCCCTCACTAGTAGAAGCAGTCCATAAATCAGAGGTCAAGCAAACTTTCCCTGGAATTTTTTGCAAAATTTGTTTCAAATTCTCCTTCTGAGTCAAATATAAATTCCAAACATCTGATGTAGCAGTTTTTCTACTGATTGGCTTATAATCAGGATTATATAGCCTTATAAACTGTGTAATCCTCCTATATTCAACAAATAAAAATGGCAGATCATGCTCAATAATAGCCATAGCCATGACCTCACGAGCAAATTTAGGATCAGGTTTTCTTGATCTTAACTTCCCCGCATGATCAATTATCATATCACCAACATCATGATATCTAGGAATTTGACTCAAACGACACTTCTCTATATGTCGACGTAAAGATGAAGTTCCATGTGAATGTGTTCCAATCACATATTCCTTCCCACATGCTTTACACTTAGCCCTATTTTTACCATCATTCCCAATACCAATTTTTGTAAATAATTCCCAAACTTGAGAACAAGAGCTACCTACTCGAGCCTTCTTACCTACACGTTCTTCAGATTGAGAAGATCCTGGTTGTAGATTATCATTATGCCTACCAACTTCAGATACATGATCCACATTAATAGGTTCCATTGGTTCCATTGCAGCCTCGTTACTTATAGGATCCATTCTGTAAATATAAAAAAATATTATTAGTAGTAGTTAAAGTATTTAAATTCAAGACGAATTGGAGATAAAAGCAAGTAAAAAGGGGAATGCTTTGAAGAAAGGAAGTTACACGGTTTTACAAACGGCCGTTTGAAGGAATCAGGAGACTACACGGTTAGGATACACGCCCGTGTATACGACCGTGTATCAGCGTGGAAGAAGAGTTTATAGGACAGATCAGTACACGGTTGGAATACACACCCGTGTAAACCAACCGTGCATAGGAAGGAGGAGTGGAGGACACACGGTTGAGTTACACACCCGTGTAGTCAACCGTGTATGAGAACAAAGAAGGAAGCTAGAGGCATACACGGCTATTACAAACGGCCGTGTGGGCTATACACGCCTAGAGTTCACTGAGTCAGAGAGATACACGGTTTTTATACACGAACACCACACCACGCCACACGGCCACACCACACTGCCACCACACCACACACAATACAGTAGAGGACAATAGTAGAGAAAAGAGAATTATTTTACCTTAATTAACGGCGTCTAAAAGGTGGCCGGCGGTGGTGGCACAATGTCGGTCTAGCTGCAGAGTATTGGGGGTGCACGGATGGTGGGGTCTGGGGTGGGCTGCCAGCTGCATTGGACTTGGAACTTATACAACCTGGCCGTGTGGGCTACTCTCGAGGTCAAGGTGCACGGAGCCACGGACGGACGACGACCTGCGTGCGGGCTATGGAGTGTGAACTGAACTGTGCTGTCGCTGTGGTGACTGGTGTGGATGTGGTTGTGGACTGTGGAGTGTGGACTGCTGTGGTGTGGTGTCTGGTGTGTGTGTGTGTTCGACTTTGACAGTTCGACTTCTTCAATACTGGCGTGGCGTGGGCGTGGCATGGGCATGGCATGGCAATTTCAATCGCACCCATCGGCTCGGCGGCGGCGGCGGTGCAGGGCATGGTCGTCATGTCGTCCTCGTCAGTCGTCACGTCCTGCAGCAGGTCGTCGTACGTGATGAACGTGCGTGTCATCTCAAGCAGTATAAGGCGGGTTGGCTCGCAGCCCGCAGGGATTGCCCGCCCCGCAATTCCCACCCCTATTGCTGAATCTTTTAATCTTGATATTTTCTTAATTGATGAAACAAGTTGCAATTGTCAATGCTTTATGCTTCAAGGTTGTTGAAAAGATTGCAAATATGGATCATGAATCACGACAGTTGAGTAGAAAATGACTTGGCTGGTCTTAGGAAGTTAAATCATTTGTTCTTTTTCTGGTAAGAAGACAAATTTGTTTGCCTAATGAAGACTCCTTTTGTGACTGGAATGATATTGATGGGTTTAGAAGCATTCAAATGCCAAATTGTGAGTTTTTGTTACTGACAACCCTCTGTACCCAAAAAGCCAAAGAACTTGGAGAAGATTGCGGTGACATACTCCTGGAGAATATGGTTGGTGTTACTCAACCACCAGATTCTAGTAACTTCTTTGATAGATTTGTAATTTCATAAATGTGATCTCCTTTTTTTAACAAGATTTTTTTATTTTTTATTTTCAAATGATGCCTATACTTGTATTTACTTAATACTTCCGATAGTGTGGATTATAAAGAACAAAAATAGAGGTAAAGAAACTTTATCTCCCTTTTTCATACGAGTTAAAAGATAAATGAAAGGAATTGCTTGGATCATTCAATTTTGCTCATTATTTCGAGTCCTAGATGCCTCTAATTGAAATATAGATAGGATATTTAACAGTATAAGGAAACACTATACCTAATAATAATACATCCACGGGGAGGTGAGTCCAATAGAAGGGAATGTTTACTTGGTAAAAGGAAAATACCAATTTTGCACTAAAATTGATGAAGGAAGGATCATGTCAAATTGATTTTTGCTTCTGTTGTAAAATGACATATGAGCTTGTTGTACAAGCGCCAAAGGATGACATTATTGCATTAGGAATCCGAAAATATGGTCCCCATTTTTATCTCTGAAAAATGTTTCTTCAGTGGTGATACTAGGTTGTATTTTAGCTGGATTTCTTGCATTAGCAGACCCACCAAGGAGGCTCTACTACAGCGAGAGAGGGTTTATGTGTATTTTGTTGAATCTGTTGTTATGGTCCCATAGGCATATGTGATCTAGGTCCACTTCTATTTAACCTGTAGCTGGTGCACAAGTCCACCCGTGTTCTAAATTCTAATTGCGTAGGAATAGTAGGTCATCATGCCACCCGGCAGGCCATGTGTGTAGCTGGAGTGCCATTTGCTCTTCCCTTGCTAAAAAGTTTTCAACTTTCAATTTCAACAATCAAATCCTAATTTGTTTTAATCATTACTTAACTCATATAATGTCGTGTTAATACATCACATTTTAAACATTAGAGGATAGAAAAAAGGTATTAAAGGTTATTTTAAAAATAAATATATATAAAAGATGGAGGAAAAACTGTTGGGCAACTTCCATGGCTATGTTAGGAGGCAAATTCTTAATATTAAAAAAAAAAAAAAAAAAGCCCCCACATGGTTGCCCCTTATGGTGGGATCTTGTGACCCCCACCCCTCAATTTTTCTTTTTCTAAGGTATAGTTGCCCCTTGCCAATGGGTTGCAAAAATCCCTTGTTGGTAAATTGTAACCTATACCTCAGATTATTGTGCATAAAAGAATCAGCGGCAACCAATTGCTGTTGTCTCTAGTTGGTGGGACATATTATTATTGCTTTTTTTTTTTTTTTTGTTTCTTCCTCTAGAGTAATGATAATTACCTTTAATTATAACCATCACTGCCGATACCATAGAAGAAGACTTAATTCTTGCTCCTTTATTATTTTTATCCTCTTTATTTTTTTCATTTTAAATAAAAATGTAATTTTTTAATTCATATTAAGATGATGATGAGAGATTCTAAAATATCATTTCTAACCGGTCATTTGTCAAGTGTATTAAATGAAACAAATACTTTTGCTTCAAATTGACTTTATTTTTATTGATTTGAGTAACATGCATTCATATCGTATTAAGTATCTATATATAAGTTACACTAGATTTGATCCACTAGGAAGAGGTTACCACATGTTAAACAAATAATTTGTCCCTCCTCTTTTGTGAACCGAGTATAACTAATTAATGAATCTAGTGTTATTTTTATTCTACACAACCATTACTATAATATTATACTAATAAAAGTGATAGGTCATGAGTAATATGACCAAAGCATGATATCAAACCGTAGAAAGGATAGTAAAGAGTCAAAGAAGGAATTTGCTACAAGGATTATAAAGTTAATCCCATAACAACTTGGTTGGTTTGAAAGTAACTTCATAAATCCAATGTCGTGATAAGATGCAATAACATCATGCATGAGTTTAATTATTCTTGGGAATCAAGTTCAAAAGGATTACATATAGTGGTGACACATAATCTATCATGTAATACAAGATGCAGCACAAATATTGAATTATTTGATAATCATATTATAAATTACTCTTGTTTCACAAACAATTATCAACAGGTTAAGTGGCTAATTGTTGTTATTAGATAGTTAGTTAAGATACTACTTTTGTTTCAGGAATTTAGAGATTTGCATACAACAATACCAACTAAAGACTAAGGTTATTGTGTGCTAAGTTGAATTTATTTTGGAATTAAATTAGAAATTGACCATTTTAATTAAAATAAATAATTATCAAGATAAGAATAAGATGACAAAGTAAGGTTGAAATAGTGAGCCATTTGATTTAAGTGAGTACACCACATCAATCATATCATGGTATTTGACCTAAGTTAGATCAAAGTATCCAAGAAATGCCATAACATTGTCTATCGTGCATTAGAATTGAAACCCCATGGGCACCCTATGTATTTGTCCTAAATCTATCCAAAAATCTATTTGAATCCATTTTGCCTCATATTGCTTGCAAGTGAAATACTTAAAGGCAAGAACTAACTCACCAAGTATAGTTAGCACGCTATAGCAAGAATGTTCTAGATATAATGTGCATGTGAATAGAGAACTCTATTATTTTGAAGTCACGATTAATTTCAATTTCTAGGTATTCTAATTCAACTTAACATTGGTTCATAATATCTAAGCCTAAATTGTCTATGTCTATCCTTTGCTTTTATTATTATTATCTTGTGATATTATTCTTGTGTCAAAAACAAAGGGGTTTTGGGGGGGGTGTGGAGTGGTGTAGGGGCTTGAAAATATAGGTATTAAAACATAATAACGCTTTGCATAGCAAGCACTTGGATGCTTCTTAATTTCATATGAACATTTGGGATTGGCCTCATTTAAACGTCGTATTGTATCACTTGAATGAAGTCAAGTAGAATTATGGCTTTGTATTCCAAGCCAACTTCATTCTAATGACCTAATGAGGCATTCGAGTGAAAAGAGGCAAAAATCCGAATATACTTGCCAAGGCCACTTCGTCTAAATGGCTTTCTGGGAATCTTGATTAAAGCGTCTTCTCTTATCACTTTATTAGTTGACATAACTTTCTTGGGATTGTCTCCCTTATTCCTAATCTCTTGGATTTCTTGGGAATTGTATTGGGTTTTAATTCCAATCATACAAGCTCTTAGACTGCCTACGTAGATTTCTTGAGTCACCTAATGCTTTAAGAAAATGTCAACGATCTTGATTTATTATGTACCTATGTGTGCAATAGTATATCTCCATTTCAATCTCTCAAATCAATTATTCCATGGATGCATCATCACTAATGTAACCCTTTTGCTTGTTATTTTGAAGCAAACTTGACTCGATTTAATCTTACCCTAACCATGTACTTTTGAGTTACTTATGCCCAACCAAATGGCTTAGGATATATGATCCCTAATTTAAGGATGATGCATATATTCAATCTTGACATATAAAAAGCATAACTAATTACACTAATTCCATCAAATAATTCACCATCCCATTAAAAAGAAGTTTAGCTCATGGATATGGTAAAGAAGCATAACAAGAAAAATATTCCATCAAAGGCAACATAAGTATAGGATTAGACTCAAAGATGAACAATGGCAATCCTAATATAAAACTCTTGGTAAACCTGAGGAGTACAAGCTCCCAAGCACTCAAAATGTCCTAAATCAATATTATCTAGCTAAAATATTACTAACCACACCTAGTTCTATTGTAACTAGAGGAAAGTTTAGGAGAAAAATGTAAATGAATAGTAAAGCTTGTGCATAACATAAAATTGCAACTTTTTATACTAAGGTCGTGTCGTTTAGAAGACTTAGGCATATCATTTGAATGACATATATTCGTTATACTTAAGTTGAGTGGGGTTTGACCATATTATTTGAACAGTTAGGTCGAGCCATCCAAATCACAGGCTCGACCTCTTTAACTTTTTAAACCTTAATGATCCTCCAACCAGTGAAGGAGTGGCATTTGTGTGGGAGCTAGAATCTCTTAGATCATAATGAAGTCTTATTTCATTATGCAAATAAGAGTTAGGAGCCGTGGGAATGGGAGATTGAATTCTTATGATCTTTAATGCTTTAATGGGGCATTCAAATGGCATAACTTACCATTTGAATGTCTGTCATTCCCTACATAATAAAATCATACAAATTAGGCTAACTTAAGCTAGATTTTGATTTTTTTTTTTTTCATATTTTTATGCATTTGATCCATTTTACATGCATTTAATTATTTTTCATTGATGTTAACCAAATTTATTCAAATAAATGCGTATGAGTGCGAATTTTAAGTTAAGATAATGCATAATTTTATGTTTTATCAATTATAAAGCTATGCATGTGATTATATCTCTCCATTTCAATATCTTGGATCAATGCGTGCATGGATGTGTCATCACTAATTTATCCCTTTCACTTGGTTTTTTGAGGAACTTAAACTTGGTTTAATCTTATTATAGCCATGTACTTTTGAGTCAATTATACTCAACCAATTGGCCTAGATACATGATTTATGATTTAAAGATGAGGGAATTGGTCTTAACATTACCACTCACAAATGCTTTAGGTCATATCTAATAACTGGTTTGATAATGTACTCTAATTGAGTTACGTTTTACTAATATCAAAATATGACGGTCTATGCATTAAGTACATAAGGATCTTAGGTCTAAAGTTCAATGACATTTATGAGGGGGGAAATTGATGACTTTTAAATGTTGTATTCTCTAAGAGTGGATTGTCTTAAATTACCAAGTATCGTGGGCTTCCTTGTGTGTATCTTTCAAAGCTTAATTCCTTTAGTTAATGAGTATGACTTGGATCATCACATGTAATGATCCCATATGTCCCCACTAATTTTTAAGATAATTCTAACAAATCTTGGTAGATAACCAACTGCTTAAGCATTAGCACTGTATGTTAATTTTATAAGATTTTGTTATAGAGTATTACGGTATTTATGCATATAATTTATAAGAAATATATCTTTATGGATTAAACTTTAATATTTACTTGGTATCTCGATATTATGTGCATACACATCTTATATTTTAAAATTAAAAAGAAATGCTATCTTTGCTCAGACCAAGACAAAACTTGCTCAAAAATAGTTAAGATAAAGTGGAATTAGGATCAACAGTTAAGGGTAAGCGACCGCCCAGTATACATGGATTTGGATGCGCATGGGACGGACTCTAGGGGAGTAGCATAATAGAGACTTCTTTTAGAAACTTCTCATCCTCTTTAAGTACCACTAAATTCAATATATTATCTAGCATGATGGGATAGCAATGCTGACAAGATTCAACTCAAATAAAATAGAGCAACCAAACCGTTCTCTTCTATATTAAATGAATTAATTAAACAATGATATAAAAATACATAAAAGAAAAAAAATAAATCAAGTGTTTTCATAAGAGTTATGATATAAACCATACACATGGTAGACTAACCAAATGGCAGTCAAGAATAGTAGTCTTTACTATTTCAAGGACCGACTTCACATGAAAGCTCCCTCTCCCTCGCTTTCTCTCTCCTCTCAACTCTCAAACTCCTTTTATTATTCAACGGCAACATCGGCGTTTCTTCTTGTGCTCTTCTACTTTTCTTTTGATTTCTTTACTTAAAAAACAAAAATATCCGGAAACAGTTATAAAGGGACAATATTGAAAAAAAAAATTACCCAAAATTTACATTAATATTTAATTTACTATCTAAACGTCCAATTATTCAATTTAATATTTGATTAAAAGTTCCATTATTAGTATGCTCAAGTAGATTGGATTGATAAAATATATAATCAATAGTTAAAGAAATAAATTTTTTTTATCTTTAACTTTTTAATATGTGCCGACCAGGCGTTCGTTTGAAAAAAAAAAAAAACTTATACATTTCCCATCCACACACATATTGACGACATAACTCTCTCTTTCTTCTTCACTCGTTTTAAAATAAATGCGCTCACTTATTTTACAGCCATTTCCTTTCATCTGCCTGTGTCTCTCTCTCTCCATTATTGCAATTGATTTTTTTTTAAAAAAAAACAAACCAATACAAGCTAGCTTCTTTTATGAATTCTGACCACAACCCATTATTTCTTTTCCATTGTAATTCTTTACCCACTTCTCGGAATTCGTATTAGTGCTGCAAGTTCAGATCTTTATAGGATATACCACAATGTGCTTAATGCAGAATTAACCAAGCAAGCTTGTAAGTGAAATGGGTCAATTAACAACTCCCTAGAACCAGAAATCAAGGTAATCAATGACTAAACTTCATTTTTAATTTTTTTTAGATAGTAATGTATAGATTATAATGTTGTTTGTGTGATTGTGTGTGTACACCATGCAAAGCAGATCTTTCGTATTATAAAGGTTGGAACTTTATAGGATTTTTGTCCATAATATCTGTGAAATGCTCATATTAAATGAAAGTTGTGAATTCCATTCTGATAAGTATATTTGGAGTCTAATTCCGTCTTGAGGTAAGATTTTTGTACTAATAATGCGCTTAGCTGCACCAAAAGCGCTTCTATCTAGTGCGGGTAAGAGGAGGAAGAACGCATCTATATGCAGCGTTGCCCTCGCACTTTTGTAAAGAGGCTATTTTTGGGTCTCGAGTCGAACTCAACTGGAGCACGTAGTGGTCCCAGTTAGATGAACATCTTTGTATTTTCTTTTTGTTCACTAAGATTCGTGTTTTCTTAAATTATGAATTTGGGAGTTACTGGTTAACTATTAGTAGGGCTGTATTTATGAAATGCAAGTGACATCATCACTTTTGGAAATCATTTATGAAACAATGTGTACACGGAAGGTTCATGAAAGGAGTTGATTTAACCAAACGTAGCTTATTAAAGTTGATGGAAAAAGCGGTATTCAGTAGGTCTCATAACATTAATTATGCTCGTGGTTTGTGCCCTCCTGCTAACTAAGAGTACTTTACACTTTTTCTTCGCTTGTATTGTAAGAAAGAGAGAGGGTAATGTCTATTATTGGTTCAGCCATCGTTCTTGTTTTTGTTTACTTCCTTTTTGTGTAGCATGTTGAGAGTTATTCTACTTATTTTAGCTTGGTAAGCGGGAATATGGAGGTCGAGAAGCGGAGTTTGAAGGGAGGTTTCCTAAACTTATTTGACTGGAATGGCAGGTCCAGGAAGAAGCTTTTCTCAAACAACTCTGATGTACCTGGTACGGCTTTTATTAATTTCTACCTAGTCTTCAAGTTGAACCAAGTTAGAGGCATCATGAATTTCCAAGTTGTAATCTTCTGGCTTTTGGCTTGTAGATGGAATGAAACAAGGAAAAGAAAATGTGGAGGTTTCGACTAAGTCAAGGCTTCAGAGGGTAGTTGTTTTCAGTCTCTTGTAAATTCTTAATTTACTCTTTTCACTTCTTTTGGACCAGTAAAGTTTCTGATCTGTGCGCTCTTGCGTTGCAGAATTCTGTTGATAATTATGGAGTAAGCTCAAGTAACAATGAGAGCAGTGATTGGAACTACGCCTCTTCAGTGACCAGTGACGAAGGGTATGGTAGTAGAGCCCCTGGGGTGGTGGCAAGGCTTATGGGTCTTGATTCATTGCCCATTTCAAATGTTCCTGATCATTGTGTCAACTCATTTTCCGAGTGTGATCATCCTAGAGATATTCGCTATGATACTAGCACCCCAACATTGAAAAGCATTTACAGTGCTGCAACTAATGTCAATCTTTCAATTGAAGGGAATAGCTATTCGTATAAGGTGCAAAACCGACCAGTTGAGAGATTTCAAAGAGAACTTTTGCCTCCAAGATCAGCAAAACCTATTTCCGTAAGTACCAATAAGCTGTTATCTCCCATAAAAAATCCTGGGTTTATTCCATCAAAGGATGCTGCCCACATAATGGAGGCAGCTGCTAAGATCATTGAAGCACAGCCTGAGGCTGTAATGAGAGGTAAAGCACCATTAGTTGTTTCATCACCAGTTCCATTGAGGTTGTGGGATTTGAAATTGAAAATGGAGGGTGCTCGTGAGATTCATGCACCAAAGCCTCCAAAACCCAAAGAGCATCCAGCTGTTAAGTCAACTAAAGAGACAAAGTCAACCAGGAATTTGATACGGTCTGGAAAAGCTAATTCTAATAGTTTGAAAGCTAAGGGAAGACCATCCTTGGTTGCAGATCAAGCAAATGTCAATGGTCAAAAAGGGGAAAGAAAAGGTCTGGTTAGCAATAGAGATCTTGCAAATGATAAAGAAAGGAGTGAGAGTAGCTCCAATCGGGTATCTAATGTATTGCAGAAGACCACCCAAATGAGAAGCTTGGGGAACAGGAGGAATGATGTGCTTAAACAGAATAACCAGAAGCAAAATTCCATAACTGACAGACGAAGCTCAATTTCAAAGGCTGGTCTCAATGAGCAAGGTAGACGAACTCAGCTCACCGGTGGTACCATTGGGCCAAGTAAGAATGCATCTAAGGCTTCAGGAAATATTAGATCAAGGTCCTCAAAGACATCATCAGTGAAATCAGCCAAAGACCTTTCTTCATCTAGCTCAAGGACTTTCAGTCAAAAGAAAGGTTCCAGAAGTGCTGATTTTTCTTCAAAGCGAAATATCACCACTAATGTTCTAATAAGCAATGACAATAGGTACACAAGATGCAATGCTGATGTTGATGGAGATGTGGATTGGGGTGTAAATAGTAATCGGAAGGGCATGGATGTTATTTCATTTACTTTTACATCCCCAATAAAAAGAAACCTTGCTGAGGCCCAATCGTCAAGCCAAGTTACGGAAACCGATGATTGCACAAGTAGTAGTTTTGGACATTACAAGAGGAGTGGTAAAGACTTGGTCTTCTCATCGCCTTCTAGGAGTATAATTGGTGGAGATTCTTTAAATTTTCTGTTGGAGCAAAAGCTTAGAGAATTAACAGGCCGCATTGACTCCTCTAGTTTTGAAAGTTTCCAAGAAGATAATTCATTCAGTTCTCCCTCTAGTATGCAGGGTTTACTATCCTCCCTTGATGCAGTTAGCTCCATTTCAAGGGAAAATGAGAGTAGCATACAAATAGACCAGGATAAAGAGTCTTCGAGTAGCTTGCATGATTTTGATCGATCTTCAGTGGATGGCTCAAAAATAAGCACAAAGCAGATGCACCAGGTTTGTTTTTTCCCTGTAAAAACCTATTAATTATCCTGCATTCCAATGCACCAGTTTCACCACTACATTAGGATTTTGCACTTGAAGGAGTAGTATAACATGATTGGTCTTAACAAATACAGTTTCTATAGTTTTCCATCTGCAGGTCTTTTGAAATTGCTCAAGAAAATTTAGTAATTTTCCTCGTGTCTAATTCCTTCTGATTTCATCTATCATATGTCAGAAGAGTCAACTCAACCTTGACCTTCTCTTCCATTATCTGCTTAGGAGGGGCCAAGTTAAGCAAAAGGTATTTAAAATACAATAAGGAAATTGTTCTGTACTGAATACATGAAGTTGCAATGCATGATGATCCTCTGTATCAAGCATATTAATATGTGAAAAAGAACTATTTCTTTGGCATATGCACATTGCACATTGATAATTAGATGTCACTTGTATAAATCAGAAGAGTGTCATCTGTTCTTTTCTGCAAATCTTTGTAGACTTAATGACTTCAAATCCATTATTTATTTCATTGTTTCAATAAGTACAAGATCATCTTTTAGGCTTTTCAGAGTATACATTTACTTGAAGTGATGTTCTCCATAGAAATCAATGTCCAACATCTTAAATGTGATGGCAATTAAGCTATTTTATGCATATAAGTTGGAGCTCCTTTCATGTGCTTGTGCTTTATGGCTAGTAGTACATATGTATTAAGTGGACATGTCCTTCAACCGTAATTGTTAATGCATTCAAGACATGGTGCAGCAGGTTCAAGCCTCCGAAGCAAGGGAAGACTCTGGCCACCATGGCAGTGGCAGTGGCAGTGGAACCTTAAAAGTGCTGGACTATCAGAATCCAAGCCCAGATTCAATCCTTGAACCTTTATTTTGTAATAGAAACTGCCAGGATGGCATGATTACTCAACAATGTAAGGGGGCATCCTTTCTCCCTCACTTGATGCTTGTGTCAGAGAATATTTGTTTGCTTTTGCATATGGATTGGGTTATGTTGCAAAAAGTATACTATTTCAGAAATTATTTTGTTGGCTGATGATCAAGACTCAAAAGGGCTAATGACCATGATATGTATTTTGCTAGATTTCAGATCTTTTTCAAGCCATCAGGTCAACATGCAGACATTTTACAAAGCATGGTATTTGGTTAATTATAGTTTATTAATCAATAGATGAGTTTTTATGATTTTATTTCTAAAGAAACACTATTCTTGGGAAATTGGGATCTATTCAAATCTAACTTTATTGCAATTCATGAGTTTAGAAGAATTTCCTACTTATGAGCTCTACTGTTCTTGGAGAGTTTGGGTGGTGGAGTTGGGTCTTCTATTCAACTCAACATCTCATAAATCTGATATTAACTTCTGAGTCGATGCTCTATCTATGAGCTCCTATATGTGATTGCCCGCATCTTTCCAGTTTTATTTTCTTCCATGCATGGTCTCTGTTAAAGTGCTGTCATTGAATAGGGTGATCTTCATTTACAGGTGATGAGGAAAACTCATATGCTCCATCTCCTGAAGTCTCAGATTGTCTCTCTGCAACTGAATTTCCAACGTGTGAAGATGATGCCGAAGTGACATGCTCAACCTCTTCTTCATTTATGATGGACGCAGAAGAAAAGCATGTCATTGAAGCATCATTAGATCGTATATATTCCACTCAATCAGGCAACTGGGAACTAGAGTACTTGAGGGAAGTAATTCAAAATGAGAGGTTAAATTTGGAAGATTGTGCATTCAGGGACAAGATTATAAGACCAAATCTCTTTGATGAGATGGAGAGTCAGGGTTACAGACCAAGTGAAGACGATGACTGCTCCAAATTGAGGCGAAAGGTCTTGTTTGATTGTATTAACGAAATCTTGGAACTAAAATGTGGTGGCCTCTCTGTTGGTACCTACAAAGCATGGACTGCATATGCCTCAATGGTTCAAAAGAAAAGATGGCTTGCGGATGAAGTCTATAAAGAGATTTCGGTTTTGAGTTGTGTGGGAGATACGATGGTGGATGAGCTTGTGGATGGGGATATGAGCACTCGGCATGGTAAATGGACCGATTTTACAAACGAAATGTTTGAAGAAGGTGTAGAGATTGGGAATGAGATATTAACTTCTTTAGTTGATGAATTAGTAGCTGACTATTGATGTTAATGATTCAAAATTGGCATGCCACTAAAGCGGAATGCAGCATATTATTGGATTTCGGAGTAGATTCTGTATAACAACTCCCATTTCTGAACTGTAAACAAGAGGGGTAATTTAAAATTACAGAATATCATAATGTTGCGGTAATGAATATTTTCTTAGCTTGGTTCTGGGTATAACACGTTATTGGTTTACATTCAGGAATTCTCGTTCCAGTAATCATGCATGGAAGGAACAAATGTTCGATTGATTAGATCATGATTTACTAAGCCATAGCCAGGAGGCGTAGATAGTGAAAGTGATGCCAGCTTCTTTTGGCTGTGCTTTGATATACCATCTCTAGCTGACTTTGCATGGTGGATCCGGTGAACGTGTTTGCTGTTGCACTGAAGGAGAGTAATTAAGAGGCTTTGGATTTGAATGAGTAGCAATCTAATGCTGAGCCTTCCTGTCTTTATCTATATATTTATATGGCTCGAGTGCACTGCAATGTGGTACATCTCAAGCAAGAATTTAAGCTACATTTTGGGTCTGAATGGTGAATATTTGTATTTGATATTATCATCATTAAGGGAACCGTATATAAGGTAATTTGGAAGCGGGTTTCTCCTCAGGTAGGGTGAGTACGATTCTTATTTGGCACTCCAAAGTGGCAATCTTTACAACAAAAACTAACGAAAATAAGAAGCCTGCGGTAGTAGTAAAGGTGAAAGCCCGCCGGCCAATGAAACGAATTATATAATAAAGGATGTAATTGCGGGTGAAGGAGCTAATGTGACACATTAAATACTGTCATTAGAGTCAATGATAAAGATCCGCTTAATTTCCTAGAATGTTCTAGAGTGTACCTTGATGCATTGGACCTTGGTTGGTGGGGGCTAACTTGATTCATTTGTGTACATGGTAGGTAAGGTTAGATTATTGTTGTTTGCTTGAATAGATTTGAATCATCCATTTGCGGTTACTTCATCAATATAAAAGACTTCTCATCTCATTTGTAGAGCATCCAAGTATTTAAGTTCGTTATTTACTATTGAAAAACTTCTTCCTCTAACTTCTTTTCTAATACGTGTGTTATTGAATGTTCTCAAAAGAAAAATTGACTTATCCTCTCAGCGGTGATAAAAGAGCCTAAATGTCACACAGTGTGGTGATTAAAGTATTTAGCATATGGCAAGCGGTTTCATAGTGACTTTTTAATTGAAAATGGATGGAAAAGACATTTAAGAAATCACTGCTAGGTAGAAAGGTTCTTCAATAACTCCTTTTATAGTCAAGGTGTCAATGATTCCAACATGGTCCATATAAGCGAAGCACTAGTAGAAGCTAGGGTTTTTAATTTCAAAACTAATGACGTCTTTATAGACCGTGTTTCAACAATGATTTGAGACTAGCTATTGGTTGGCTTAGGTTGAGCATGTGGCTAAAGTTGATCTATGAAGGCCTAAGAACTTTTGTGGGTATAACAATGAATGGAAATTGATAACCTATTTTGAGCATTTCAATCACTCTAAAAGCTATTAAATATTAACTAGTCTCTCTTGAGTATTAGTCAATTTAATAACGAAATGTTCAATGCTCTAACTTTCGTTGAATAATGGCAACATTTTACTGCTTAAGAAGCCTACATCCTAAATGGTTACAAGGGGATACTTGTACTCTCATCCTCATTTAACTCCATGTTACTAAAATCTACTCGACCAAAAACTTGCCTCTTTATCTCTAAACATGTTAGATTTAGAAAAGTTCATTTAAGCTATTTTTTTGTGAGACAATGTCTTAGGGAAAACCACCAATAAAAATTAAAACCCATTGAGTATCAAGTCTCCCATCACACCATAAATGAATGTAAATGATAGAATAAATAACTAAAAGCACTCGAAACATCCTTGAAATGAACTTAAAGTGATTCTAGCAAAAGAAAAAAAATTAGAACCATCAAAAGAAATAACAATTCTTGATAGTTTTACCAAGTTGTCGCATTGAAATCTACTAATGTAACATTAACTACATTATTAGGATTTAGCACAACTTAAATAAGTGACAACAAGAAGCTCAACGAGCGTAGAAGACTATGTAGCAAATGGGGTCGAATAGAGATTTATGGACTTCATTTAAATGGTCCCTTATCCTTTTGAATGAAGTTACATGGAATGGAACTATTTTGCTTCAAGGCTACTTCACGCTCTGAGGCATTCAAATGAAGTCGGACATTAGCTGACATTGATCTTCAGGGGTGAATTCAAACGAATGCCCTGTAGGAACATTTGAAGGGTCCATATCTTCTCATGTGGACACCTTCTTCACTCATATGCTAAGCTTAGGCATTCAGAATGGCCTCTGTTTTTTACAAAAATCTCCAACTTTTGAGCTTCTTCTCCTCCTTGCTTGCCTTGAGATCTACCTTGAGGGTCATCGTTACATGGTTTTCACCTGTAAATCAAATAAAACACCTTGTATTGCAGATAAGGGTATAAGCTAAAACTGATTTTGAGCACTTATCAGAGATGCTTCGTACGACACATCCAGGAACACAACCATTATTGTTGTGGTACCCAAAGCAAGACAGATAAGAAAGTATAAAGGAGTGATACATGAAGACTCTTACTGCAATACGATAATCCCATTTACAAAATTTAGGCCAACTTGCTTATTAGAGTCTATGCAAAGTTGTAGAGATAAGAATTTATTTCTCTGAGCAAAAGTCCCAAAGTCAATCCCATACTCTTAACAAATAGACTCGCCGAACTTTCATAGAATCCTCATGAGACTGAGTTAATTTTAAACTAACCCATAAGCATGTACTCGTAACCCTCGACTGGAGCAAAAAATTAGTCAATAAAGTAGGTAACCTTAAAACCGAAAACAAGATAAAACAGAAAATTGGATATCATCACGTAGCCCTTATAGACCAACACCACAAATCGCCAGGGGGGGGTGGGGGGATGATTGGTCACACCCCCATATATGCTTGATGGCTCATTCTTGAAATCAATCAATCCCTTCTCTTCTTTTGTCTCAAAATCAAATCGGATCATTCCTATTCCACAACCAATATCCAAGAACTTGAGTCATTCTTAACAAGTTATATTTTGTATGTGGAAAAAAAAAGAAAAAAAAGAAACCACCATTAGCTAGGATCAATAAGGAGAAGTAATGAGAATGTACTGCTCAGGTTCAATGTGCCTCATGACCTTTGGATCAATTGCAATATGACATGTGCATAGACATTACAAGGAGATTTATGCATCCGAAGACAGTTATTAATGCTACTATGTATTTAAAAAAGAAGGAAAATAAGAGAAGAATTGTATAAAATTGATTAAAATTACTGAAAAGGGATAAATACACAAAGTTTTCTACATTTATAAAATTCAATTAAGTACTGTATGGTTTAATTAAGTCATTAAAATCCACTATGCTTATGTCAAAATTCAAACAAGTCTGTTGTATTTTAAGTGTGTCTAATTAAGTCCTCTAGTTTATGATGTTGCACTAAGTATGTTTCTATATTAGTATTTCTCATGTTGTATGGCTATATACATAAAGGATTTACACATCAATGACTTAAACAATTCATTTAAAATATTAAAAACTTTACTAAGTTTTGGTACAAGTATCAATAACTTAAATAATTCACTTAAAATATAAAAAAATTAATTCAATATTTATACAGACATTATAATTAAAAATGTGATATTTAAATCTAATTTATCCAATATGAAAACCAGTATCTATATCACCACGTTATAATTAAAAATATGATATTTAAAATAATTATCCTATTACTAAAAACTTATATTTATCAATCAACAATTGTTTTTACTAACAACAACACAAAATTAAGCTGAGATTGGATTCAACATGTTATTTTAAAGGACGTGGTCTTATACTTAAACCTGTCTTCATTTCAAAGGTTGTTATTCCTTGATTTTTGGGTGTTTTAGGTCCTATATTTGAGGCTTCTAGGTACTAGTACAAATTAAAAGAATTATCTCAACTCATAAAAGATGAGAGCACAGTTCTGATGCTAACCAATTCTTATTGTTTTATACATAATTAAAAAAAATAAAAATCCAAATCACTAGATAGAAAAATTTTATTATGCTATAACTTATAAGGATCTTATTATAAATTGTACTACTCGTGGTGATTAGTAGATTAACATTATTAGTAAATATTTTACGATATATTAATCATTGGCTTTATATCATATGATTTGTAGCTAGATATATAGAAATAAGATCAGAAGACGTAGTTCGCAATAATTGGTGGTTCTTTTCGATATCAAAATCTACAACGGGATACGGTCATGAGCTAGCCGTTCATACTAATATTATAATTTATCAATCCGTGTGCCTATGGTCTCATCTTCTATCAAATCGTTGACCCACTTGTGTAATATTGAAAAGGAAAGCCAAATGCACTAGAGCATCAAGACTTGCCTATCTGCCAATATTTTAAGTCGTCTTTATTCACAAAAGAATAACTCTTTTTATCAGACCGGTCGGCCCAACCACTTTACAATTTTGTTCCGCCGACGTGGTGCATATGATTCAACAACAATATATGGACAGGACTCAAACACATGATTGCTATATTTCACTTCCATCTGGATGTTCTATGTAACGGGGGAAATTGAATTAGGGTTTCTAGCTGTGGGTTCGAGGGAGTCGAGAAGAAAGAAAGGGAAAGTAACAAAGAGGAGCAGTTGTCAGAGTAGAGTAGAGAAGTGAAGTGAAGTGAAGTGATGGCACACGTGTAGCAGGTTAGGAAAGGGTGCTGTCGGTCGGTCATGGTTAGTGGACCGAGGCCGGGTAGGGAAAATACAGGCCAAGGCTCATGGGCAAGTTATTGGGCCTGTGAAGAAGAAGAGGCCCATTCCGTAGGCTATCCACCATCCATTGAAGCCGCACATAGTAGGAAGAGCAGATTCCAGAAAAATCCCATAACAAACTCACATGGGTTGTTAGTGCTTTATCAACAACCTTATCAAAAACAATATTACATATAATATTCATGTAAGAGAGGAAAAGAGAAGTTTTGTGAATCAAAAAACAGAAAATTTTCCTCCGAATTTGGCTGATCAATTTGCATTCGAATTGATCCAAATATCCCCGTTACAAGTGATATCAGAGCGGTTGTTGCCATGGAGACTCGTGAATCTAAGAAGCTGGATGAAGCCGTGCGCAGTGCTGTGAAGGAACACACAAAAGAAGCCCTTAAACCCATTCACAACACATTAAAGAGGATGTAAGAGCTGATGGATCAACAGATACTTACCATTGCTGAACTAAAGACGAGTAAGCTTGATCGGTTGGAAGCATCTGGCTCCACGGCAATAGATTTGGGTAAGTTACCTAAAACTGATGATAAACATGGGTTAACATTAGCTCACACTGTAGCGGTAGGAAACCATTTTCAAACACAAGCACCTAGGGTGGATTTTCCATCTTTTGATGGCCACGACATTAAGGATTGGTTATACAAGGCACAACAATATTTTGAAATTGATTCAACTCCAGAGGACTGGAAAATTAGGGTGGCAGCCATGTATTTAAAGGGAAGGGCTTTGAAATGGTATCATGCATACATTTAGACCCTTGAGGATAACCATGTTGTCACTTGGAATGAATTGGTTAAGGCTTTACAAGCCAGATTTGGGGAGAAGGCTTATGAGGACCCTATGGTTGAACTTAAAGAATTACACCAGCAAGGATCGTTGCAAGATTATCTAGAGGAGTTCGAGCACCTAGTTACTCAGGTCAGATTACCAGAAAATTACTTGATTAGTTGTTTTATGAGTGGTTTGCATCCATCCATACAGTACCCTATTAGAATGTTTAACCCACATACCCTATAAGAAACTTACTCACTAGCCAAACTACAAGAAGCTAACCTGTTGTCCACCAATCAATACCTTAAGACACCCCGTATAACCCACAATTCAAACACATCCAACCTCAACCCTTACCCACCTTCTAGTAAAACCCAGACCTACCCTAAAAACACCACCACCACCAGTATGAACAAAACCAACATCAACCCAAACACCAATAGTCCCACTAAATACTACAACCCACCCAGACCATCAAACACATTTAACCCTCAAATGCGACTAACTAAGAGATTGACTCTCAAGGAACTAGAAGAGAAGAGAAGGAAGAAGCAATGCTTCTGGTGTGATGAACCTTTTGGTCCAGGACATCGTTGCAAGAAGAGGTTGAATATGCTGGTAGTGGATGTAGAGGAGGAACCCATAGAGGCAGATGATGAGGAAGGATCTCAAGTAAGGGTTGAGACTGACCTTGCCAATCTCACTCTCAACGCCTTGGATACAGGAAGAGGATCCTCTCTAAGTAGCATGAAGATACAAGGGAGCTACAAAAGAAGGAAGGTGGGAATTCTCATTGACACTGGCAGTTCATTGAACTTTATAGATGAACGCCTTGCTAAAGGATTTAAATGCCCCCTTACTGACATTTCCCCAATGAAAGTAACCTTGGCTGATGGCACCGAGGTTTATAACACGAGTAAAATTCCCAATTTTACTTGGAAAACATAAGGATACGAGTTTGTGGCAGAAGTTTATTTGTTAACCTTGTCTGGATGTGACATTATCCTAGGACTACCTTGGTTGGAATCATTGGGTACTATACGTTGGAATTTCCAACACTTAACCATGGATTTTGAGTTGAACAAACAGAAATACAGATTGGTGGGAAACAGGGAGCAATTGAAGGTTATCAAGTCATCTAAGTTGAGTAGAATTATTGCTAGTGGAAGAGTCGTGCAGTGTGAATGTTGGATGGTATAGGCTAGGGATGAGAGGGCTCAAGATGGATCTCATCAAAGTTTACACCCACTTGTCATGGATATACTGGAAGAGTTCTTAGATATATTTGAAGAACCCCATGGATTACCTCCAATCCGGGCACATGATCACAGAA
This sequence comes from Laguncularia racemosa, assembly GCA_037954665.1. Taxonomy (NCBI): domain Eukaryota; kingdom Viridiplantae; phylum Streptophyta; class Magnoliopsida; order Myrtales; family Combretaceae; genus Laguncularia; species Laguncularia racemosa. The sequence goes on from JBBMOL010000056.1 coordinate 2,630,595, forward strand.
TACCACTACAAGAGGATTCAAAGATAGTCAATATACGACCCTACCAGCATTCCGCAGTACATAAGACAATATTGGAAGAAATGGTCAGGGAGATGCTTTTGAGTGGAACTATTCGACACAGCCACAGCCCATTTGCTTCACCAGTAGTCTTGGTGAAGAAAAAAGACAACACGTGGCGCATGTGTGTTGACTTCCGCGAGTTGAATAGGCAGAGGGTTAAGTATAGGTTTCCAATACCTATCGTTGAGGATCTATTTGATGAGTTAAATGGATCTGCCTACTTCAGCAAGCTAGATTTGAGATCGGGCTATCATCAAATAAGGATGTGCCCTGATGATATCTACAAGACAACCTTCAAGACACATGAAGGGCATTACGAGTTCTTGGTAATGCCCTTTGGCCTAACAAATGCTCCATCTACTTTCCAAGGGCTTATGAATCATATATTTAAGGCCTATTTGCGGAAATTCGTCTTAGTCTTTTTTGACGATATTTTGGTGTACAGCCCAACACTTGAGGACCATGGACAACACCTACGAACTGTTTTTGGTGTTCTTCAACGAGAACAGCTTTACCTTAAGAGGTCTAAGTGTGTCTTTGGAGCAACACAGATTGAATACTTGGGGCATATTATGAGTAGGGCAGGAGTTGCTACTGACCCTAAGAAGATCGAGTCCATTGTTAAGTGGCCAGTTCCTAAGAATATAAGGCAACTAAGAGGCTTTTTGGGATTGACAGGCTATTATAGGAGGTTCATCAGTGGATATAGTGTTATTGCAAGCCCCCTTACATTGTTGTTAAAAAAGGACAACTTCCACCGGGGATCATACCTGCTTACAGGCTTTTGAAACTCTCAAAGCAGCTATGGTAAGTTCCCTAGTTTTAAGCTTACCAGATTACACTAAGGGATTCGTAGTAGAGACGGATGCTAGTGGGGATGGAATTGGAGCTGTTTTGATGCAAGAATGTCACCCAATAGCCTTCCTAAGCAAGACCTTATCTCAAAGACAACAAGGGTTATCTGTATATGAGAAGGAATTGCTAGCCTTAGTGTATGCAATGGAAAAATGGCGGCACTACTTGATGGGACAACACTTTGTGATCAAAACTGACCATCAAAGCTTAAAGCACTTGTTAGAGCAACGACTAGTTACTTCTAGTCAACATAAGTGGTTAACTAAGTTGTTAGGAATGGATTACGAGATACAGTACAAGAGTGGACAGACTAACACTGCTGCTGATGCCTTATCCAAATTGGGTCATGCTGAGTTGAGAACCCTGAAGGTGACCATCACCACCCCTGAACTGATTCAAGAAATTAGAGACAGCTGGAAGTTGCCAGGAGGCTACTAAGATGTCTTGAACCAACTGGAGGTAGGAAAGGTGTGTAAAAATTTCACCCCGAATCATGGAATGTTGAGGAGGAAGGGTAAATGTGTGGTAGGACCTTTGAGTCCCTTGAGGAGGAGACTATTGGGAATGTATCATGATGGGGTACTTGGTGGACATTTAGGGGCCCATACTACTTACAAGAAGTTAGGTGTTGTGTTCTACTGGCCCAAGCTAGAGAAAGATGTGAGGCAATATGTACAAGATTGAGAAATCTGCCAACGACACAAATTTGAAAATATAGCTACCTCGGGGTTACTGCAACCATTACCAGTACCTAACACCTGTTGGGTTGAAGTTATCATGGACTTCATAGAAGGTCTTCCTAAATCCCAAAGGCGAGAGGTGATTATGGTAGTAGTAGATCGCCTAAGCAAATATGCACATTTTTTAGCCTTGCCTCACCCATACACAGCTCCCCAGGTGGCCAAGTTATATCTGGAACAGGTGTTCAAGCTGCATGGGTTACCAGAAAGTTTGACTAGTGATCGAGATCCTATATTCATTAGTCATTTTTTGCAAGAATTCTTTAAGCTACAAAGGGTCGAGTTGAATTTGTCCACAGCTTACTATCCACAAACAGATGGACAAACGGAGAGGGTCAATAGATGCTTGGAAACCTATCTCAAGTGTATGACTAGTGATAGTCCTAGGAAATGGGGGCAATTTTTAGCAGTGGCCGAATGGTAGTATAACACTAACTACCACTCGAGTGCTAAAAAGACTCCTTTTGAGATCCTATATGGGTATCCTCCCCCATTACACCTTCCATACATCCCAGGGGACTCACACAATGCCACTGTGGACAGCATGTTGACCAAAAGGGAAGAAGCAATTAAGATCCTAAAGTTTCATCTCGGGAGAGCCCATAATAGGATGAAACAACAAGCCGATAGGAAGAGAACTGACCGAGAGTTAAACATTGGAGATAAGGTTTTACTTAAACTTCAACCCTATCGGCAAGGAAGCTTAAAGAGAACCCAAAACCCTAAGCTAGCAGCTAAATATTACGGGCCCTACAAAATAATAGACAGGATAGGGAAGGTAGCGTACCGATTAGAGCTGCCAACAGAAGCGGAAATCCATCACACCTTCCATGTTTCACAGTTGAAGCGTTACCACGGCTTTGGAAGTGACCATTTTCCCTCACTACCTGCAGTAACTGAAGAAGAAGAGTTAGATCCAGTACAAATATTAGATAGAAAGATGGCAAAAAAGAGGGAATATCGCAGAAACCATGGGACTCATCTTATGGCGAGATCATTCCCCAGCAGATGCGACGTGGGAGTTCTTGGAGGATTTGAAGCTCAGATATCCCTATTCTCCCTTGTGGGCAAGGGAATTTCGAGAGGAAGGGACTGTAACAGGGGAAATTGATTTAGGGTTTCTGGCTGTGGGTTCGAGGGAGTCGAGAAGAAAGAAAGGGAAAGTAACAGAGAGGAGTAGTTGTCAAAGTAGAGAAGTGAAGTGAAGTGAAGTGATGGCACGCGTGTAGCAGGTTAAGAAAGGGTGCTATCGGTCGGTCACGGGTAGTGGACCGAGGCCGGGTAGGGAAAATACAGGCCAAGGCTCGTGGGTAAGTTATTGGGCCTGTGAAGAAGAAGAGGCCCATTTCGTAGGCTGTCCACCATCCATTGAAGCCGCTCATAGCAGGAAGAGCAGATTTCAAAAAAATCCCATAACAAACTCACATGGGTTGTTAGTGCTTTATCAACAACCTTATCAAAAACAAAAATTTTGTGAATATTCATGTAAGAGAGGAAAAGAGAAGTTTTGTGAATCAAAAAACAGAAATTTTTCCTCCGAATTTAGCTTATCAATTTGCATTCGAATTGATCAAAATATCCCCGTTACATTCTATCTGATTTAAATGCAATCGGATTGGAGTTTACATTGGGTAGAACTTGGATTTAACTTTTGAAACTGAGATACATGGGTTAAAAAGGCTATTCATGCAGGAACATTGTCTTCCCTACATTAAATTCGTACAATTCAGACTTATGTTCTATTAGCGATTTGGGGGTCGGTGGCACGTTAACCTTAAGCCATAATTTTCGGAGCCTATTCAAGCCCTTTGTAATCGTTGTACACTTTGTCTACATAGGATGTGCGATTCACAAGGCATTAAAGCAAAATTTCATCCATTCAAACACACCTAGGTGTGACTGAGCTGCTTGTTAAGCTATGCAACGGAAGATAACAATATCAAATCACATGGAACAAAGAAGAAAAAAAAAAAAAAAGGAACTAAGAGAAAAGATGACCACGGCTTTCTTGAAAAATTGCAATCTAGGAGAAGCGGCATTCACAATAGTTAAGAGGTAGATAGGAATAATAAAGAAAATAATATACAATGATTAATATAAAGATTCGAACGTTTAAATTATAAAAATATATTATCAACGTTATATTAAGTAATTTGAATAGATAATCGATTTTTTCTATAATTAAAATAGAAGATTAACGTTATGGTAATTAATTCAAATAAAAAATTAAAATTTGGGAAGTTGTAAAGTAAAACTAAGTTTTAATCCTTTATTGAATCACTAATGATAACATTGATAATTTATTTTAAATACTTAAAAGTTTGATCATCTATTTAAATCATTTATTATAATGTTATTCTTTTACTTTAATCATTTAAAAGTTTAATTTTCTATTTGAACCTAACCTCAAATGTTGATCCTTTTTGTGTAATTTTTCCAAAAATAATTACATAAAACTCCTATTGGAGTACAACAATCTTACTCATGGATGCCGAACTAAACCCATTTATTAAAGTCAACATAGAATTACAAAGATAACCTATCTCTGCTCAGGAGTTCCTAAAGCTACTCTAGACCACACTAACAAACTTATTGAACTCTCACAAACTTTAATGAGATTGAGCCAACCTTAAACTAAACTCTAAACACTTATTTACAATCCTCAGTTGTAATAGGGAGCAATCTAACAAAACATGTAGCTTCTAAAAATGTGAGATAACATAAAATAGGAAATTAGATGTCACATTTACATAACAGTCTACCCTATATACTCAAAAATAGTTTATCATTCTTTTTCTTGTTTTAAAACCATATAAGATTTGTTTTCTTTTGCAACAAGTTGTATTGTATTTGTAGATAAGGGTTTTGTGTGATGTTGTCATGTGGATGGGTGCATGAATATCGCACTATTTGTGACCTCAAAAGAGTGACACATAAATAGCACTTCAAGAGAAAACTAAAGGAGAAAAGGCTAAGATAGGAGGAAGAATAAGCAATCTCAAACTATTTCAAACACACTTGTGGCAAGTAAGGGAGTTATTGAGTATCAACCTCATTATTCTTGATCAAGTATTAACTCGTTCTTTGTTTGAGCTTTATAGAGATTCATAAGATTACACTATTTCTCTTATCTTTAAAGCTTCTAAAGTCTCCAAATGAGAAGGCATAACTAAGTATTTATAGACTCTTAAATTAAATGGCATCCATCGGATTACATTGATGATCAACCGACAAGATTAAGCTTATTCATTTAAGGTTATCTTGATGTGCTTGCAATAGATTTGAGGCTATTAACCTTTCTTATTAAGTGTAAGCATATTTGAGAGAAGTTGGGAGTAGATGAACCAGTTCAGTGATCTCCGTTCCGATCCCACCAAGTTAAATCTCTCCAAATTATCTCAATTACAAATCAAACTCCCTAGATCTTATTACTTAGCTTAAAAAGTTAAACCTAAATAAATCAATAATGTAAATTTGACCCTATACAATATTCCAAAAAGAATTCAAACCATACTCAGCATTATTGAATCAACCATTTGTTGTTTTATCAATGATCTCTTGCTTGATATTTGGAAACTGTAGGGGACTAAATCTAATTTATAGACTTTTGGCCTGTTACTTTAATGGATTTGACTCTTTAGGCCGATGTGACAAGGCCTAAAGAGTAAAGTCCATTTTTTAGGAATGATTGGGGGAGATTTAGCATGATGGGCTTAAAGTAGGGTCCATTAGATTAGCCATCTAATGCAACATTTCTCAATAAGGCTCACACACTCACACTAAAAACCTCTAATGAGCTAAACCCATACAAAGTCCACATAAGGGCTCATTTGTCGAGAATCGTTGATCATCGTTACTATCCAACGGACTAGATTCATAGCTAGATACTATAAATACCTTATACCTTTTCATTTAAAAAGGACTTCTTTAGAAAAATGTGGTCACTTTGCTGGATTTTCCTCAAAAAGATCAAAACCAAAATCTACACGTACACACACGTCTGTCACAAAAGTGTTGAGCTTTATTCGGGATTGCCTACTTCTCCTCCCCATCTCATTCATCTTCGATTATCTTTATATGTGTCACTTCTTTTATCAAATCATGTGTAGTGCACTCTCACACAACACTCGTGTAACTCTCACACTAAAATCCACACACTTACATTTTTTGTGACTCCATTAGGGAGTGAAGTTGATGACCTTATGATGGCACCCCTGAGGAGAAGGATCCTTGATCCTAATGATGACATCAATCAAGGCGATAGGGTGAACCTTGAAGTTATCGAGCAGTTACCCCCTCTTGAAAGAACTGATATTACCAATACTACTCAAGAGTCTCATCTAGATAATGCCCAAATGGCACATGTCATCTAGGAAAACACTAGGATGATGAATTGGCTCATGATGATGCTCGCTTAGTGTATACCTGGTATAATGGGCTTCGCTGTTGCACAATAAGGAGTAGCTTCACTAAATCCTGTTGTTGTCGTGCGACAAGTCGCCCTTAGGTACCCTAATCCTTTAACCCAGCTCCTATCAATTAAGAAGTTGCCTCTAAGACTGAGGAGCAGCATCCTACATTAAATTCTATAGTTGCCCACCACTTACACTTGAGGCGAGAGGCCAAGGAATCCATATTAGCGGACCCTCATCCTCACGTGCTGCTACACCCTTATCCCGAGGTGTTATTAAAGGATCTACAACTCACCCCAACCTTGTTCCTATTACTCTTACAGAGGCTATAGTGTCTGCCCCTAGAAGCACATTTATCACTAAGGCGGATTTAGATATGTATTTGAAGGAAATATAGACAAAGTCCACCGTGGGGGTTATTGGATCTCAAGCTTCCTTATAACTAACGCATTGCAGCAAAACCTTATCCTAAGGATTATGTGAATCCTAAGTTCATACTTTTCAATGGGAAGAAAAGGAACGTTAAGGAACACTTGCCGAAATTTATCGAAACATTGGAGGTCTATGGGTTAAATGATGATTTGAAGGTAAAGAATTTTCTATATCTCTCACGAAGAAGGCATACACATGGTATGCCAATCTTCCACCAAGCTTAGTAGATTCATGTAGTAGTATGTGCATGATATTTTTAGAAAAGTTCTTCTCTACTCAAGAGAGAGTTACTTAGATCGACATGGGGTGAACTCAACAATAATCTAGGGAAGACCTAATGGAGTATATTGAACATTTTAGAGAATACTCTCTAAACATCAGAGATATTTGTGACGAAAAAGAGTAGGTGAAAATTTATATCCAAAGGATGTTCACTGAATATGTAGTATATCTAGAGAATCTGTCTTTGGTGTAATTTGCTACATTGGTTGAAAATGTGCAAAGGACCAATATTTCTATTCCAAAGCAAAGGAGTAGAGGTCCTAAGTTTAACAAACAAACCCCATATGTAAACTTAGCTTAAGAAGAAGGATCCAAAGGAGGAAAGAAGCCCAAAGATGAGAAACTAAGAATCGAGACTATGAGGGCCTCTATACCAGCATTAACATATCCATACCTAATAAAGATGGTACATGCTATGCTTGACATATGGTTAAGAGATGGAAATATCAAACTCCCAAGAGTTGAGCGCCTCCCTACTCCGGAAGAAAGGGATGACCTTAGATTTTGTTGGTTCCATAGAATTTTAAGGCATTTTACCAAAAGTTGCTTCACTTTAAAGAAAACCTTCAATGGGAGGGTATGAAATGGGGAGCTTATCATCGAAAATAATGATGTCAGGCACAATCTACTCCTAGCTCATAACAATCAACACAAGGCCATGAATGTTGTTACTCATGACCTCGTTACTATCGAAGTGGATGAGGTACCACCTATTGAAGCACATAAAGGAAAAGAGAAATTGAGTAAGAATGAAGGTGGAAAATACTCACTTGTTGTTGCAGCATTGTTGAAGACTTCCAATTTCAAGAATTTCTTCGATCTCCTTAGGTTTGATGAGAAAGTGAATAGTAGCGACTGCACTTGCACAAATTTCAGATGGACAATATGCTGAGTATAGCGTAGCATAGCCTATCAAGAGAATGGCTTATGCCCATGAGAATGCAATTTTATTCATAGATTTTGATATATGCATGAAGAATCTAAATCATAATCGTCCATTGTACGTAGAGTGAGTGCTTAATGGATATCCGGTGAAGAGGATATTCATAGACACTAGGTCCTCTTTGAACATCATGTCAAATACCACGTTTGAAGTTGCCAGAATTTATCCTAGGCGTTTGGTGAAGCAACCTCTATCAGTAAATGGCTTCAATCATTCTCCTACAAAGACACTAAGGCAGGTTAATGTGGATCTCAAAATTGGGCCTATCTATAACTCTATTACTTTTCACGTGATCCTACCACTTGCTTATAGGAAAGAAGTGGCTGCATGAATACAATTTGGTACCTTCAACGTTACATCAATGCATTAAAGGCCATTAGAAAGGCAAAGACATATTTATCTCCACAATGAGAAATTCCTTTAAGCAAGAGGAATCATACTTCCTTGAGATAACTTTTTTTTTTATGAATGTGCTGAGGAAAGAGAAACTACTATTGCGAGACCCTTCGGTATCCCATTACCTACTTAGGAAGAAACTCAAGGTAAGTAGCATAGAAAAAGAAAGATGTGTGGTTGTCAAGGAGGCAAAAAGAGGAATAAGCAAACAGAGAAGATTGAAAGTTTCATTAGGGCAGATGGGCGTAACGTATACCGCTTATGACGATTACAAGGGTCTAAAGAGGTGTGTTTATCTTTTTCGTATCCTAAACAAGTTTAGGAAATCCAACCTACCCCTTGACAGATGTAAGACCAAATCAAACCTTAAGCGGAAGAAATACAAGAATTTGATCTAGCGCTACCAGGTGAGTTGTTGTAGTCAATCTTCATCAGCAAGTGTCTTCTTTAGGAGATAGAGACCCCACTTGTTGAATTACTCAAGGAGTGTAGGGATGTCTTTGTTTAGACCTATGAAGAAATGTTAGGATAAAATCCTAGCCTTTTAGTGCATTGACTAAATATTGCATTGGGAGTCACTTCGATGAAGCAAGGACAGTAGATCTTCTGCCTTAAAGTCGAGGTGCAAATCAAGCAAGAGATTGAAAAGTTGCTTTGTGCCAATTTTATTAAGCCAATTGAACATCTTGTGTGGTTAACTAACGTTGTACCAGTGAGGAAGAAGAATGGCTAAATACGTGTCTGTGTTCACTTTTGAGATTTAAATAAGGCTTATCCAAAAGATGATTTTTCTTTGCCGAATATTAACACTTTGGTAAATGTAACTGCAAGCCATGAATTATTCTCATTCATGGATAGTTTTGATAGCTATAATAAAATCAAAATGGCCATCGAAGATGCCAAGCGTACTACATTTAGAACGCTAGTGGGAATTTTCTATTATACTGTTATGCCTTTTGGACTTAAGAATCTGGGTGCAACCTATCAAAGGGCAATGACCACCATATTTCATGACATGATGCACAACTTCATGGAAGACTATGTTAACGATATTGTCATCAAGTCAAAGAGAGCACTTGATCACATGATTTACCTACAAAAGTTTTTTTAACGGTGTCAGCTGTATAAACTCTGCATTAATCCTCTAAAATGCGTGTTTGGTGTGGCTTTAGGGAAGTTTCTAGGATTTGTGGTCCATAGGAAAGGAATTGATGTTGACCCAGCAAAAATCTAAGTTATACTATCCATGTCATCACCCGTTACTCTAAAGGAATTTAAAGCTCTCATGGGAAAGGTCTCTTACATTAAGAGATTTATGCTAACGCTAGCAGAGATTTCATATCATTTACATCAACTTATGAAGAAAGGGGTCCTGTTTGAGTAGAAGCAAACACATGAAGAAGCAATCAAGAAGATTAAGAAGATCCTAACCTGCCATCAAACCATGACAATGCTGGTGAAGAGATTACCATTAGTTTTATATCTTACCTCCACTGATAAATCAATTGAGGCCTTACTTGTGCAAGAAATAGATAGGTAAGAAAGACTGATATACTATTTGAGTCAAACCCTTCAAGGGAGTGAGGTTAACTACTCAGCTTGCAAAAAAACACTATCTTGTGTTGGTATTTGCTTAGCAAAAATCACAACACTCTTTCTTAATGCATAAGGTTGATCTCATCACGCATTCAGATCCCATTAAGTACTTATTGTCTCAACTAGCCTTGTAAAGTCAAGTTGCTAAGTGGCTACTCTTACTTGAAGAGTTTAATATCACAGTTTAGTCCCCCAAGGCTATCAAATCACAAGCCTTAGCTGATTTGTCGGCACACTTCCCGAATATGCATGAAAGCCTTATCATGGATGCTATACCAACAAAGTTTCATGAGGATTCCCTTATGATTGAAGTAAAAGGGGAGTGGTCACTTCAGTTTGATGGCTTTGCAAGAAGTAAGAGATAGGGAGCAAGAATTGTGATAACCTTGCCTAAAGGCCAAGAAATACCGCCAGCATTCAAACTTGATTTCTATTACACCAACAACTAGGCTAAATATGAAGCTTTGTTGCTAGGGTTGATATCCGCGCAAGTGGTGGGAGCAAATCGATTGTGCATTTGAGGTGACTCTAATTTGATCATTAAATAGGACAATGGTGAGTTTGGAATCAAAAACCTGGACTTACGCTTTACAGGACTGCAATGCAGGCTCTAGTGGCAAAATTTTAGTCGGTATGCTACAAGCATACAACTCAATCCATAAATAGATATGCAGATGCTTTAGCCACATTAGTGTCAAAAGTTCCAATCCATGATGCAAGTAATGCTTTAAACATTCAAGAACTTAAGAAGTTCATGCCATATACTGCATTGAATCTTATTGATGGGGACAAAGAAACACAAGATGATTGGCATATATCATTAAATGAGCAGTTAGCGCACTCGGGTGCAACTTCTAGATTGATAGTGAAAAACTTCATTAAAGTTAATTGATCATTATACTACAAAGGCCCATAGGGTGTGTTGTCCCATTGCATTGGAATGAAGGAAGCTCATTTAAAGCTAGACAAATTCCATAAGATTTAATGTGGAGAAGAGGGACCACCCATATACTATTGCATTCAATATGCATGATACTATTGGCCCTTGATGTCCAAAGATTCATTCCAAGTTCAAGCAAAGTACCACAGGTGTTTCGAGTTACCTAACAAGAAGGAGTGTAACTTTATGGCTAGCGCAAGAGATTGACGGCGTCCACATATTGACTATTTGAAAAACAATACATTACCTACTAATAATACGGATGCGAGGCTTGTAAAGAGAAAGGCAAGAAGATATGTTATGCATGAAAATGAATTATATAGGGTCTCGTTCATGGGAAAACCTCGTAGATGCATCACACCTCCTGAAATAGAAATGATATTAAATGAGGTATACGTTGGAGAATGTAGAGACCATTAAGGAGGAAGAAAATTATATTATCACTTGCTTGATATGGGCTATTATTGGCCAACTATGGAAACTAATGCCTTCAATTTATTAGAAGATGTGACGTTTGTCAGAAACATGGTAATACCATTTATGCCCCTGTAGTTATACTCCATAGTGTGACAACACTGGCCTTTCCATATCTGAGCATTTAAATTAATTGGCCCGATTCACTTGCCATCAAGAGGGTGTATCTGGATCTTAGTAGGAACTAAATGCTTTACAAAATGGGTTGAGGTTGCTCCCTTAAAAAAGGCTACGGGACTGGCAATTGCAAGTTTCATGAAGGAGAACATTATATGCAAATTCGGTATTCCGAAGCACATCTTGTCCGATAATGGTACTCCTTTCATTAGTTCTCATGTACGATAATTACTGGCTTTTATGGTATAAATTATGTCAAGTCTACGCCAACTATGGAAACTAAGGCCTTCAATTTTATTAGAAGATGTAACATTTATCAGAAACATGGTAATACCATTTATGCCCCTGCAGTTATACTCCATAACGTGACAACACTATGGCCTTTCCATATCTGAGCATTTAACTAATTGGCCCGATTCACTCACCATCAAGAGGGTGCATCTGGATCTTAGTAGGAACTAAATGCTTTACAAAATGGGTAGAGGTTGCTCCCTTAAAAAAGGCTACGAGATTGGCAATTGCAAGTTTCATGAAGGAGAACATTATATGCAGATTCGGTATTCCGAAGCGCATCTTATCTGACAATGGTACTCCTTTCATTAGTTCTCATGTACAGTAATTATTGGCTTTTTATGGTATAAATTATGTCAAGTCCACGCTTTATTACCCAAAAGACAGTGGTCAAGCAGGGGCCACAAATAAGAGTTTATTGAAGGTACTAAGTCGTATGGTGCATGACAACCACAAAGAATTGACATGATAAATTGCAGTTGGTACTTTGGGCATATAGGACATCAAAGCAAAAGCTAACCCAAGCAACATCTTTCTCTCTAATATATGGTACTAAAGCAATAGTCTTGGTGGAAGTCTTGATCCCTTCTATACGATTAGCTATCAATGCCGAGCTCGAACTAGATACCTTATGTATGCTAAACTTAGAAGCCTTGGAAGAGAGGCAAGACACTACTAAACATAAGTTAATCTATTACCGACAGAGACTAGGTATAGCTTACAATCGCCTGGTGAAAAAAAGATCATTTCAATAAGGCAACATTGTACTTCGAGTAGCAAATCATGTGCCGAGGTATTCCAGCATTGAAGTTTACACCTAAATGGGAAGGACCTTTTATTATTGAAGAGATTCAAGATAGTGGTTATTGTAAGCTTTGTAATATAAATATCGATGCTGTCATTACTCCTATCAATTTTCAATACATCAAAAGTTTTATCTATAACAAGTGGAATGTACATGAGGAGTAAATCAATGAAAATGCAACTCAAGTCATGAGAGTTTGCTTCTGACTTCTTGTGTCAAAACTATAATTTGTTGTTGCAAGGACAACAGCTTAATTCCTTAGCACACGTTATACGTATTACATTGCTCCCTTAAAAAAGGCTACGAGATTGGCAATTGCAAGTTTCATGAAGGAGAACATTATATGCAGATTCGGTATTTCAAAAAAATTTGATGGGTGTCGAATCCAACAAAAATAAAACCTACTCCTAAACAATTATATGATTTGCATATAGTGGTGAGTAGGGTCGAATCCACAGGGATTGGTAAATATATTTCTATTCAAAGAGAATAAAAGGAAAAGGAAAATGGGGGGGTTTGGTTTGTGAATTGAACAAAGTTAAAACAAGTTAAGAAAGTTGTATATTGATAAAAAGCCTAGCCAAAGGAATCAAGATGGTTTAATTCTAGGAATTGATCATCGATGCAAATGTTCTCTATTCTTGTTCCTAGATAAATTGGTTATGGTTATTAACAAGCTCTAACAACCTATCTCTCCTTACTTCCTCGATAACCTCAGACAAGCGCTTTGAACTATTTCTCTTATTGATTAAACAACCCTTAGACAAGCGCTTAGGATTTAATCTATCAATAGCATTAAGATCTAGAGAGACTACCAATTCATGCCAGTAGATTATAAGATAACCTATTTAAACATGATCACACACCGCCATAACATGAATTCGATCATCTCTTTTATAACCAAACATGTTATTGCGTCACTAAGACTAAAACAATCAAACAATTACGGATTTGACGTACTAGTTGACAATATATTAATTTGCTAATTGAGTAGAAGAGCTATATTCATACCAATCAACAAAGATAATAATGACAAAACGATCAGAAGATATATGAATACCCGAAAACAAAGAATAGAATAAATACAAGTCAATTAGACCTCATAATTCGTGGAGAATTAAACATCTATGACCCTTTGGCTAGAAAAGTAGCTTAGCTACTCATGTTCATCAATAAAACGAAAATTAAAAATAAAAACATAATGAACCGTGTTGCCTGCTCTGCCTCCGCGTTTCCTTCTTCAAGATCCAAGATTCCAAGATCAAAAGTTGTCCTAACCCTCTAGGGTTGGCTCTATTTATACTATTAGATGGATAACATGTGATCTTTTGCTAGCAAGATACGAAAATATCTTTCCTTTTTCAAGTAGATTTCGAGAAGTGAAGATACGTCTGCCTGGCACGCCCCACCACACGGCCATGGGTTAAGCCGTGCCATCCTCTGTGCATATTCTTCAAGTCTTCAACCGCGCCCAGTGTGAACCACGGTTACACACACGGCCAGATTTCAAGCCGTGCCTTCGTCTGTGCATAATCTTCAAGTCTTCATCCGTGTCCAGTGTGTAGCACGGTTACACCCACGGCTAGATTTCAAGTCGTGTCTTCATCTGGTTGATGTTCCACACTTTCTTTTCCTTGGCACATCTATCTTCCACCACGGCTTCAAGCACGGTTTATCCCACGGGTTACACCACGGCCGTGCCTTAAGCCGTGTCTCTCTCTATTCAAAGTCCTCATTTTCGCCTTCTTGTCCAGTGTGTAACACGGTTTGAACCTTGGCCGTGCCTCAAACCGTGCTTCCTCCGGTGGTGTAATTTCTTGTCTTGATCCAAGTTGTAGATGACTTCTCTAAAATACTTGAATTAGCATCCTTGACTCCATTTAACCTGATTTATCACGATGATAGAATTAAAGTACCATTTCCTTATGATTTCTATAAAATCAATAATAATTTAACACAATTTATACTATAAAGATTGAGTATAAAATGGCTCTATCAGATAGGGTTTGGGTTGGAATTGTTGGAAGTTTTGTGGTTTATTGCCATATCTGAAGTTAGGGTGATCCCTCCATCCGGGATTGTAAGTGTTTGAATAGGGATCATATTTCCTTTGTGGCTGTCTTGGGAATCCGCCTACAGCATTGGCGTGTTCATGGTTGTCATCTTGCAATGTGGGACACATGTCGGTCGAATGACTAGGAGCAGCACAAATTCCACAAGCTTTCACCTGTTGGGTATTTCCAAGAGCTAGCTGCTGCACAAGGGAGGTAAGATTAGAAATTTGATGTTCAAGGTTAGACACACTTACCTCATTTACCTTCCTTGAAGACGTATCGTGCCTATACCCAAATTGTTGTGAATTAGCAGCCATAATGGAGATCAATTCCCTAGCTTGACCAGGGGTTTTGTTTACTATGGCGCCTCCACTTGCAGCATCCATCATCTTTCTTTCCATCGGAAGTAGGCCTTCGTAGAGATATTAGATGAGGAGTTGGTCGGATATCCCATGTTGTGGGCAGCTTGCACACAGTTGCTTGAACCTTTCCCAATACTCATGAAGAGTCTCGGTGTCCCTTTGTTTTATACCACAAATTTCTCTTCTTATACCAGCGGCTCTGGATGCGGGGAAGAATTTGTCCAAGAAGAGTCTCACCATATCAGTCCAAGTGGTGATAGAACTTGGAGGCAAATAAAACAACCAATCTTTAGCTTTAGTACTTAAAGAAAATGGAAAAGCACGTAGCTTGATTTGATCGTCGGTTATTTCTTTCAAATGCTTGTGAGGATCTTCATTTTCAAGACCATGAAATGTAGGTAGCAGATGTATCAACCCAGATTTCAATTCGAATTCTACGGCTAGTTCGGGGTAGTGAAAACAAAGTGGTTGTTGATTCACATCCGGCGCAGCCAACTCCCTTAAGGTTCTCTCGAGATTTGCCATGTCTTCCTCTTTTTCAGAATCAAAGGATGAATCTGACAAGTCCGATACTAAGTTCGGTCCGGGGGATGATCTAGCTTCTTGTCGCAACCTCTTTAGAGTCTTCTCAATCTCCGGATTATAAGTTAGTTCACCTGTCTGAGAAGAACGAGTCATACAAGAATAGAAATAAATTTGACACCAATCCCCGGCAACGGCGCCAAAATTTGATGGGTGTCGAGTCCAACAAAAATAAAACCTACTCCTAGACAATTATATGATTTGCATATAGTGGTGACTAGGGTCGAATCCATAGGGATTGGTAAAGATATTTCTATTCAAAGAGAATAAAAGGAAAAGGAAAATGGGGGGGATTTGGTTTGTGAATTGAACAAAGTTAAAACAAGTTAAGAAAGTTGTATATTGATAAAAAGCCTAGCCAAAGGAATCAAGATGGTTTAATTCTAGGAATTGATCATCGATGCAAATATTCTCTATTCTTGTTCCTAGATAAATTGGTTATGGTTATTAACAAGCTCTAACAACCTATCTCTCCTTACTTCCTCGATAACCTCAGACAAGCGCTTTGAATTATTTCTCTTATTGATTAAACAACCCTTAGACAAGCGCTTAGGATTTAATCTATCAATAGCATTAAGATCTAGAGAGACCACCAATTCATGCCAGTAGATTATAAGATAACCTATTTAAACATGATCACACACCTCCATAACATGAATTCGATCATCTCTTTTATAACCAAACATGTTATTGCGTCACTAAGACTAGAACAATCAAACAATTACGGATTTGGCGTGCTAGTCGACAATATATTAACTTGCTAATTGAGTAGAAGAGCTCTATTCATACCAATCAACAAAAATAATAATGACAAAACGATTAGAAGATATATGAATACCCGAAAGCAAAGAATAGAATAAATACAAGTCAATTAGACCTCACAATTCGTGGAGAATTAAACATCTATGACCCTTTGGCTAGAAAAGTAGCTTAGCTACACATGTTCATCAATAAAACAAAAATAAAAGATAGAAACAAAATGAACCCGGTTGCTTGCTCTGCCTCCGCGTTTTCTTCTTCAAGATCCAAGATTCCAAGATCAAAAGTTCAAAAGTTGTACTAACCCTCTAGGGTTAGCTCTATTTATACTATTAGATGGATAGCATGTGATCT
Organism: Laguncularia racemosa; assembly: GCA_037954665.1. Lineage (NCBI taxonomy): Eukaryota > Viridiplantae > Streptophyta > Magnoliopsida > Myrtales > Combretaceae > Laguncularia > Laguncularia racemosa. Next base: position 2,647,049 of record JBBMOL010000056.1, read on the forward strand.
TTTGCTAGCAAGATACGAAAATATCTTTCCGTTTTCAAGTAGATTTCGAGAAGTGAAGATACGTCTGCCTGGCACGCCCCAAAAATTTGATGGGTGTCGAGTCCAACAAAAATAAAACCTACTCCTAAACAATTATATGATTTGCATATATTGGTGAGTAGGGTCGAATCCACAGGGATTGGTAAAGATATTTCTATTCAAAGAGAATAAAAGGAAAAGGAAAATGGGGGGGATTTGGTTTGTGAATTGAACAAAGTTAAAACAAGTTAAGAAAGTTGTATATTGATAAAAAGCCTAGCCAAAGGAATCAAGATTGTTTAATTCTAGGAATTGATCATCGATGCAAATGTTCTCTATTCTTGTTCCTAGATAAATTGGTTATGGTTATTAACAAGCTCTAACAACCTATCTCTCCTTACTTCCTCGATAACCTCAGACAAGCGCTTTGAATTATTTCTCTTATTGATTAAACAACCCTTAGACAAGCGCTTAGGATTTAATCTATCAATAGCATTAAGATCTAGAGAGACCACCAATTCATGCCAGTAGATTATAAGATAACCTATTTAAACATGATCACACACCTCCATAACATGAATTCGATCATCTCTTTTATAACCAAACATGTTATTGCGTCACTAAGACTAGAACAATCAAACAATTACGGATTTGACGTGCTAGTTGACAATATATTAACTTGCTAATTGAGTAGAAGAGCTCTATTCATACCAATCAACAAAGATAATAATGACAAAACGATTAAAAGATATATGAATACCCGAAAGCAAAGAATAGAATAAATACAAATCAATTAGACCTCACAATTCGTGGAGAATTAAACATCTATGACCCTTTGGCTAGAAAAGTAGCTTAGCTACACATGTTCATCAATAAAACGAAAATAAAAGATAGAAACAAAATGAACCCGGTTGCTTGCTCTGCCTCCGCGTTTTCTTCTTCAAGATCCAAGATTCCAAGATCAAAAGTTCAAAAGTTGTACTAACCCTCTAGGGTTGGCTCTATTTATACTATTAGATGGATAGCATGTGATCTTTTGCTAGCAAGATACGAAAATATCTTTCCTTTTTCAAGTAGATTTCGAGAAGTGAAGATACGTCTGCCTGGCACGCCCCACCACACGGTCGTGGGTTAAGCCGTGCCATCCTCTGTGCATATTCTTCAAGTCTTCAACCGCGCCCAGTATGAACCACGGTTACACACACGGCCAGATTTCAAGCCGTGCCTTCGTCTGTGCATAATCTTCAAGTCTTCATCCGTGTCCAGTGTGTAGCACGGTTACACCCACGGCTAGATTTCAAGCCGTGTCTTCATCTGGTTGATGTTCCACACTTTCTTCTCATTGGCACACCTAGCTTCCACCACGGCTTCAAGCACGGTTTCTCCCACGGGTTCCACCACGGTCGTGCCTTAAGCCGTGTCTCTCTCTGTTCAAAGTCCTCATTTTCGCCTTCTTGTCCAGTGTGTAACACGGTTTGAACCTTGGCCGTGCCTCAAACCGTGCTTCCTCCGGTGGTGTAATTTCTTGTCTTGATCCAAGTTGTAGATGACTTCTCTAAAATACTTGAATTAGCATCCTTGACTCCATTTAACCTGATTTATCACGATGATAGAATTAAAGTACCATTTCCTTATGATTTCTATAAAATCAATAGTTATTTAACACAATTTATACTATAAAGATTGAGTATAAAATGGTTCTATCAAATTCCCCCACACTTAAACTCTTGCTTGTCCTCAAGCAATTGCATCAAATCAATTGAGAAATCTATCATAGATTATACAAACTTTCTTTTCATCATTCCAAGCATCTATTCATTTGTAATTCATGACTTGTAATTTAATGTCTACTCTTCAACCCAATTGGTTTCCTGTGATCAAATTACTATGGACAAAATTCAATAGCTAATCTAAACAAAACAAACTTTAATCCTCATGTTTAGCAAAAGAATTTTTATTCCAAAATTAAATACTCAATCCACTAAGGAAAAACACCCAATTAAACTTCATTGGACATTAGCAAACATATAATCCTTGCAACATAAAGTAAAAGCATATAGTATAAGCTCTTTGCTAGATATTCTTCCTTATACATCTTTGTTTTATTCAATGAATGTTCACATTCATGTTCTTTTGATTTATTCAAGCATCTATTTTGACGGGTTTTTGCCCGCTTCTTTTCATGAACTTTTGCCTTTTTTGCCCTTATCGTTATAGTGAGTTCATTGAGTCGGCAACATCCCGAGCTCATCACTCAAGTGACCGGGTTTTGAGATACCCCTACGGACTCTTCCTCACTCTAACATTGAAGTTTGAATACTCTTAACTCAATTAGTTGAATCATTGGAGTAATGGCTATGCTTAATTCTTTTTTTTTTTTTTCACTAAGTGTTATGATTGCTTTACAAACAACTTCAAAGAGTATATAGTAGCTAATATACCCTAGAAGTAAACTTGTTTATTTTTCACTTAGGGACTCGACTTACTCTTAGACTTCCAATTCTAAAGCTAAATACAAAGTAAATTTGTTTCTTAAAGATTTCACTACTTAATTTTAACCATGTATTCTAATCACAGCAGTGGGTGAGTAAAACATTTGAACAAGTCAATTTCACATGTTGTAGATGCTTATTACAACATTTAGTACAATCTCTAGATTTCATGATAATTTTGAAAAATTTTTGCTTAAAATTGCTTAAGGACAAACATTCAGAGTATAAGTTAGTTCTCTATTCTCTATATTTTATTATCCTCTCCCCCACACTTAGCTTGAACAGTGTCCTCACTGTTCCTAATTCAGCACAATTGAAGAGGAATTAACAACATAAAGGACATTAGAGAATAAGAGAAAGGAAATATTGGTACTTCCCTGGTATTGGAGTGCTCCCTTTAAGCTCTGGAAAGTGCCATCTAATGATATGTATCCTTGCTGCAGCCGATCCAAAGAGTTCAAAACTACACTAAAATCAAAACAAACTAAACTAAAACAAAACAAAACTAAAACAAACCAAAACTAATGCAAAACAAAACTTGTTTTTTTTTTTTTTACATGGGTTGCCTCCCATGAAGCGCCTTTCTTTAACGTCTTTGGCTAGACGTTCCTGGCTAAATATTCGGATAAGGATTTGGATTCCAGCCTTGGTGCCTGTGGTAATGGGTTAATAACATCCGCAACAAAAACAGGAGATGGGTTAATAGCATCCGTAACAAAAACAGGAGAGATATCGTTAGGATGTTTCATGGCATCATAAATGTTAAATTTAATCACTTCACCATCAAATTCCATAGTGAGGGTGCCATCATTTACATCGATTTTCGTTTTAGAAGTCTTAAGGAATGGTCGCCCTAATAATATCAGTGATGAAGTATGAGAATCACTATCGTCCATGTCAAGCACATAAAAATCAGCAGGAAAAACCAACCCATTGACTTGAACTAAAACATCCTCTAGAACTCCCTCAGGATAAACATTGGACCTATCACAAGTTGAACAATAATACCCGTTTCCTTGAAAGGACCAACATTTAAACGTTGATAAACAGACAATGGCATGACATTGATAGAAGCTCCTAGATCACACATGGCTTTAGCGATTCCAAGATTACCTATTTTGCAAGGGATAGTAAACATACCTGGATCCTCGCATTTAGGAGGGAGCTTCTTCTGAATAATGGCGGAAACATTTTCACTCACACTAATCTTTTCATTTCCTTTCAGCTTCCTTTTGTTAGTGCATAAGTCCTTGAGTAATCTAGCATAGCACGGTATTTGCTTAATTGCATCAAGTAAAGGAATATTTACCTCGACTTTGCGAAAAGTTTCCAGAATCTCTTTTTCTTCCGCTTCCTTCTTGGATTTCGCTAATCTGGAGGGGAAAGGAGGTGGTATCAATGTGACCTTCGATGGCTCAACTAGAGACTTGCTAATCTGGTCACCCTGCTGGCTCGGAGTCGAAGTCTCTTTCTTGGTCTCTTCCTCAAGATTAGACGGATGTCTTTTCTTATTTGATCCCTGCAATTCTGTTCCACTTCTCAAGGTAATGGCATTAACGCTTTGCTTCGGGTTTGGAATAGTTTGAGAAGGTAACTTACCTTGAGTTTCTAACCTATTGACAGCTGAAGCAAGTTAGCTTACCTGATGCTCCAAGTTTTGAATGCTTTGCTTTGTTTCCTCCTGAAATTGTTTGGTATTCACAGCTAGAGACTTAACAATATCCTCAAGGGGCATACCTGAAGTGGAAGGAGCTTGGGGTACGTGGTCGGATGGCTTAGCCTGGAACTAAAATTTGATGGGTGTCAAATCCAACAAAAATAAAACCTACTCCTAGACAATTATATGATTTGCATATAGTGGTGAGTAGGGTCGAATCCACAGGGATTGGTAAAGATATTTCTATTCAAAGAGAACAATAAGAAAAAGGAAAATGGGGGGGGGGGGGGGGGGGTTTGTTTGTAAATCAAATAAAGTAAAACAAGGTAAGAAAATCAGATATTGGTAAAAGCCTAGCCAAAGGAATCAAGATGGTTTAATTCTAGGAATTGATCATCGATGCAAATGTTCTCTATTCTTGTTCTAGATAAATTGGTTATGGTTATTAACAAGCTCTAACAACCTATCTCTCCTTACTTCCTCGATAACCTCAGACAAGCGCTTTGAATTATTTCTCTTATTGATTAAACAACCCTTAGACAAGCGCTTAGGATTTAATCTATCAATAGCATTAAGATCTAGAGAGACTACCAATTCATGCCAGTAGATTATAAGATAACCTATTTAAACATGATCACACACCGCCATAACATGAATTCGATCATCTCTTTTATAACCAAACATGTTATTGCGTCACTAAGACTAGAACAATCAAACAATTACGGATTTGACGTACTAGTTGACAATATATTAACTTGCTAATTGAGTAGAAGAGCTCTATTCATACCAATCAACAAAGATAATAATGACAAAACGATCAGAAGATATATGAATACCCGAAAACAAAGAATAGAATAAATACAAGTCAATTAGACCTCACAATTCGTGGAGAATTAAACATCTATGACCCTTTGGCTAGAAAAGTAGCTTAGCTACTCATGTTCATCAATAAAACGAAAATAAAAGATAGAAACAAAATGAACCCGGTTGCTTGCTCTGCCTCCGCGTTTTCTTCTTCAAGATCCAAGATTCCAAGATCAAAAGTTCAAAAGTTGTACTAACCCTCTAGGGTTGGCTCTATTTATACTATTAGATGGATAGCATGTGATCTTTTGCTAGCAAGATACGAAAATATCTTTCCTTTTTCAAGTAGATTTCGAGAAGTGAAGATACGTCTGCCTGGCACGCCCCACCACACGGCCGTGGGTTAAGCCGTGCCATCCTCTGTGCATATTCTTCAAGTCTTCAACCGTGCCCAGTGTGAACCACGGTTACACACACGGCCAGATTTCAAGCCGTGCCTTCGTCTGTGCATAATCTTCAAGTCTTCATCCGTGTCCAGTGTGTAGCACAGTTACACCCACGGCTAGATTTCAAGCCGTGTCTTCATCTGGTTGATGTTCCACACTTTCTTCTCCTTAGCACATCTATCTTCCACCACGGCTTCAAGCACGGTTTATCCCATGGGTTACACCACGGCCGTGCCTTAAGCCGTGTCTCTCTCTGTTCAAAGTCCTCATTTTCGCCTTCTTGTCCAATGTGTAACACGGTTTGAACCTTGGTCGTGCCTCAAACCGTGCTTCCTCCGGTGGTGTAATTTCTTGTCTTGATCTAAGTTGTAGATGACTTCTCTAAAATACTTGAATTAGCATCCTTGACTCCATTTAACCTGATTTATCACGATGATAGAATTAAAGTACCATTTCCTTATGATTTCTATAAAATCAATAATAATTTAACACAATTTATACTATAAAGATTGAGTATAAAATGGCTCTATCAAATTCCCCCACACTTAAACTCTTGCTTGTCCTCAAGCAATTGCATCAAATCAATTGAGAAATCTATCATAGATTATACAAACTTTCTTTTCATCATTCCAAGCATCTTATTCATTTGTAATTCATGACTTGTAATTTAATGTCTACTACTTCAACCCATTTAGTTTCATGTGATCAAATTACTATGAACAAAATTCAATAGCTAATCTAAACAAAACAAACTTTAATCCTCATGTTTAGCAAAAGAATTTTTATTCCAAAAGTAAATACTTAATCCACTAAGGAAAAACACCCAATTAAACTTCATTGGGTATTATCAAGCATATAATCCTTGCAGTATAAAGTAAAAGCATATGGTATAAGCTCTTTGCTAGATATTCTCCCTTTTATACATCTTTGTTTTATTCAATGAATGTTCACATTCATGTTCTTTTGATTTATTCAAGCATCTATTTTGACGGGTTTTTGCTCGCTTCTTTTCATGAACTTTTGCCTTTTTCGCCCTTATCGTTATAGTGAGTTCATTGAGTCGGCAACATCCCGAGCTCATCACTCAAGTGACCGGGTTTTGAGATACCCCTACGGACTCTTCCTCACTCTAACATTCAAGTTTGAATACTCTTAACTCAATTAGTTGAATCATTGGAGTAATGGCTATGCTTGATTTTTTTTATTTTTTTTAAGTGTTATGATTGCTTTACAAACAACTTCAAAGAGTATATAGTAGCTAATATAACCTAAAAGTAAACTTGTTTATTTTTCACTTAGGGACTCGACTTACTCTTAGACTTCCAATTCTAAAGCTAAATACAAGGTAAATTTGTTTCTTAAAGATTTCACTACTTAATTTTAACCATGTATTCTAATCACAGCAGTGGGTGAGTAAAACATTTGAACAAGTCAATTTCACATTTTGTAGATGCTTATTACAACATTTAGTACAATCTCTAGATTTCATGATAATTTTGAAAAAATTTGGCTTAAAATTGCTTAAGGACAAACATTCAAAGTATAGATCAATTCTCTATTCTTTATAATTTATTATCCTCTCCCCCACACTTAGCTTGAACAGTGTCCTCACTGTTCCTAATTTAGCACAATTGAAAAGGAATTAACAACTCAAGGAACATTAGAGAATAAGAGAAAGGAAATACTGGTACTTCCCTGGTATTGGAGTTTTCCCCTTAAGCTCTGGAAAGTGTCATCTAATGATATGTATCCTTGCTGCAGCCGATCCAAAGAGTTCAAAACTACACTAAAATCAAAACAAACTAAACTAAAACAAAACAAAACTAAAACAAGCCAAAACTAATGCAAAACAAAACTAAAATAAAACCTACTCCTAGACAACGGCGCCAAAATTTGATGGGTGTCGAGTCCAACAAAAATAAAACCTACTCCTAGACAATTATATGATTTGCATATAGTGGTGAGTAGGGTCGAATCCACAGGGATTGGTAAAGATATTTCTATTCAAAGAGAATAAAAGGAAAAGGAAAATGGGGGGGATTTGGTTTGTGAATTTAACAAAGTTAAAACAAGTTAAGAAAGTTGTATATTGATAAAAAGCCTAGCCAAAGGAATCAAGATTGTTTAATTCTAGGAATTGATCATCGATGCAAATGTTCTCTATTCTTGTTCCTAGATAAATTGGTTATGGTTATTAACAAGCTCTAACAACCTATCTCTCCTTACTTCCTCGATAACCTCAGACAAGCGCTTTGAATTATTTCTCTTATTGATTAAACAACCCTTAGACAAGCGCTTAGGATTTAATCTATCAATAGCATTAAGATCTAGAGAGACCACCAATTCATGCCAGTAGATTATAAGATAACCTATTTAAACATGATCACACACCTCCATAACATGAATTCGATCATATCTTTTATAACCAAACATGTTATTGCGTCACTAAGACTAGAACAATCAAACAATTACGGATTTGACGTGCTAGTTGACAATATATTAACTTGCTAATTGAGTAGAAGAGCTCTATTCATACCAATCAACAAAGATAATAATGACAAAACGATTAGAAGATATATGAATACCCAAAAGCAAAGAATAGAATAAATACAAGTCAATTAGACCTCACAATTCGTGGAGAATTAAACATCTATGACCCTTTGGCTAGAAAAGTAGCTTAGCTACACATGTTCATCAATAAAACGAAAATAAAAGATAGAAACAAAATGAACCCGGTTGCTTGCTCTGCCTCCGCGTTTTCTTCTTCAAGATCCAAGATTCCAAGATCAAAAGTTCAAAAGTTGTACTAACCTTCTAGGATTGGCTCTATTTATACTATTAGATGGATAGCATGTGATCTTTTGCTAGCAAGATACGAAAATATCTTTCCTTTTTCAAGTAGATTTCGAGAAGTGAAGATACGTCTGCCTGGCACGCCCCACCACACGGCCGTGGGTTAAGCCGTGCCATCCTCTGTGCATATTCTTCAAGTCTTCAACCGCGCCCAGTGTGAACCACGGTTACACACACGGCCAGATTTCAAGCCGTGCCTTCGTCTGTGCATAATCTTCAAGTCTTCATCCGTATCTAGTGTGTAGCACGGTTACACCCACGGCTAGATTTCAAGCCGTGTCTTCATCTGGTTGATGTTCCACACTTTCTTCTCATTGGCACACCTAGCTTCCACCACGGCTTCAAGCACGGTTTCTCCCACGGGTTCCACCACGGTCGTGCCTTAAGCCGTGTCTCTCTCTGTTCAAAGTCCTCATTTTCGCCTTCTTGTCCAGTGTGTAACACGGTTTGAACCTTGGCCGTGCCTCAAACCGTGCTTCCTCCGGTGGTGTAATTTCTTGTCTTGATCCAAGTTGTAGATGACTTCTCTAAAATACTTGAATTAGCATCCTTGACTCCATTTAACCTGATTTATCACGATGATAGAATTAAAGTACCATTTCCTTATGATTTCTATAAAATCAATAATTATTTAACACAATTTATACTATAAAGATTGAGTATAAAATGGCTCTATCAACATCAAAAGTTATATCTATAACAAGTGGAATGTACATGAGGAGTAAATCAATGAAAATGCAACTCAAGTCATGAGAGTTTGCTTCTGACTTCTTGTGTCAAAACTATAATTTGTTGTTGCAAGGACAACAGCTTAATTCCTTAGCACACGTTATACGTATTACATTGCTGCAACTAGGTAGTAGATCAATCTCACAAGTGTGCAATATTTCATGATTTATGTCATGCTAATTAGTGAGAATATTACCTCCTAAGTGCATGGTATAATGCCCTTAATAAATACAATGGTTTTGCTGGTCTATGTATTCTCTAGTGATCCCATAAGTAAACTGTTAAGTAGTAGGTAATACCCTCGTAGCAAAACAATTGTTGCTAGCACATAGAGTATTCCTCATGCGCAATGTTCTATAATAAAAAAAGAGGGAATGAGTTATCGATACATTTATCATGTTCTTCACGTAAGTGCAACCACTATCAAGTGCATTATGAGCAACATATCATTTATCAATATAAGATTATACAATATATAAAAAAAAAAAATCACAAAGACATGAAACGAGGCTTTAAATCAAGGCAAAATTACCATTCATCAAATAAGTCTGCATATGCCATAAGAAATTGAAGGAATGTCATATCTTGTAAAAAAAAAAAAGAGGGTAATGTCTAATCAAAGACCCACAACTAATCTTACTAAGGAATTAACATCTAAACCATTCAAGTTCGCTTCTATTTTGAGATCAATTTCAATAAGTTCTGCTAAAATCATCTTATGCCACTCTACTAAGTCTTGGTAATTTAATATCCTTTTTGCTTAGAGGTAGGAATGAAGGTTGGCCCACATGACCCGCCAACATGCACAAAACACTTTGGTTTTTTTTTTTTCAAATTACAAACCTAAACCCCAACCCAAAACCTAATCTTTAAACCCTAACCCTAATCTAAACCAGAAACCTAAAGCCCTGCCCACCGGCCGAACCCCCAACCCCAAACTGCAACTTCGAAGAGGAGAAGACTCACCACACTTGAGCTTGACACTCCACGCACGAGGCAAGATGATGACGAGACAATGAGACCATGGCGACAAGGCAATTGAGGAGTGAGGAGTGGTGGCGAGTGGTGGCTTGTATTATGAGATGAGAGATAATGTGAGAAGCTTGAAGCTCCACGCATGAGATAAGACAACGAGGTGATTAAGGAGTGAAGAGTGTCGGCGAGTGGCGATTGCCGATTAGTACAGTGAGATGAGAGAGAATGTGAGAATTGAGATGTGAGATGAGAGAAGATAGTGAGTCGACTATTGAGTTGAGTTCATGCTGTAATTGGTGAGATGAGACGATAAGATGGGACTTGGGAGCATTACTGGTTGGCTCAGTCTAATTTGACTTCAAGGGAGAAGATAGTGATTTAACCATTTTGTTTCCATTTTTTTTTAATATTTAGGTGGGCCATGCGAGCTAACCCGCACTCTATTCTTGCTTCAATTGCGATAAGCTCTATGTTTCCAACTTTAAATTTCAAGGCTCGTGTTCCCTCAACACTATCAATGATTAGCTTCAATTCCTTTTCAAACAGTGAACTCCACTATCTATTCAAAAGAGACATGGTTTGTCCAAGTATTGATACCATAGTGGTATTTAATTTGGAACCTTAGCAAATTGCTTCTGACCAGAACTCTCCCTCCAACTTGTACAGGTGCTCTAGTGAAGGTAAGAGTTGCAAGTGAATCATAAACCCGTGAAATGAAGCTATTAGCAATACACTTGAGGACCCCCCCTTCAATTTGTCTTGACACTTCTACAACTTGGGGAGGAATGATGTTAGGAAGGGTCATAAGTGAGGTGACCTCACTATAGAGAGCAAGTGTATCATGAGACACAGCAACATCAGTAGAAGCTTCATTCAATGTTCCATTCATCTGATTGTCAAAGAGTCTTGCCTCTTTCAAGACATCTGCATATGCCTAAATGTCATGCTTGTCAAACTGCCCACTTTCATCATTTTCAACGTCATCCATTTAAATGGTAGCATTCGACTCGATGTTATTACTCAGTATGAACTTAATTTGCCTACCACTAATACGCATAGAAGTACTCCTCCCACTATCGATGGCGCATTTGAGAGTATCCTCGACATCGACCATCTCATCATCATCTTCTTCATTTGTAACCTTAATGATAACAAGACGATCACTAATCCAAAGTTCCTTCCCAACACAATATCGACTTGAGAATGGTGTAATGCTAGGAGGAGTTGATTTTGAAGGGGTAGTGGGAGCATCAGTAGTGGTGTGATCTCTCCTATCCTATAAACAAAAAAAAAAAAAAAGGAAACATGAGTGCATAGTAATAATCAAAAGTTAAAGAAATAACAATTAAAAAAAAAAGTGAGAATGAAGAACATATATAATGGTAATACCTCTTGAACGCAAGAATGTTTTACTTGTCTCATAATCAACAAAGGAGGGGTTGGATGACTACTTGATGCTTTAATCTTTGCATTAGTAGATAATTTTGCTTTTTCACTTAGAAGATGAAACTGAAAGTCATACTTAAAAATAGGTTCCTCAGGTTACTCTTCCTCCATCGCCCTATTTATGTACTTTTTTAAATCGTCTACGCAGTTAGTCTAGTATGTCAACCACTTAATAGAGGCAAGCTCAGAGCGTGATGAAGAGGGAAAATATAATTGCCTCATTTCTGGATAAATATCTTTGAAATCTGCAGGATTGAGTAGTTTGCAACACATGTCAAAATCATCCTTGATATAGATAGTCCGAGGAACTCCTTGATCAAATTCAAACTGCCGAGCCACTCTATGAGGCAAGTATAGCATGACTCTACGTTCTAGAAAACAACTAGAGGAGTCTCTCCAATCATGAAGAGAAGAAAGACTTCCAAGTGAACACCATAAAACAAATCTTGCTTCACCAGTATTAAGCTTCTTGCAAGCCCCAAGAATGTTCACTATATCTTTCGATTCCTTGGGGTAAAACTTTAGAAACCACAAATATCCAGTTAATTTACTTATGTAAGGGTGGAAATTCACCTCCTCCATGTTATCTATTACACGGAACAAAGAACCTAAAGGCTTTATATCAATCGATGTGAAGGCTCGGGTCTCAACAGGATTAGGTCTATTTGGAGGCAAACCAAACTATCTTCTGAAACACTTATAAAAGCATTACATAAACATGTGACAGTATGGTGTAATGCCCCATTGATCAAATTGAAGCCTCGTGATACAAGTTTAAGTGCCGATACAGGGAATCGAGGTAGAATAATCCTAAGGAAAAAACGTATGCTACGTGCCATACGAATGGCCAAATGAAAGAACTAATGACTCATACCATCAATTGGACCACCAAGAAATAGGCACAGGGACAACCAGCATGCCAAGAAAGCATCAAGCTCGTACCTAAGAATAACAGAAAGAAATATACGAGTCAATTAGATTGAAATTCACATAACAAAAGAGGCCATGACATACAAGATTAGAAAAGCTTACTTATATCGATTATCTGAATCATCTAAATTCTTTTACTCAAAGAAGTACTTAATCCATGCAGCGAAGGTAGATTTCTTGCAACTATCAATGGCTACTTCCATCACTACTTCTAAGGCCGATATGGTTGCCTTATCCTCTCTAATGACATCAGCGGTAACGATATCTATTAACCCAAAATCATAAAAATGTAAGAGTTTACGCACATCTTCTAATGTAGGAGTGATTTCACCCCAAGAGGTTACAAAAGTATGTATCTATGTACTTTGATGAGTTATGATACTTCGCTAAAAATCCATTTCATTTAGATGAGGAAACCCAAAGTGGGAGGAAATCATTATAAGGAAATAGATTTCTACAGACTCCAAAGTATCCACATATCTTGAATTGCCTATAATGTGATTTACCCAAGGGCGTCAACCTGGCACAACTTGCTTATGAATAAAAAATTGAGTGTTCGATAAGGGAAGTTCCTTCCTTTCATTCGTAAAGCGAAGTATAGAACCCCCCCTCTATATTTTCTCTATCTTCAAACTTAGGTTCTAATCTAATGAAACACCAAGTGCGCCAGCAGGTTAATGCTCCTATGTATCTGTTTTGTCCATGCAAGTCCAAAAGAAATCCTTCTTAATCATCGGGTCAAGCCAAGCATTCTGAGAGGAAGGCACTATTGGTACGTGACCATCTGAGTATGCTAATATATCTTTACTCTTGTCACTAGTCCCATTGCGAGACTTAGACTTTCCAATGTTTTTACCCATTGCAAGTGATAGTGACGATTAAGTCTAATCACTACCACTTGGGGGGAGGAGAGAAAAGTGTTGAGAAGTTTCCTAATGGCCTCACTACTTGCAAAGACAAGTGAAGATAGGGGAATGCAATAATGTACATGAGAGTTAGTTCAAGTATAAGAGTATTGACTATATTAATAACATGTTACAACCATAAAGAAGAATACAGTGATTCGAATATGAGAGGGTAAGCAGTAGTTGCCAATGAGACACACACACATTATAATCTATAATATACATTGAATCTACGGATATAGTAGATCATAAACAATAGTGCACAATCTATAGTTTAGGTGCATTTAGATAAAGATCATAAAAATCACGACAGCTATCTCTAAACATTGATTTGTTAAAGATTGTTTCCTATGGCATGTTGATCTAAATTGGACTGGCTTCTAGGAATACCAATATAACAGTGATCACAATTGTTATTTTCATCTAAGACATTAAGACCATGCATTATATTACTAGGGAAGTCTGCCTTATCACTAGGCAGGGTTCCACTAACAGGCACCTAAACAATAATATCACGAAATTGTTGGTAGTTTTCGTACATAGGCTGGTGATTCATTTGTGGCTAGGAACTTTTATCAGACTGGGATGAACCATCTTGATCAGGATGGGAAATTGTGCCACATAGGTGGGGAAGCTCCTTAAGTTTCTCAAATCCCATGCGATTAGTGAAGTCGCCAAATGATTCCTTAGTCTGTCTCTTTCGCTTCTGAAAGCTAGACTTTAAAAAAAAAAATAACAATATCAAGGCCACCTTTCAGTTGGTAGCCTCCTTCATATGCAAGTCTTAACCGTAGACTAATACCGATAATCCATAGAAGAATTTCCTTGTAATTTCACCTCACTTGCACTAGTTTCTGCCGAACTCAAACCTTGGAAAGTAAAACTAGTATTAGTTTTCCTACCAATGTCACCACTTCCACGAGCCCCATTTAAACGGCTCGTAGCTGCAAATGCGCCTTTTTGAGTTGTCTATGATCTTCATATTCTTCTGTGAAGAATTATCCTATTTGTTAAAGGTTGACGTCTTTTCATCCATGAGACAAGAGTATACACAAACACAACAACTGTCTCTTTCACTTCCAATGGTAGAAGAGAGGATCAAAATTTTTTTTGTTTCAAGTTCCCGAAACTCAACCTTATTCATAAAGGTCCTAGCTATTGTTATTTGATTAGGCGTTCCACCAAGCAAAATCTGATAGCTGTTAGGACCATCTCCACTTTGTCCCATCAGTTGGATCATAGTACAACAATGTGCTACTGTTAGTTCTATTTCATAATCATTCACCATTAACTTAAAGAGCTCAGTTGCAATACCTAGTGGTGCATAGCAATGTAATCCCATCTGGTTTTATATTTTTAAGCGCTCGTAACTGCTCAAAAACAACAACAAAAAAAAAAAAAAGGTTAGAAGACCTCTGCCGAGAAACCATTTTGAGCTAGGCGTTCCATATTATTAGGTTCCTCTTAGGTAGTGACTGAAACACGGATCCAACATCCATTATTTTTCCACATTTGCAGTACATGTTAATCAGAGCACTGCCAACAATTAAGGATGAATCCAAGCCCCACTTCACTAAGAGGCAATGAATCACCATGCCCCAAGTCAAAGTTGCCTCGGCCGTAACCTTGCTTAACATGCTAGAAAGTGTGTATTCATCCCGACACCTTCGTATTTCATCCTTGCAAAGACATTCAAACCTTCTTGAGCTTGATTTCGATTCACACTCCCAGTTATTATTAAATTCCATGAGGTTGAATTAGGCTCTGACGTATTGAATATAATCCAAACTGAACGATGCCATGAATTATTTCTTTATACGAGATCGTATCAGGAATGGGCATCTGGTGCAAAAAAAATAATAAAAAATGCAAAAGCATGTTCAAGTTCATCATTTCTTATGCACGCTACGATTACTAAGTTCCAACTAATCGTATCCTTCTCCGCCATCTCATCGAACACAAGTATTGCCTCTTCAACCAATGTGCATTTTTTGTACATATCAATTGAGCAATTAGAAACAAAAATGTTGCATTCAAGACCACACAGTTTATTATTTTACAATGTATTGACCTCCCAAGCTACAAAAAAATTCAACTGATCGCATGCAATCAACGCCGCCATGAAGGAGAATGCATCAGCAGTTGGACGAGTTTCTAATCCATTCAACTGAACAAACAGTCCCAATGCACGACAAAACTGCCCAGAATACACGTAGCCAGAAATCAAAGTGTTATAAGATACAATATCTCGTTCAGGCATTTTCACAAACCTTTCCCACAAGCGATAAGTATAGCAGTGACAGTAAAGTTATTTATAACTTCCCTTAGACTTCTCATTTTCTTTGAACAAATTGATTGAAGAAGCAATATCATCCTCGTAGACAAAACCCAAGATAACAGTGGTCCATGAGACAATATTGCGGAATGACATTTTCTTGAATACTTTCATTGCTCCATCCATATCCCCCAGTGTAGCATACAAATCCATTAGCGAAGTTCCAACAAACACATCATTACTGGCAATTTTAACTACCCAACCTTGAATTCCCTTGCCAACGTCAAGATCATAGACATACCACAAGCAGTAAGAACGCTGGAGAAAGTGAAACTATTTGGTAGCATTAAACCTTGAAGACACATCTGCTGGAAAAGATACGATGCCAACGAATTCTCCCCATTCTTTACAGCCCCAGCAATAATAACATTCCAAGAAGCCACATTCTCGCACAAGACATCATCAAACGCCTTCAAAGCATCATCAAACAAGTAATTCTTCGCAAACAAATCAATCATTCCTACACAAACAAACCCAATTGCACGAGCATTCCGAGAAATTTATCTGTTCTTCTATACCACATAAACATATCGAAATGTCTTCAAATACAATATGGCATGACGAATTGCTTAAAGTTCACATCTCGTGTAAAATTAACTGATAGATAGATTTACCTGTTCTACAACTAAAACCCAAAACAAAACATTTTAGATAAGCCAGAACCTCTAGGACATCTGATTTTTTTGTGAATCCTCGATCTAACGGTTTTAAGAGTGATGCTCCAGAGTAGGTTTAGCACCATGTACGCACCAACTAAATAATTTTCACACTATTACACAAGCAATGACCAAAACAGTAGACTGAAACCTGCTTATCACAAAAAAAAAAAAAAAATTGCCAATAAAAACCAATATCTCATACAGACACAAGTTTACCATTAACTCACTTTTGAAATCGCTACGTGACTTGCAGTGAAATGAAACTTCCTATTATCTATTGCTATTACCGTTGGTCATGTTTATATCAAAGGGTAGATTATATGCTATTGCCAGATAGTAAAACAACATATCCGTACTAGAACCAGAGCAAATGACAATAAATTAATAACAAATGTAGCAAAGAAAAAAGAATAGAAAAAAGACGTGAAATACCTTCAAGCTTAACTCCGCAAGTGGTAAAACGGAGTTCAGAAATACATGAATACATTAAACTCGACTACGCCAAGGTTTGGTAGCAACCAAAATGTCCCACGACAAAAAACAAGCTTACATCATGAGATCTGATACATCTATTACAGTCATTCTGTGTTGCTATTGAATCGAAATGTCCCGCAGTAGAGAGCGAATGCAAATGACAAAGCTTGATACAATGGTCGTAGTCACTCCGTGTCGCTGCCCAAACACCAAATTAATTGAGGGAGTTGTTATTCAAAAAAAAAACAGAGAGAGAGAGAGAGCTTGGCATTTGAAATGAACCATATGGATGTGTACCATGGTATGAAACAAACCAGAGAAGCAAGCTTTGTACCATGGCAGGGTATTTAAAAAGAAGAAGAAGAGAAGCAAAGAAGAAACTGATGCAGAGGAAAGGGAATAGGAAGAAGAAGAAACGCTGCCTATGACTTGTAGCATAATCACACACACACGGACCGCCTAGGCTATTCGCTTTCTCTTGTACACGAAGAGGATTTTATTCTGTTGTACACGAAAAAACAATTAATGTGCATCTATGCGTGGAGTGGGAACTCGAACCCCGGTCCGTTGTGTAGTGTATATGTATGTTTTCCCACTAGGCCATTGGACTTAGCCTGTTCCTTGCGATGAGAGGCGCCCCTTTTATTTTATGGTTTGTACTCTAACAAAAAAATACAAACCTTGCTTAACATGCATTTAAACCAATGCAAAAGAAACACATCATATATCACCTATGAAGAATTTTGCACCGTTGTTGGTAGAGCAAAAAAAGCAAACTTTCATAGAACTTGCTTTTTTCACTCTATCAATAAAATCTATATAAAAGTTCATTTATTGATAACCATTAATTATCATTACGATTCGATGAATGTAATTTATAACCAGATACTATAAATACTTCTTACCTCCTCATCTAAAGAGGGATTTCTTTGGAAAAACATGATCACTCCACTACATTGTCCTCAAAAAATCAAACCAAAATCTACACACACATTTGTCACCAAAGTATTGAGATTTATTTGGGATCATCTACTCATCTTTTTTATTTCATTTACCTCTGCTCATCCTTATACGTATCATTTTCCTTGTTAAATCACATATAACACGTTTTTATATAATATCATGTAACTCTCACACTCGAATCCATACACTTATAAATACTTAACTGAAACTAACATATCAAATACCCATGACACACTTCGGTTTTCTAATACTACCCTATCACAATTTATATTTCCTTGGTCAAATAGAGCGCTAACCAAAACCAGTGATATATGTGATCCTAAATATATTACCATTAAATAGATGAAAATTTAGATAATAATTCCATATCATATACTCTGTGCTTGTGCGGGAAAAAATATATTATAAACTTATCCACGTGCATGGATGAATGATGATGATGATGCATGCTATAGATTCCTTTCCATTGCGGGAATAGCAGGTGGTCGTAGCTTAGATGCAGTGTGAAAGTTCATGTCACATGGCCATACAATACTATATGGGAAAAAAAGGACAAACCTATAAAAAAGAACATAACATGTGATCTCTCCTATATTTTTCCTCTTTCTTTTCAGGGAGTGCTCAGACATTTCTTCTCTGGGCCCCGCTAGCCAGTCAGATCCAGGCCCAACACTCTTATCTATTTATTTATTCTTTCTCTTTAATAAATAAATCTAATTATTTGGCTGATCTTACTAAGAAAAATATAAAAGAAAATAAGCATGAATTATCAAAGCGTACGGTTATCTTAGATTAATTTTTTGGCTTAATATCATATCCAATAAATCCACCTAATAGTTTTCGTTCATTAGTAACTCGAAAAAATTGTATTGATTTAGAAATACTATGCCCATGATTCCGAAGAGATTTTCTAGAGGACACAAAGAAATGGAATTTTGAATGAACATGCTAAGCTAAATGGCTGCATCATTTGTCATTTTAATGGATGGAAATATTGGTGAAATTCATTTCATTTTAAAAGGAACAAATTTGGCCTTTTATTAGTATACCAATTTCACTATATCTGGGGAGATTTATAGGGTCATAATGAGTTGAAAGTAAATTTTTATTGTAATTTAGTGATAATTTAAAATATTTATTTATAGTTTTCACCATTTAAAATTGTATTTCCTTTATACTAATATGTGAGTTGTTGAGACTTTTCAAGAAAAAAAATTTTGAATTTTCATTTTTTATCTACCTTTTAATTCAATGTAAGAATCTTAATTTTTTAAAAAAAATTAAGATTAAAAGAAAACAATAAAATGAAAATGACGCACATGACAAACATGCTCTAAATATATGTATTATGAGCTGGACAAAATGAAAAGAAAAATCGGGAAAATCAACAGAAAAAGTAAAAATTTCAATTCATATAAATCCAAGAAAGTCTTAATGGTATTAATATATTATATAGATTAATTAATGATGAATGTAAATAAATTTTAATATATAAATGATAATTTTTTAAGGAAGTATTATTTTACTGATATAATATGTTTAAAAATTATTAATATTGCTGTCTAATTTTTTTTTTTTCTTAAAACCCATGCAAATAAAGTATAAACTAAAAGGATGACTTGTTTGTGATAATTTTTCTTACTCTCCCCAGGAAGCAAAAGGGTGGCTACCCAATATTCCGCTTTCTAGGAATACGAGAAACTGAAAAGAAGCCCTGTATATTACAGTGGTACAGATTAGTATGTTATGTTACTTTTGGCTTTTACATTGTTAATTACAATTAGTTAGCGTTAATCCATGTTCGGGTACACTTATTAATAGTTAAAAAAGTTTTATACATTTTTATATAATTTATTTTTCATAAGTTATATAATCAGTTTTTAAGAAAATGAATTCTATTTTAAGGTTATTAAATAGTGTCCTAAATACATATAGTAACATAAAAATTCGTATAATTTAATATTATAAATATGATTTTGTTAAATGGATCGACGCGGTAACCTGACTTTATAGTTTACAAATACAGGCAACCATGCGGTAAATGTAATGTAATCCTTAAAATATATTGTGGATAGCGAGTTTATTAATAGATAAATTAAGGTGAGTGGGGTGGGTTAGGTTATAGATGCTGAAACCCTATTCCTCGTAGCAGCTGCCAAAAAGTTGGGATCCTATGAAAGGGCTATTTCATTGTGCTTCCAAGGTGTACCTACGCCTCAACATCAAGACACTCCAACCGAAGCAAGCGATTGATTGATTGAATAAAGTTTATAAAGCATTTTTGGAATTTTCTTTAGGTATTAGTCCATTCCATATTGTTTATATAATGATTATGATTAAATTTTTATTATTATAATACCAAAGCACCTGTTTTTGGTATTTTGAGTGTTTATAGTTTTTTTTTTTTTAGCTACAATAAACATTCTATGTTTTTACTTTTCTTAACCACAAAATAGTTCATATGAGGATAATGTTATTCCTCATGGTGATTGCACCTCATCTCTGGTTTTTTGTTTACCTGATGACTATAATATTAAAAGAATTTGGATGGTTTTGGTATCTTCTAAAAAATTAAATTATTAAATAAATAATAATTTGAAAGTTATAATTAAAATACTTAATTATTTACTACATCTTAAGTACTGTAGCGGACGTTTGCTAATGTATTGTTAAGAGCAATATAGTTTTCTATGAAATACTTTCTTAAATTATAAAGATTTTATAATTTTGTGGTATGAAATCGATTTTTAGATAAGTTAAATTTCTCTTTTCCCTTGCAATGACGAAGAAAAAAAAAATCCTTGAATTGAAAAGGCATCCACGGTTTATATAGGCTATGACTGAAGCTGATTCTTATGGAATGAGGTGGTCACCGAAATTATAGTTTAGTTTATGTTCTAGATTTGGTTCAGGAAACATTTCAAACCGGTTCCACATTTAAAAATAAATAAATAATAATAATAAAGAATGTGACGAGACCCCTAACTTTGGGTTCCGTTTTCTTGCAACCGAGATTGAGCTAGAACCAGCGGTCCGATTCTATTGTCATCCGGTCCCAATGAAACCATGGATGTCTAGTCCGTATTGCCATCAATGATTCAAAATAACATTGGAAGTCATAGAAAATAATGAAAAGTAAATTCAAACCAAAAAATAAAATAAGAAAATACCTTTCTTTTTTGAGAAATTATTAGAATAAGTGATATATTAAGGGTTTATTTTTAAGCCTAAGTTACATTTTTTTATTAAAAGTATTTAGTTTTTAGTAAGCATATAAAAATTAATGAAAAAATAAGTATTTAAAAATTAATAATAAATCATCGAGACACAACTTATCTTCATACCATCAATTTCCTTTTCTTATATCTAATGCATTACTCATTGTCTTCAGCAGTTTTATGAATAAAAAATTTGGTGGCATTAATGGACTTTTTAGAGTACTTGTTTTTAAAATAATTTTTTTTATATATTCTAATATCAATGATATATTTTAACCAAAAAAATGATTATATAAAAAATATGAAACAATTTATATATATTTATTATTACGGCCGCTTGCATTTAAAAATGTTCCATATTAAAAGAACTTGGAAAAACGAGCAAGAATGCATGTTCAGGGCTCTGACATGAATAATGCCTACTGCATGTGTAGACGAGGAATAGCTATGGTGGGTTGACATCACAGATGAACAGAATACACTGGGATTTAGATTTAGAATTCGGGCCTCAAAATCGAGGATATTCTACCTTCTGTTCATATTTTTTACCAAATCAGTTTAGTTTTTAGTTTTAATATTAATTTATTTAATGAAAATTTAATAATAATTAATAAGACAATTTTAATATATATAAAATAATAATATTAAGAATTAGACCAATCCATTGAAATGGTTTTTGAAATTATAAAACATCCCCAACATCGAAGAAGGCAAGGCAACGTGCCTCCCTAAACGTCGTCACTGTTCCTCTACATTCTCTCTCTCCTTTTCTTCTCAATCTTCAATGTCTGTAGCCCTTTCCCATATTTCCACCTTGATCCCTACTATTCTCTCTGTGCTATCCCTTTTTAAGTCTTTTCATGTTTCTATTCTTTATTTGCAAGTTGAACTCATTGCAATTTCTTAAATTACCCTCCCCCCTCAACATTCATACTTCCAATTAGAGTCGAGAACGCAGGAAAGGACAAAAAATTTTATCCACGAAAGCTGCTAATCATTTTGGTAGGTGCCTGTGTGGCCTGGAGGTCTCAGAGTAAAATTAAAACTAAAATAAGTAAATAAACTAAAAAATAAAAGTAATAATTAAAAAAGAGATATAACATACAAAATTTATATTCAGATTGTGATTTCATATTTAGTCGCCGCCAGTAGAATATAGAAAAAAAGTTTAATATTATCTTAAAGTTAAACAAATTAAATGATTACAAAAAAAAAAGAATTGATGATAAAAATAATTTTTTTTTTCATAAAAAAAATTCTATACGAGACGAGGAAGGCCGAATTTTTGGACCCGCTCTACTTCCCATTGCACGGAGGGGTATCGATTACAATCACACCCCCCCATTCTATAGAGGGGTTTCAATAGGATAAATGGGTCAACGTATTATATATATATATAATATTCATCCATATTCTATTGAATCGAAAATTAAATGATAAGGCTTAAATATAAATTTTTTAGAATTTATTCACGTATGATAGATTATAAACGTAAGGTCTTTTTATTATATACTCACTTTCGAATCTATATTCTAATGTATATAAAATATATGTTTTAAAATACCATATATTTATCTTATAAAAAAATCAATAAATAAATAATAACTATTATATTATATTTTTCGATCAATAAATACTTTAATAAAAATAAAAAAATAAAAAGATCAAATCTATAAGTTAATAACTCTTAAACACTAAACTTAATGCTATCTTTCTCACTTTATGTTTTTCATTATTTCTCTTGTTCTTTCCCATTTTCATGTTCAACTTAATGCTTTTCATCCTTTTTTTCTTTTTTTTTTTCCATTTATTAAGTTATAAGATCATATAAACTTAAAATAATAAACATATGATATCCTTTTTTCTTATTTCATAGATTTTGTCATAAGGTTTTATAAGTTTTACTTGTAAAATATTTATAATTTCATATATAGATTTTTTTTAAATATCATATAAATTTAAAATTTATAGGAAGAAAAATAAAATTTACATGTTGTATAAAGTATCTTGTATATTGTAGATTTTATAAGGTATTGATTTTAGGGATTTCTAATGTTTTATAAGGTAGGTTTTTTAGAAAAAAAAAATCGGTATCTTAGTTAGACCATAAATAGCAATGTTTATGGAGTTTTAGGAATTAAAAAAAAATACAAGAAGATAAAGTTAAATTTCGAAAATTTATAGGATATGCCGGTAGTTAATCAATAGTTTTGATGTGTATTCTTAGTTTATTTCATTTTGGTTTGTTTAGTTGATGACAGTGAGAGTGTGATCAAAGACATCTAGTCAAGAGTTGAAGTGTGGATATCGAGTATACTCTATTATTTAATTGATTTGTTTATTTATGTTGATTTTATTATCATTTTCATGGGAAAAAGTTTGTGCGTAGTACTGCTACTGCAGTTGAGTGCTGTTGACTACAGGTAAAGGGCATTATTTTACCCTGGGAAAATACATCCACCATTCAATTCTTTGTGTTCAAGGGGTGATTTAATTTGGGATGCAAAGTCAAAGGGGTTACTTGGAACTAAAACTAAGTGGGTGTTTTTGAAGCTACATGCCCGATCGTGACATCTTCAATTTGTCGAAAAAAACTTGAAGGATGGGTTGATGATCGTGGGAGAACATGTCATGCTATAGAATGCCAAGGCTTATGTAAGCTCTATATCTCCAACATGTATTTTATAATTACGAGAGAACATCAGCTGTTCTTCGTTTTCATTTCCCAAAGCCTATGTGTAAGGAGATAGTCTTGTATGCGGTAGATGGAAATATAAGCCATTATAAATGCCAGGTAATCATTCCCCTCAAATGGTTTTCAACAAGGAAGAATGAAGAGGAAAAATAAATAATCTTAGCAAATTCATATATCAATATAAGAAATGTTGAATGTGAATGATTTTAAAGAAATGGATGAAATATAATAATATCGCAATCACATATTCTCTATTGTTTAAAGCAAGTTATAAATGTTCAGCTTAGATAAAAAAGAAAAGAAAAGATATAAGCCAACATAATTTAGTTTATTCGATTATTCGTCCAATGCGGGTTGCTTTTGTATATACTCTTATTTATTCTAAATATAGAAAAATTAAATTAATTAAAAATAGCTTGATTGATATATATATGGGCTGGATGCATTAACTGTACATCCCATAAGTTGGCAGCTCTTCGATCATATTTCTTATTGTTTCAACATTTTAGACTTCGCTTCCATTTATTAATGCTAAAACCTATTTTTTAGGCAGAAGCCTCATAACTTGTTGGCTCTCAAAGTCTTTTGGGACCAATATAGTAGATTCTAGAATGGTATGTAACGTCATCGTATATTAGTTTTAAAATTTTTGAAAATTGCACATATATAAATATATAATATAACTTTATATCTATTTTAGGATCTATTTAGAATTTGTATCATATATATTAAAAATTCTATCTCATAGGGTATCTATAATTTTTCAATTTGTGCATGTTACTATGCTTCTAAAATATCCCTATTAAATATAATTAAATTTGACAAATATAAAAAAAAAAAATCAAATCAAGTAGACTTTGCTTATAATCAATTATTTCTTCGGCCAAAAGAAAAAAAAAAGGACTATTTCAAATTCGCATCTAATAAACAAGTAACCTATATCACATCATAAATTTAAATCGGTGTATTATGTATGTATTAGTATTTTGTTGTTATTTTATGTTTCTTATTAAATTTTAATTATTTATAGTTTATATTTAAAGGCAATTGACTTCCATTTTGAGTGTCTAGGTCTTTACCTTTGCAAGATTGCTCTCACATTTATTCCTTTCGACTAAAAAATAACAAGAATTTTGTTTTTCTTTTTACTAAACTAATAAAATAATTACATTTATGGAGCTATCATTTTCTTTTTACTAAACGAAAATAAACGAACTATCATTTATGGAAAATACATCTCTATTTTATAAATATTGAAAGAAATTCATTGCTGTCGTCCACACCCTTCCGAATTTTGTGCGTCCAAATCTTATCACCAGATACGATTTAAAGATAGAGTGAGGTCATCTCTTACTTCATCGTGTCTTTATTTCATTTCTATGTTGAAATTATGTAATTGCTTAAACCATTTTTTTTCTTTTTCTTTTTTGTGGGGGTTGGCACAGAAGTACACACGAATTAATTCCAAATCCGTCTAGAAAAACCAAGTGTGTGCTGAGTGCTGTAAACCGTAACGGCCCAATTACCCAACAGGTAGGAATAGGAGGTGCCCAAGATGGGATAGCATTATTGTAACTCGGTACAAGTCGGTCGAAGCGACAAACGGCGTATTTGAACTAGCTGCGTGACAACGAAAGTGGTGCGAGCCCGCGTAGAGCTCGCATATTATTTGTTCGACTTTAATTTAATTATATCAAGACAATTAGCCTATCGAGTTAAGTTGTATTTTTTTATTTTCAATATTTGGTTAAATTAACACATGCATTTAATTCAGCTTTAATTAAACATCAATGTAAATTCAATCTGGATCCAATTTTTGCACCAATATTATTTTAATAAAAAAGAATCTTTTCATAAAATACAATAAGCCTAGATGAATTTATTCAAATCAATCCATGCTTAATGATAATCATTTTGATTGAATTTGTTTAATACCACCTTAAGTCCAATTTGAGCTTTGAATATTTGGTCAGTATCAAAAGAACTATCTAAATTTTATGTACCTTTTTAATTTTATATTTTAAAATGAAAATTACTGTATATTACTTGATCGAGTTTTTTTTAACCAAAATTTACACTTAAAGGTTTGTAAATATCATATTTAAATGAATATTTACTTCTCAAAAATTCCAAAAACAACGTCTTTAAAAGTAAGTTGTGACCTATGTTTATTAATTGAAAAGTATAAATGTAAATCATAAGGAATAGAGAAATAAAATAGGAACATAAAAATTTAATCAAACATGAAACTTAACAACTCAAAGATAAAACTCAAAGTTTAAACAATGATACTAACATTGTGCCTGGAATTTTCAAATAGAACTTGAGCTAATATCATATGAATTTAGCTAGATTTCTCTTGTTTAAATCCCTACAAACATGTTTAAATGATTTGTATGAGTGAATGGAATAACTAATCCTCATAAGTTATTATCGCATTTCATTTATAGAATAATTATTTCATAGAAATCTTATATTATCGCTAAATATGAAAATGTAAATTTTTTTCATAAAATTGAAAGAAAAGTTATTCATTTATCTTTATCAGTATATTTTCATATATTTTCCTATGAAACCATAACTCTATAGTTGAGTCATGACTAATAGTATGTTGATATTTTTAAATATATTTCTAATCAATTACTAATATATTCGAAGTATAGCTAAATAAAATAAAAATTATTAATTTTTACCTTTAATTTTTAGAAACTATAATTTTCTCTAATTTATTTCATGATGCAATTTTGATCATTTTATTTATTTTTTAAAATTTTTATTAATTTATAAATTAATAATTAAAATTATTTTAAGTTTTAAAATATTTTATCATATCATCATGATATATATGTATTTTTTAATTTTAACTATTTATTATATACAGTAACATTTTAAATAAAAATTGTGCAACCGAGGTAAATGGCCAAAGTGTAATAAGACCAAACATCAATGTCAAACGCCAAAACCGCATCCCCAACTTATATATCGATCTTGTATTTTCTGCCTTCTCTCTCCTCTTCTTCTTCCTCAACACTTTTCCTTTTCCCTCTGCCAAACTGAACTCGATCTCTGTTCTCAGTTTCCATTTCCAGTTTCATACATTCCACCATGAACAAACTCCAAACCCAAAACTGTCCACAAGACCCTGAACTAGAAAAAGATCGAAACTTCCACCACAACAACATAGAAGAATTTGGCATGTTGGAATATGAGGTGGATAGCAACTGCTCAACCCCATACGTCAGTGCGCCGTCCAGCCCCGGACGCTCGCCGATGACGTCAGCCGGCGGTGGCTACTACTACAGCGCGCCGGCCAGCCCAATGCATTTTTTACTTTCGAGCTCTTACTCTCCTCTGCCTACCACTTCTTCCTCTTCTTCTGGGGCTCTACATGAGGAGTTTGAGTTTTCAGCCCGGTTCGGTCCGGCCGGTTCTAACCAGACCGGTTCTGGTATGTCCTCAGCTGATGAGTTGTTCCTGAACGGCCAGATCCGGCCCATGAAGCTGTCCACACATTTGGAGAGACCCCAAGTCTTGACTCCATTGCTTGATCTTGAGAATGAAGAACAAATCGAGGATGGTGGTGAGAACAAGGTTGTGGAGAAAAAGTTCAGTATCAGAGGAAGAGATTTGAGGTTGAGAGATAAGTCATTAAGGAGGCGGACTAGATCTCTGTCTCCTATGAGAAGTTTGGACTCGCCATTTGGTTGGAGTTGTGGTGACGAGGACGAGGAGCATGATGAAGAAAACACTAGGAGTAAAAAGGGGATTTCCTTTGTGGGTGTTGTGGAAGAAGAGATTCAAGAGAAGGGTGTGTGTAAAGATTTGATCTTGGAGTGCTCAAAGATTGAAACTTTAGGTGGGACTAGTGCTGCAACAAGTACAACAACCAGTTCTGCATCGTCTTCAAGGTCTTCATCAGCTGGTAGGAGCTCGAAGAGATGGGTGTTTCTGAAGGATTTCTTGAGGAGTAAGAGTGAAGGAAGGAGTAATAACAAGTTCTGGAGTTCCATCTCATTCTCACCTTCTCCAAAGGACAAGAGAGATAGGCCCGGTGGTCCGAGAAGTAGTATCAATATTAGCGGTAGCAATAACAACAATGCTGGTGCAACTCCTTCATGTGCGGGTTCTGATGGAGAGAAGAATGGTAAGAAAATCACTGGGAGTGTCCAACCGGTGAAGAAACAGGGGAAGCCGGTGAACGGAGCCGGTAAAAGAAGGGTGCCACCATCACCACATGAGTTGCATTACACAGCAAACAGAGCACAAGCTGAGGAGTTGAGGAAGAAAACTTTTTTGCCATATAAGCAGGGGTTGTTGGGTTGTTTAGGGTTTAGTTCAAAAGGTTATGGTGCCGTTAATGGGTTTGCTAGAGCTTTGAATCCTGTTTCTTCAAGGTAAAAATTTCCCAAAAAAAGAGAGAGAGAATATTTAATATAGTTAGGTTTTTAAAAAAAAAAGAAAAAAAAGAGGAGCCTATTATTATTATAAGGGGTTTTGAATTTCTAATAAGTTTGTGTATAGAATTAAAATTAAAATTAAATCAAATCATGTAGCAATGTATGTACTTAAATTAAGGGAGTCCGGAAAAGTCTTTGTTTCGTTCTCTTTGATGAAGAACAGATCTCTCTGTTAATGTGATTGACGGGGTAATATTATCCTTGTTACCTTGTATGTTATACAAGTGAAGTAGTGGCCATAGTTGCTGTCTTGCAATTGTTTTTTTATTTTATTTTCGGGTTCAAGAAATAGTCATTATGATTAAGTTTGTAACTATTTCGAGGAGATGTGATGGATCTTGTTTAATCTTTGAAAGAGTTTTTACTTTTATGTTTGCATTTTTATTATTCTTATTACTTTTTTGATACTCGATAGGGAGCCGCTCTTGGTAAACGAAAGATAGTGTGATCCACGCACGATTTAAAATGATTCGGGAGTGTTTAGAGCATTCTTGGTGAAATAAAGAAGTAAAAGCTAGATCTTTCACTTGTTACATCTTTATTCACATAATGCGAAGGTGTTACCACTCGATTGATTATTGTAGTAAAATCATTGCCTAAGAAAAAAAGGTAACGCAAATCCTACCAAATTTGTAGCCTTGGTATTTTTTTCCACCTTGGCATGTAGGTGAAACGATTTTGCAAAAGATTGTACCCAAACTCCATACAAGACAAATGACTTGTATCGCAACTTTTTTCATTCTCTAGCGGTGCTTCATAATTGCTAGGGATAAAAAGTCACTGATGGTGACTTAAATAGATTAATATTTTACAATTAGATCTTATTTATTTATTTTTTCTTAAATCTTCCTTGTCAAATCTTTTCTAGATACCAAAATGACGATTTATTTTAATAATCTCTCATGACTGTTATATAAGGCAATTTAACTTGTCTTTTTCATCCATTATGCTAATAATAAATACGTGAATCTGTATGTTTCAGGAAGAAAAATCGTAATGGTGTGTCTTAGTGATACTTCAAAAAAGAAAAAAAAGAAAAACTGAAAATTTGATATCTTTAATTAGTTTTGAAAGATATAAAGGTTTTTTTTTTTTAACTTATTAATTAGTACTTATGGAACTCGTTAGCAGGATTTACTTATTTTTAAATAGAGAAGCAAAAGCTGCCATAAATGGTGCTCCTATGTGAATCCACTTAAATTTCTATCTATACTTCCATCGATTACATACCAATTATATTAACCAAATATTTGTTGTGTATCTTTATTTTTCCTTTCTTTCTCATATATAAAGCAAAGATTGGAGCAGACATAAATGGAGCTATTATCTAGCAATAGTAAAGCTTTATTATTATTTTTATAGCACTATGTGATGGTGTATCGACTGTGAGCGCCCGAACAGTTAAAATCATGTTATCTTACGTAAAACGTTTAGGAGAGGCCAAGCTACAGGTTATTATGTCAAAGTGCACCCAGGACTACAGCTTAGGGCATTATATGGTAGGAAGCTATTATTATAAGATGATAGAGTTTTTCTATCTCTAAAGGCTATTTTTAAAACGATTTCTTTATCGTTAAACAGTGTTCCGGTTGATATCCTCACTAATTATATACTGTGGTAACCAAATCAATATTCCTTTTAATACAAGCCTGGAGGTTGATTAGTCTCTTGATGTGATGATTTAAAAGTTCACGGTTGATTCCGTTTCATAAGGCTAAGCTCTCTGGTACGTAAATAGTGAATTCATGTGTGGTTTGAGGCGATCCACATGGGTTGAGGGAAAATGAAAATCCCTGTTAGGTAAAGGAGGCCCCAGGGGAACCCAGGATTGCACAAGGATGCTTCATACTTACCTGCAAATTACAAAAGGAACTTTATGGAGATTTGGTTTTATTCACATGGCCCAACCTTGCAAAGGCGTATGCTCTTAAATCATGTCTTTTAAGAATTGAGATGGTTGTTGGGCTTTCACTTTTCAAGGAAATATCGATGAAACAATTAATCTTTCTATTGCAATTTGTTTGTTCATGTAGTGTTCCATAGATTTAGTCGATAATTTATGACTTTTTTTTTTACGTTAATAGTAATTTATATCTTGATTTTATTAGTATTGAATGTGATTCATATTCTGAGTTCATGAGCTATAATAATATATATTCATGATTATGATATTTGAAAAATAGTTAAATTTTAAAAGTTTAAATGAGTAGAGATACTAAACCTTAATTATGGCATGCCAATTGACTAGGTAGTTGAGCAGCAAGAGGCTAGTTGATCAATGATGATTGATAATTGACCATAAGCCTAACAACAATCAATCAAAACTTGGCGTGAGTCTTGATCTATTTTCTTTATTGTTATTATGGATGTATATGTGCCCCAAGTTTATTTGGAACTATATGTATGTATGATAGAATTTATTTTTTGTACCAAAAACACATTACTTGATACAATCAATTTATTGCTTATTCTTGTGGTTTTTTTATCTCGAATTCATGGTTTTCCACATGAAATAATTTTGTATTTTTTTTCTTAATTCCTTTTGCTTTTTTTTTTTTAATTGGTTGTTTATATTATCATAACAACTTATCGGACTATACTTCCATTTTTATCCACAACCAAAAGGATAAGCAGAGCCACTTTTAAAAGAAAATTTAGAAAGATTAACTTTACTTTCTTCCTAGATTTTCAGGTTTACATCAAAGCTAAAAAAAAAAACTAAAGAGTTTTTGACCATTTGGGACCATTACAAGATGTTGACGAAACACCAACGCGACGTGATCTAAAAGAAGTGGCTACAACGACGAATAAGACGGTAATCTTAACCTCAATGGGTCAAGTTTGTTCCCTAGACATTGACGTAATGACATGAAGGAATTTGAGAAAAAGAGAGAGAGAGATAGATCATCATGAGAATAGGATAGGACCTCTTAATATGATATTTTATATCTCAAGATATTAAAGGATTCCATCATTTGTTTTCGTTTTCTTTTTGGCCTCTTCTTTGTGGGGCTTTCCCTTTTATCATTTCATTTAGCCTTTCTTTTTGAGTTCTAAATTGATGGTTATTATTTATTACTACTCCAGTTTATTAGGAGAATCCTGCTTTTTGTTCAGCGGGTTTTTTTTTCAGAAACATCTATTTTAACTTACACGTCTCTTTTTTTCTGTCATTATGATTACCTTTTGTTCCTTCACTTTCTTTAGTTACGATTTCATATGTGGCTTTATGTAAATATCGAACTTTCCTGTAAAAACTGATAGCTGTTTTTCAGAAGTAATTATACTGAAAATGACAATATAATTTTATCGGGTGCAGCATGCATACAAATTTTACAATGTAATTATGGATTTGAGGCAGCTAACCTTAGTGCCTCGGTATCATAACTCAAAACAATTTTTGTTTTGATAAAATACATGATGACAGAACCCCAAAACTTTACTCACTTTACAAGCAACCCTAAATCTGTTAGCTTTGATTCATAGTTGGAGAGTAGAAAACTGAATAAGAATTAATCAATATGATAAATTTACGTTATTATTTGATTAAAAGATGATAAAAAACAATGGCTTATATAGAAGAAAGTGATAGAAAACATAACCTGGAGTAAGGGAAAGATTTAAAACGGAAATCAAATTTGGATAAAAAGAGACTAATATTGGAGAAAAGAAGAAGTAAGATTAGACCTTAGATTGATCTCAAACACTAACCAACACCCAAATACTGTCATTTCAACATTGTAGTAATATTTAATTAGCATATACTAAACGGGAATAGTACTAGATGTTGTCACTAAATAAAATAAAAATCTTTTAGATAATTTTTAAAAATAACCTTCTTATCTTCTACAAGGGTGTGCACCTAACATATGGTACTTGAGGGTTATGGTATGTTACGATCCTTGTGTTGTGATGTTTTCTTCTCCTCATGCTATGTTATTTAGAGAACCAGAAGTTGCATGCAAGTAAAAATGAGGAAAGGAAAAAAAAATATGGAATTGGGTAAAACTCAAAATACGCTAATGCGAGTATTTTAGTAATATATAAGTATACGAAGGCTTCTGCTTGATTTTGGTGAAAAGAAGCTCAAGAAATTAATGGGGATAGATTGTAAAGAGATAATGTTAAAATCACTACCTTAATTTTGAGTATTCTTTCAATTTTATACTTGAAATTTGAAGATGCTAGATATTGTACCCAATTCGAATTTTTATTTATAAAATTTACCCACCTTGCTTATGCTTGTAATTTTTTTATGATTGTTTGTCATATCATCTTTCTTAAAAGTGATAAAGATGGTAGATTTGATAAGCAGAAACTAAACTGCGTATGACATTTAGTAATTTCGAACTTCAAAAGTTAAATTCGATAGGCAAGAATTTGATTACATTGGATTTTAAGCTACTTCAAACTTTAAACATAAAATGATGCTATCCTAATTGTAAATTTTGGTGGCAATTTATTTATGCTGGTTTAATCCAACTTAGTCTAAGGATTGTCGATCTACCATGAAATGAAATGATAGAGCCCACTTGTTTTTCTAAGGAAAGACCTAAGGTTAGCACTTAGATTTTAGTTAGTTAGTCAAAATTTTTATTAGAAAACGAAAATAGGTGGTGGGATATTGGACAAGATGGTGATGCAATTTATTCCCCAAAAATCATTTCAAATGACCTTAATCTTCTTGGTCCATTGCTTATGTTATCTATACTATTTAAGAAGAGAGGGAGAGTTCTAATATAATATTTAAATTTACTAAATTAACTAGAATCTTGTGTAATGTTTGATGAAAATTGTTATATTTTTATCCAATTTGATAACTTAAAATTTAATAAACAGTAGTTAGCTTTTACCGATATCGGTACTTAACACTTATCCTATAAATGCATCATGTTTGGTATAATTTTGTCGCTGATTTCACCTATAATTATGTTTACATAATGGGATAGTTGCATCTTTTGCTAGTTCCATTGATGCATTTGTTAATCATATGTTATCTTATCGTAATATAATTTATTTTACACGTGTACATTTGTAGATTCTGCCATTTGGTAAATTTGTATCGGTTAGAGTAGTTAGTTCTTGTTTTATAGTTTTAGCCGCGTATAAATACTTTGAAGTTATAATACAGCTTTATTGTCAAACGAACTCAAATACGATGTTCCCAGTAAAATCGAATCTCCATTAATAACAGTACTGCTTCTTTGCTTGGGAGTTCTCAACAATTGTGATAGCAAGTTATACAGATTACAAAGTACAACGTCAACAATTGTTTTTTTTTTTTAGAAGATAAAAAGATATAGTATTTCAAACATATGAAAGATCGTAATTTATAATCCTTTCAGATTTGTCGCTTCTTGAATTGTATATATTTCCAAAAATCTAATAGCACAAAAAGGTTAAAAAGCCTGGAGTACTTACTGAATGCGATCAAATCAGTAGATGGGAATACGATTTACCCCAAACCAGCAAGGAAAAGTGACTGCAGTTCAGTATTTGATACCTTTGTTACAAACATTAGCGTAAAGCATGCATACCTCAGTAGGTACATGTACCAAAAAAACATAAAAAAGAAAGAAAGAAAATAAATTAGAACCACCTGCAGGACCTAGCAAGCTGACTGAAAGATATTGAATTTTAGCCTGAAAAGAAAAGAGCAACAAAATCACGTCAGTCGTCAGTCTTCTGTCTCTGGAAATCAATATATGGCCCCCATCCCATCCCTACTGAAATTGATTATTCATTCACTCATAGACATGGGCATGGCCTTTTGTTTAGCCCTGTCCGATTTCTATGTTATCGTATCAAATCATTGGTGGTGTCTTTGTACGACTAAGGCTTTTTTTTTTAAAAAAAAAAAATCTTTTTACCATAGAGAAAAGAATATATTATTATTATTTTGCAATAAGAAAAGTTATTACCGTATTTATCCTATAAAGTGTGCACTGCACGCCATTGGTGCACTGTTGTAATGTACGTAATTTTTTCCCCCCTTAATTGAAACGGGCTAAATTTAAATAATAAATTAAATTGGAAAAATAAAATTTAGAACTTACAAAAAAAAGGTGAGAGGAAATTATTATAAAAGACATACAATGACTGGTATAAGAACTTGAGATAATAATAATAAGTACATAACTTTTTTTTTTTTTTAAGAAAAAAAATGTGGTGCACAACGGAAGAGATGGCTCTACCACCATCATCATAAGAAATTTTCCGTAACATAATTTCCATCCGTTTGGAAATTACATAGAACAAAATTTTTAGATCAATGTATTGAGAATATTAATAAATGTCTTGATTCAATTAGATTGAAGATTTTAATTGATGTTTCTTTTATCATGTAAATAAATCATTGATCAAGATGAAAAATCAACCGAGGTTTCTATTATCTTTGGTAATCATAGTTGGAAAAAATATATATATTGAAAAGAATTAATTATTTCTAAATAGCGAATTGATTGATAATATTAATTTATTATTATTTTTAAGTTAATTCATAGAAAAAATTGTTAATAAAAGAATAGCATAAAAGAAAATTTTCAGTCCACTAAGTTTATGATTATAAAAGTCAAATACATATGTATTTTAATAAATATAAACATAAATTTATTTTAAATATTATATTACGATAAAAGAAAATTTTTTTTTTCCATCCCAAGTAAATTATTCCTTTGTTTCTTACAAGGTCTAGGCTAATGAACCCATAATAAGTTATGATTGGTTTGGATTGGAAATTAACCTATTTAGATTAATGAAAAAAAAAATCATTCAATTGAATTTGGTATGGTTTGTGGTATGATTTGTATTATGGTTTGATTTAGTTAGTATTTTTACCTGCTCCTCCTAATTTAGTAGTAGCTATTGACATGCTCATTAAATGTACAAGATGAAAGGATGATGCAACATAACATAGGAGGAAGGGGATTGACAAGAAATTGTCATAAATCCCTAAATGTATATCGCCCTTTTGGGAATTGTTATACACTTGCCATTTGTACATGTCCAAACGTGCAATAGTGATCCATAGGTATGGGCTTATGATTTGGGTTTAGAAGCTGGACCAGGCCCATATAATATTGTCAAGGCAGGTGGACGTTTAGGTTGAGAGATTTAAACCATAAACTAAACTCTCTGTCAATATTGTTTACGGGCCTTACGCCCAACGAAAACGTAAACACCCCTTCTTCTTTCCCACATTTATCACCAATCCCTTTTGAGGTGGGCCTAACTCCCCTCTACTGTGAGTCCTTATCTTTTTTTATAAGATTTAATTGAATCTCTTTCTATACATACATACATATATAGATAAAAAATTATGATATATATATATATATCACGATCTTTCATCTATCTCTATCTAAAATTTTCATTATATATATATATACTTAAAATTTAACTTACTTTTTATTAGGTCAGAATCATTTTAAAAAAAAAAAAAATTACTTTTTCTTTTTTTTTTACACTTATGGTTAATGATACAAGGCATTTTATTTATTAAAAATGTAAGTGAGTAAGACATAAAATCCCATGAAAGATGGCTATGAGTTCCTTATAGCATAAAAAGAGATTTCTTAATAGATATATTGGCTAAAACAACCTTAAACATAAGTGATATTTTAAGTGGTACTATAATGAATCACTTTTCATGCTATGAGACTTCTATGATTATTTTCACATTTATAGGATTGTTTATTTGTTGA
Source organism: Laguncularia racemosa (assembly GCA_037954665.1). Lineage (NCBI taxonomy): Eukaryota > Viridiplantae > Streptophyta > Magnoliopsida > Myrtales > Combretaceae > Laguncularia > Laguncularia racemosa. The sequence goes on from JBBMOL010000056.1 coordinate 2,682,808, forward strand.
AATTGTAAAAGGTATAACGTAAGATAAAATGCCTAATATAAATAAAAGTAATCATAAAATCGCTCAAATCTAATGAGATTTGCACCTATTAAATGACCATTTGACTATACATGTAAAATGTGTAATTAGTGTTTTGAAAATTATATTTATAATTTAATAAACATAATAATCTAAAATTTTTTAGGGGTTGCAGTTCATTCTAGCTCTCGAATCCATCCATGAATATGCATGCACTACGTATTAGGGGCGGGTCTGGGGTCTAATGGGTGCCTTAGCCCAATGAGAAAGTAAAGCGTGTGTATATGTATGTATTTATTTATGTATAAAAGATATTAAACATGGTGAAGCGGCTAGATATATAAGTTTCTAAACAAAGGTGATAGGTTTGATTTTTATAAATGTTATTTTACTTTTTTTAAAATTTTAATTTTTTCATGTTACTTGGATGATACTTTCATTTTTTTATTCTTTTTTCATGATAATTAATAACATTAATTTTTTTTTCTATTTTCAATAATTACAATAGAGGAGGGTTATTCAAACTTTACCTTTTAATTTGGAAACCAGTGCCAATACCACTAGTTTACAAAGATATTGACAATAACATTAAGTTTTATCTGTATAAAACTATAGTTAACTAAGAAGTTCTCTTGAGTTGCTATTTATTGTTTAATAGTATATAATAAGTAATAATTATATTGCCAATATTACAATATTTAGATCTTATTCGAATAAAATATAAGTAAATGATAATAATCGTATTACTTAATGTGCTTTCTTACAATTAATATCGTAAAAACAAATATAGATTATCGAACAATTACCTAATCATATATATTGAAATAGGAAAATTATAGGCAAAGGAACTAACGTTTAAGATTAAGTTTAAATTGAGAATCTACTTTTCAAGTAGTTAAAATAAATTATCAATATTATAATAAGTAGTTAAAATAAAAATATGAACTTTCAAGTAATTAAAATAAATGATGAATATTATGTTAAGTGATTTAAAGAAAAAATCTCATCACCATCCTATATATGTCTTGTCACCTAATTGTAATAGTGTTACAATGGCATTGTAATGAGATTTTCTATTTAAACCACTTAATATAGCATTAATTTTTTATTCTAATCATTTAAAAGTTTGATCATTTATTTTAATTTAAACATAAATGTTAATCCCTTGCCATTTAGTTTTCCCTTATTAGTTGTTATTGTATTATACAATTTTAATAATGTTATAACAACATCATAATGAGATTTTCTGTTTAAATTATTTAATATAATATTGATTTTTTTTATTCTAATAATTTAAAAGTTTGATTTTTTATTTTAATTTAACCATAAATATTAGTCCCTTGGCATTTAGTTTTCCCTATTAGTCGTTTTTGTATTATACAGTTTTAATAGTGTTACAAGAGTATCGTAATGAGATTTTTTATTTAAATCACTTAATATAACATTGATTTTTTATTTTAATCATTTAAAATTTGAATCTTTTATTTTAATTTAACCATAAATATTAATCCCTTGGCATTTAGTTTTCCTCTATTAGTCGTTTTTGTATTATAGATCAATATTATAATGGTAATGGAAAACACATGCATGCACATCTATATAAAGTCTGCCCTTCTAGATCGTGTACTTGGTCGATAAGTGATCTTGGATTCTTCCAATTTTTTAACATCATCCTGAAAGCTAGAGAATAAAGCTAGCTAATTGAGATAGTGCACGAGATTATCCCGGGGTCAAATTGCCACTACCTTTAAACTATGGAAGATAGTTAGCTAACAAAATTTTTAAATCACATAAGTATATAAAAGTGTGGAAATGACAATTTCGACCCACATTCAAAAAAATAAAAATAAAAAAGACATTCAAGTACTTTTCTTTTTTCTTTTTTCCTAGAAATATAAACAAGCCAATATACTTGAATTTTGTTCAATGTTGACTCGAAATCAATTATATTTCAATTGGATTTACTTATACTCGAGCTAATCGAGTAATTTATGAAGATGAATCAAAGAGCCAAACTTAATCAAGCCTAGGTTAAGTTTATCAATAAGTTGTGTTTAAGTTTGAGTTTAAAAATCAATAAAACAAGCCAAATGGATTGAGTTCAAGATTCTAAACCTAACCAAGCTCAAGTTAACGTTAAGTTTTGAATTTTTTGAGTTGAATTTGAATTTAAGTTTAGTGCCGCTGTAATTTTTAAGTGTACTTATTTTGTGATTATTTATTATTATTATTTTCATATAAAATATCCATAAATAAGAAAATAAGACCCCATATACTTGTGTTTCTTTTCCATATATCAAAAAATTAGTAAAGCGTGTACATAGAAATGGATCACATCTGTCCTCTTCGTCCTCCTTCTCCTTCTTCTTTTATTTTTATTTTTTTGTGTTTGCCTTTGAAGCGACAAAACTAAAAGGATAAGTAGAAACGTGTTGACACGGCAGGTTAGTCGGGCTTAATTATTAATTAGTGATACTTGCTGAAGATGTTAGATATTTTTTTACATTGAAGCTTCAGTCACAGCCTCGGAATAGAATTACAACAATCATGCCAAAGCAAAGAATCTTTTTTTTTTTTTTTTTTTTGTTTATAAGATAATAAAGGTAATTTATTTTTAATTATCTCAATGCTGGATGGATATGGGCTACTCAGAGTTTGTTACGGGGTTTCTTATTGGGGAAATAAATAACAAAAGAGAAGATGCTCATTGAAAGGTAGAGAGTTTTCCAGAAATAAATACGACATTGGTTCTTGGTGATATTGTAGAAGTGGGCATAATTTGATACTTTTTAATTTGGGGGTTTTTCAAACCAAATCAAACCTTTCGTTTGGAAAATTGTTGAGGTCTGGTTTTGGTCTAATTAAAAATATTACTATGATAAGCATATCACATACCATAAGCTATGTAAATTTACACAATTTTATTTACGTTAATCGAAAATATAATAGTTATATGTGATCTACTTATTATAATATTATTTATGTTATACCATCATGTAAACAAACTATGCATATAATTGGATGCTCATAAATAATATTGTGGAATATGTGGTTGTTATATAGGATAATAAGGGTAATTTATTTTTAAATTATCTCAATGTTGGGTTTGAGCTGCATAGGGTTTCTCATTGGGAAACAGATAACAATAGAGAAGATGCTTAGTGAAAGGGTAGAGAGTTTTCTAGAAATAAACACGAAATCGGTCCTTAATGGCATTGCGTATAGGTGGGCAACGTTCCAAACAATAATTTGGGTTTCGTTTTGAGACTTTTTCAATCCCAATCGATCAAACAAAATAAAACTGATCAAAACCTTCGGTTTAGTGTTGATTAAATTAAATCAAGTGAATTCACGTGAAGAATTGTAATTGTTCCTAGGCTCTTTGTGGGTTTCTTATATATGTATTGTGCGTCTAATATTGTGATAAAATGAACAATCATCAAATAAGAAAAAAATAGTGGTTTAGAAAAGGATTATAGAAGTAGGATTGGTGATCTTAACAAATCGTAGGGTCAAACTAGCAAGTACATTAGAGAGGTTACAGTTAAGATTAGGTTTTAAAAGCTCCCTATCATACATAGTATTTACATATATTTATAATAAATAACAAACGATTATCACCATTAAATTTTATGAAAAATTAGTAGATAAGATTAATAAGAATTTAGTAACCTTAAAAAATGGAGTCCAATTATACATAATGAAACTTAATAATACCTAAGCCTATTGAGAAATGTTAAAAATGTGTAAAACAATTATACTGGACTCCATCTTGAGTTGACCAATCCAAAACTACCTAAATCATTTCAAATTAGATCTAATTATTTAAATCCTATTTCTATTCCCAATAGCTAACCTAAAAATAATATAACTAATTTTAAATTTGTCTATACACTACAAGTTTCCTCATCTACATAAGCTATATAACTCCATACATTTTCTTTTTATCCATTGAAACATCATAGTTATATGATACAATGTACATGTTGCATAATTCCATTTAATTTGTTTGCATAATATTATTTATGTTACATAATCGTCTATATAAATTATTTGTTTGATTGGACACTTACAATAATATTACATAGTATATGGATGTTATATGGTTATGTATATGCTATATATATATATATATAAATTGCATGTTTATAAATTTCATTATGTAATATGTGCATAAGTGTTCTCTCTCTCTTCTTCTTCTTTAAAAAAAAAAAAAATCAAACTAGGAGAACAAAAGTTTCGTTTGGTTTTTGTTTTACAACAGCCATCCCTATTATTATGTAACCACATTTAATTTTTTTTTTCTTTAAACGTTGAAAATTATAGTCAGCCAAAGGAATGAAAAAGGTTGCAATTCCTCTTGTTTGCAAGCATAGTAGGAACGGATACCAAATCATGTAATTAAATTATTTATAAAATCTTATGCATAGAAAAGATTCTGTAAATGAGCATACCCATGATACTTTCCGATACTTAATAGAAATGAAAAATTTTTAAAAATTAATTAATGATATTTAGTGCACTTCGTAAGAGAAAAAAAATATAAATTTCTTACCTTTTTATCATAGCATATATAGTAATATTGAAATTTACCCATCAATTTATAGAGAACTAAAATTAATAGGTGAAATTATAGGTGAGGTAACCAATGCTTAAGGTGAAGTTCAAATAGAAGATTTAATTTTAAATGATTAAAATAAATGATCAATGTTATATTAAATTGTTTAAATAGATATTGAACTTTTAAATAATTAAAATATATTATCAATATTATATTAAATGATTAAAAAAGAGGGTCATATCACTATCCCGTAGACATGCCAAATGTGCCACATCATTTAATTTTAATGGTATTATAATTACACTATAATGAAATCTCATATTTGAATTGCCTAGCATAATATTAATATTCTATTTCAACTATTTAAAATTTTGATTCTATATTTGAATTTAACCCCAAACATTGATCTCCTCGCATATAATTTTCCCAAAATTAATATATAAAACTTGAGTAATTTTTGTTGTTAACAAAATTATAACACAAAAAAATATTATGGGGTTGTATTATTAGCAATCCTATAAAAATTATCAATTTCAATAATATATCATGTATTTGATGCTTGCTCTTGACTTTGGGAAAATTGTATTCAACATTATTAGATGCATACTAATATAAATTAAAATCGTATATTATAAATATCATCCAAAAGATATAATTTCAAGGAAAAGAATATAATTCTTAGAAAAATTGCATTCTTTGGAAAAGAAAAAAAAAATCCAACTACATTAGTCGTAATATGTTATATTAGTATATTTAAATAAATCAAATGGACATATAGTGAAGATACATGTGCTTAAGCTAAAAGAAATTAAATACAACGTATATTAAAGTAGAAATCATTATAAAACTAGAAAAGCTTTTGAATTTTTATAACTTAATTTGCTGAAATTTAGTGAAATTTGAGTTATGAATTTAAAGCAGGATTGCTTCATAGAGTAGTTGTTACCAATTTATGAAAGAACAAAAAAAAAAAAAAAGTGCATTGCAATATACAAAGCAATGGTGGCAGTAGAGAAGAAAACAAAGAGCGACTTTTTTCTATGCAACATAAACTTCTAATACACACTTAACTTCTGATTTTTTTTATTCACAAGCAAAAACCTGCAAGTTCCTAAAGTATGTCCTATCATCAACTACTATAACAGTAAACAAAACGAAATTACAAAATACTCCTTAAAGTATCTGTACTCCTTGAGAATTTTTCTTAGAGACTCCAAATCTTGATTCGAGTTCTTCAAACTTAACTTTTGGAAGTGCTTTAGTTAGTATGCCTACAACTTGATCTTCTAATTTGCAATGCATCAAATTTATTTCTTGATTTCTTTCCATTTCTTGGATTGCATGAAACTTCACTTTGATGTGCTTAGTTCTTCTATGCTACACTGAATTTTTTGCAATCGCAATTACAGATTTGTTATCTACCTAAATAATAGGTGGATTGTGTTGTTGATGCCCCAAGTTTGACAACAAATTTCAGAGCCAAATTGCTTGATTTAAGGTTGCTGCAGTTGAGATATATTCCACTTTAGCTAATGATTGGGCTACAACATCTTGTTTTCTTGAACTCCAAGAGAATGCTCTGCTTCCAAATGAAAAGATATAACTAGAAGTGCTCTTAGAGTCATCTATACTACCGACCCAATCACTATCTGCAAATCTTTGTAACTCTTTGTTCTCACCTTTTTTTAAACCACAAACCATAATCAATAGTCCCTTTAATGCATCTTAAAACTCTTTTGGCCACACTAAGGTGAACTCAACTAGGTGAATGCATGAATCTAGAGAGTAGGCTTGTGGAAAACATCAAATTTGATCTTATGGCACTCAGATACAGTAGACTTCCAATCAAACTTCTATAGACAAACATATTAGCCTTGCTTTCCATACCATCTTTTTCCAACTTTTCATTCACACTCAAAGGAGTTTCAACTGGTTTACACTTCTCTATGCGGAACTTCTTCAACACTTCTAGAGCATAACTTCATTGTGAGACAAAAATTCTAGTGTCACATTGATCAACTTCCATGCCTAAAAAATATTTCATCTTGCCTAAGTTAAACATTTTGGACTCACTCTCCATTTGCAACATAAACTGTAGCAAGACCTTGGAACTACAAGTTGCAACCAATAGATCATCAACATATAGGGAGATAATGAGCTGCACATCTCCTTAAATGTTCAACATGTACAGAGTTGCTTCACTTTCACTTCTCTTAAATCCTTGTTGTAGAAGATAAGAGTCAATTTTACTATATCAAGCCCTTTGAGCTTGCTTCAAACCATATAGTGCTTTATGAAGTGTGTAAACTTTGTCTTCACAACTTATAATTTGAAATCCTTCAGGTAGCTCAACATAGACATCCTCTTTTAGTAAGCCATTGAGAAAGGTTGATTTCACATCTAAATAGTGAATTATCCATCCCATCTTGGTTGCTAAGGTGATTAAAAGCCTTATGTTGTCATGACAAGTTACAAGTGCAAAGGTGTTGGAGAAATCAACTGTTGGCTTTTCTCCATTCCATGCTTTAAATGGAGTTTTGTTCTTAAAGGCCTTAGTTGGGAGTCTATTCAACAAGTAAATAGATGTATTCACGGCTTTTATCCAAAAATACTTGGTCATCTTCTTCTTGAGCAACAAACACCTGCCATCTCCATCATGATTCTATTAGTCCGCTTAGTCACGCCATTTTGCTGAGGAGAATAGGCAATAGTGAACTGATGTTCCATTCCCACTTCAACACAAAAATTATTGAATTTATCTAAAGTATATTCCGTGCTACTATTGGATCTCAACACTTTAATTTTACTGTTAGTCTAATTTTCTACCATAGCCTTGGACTTTTGAAACAAATTAGCCACTTTGGTTTTTTGTTTCATGAAGTAAACCTAACACATCCTCGAGTAATCATCCATGAATAACATAAAATACTTATTTCCATTCAACGGCAACATTCTCATAGGTCCACACACATCGGTATAGATCAATTACAACCTTTCCAAAGCTCTTTAAGCTTGGGTCACTGGAAATGGCAATTTGTTCTGTTTGCCAAACTGGCACATTTGGCACACATCATTTTTCTTCCTAATGATAGGGAATCCTTGTGTTAAAATTCCATGTTGCAAATGCTTAAGTGCCACATAATTAAAATGACCAAATCTTTTATGCCACAACTGAGATTTAACTTCAACATAGCTATAAGCATGCACGTTTGGATCCATCCACATGATTAGAAAGCTCTTACGTTTTATTTCCATAGTTAGCATCTCACAACCACTTTGACCTAGGATTGTACAAGACTTATTTTGAAAATGGAGAGAGTAATTTTTTTCCAACAATTGATCAACACTTAACAAGCTTTGACATATCTTTGGTACAAACAACACGTCAAAAATGCTTTTTGTACCTTTTGAAGTTTGAACAAAAACAACGCCTCTTCCTTTGACATCAACAAGATCACAGTTTCCTATCTTTACAATTGACTTGTATGATCGATCAAGCTCTTGAAAGCTTCATAAGTTTGGTGTCATATTGTGCATACAATCGCTGTCAACAAGCCAAGTAATCGTGGACCGATTTGCTTTAGTATTAATAATGATGAATAGCTCCTCTGTTTACTACTGCTGCTGATTTTCTACTGTTTGTGCTTGCCATCACTGCTAGTCGCCTTTGTTCTTGTAATCTCTCTCTACATGGCCAAACTTCTTACAAGAATGGCATTGCACATTTGGTCTAAACCAACAAAATTTTTTTGAATGACCTATCTTTTTGCAATAAGGACATGGAGGATATTTGTTCTTACCTTGGGATTTGCTTTCATGACCATCAGATTTTTCCTTTTTCTTTTGCTCACCGATATGCTTCTTCTCTTTTAGTTGAGACTTTTCTTTTTGTTTTATAAGAAAAGTCCCTTCAATGATGTTCTCTTATCTAAATGACCTTCTATGTTCTTGAGCTTCAAATGCATGGACGAGCTCAACTAACGAAATTTGGGATAGATTTATTGAGTCTTCAAGAGAAGAAATCTTAGACTAAAATCTTTTTAGCAAACTTACGAGAACCTTTTTCACTACTCTTTGATTCGATAATTCCTCACTATGTAAATGAATCTTGTTGACGACTTCTATAAGTTTATTAGAATACTACTTGATATTTTCATTGTTCTTCATATCTGAATTCTTCTTGTTATTTCACTTTTCATATACATTTCCTTGAGTTTATCCTAATCTTCTTTAGGTATTTCAAGAGCCATTATTCTATTGAAAATAGCTTCTAAAATCGCACCTTGAGTATGATATAAGGCTCTTAGTGCTTTAGCAATTTCTTATTCATGAATCCTGACTTGATTGAGCATAGGATTTTCACCTAAAGGTTGCGATTGTCGATTTGTCTTGACGTATTACCATAAGCCTAGCCTTCTCAAATGAGTCTTAATTTTGATAGCCTAAACTTGATAATTTTCATCATTAAGGATAGGAAGTGTAGGAGTTGTGATTACTAAGCTTGAAGAAGCCATGGAGTTCCTTTTTTTTTTTTTTTTCATGGCATGTTATCTGTCTCTCTTCTATTTTTTTTTCTTCTTTTAATTTCTCACTCTTTAAGATCCTTATAGCTTCGATACCATGATAAAGTAAATAAAAGGAAGAAGAAGAAAACTGTAATAAAGGTAGAAGAAAGGAAACTATTGTATATGATAGAACAAAAAAAAAGTGCAATGTAGTATACAAAGCAACGGTGATAGAGGAGAAGAAAACAAAGAGCAACTTTTTTTTATGCAACATAAACTTTTGATATATACTTAACTTTTGATTTTTTTGTTCACAAGCAAAAAAAATACAAGTTCCTAAAGCGTGTCCTATCGATTACAAAATACTTCTTGAAGTATTCACAAAAATTTCTCAATTTACTTATAATTACTATTGTAATTATTAAAGATAACAAGTCGAACTTGATTTATTTCTTTGAAAACCAATATTTATATAATTGAATTATAAATTTTTATCGTATTTATTTATACTAAAAACTATATTTTGAAACAATCAATTAGATATGAATTTTTACATCCCCTTGTATCCTTTTCTTCCCTTTCACCAAAGGTTTATTATACCTTTCCTTTCTTCTGCATTAATGTCATTTTATCCCCCCATTTCTTCTCCGCCTAAGGCTTCATGTGCAACAATAGCCAGTGCCCCTCCCAGCAAGTGATGCATACCTCTTAACCATAAACTCGAGGACTCGTCCCGTGCTTTTGTAAGTGAAAACAATTAATACACTAAGAACTACATATGGCCAAGAATTATATTAGTTCTCTTTTCTCTTTTTTTCTTTATCGGAAAAGAATGAATTTTGATTCATCAATTGAATCGCCGATAAAAGAGGGATGATAGCCAAAGAATTAAGGTGTGAAAAGGTAATCTAATGGACAAGATACAATTATTTTTCTTAATAATAAAACACATTTAACTAATAAATCTTGCATAAGAGATGAAAACGAAAAGAGAAAAAAAAAAACTTTAAAAAATTGTATATTCTGAATGTTATTGATAAGTAACACTATCAACCTAATTCCTCAAATCTTCGAACTAACTAATTTTTTAAAAGTGAACTTGTCGCGGTGGAATCATTATAGCGATGGAAAAACAAATTTGGGTATTTATAGACATTAAGGTCGGTTTTGGTGCCTTCTGCTAGGTGGTGAAGAAAAATAGAAGGTTTAATAAAAAACGGACGGCCCCACGTTAAGTTGTTGTTTAGGAGTGTAAGGGGGGGCTTTCTTATTAAATCGATAAGCCTGCTATCTAAATTCAAATGATGCAACGTGCAAGTATAAAATATAAACAGAACGGCCCATCGTCTTGAAAACCACCAATGAAAACCAAGACACTTATCCTCAAAACAAAGCTGCCAGCAGTTTCTCCAAAATTCACTTCAGCCAGTAATATTATAATGATAAATACCCACATCATCAATAATCTCACCTCACAGATCAGTTCTTTCTAGACTCAAGATTACATACATGTACCTAAAGCAACTAGTCTTCTTCTTCTTCTTTTTTTTCTATTAAAAAAAAACAGAAAAAGAAAAGAAAATTGGGTTGTTGATATGGCTGAAGATACAGCAAAAGAGAGGAAGATACTGGTAGCTGTGGATGAGGGTGAAGAAAGCATGTATGCACTTTCATGGTGTCTCAAGAATGTTATGATTTCAGGGAATACTAGAGATACTATAATTCTTTTATATGCTAAACCTATTCAAGCAGTATACACAGCTATGGATGGCACAGGTGAGATTCGGATCACTTGTATTAACCTTCGACGAAAACATTTATTAAGAGTGTCTGCCTTTTTTGTTTGGGAATTCTTCTCGATATTTGCTATTATCAAAGGCTTACAATTGTCAAACATTATCGCATAAATGCTAAACACCACCACCGTTGATCGGCTATTAGCGTCATCTACAGCATCTTGATAACATTACCATAATATTGTGATCGCATAACCTTAATTTTAACAACCATCGAGAGTCCGAAAAACCTTTTCCTTAAAATAGCTTTCCATGATGAAACTTGGTTGTATTTGGCTAGTCAAACCGAACTAAACTCTTCATATACTCTCTTCTCTCTTTTTTTTATACCTGTAATCATCAGTCCATAGAATGATAATATATTATAAGATGATCGTTCGTGTATAGTGTATGAGTATCAAATTTCCAAAAGCAAACTTGATTTTGAACTTTTAGAGGTAAAATTATTTTGTAGATGCCATATTGATGATATGGGGGTATTTTCAGGGTATTTATTTTCTTCTGATATAACGGCAGCAATGGAAAAATATAGCAATGGAGTGGCTGGCTCCATCATAGACAAAGCTAAGAAGATATGCACAGATTTTGGTGATGTGAGTTTAATCTTAATCTAATGGTTGCTTTGTTGATTTTGTTTTCTTTTTTAAATAAAATATTCTATTGCTTGCAAAGCTTATTCAAAATCGATAGGAACAAGAAAGCCAGAGTCATTAATAATATTATACAACCTGGATCAGGTTAAGGTGGAAACAAGAGTAGGAAATGGGGATCCGAGAAATGTAATTTGCCAAACTGTGGAAAGGTTGCAACCCGATCTACTTGTTATGGGCAGCCATGGTTACGGCCCTATCAAAAGGTGGTTTATTTATTTTATTTGGAGCTTCTAAATCATATATTTGGAGTTTTAGAACTACATTGAAATTTCTTATCGAAGGGTTAATTTTTCTTTCTTCCAACTTATATAACTATTAAATTTCAATAGTTTGGCTATAACGTACTCGATATTGTTGATGCAGCAACATATAGGTGTAAGCTTATCTCCTATTTTTCATAACATCTTAATTGTAACTTTTTACATTTTTTTTTAGTTTGTTTATGTATTACCGTCATATTTTCTATTATTTATAGTACAACTAAATTACTCCTGTTGCTTTAATATTATAAATATATCACAGACATTACACCCAAACTTGCATGTATATTTGGCAATGATTGCTATATTTACATGCTTACCATTAATATCTATACAAACATATTATGCTGTGGAAATTGACAGGGCTTTTCTGGGGAGTGTGAGCTATCACTGTGCACAGAAGGTCAAGTGTCCTGTTTTGGTGGTAAAGAGGCCAAATTCTGCTGAGAAAAGCTAATACATATGTACCTTTATCCTTTTAAATTTTAAAATATTTTCTCCTGGTCCTTTGTAAAAGTTTGTCTTGTAAGCTTTTTTAACCTCATCTTACGGGGGCTCTGTTTATGGAGTTTACATATGCCTTTAGGCTTCCATGACCATTTTGGGCTTGGCTTGGATTGCATTGGCCTTTATTTTGCGTCTTACTGTGGAACCGCATGTGTATTATAGATGAATATTTTCATGATCGGTTGATCTGTAAAATCATTGCTATGTTGTCTGGATGTTTAATATATCACAAGTTGGTATTCTTTGCCCTTTCTGTGGGTCGGTACTGGATAAATATAGATCTATCGCAAAAAATACTCCGGTATTAATGGCGCTTAATCCGTTCATCTTCCAAAATGAACCGTTACCTTCAGATTTTTCAAATGCCTGCTTTTATACACTTAATTTTTAGTGTTGAAAACAATAATATCACAAAGTACGTTAGATGATTCTAAAGTGAAATTTTTAAATTCTATGCGTGAAGATTTAATGAATTGAGCATTATTCTATGAATGCCATTTTTTTTTTCTAATACTTTATAATGGTCTACCTAGCATATAAAACTTTTGAATCGATCTCATAAATACACTAAAATTATTCTGTAGTCATTATCATCTTTTATTTCTATGCGATAAAAATTATAATATTACATTTGATACATAAAAATAATTTGAAATGGAATAGAATTAGTAATGAATACTAAGCCCATTCTTATATATAAAAACGTTTACGTGATATTTATTAAAATTATTCTTAATTCATCTATGTAATAAATATATATTAATAAGTTAAAAATGCTATATAAGTAATTATTATTAATAAGAGAGAATAAAATCGTGATTCTATCCCTCAAAAGTGGATTTGCGATTCCACCTTCTATAAGCTATTTCAAATATACGAAGGAAAATGGTATTTGGAATCACAATTTTATTTCAGGTCCATTCTTGTGCACCAAACGATATATAATAGAGAGTTTAATAGAAATAATGTAGTAATACTTACGCTAGTAGGTATGCAAGCTTGTTCATGCATCCTGTAAATCTTTTTAAATCTTGTAAACAGGAGATCCCCCAAGTGTGGTGCTTCTCTCCTACGCTCATGGGAGCAGTGTCAACCTCATCCCCTCCATGATGGAATGGAAAACTACTTTTCCATTCATGTGTAAGAGCAGTTTCGGTACCAATTGAGCTATAAGGTTTCTACCATGATTATGTTGCTGAAGGAAGGCGGTTTTCTAGATTTAAAGGTAGATGAATTTACATGCATGTCTTATTGGTACGTAAAAAAAAGATTACGGTAACTAGGACAAGCCACATCGTGTGCCCTTTACAAACTAAAATTGCCAAATGCATCAAAAGCTTCCGATCATTACAGTTCTAGTGATATAAGGCGCGGACTAGATTTGAAATCGGTGAAGTAATGACTCCTTCTTATAGCCACTTGAAGAGCAAGCCGCCGTGAGCGGCAAAGAAAGGAGCAAACACCAAGGACTCGACTGCCATGAGCTTGATCAGTATATTGAGTGAAGGTCCAGAAGTGTCCTTCAAGGGATCTCCAATTGTGTCACCGATAACAGCCGCTTTGTGACAGTCGGATCCCTTAGGACCAAGTGATCTAGCATGCTCAGAGGCTCCAGCCTGAACAATTATGAAAATTTGACATTAGTTTAGTTTGATAGGGTGAAAGAATGTTTATGTACATAGAAAAGCTTAATTTACCTCTATGTACTTCTTTGCATTATCCCATGCCCCACCAGTGTTTGAAGCTGAGATTGCAATCTAATAATGCGAAATAATCAGACGTAAGTACTTTGTGCTCATAAGTTTTCAAGTATAAAATATTAAAGCTGTGGTTATCACCCACAACAAACTGGTCTAAGAGCTTTAAGCTAATAAATAGGTGACAATTTGTACACTTCACTATGGACATGTACATGGTAAACGGTCAGTGAAAATGGAGGGATCTCAAGATTGATTTCCAATCCATGAAATTCATTAAACTAAGACAATAATGGAAAAATGTGATGGCTTTCATTACAAGAAAATAGAAGAATAGAGACCGTTATAGCGACAATCTATAGGTGATTGCCCAAGTGATCAATAGGCAATTGTTCTTAAACCACCGGTAATTCACCATCCTATCTATAGTTCTATTTTCTTGCGGTATTTCAGCGGAAGACGAATATATTCAGTGACAGGATGTGCATAAATTATTGGAAATAAGTGTAGTTTTTGAAAAGATTGTAGAAGAGGCAAGGCAATATGTATTTACCTGCACACCAGACACAAGTGAGCCAGCAAGAACACCAGCAAGAGTCTCCACCCCAAATAGGGTTCCAGCAATAAGGGGGGTCACCATAACCAATGCACCTGGTGGGATCATCTCCCTGAGTGAAGCATCGGTTGATATCTTGACGCAGTTTGCATAGTCTGGTTTTGTTCTTCCTTCCATTAGACCAGGAATAGCATTGAATTGCCGTCGAACCTCTTCAACCATCTTCAGAGCTGCACTTCCAACGCTCTTCATTGTCATGGCAGAAAACCAGTAGGGAAGCATCGCCCCAACAATCAATCCAATGAAGACCTTTGGTGTCAGCACATCAACAGCCTTGATACCGGCCCTGCTTACATAGGCACCAAACAATGCAAGGGACACGAGAGCAGCTGATCCAATAGCAAAACCCTGCCACAAGGAAGCGTCCTCATAAGCACTGACTATGTGCAAAGAGATAAGGATGATTATCGGTTTATGAGCCTGTTCAACTCATTGTTTTGATATCATTTTAGTACCGGTTTAAAACTGGATTTTTTTGGATCACAAAGATACTGAAAAGATACAAGAATAAATGTACAAAGCAAATTCAAAATAGAAATACAAATAAGATGAAGGCAAAACACAGATGAAACAAACAAGATGACATTTTACCTTTCCAATTGCAGCAGTGGTGTTTCCTGCAGCATCAAGAGCATCGGTTCTCTCACGTATCCGGTGGCTCATTCCAGCCATCTCTGCAATACCACCTGCATTGTCACTTATGGGACCATAAGCATCAATGGCAAGACCTGTGGCTATCGTACTAAGCATTCCGAGTGCAGACATAGCAATTCCATACATAGCAGCGAAACTAAAGCTGACGTAGATGGCAATGGCAATGGCAAATATCGGAATGATGACAGATTTGTATCCCAAAGCCAAGCCAAATATCACATTTGTTGCTGCACCAGTCCTGCAAGAATCTGCCACATCCTGCACCGGACTGCAGAGTGCGATGCATCAAGTAATTCATATTAATTAGAAGTCCAGTAACAACAGGAACATTTAGAATTGCATAATTAAAAACCATTTTTACGAACTTTTGAGATTAGACAGACACTCCAAATTATTAAAATTGTACACTTGTCCCCTGGTCAACAACAGAACCCCTGCAACTTTGGCAATCATTGGCTATGACATGACTATTATTCTAGTAGAAACCTAGAAAGTATTAGAAGAATGGTATAGAACAAAGGAATCATGGTCAATCTAAAATTATATCCTGAATAGAAAGCAAAAGTTGTGTTAAAAAATCATTCATCATTGTATTTTTGAAAAGTTTTGTGTGCCCGTGTACTTTCAAAATTCTTAAGGGTGCTTGGTGTAATCTACCCTTAAGAATTCTTTATGATGACCTCACCCGTAAGCATTACTGGTATAGTACTCCGTGGTGTATCCAATGACTAGTCCTGCCCACAAACCAATCGCAACACAGAAGAAGAGGTGCCTGTGTACATACAAGTGACATAATCAGTAAAGATGATTTCGAAGTCGCAAAAATTCTAAATGTGTGAACTCTTTTTAACAGTCAAGCTACAAGTAATTCCTGTCTAGACAGAGTCGATATAGGCCATATCAATGCAAGTTACTGATTCCATGCACAAGGTACCTGTGCTTTGTACTCACATGGTCTATAGACTCAGCCTACATTAGATTTTTCATCGGACTACATACCAGTTCTTAACAGTCTTGTCAGTTCCGAAATTGAAGAGAGTAAACTCCGATGGCAGAGCAAAGTAGCTGACCATTGCAATTCCAGCAGTCATCAAGACGGTTGAAATAAGGAGCTGGCGCTTCAATGATGGTTCAATCTCACTCACATCCTTAATCTCAAAGAAATCTGTCGCAAAGAGGGTCGTGATCAAGCAAACAACAAGTCCCATAGAGCTTATGATCAGAGGATAGGACATGGCTGCAAAGTCATGACTTATGCCAAAGGATGATATGGATGCAACAAAAAGTGCAGCACAGGACGACTCAGCGTATGAGCCGAATAGGTCAGAGCCCATCCCTGCTATGTCTCCTACATTGTCACCTACATTGTCAGCAATGACCTGTGAAAATAGCCCAAAACATTTCTCATCAGCAACAAAACGGGTTCATCCTGAATGTGCGAAATCGAAAGATATATGTGACAATAAGGACACCCCAAATTAAAAAATAGCGCACTTGTACCCTATGTTGACATCGCAAGATTTGTTTCGAAATGCAATACCAAGTCACTTTTTGTATCAATTTACAAATGTAACCATTTTTTGAGGCTGATTCATCATCTGATTTGACACGTATAAACTACTACAATGTCAAAATCAGTAGAGAAGAAACCCAAACTAGATGATGAATCTATGTCAAAAAAATAATTATTGGTGAAATTTATACAGAAGTTCGACTTGGTAGAAATTTTGCAGTGTTAAAATTTTGTTAGGTTCTGGGGGTTTTCGCTTTAATTTATCCAAAGAAACAATTTGGCCAGAGAAGATTATTACAGCGGGGTTCCTTGGATCGTCTTCGGGGATATTTTTCTCAACTTTTCCAACAAGGTCAGCACCAACATCTGCAGCTTTAGTGTATATTCCACCCCCAACTCTTCCAAAAAGTGCCATCGATGAGCCCCCGAGCCCGTAACCGGTAATGGATTCGTATAATCCCTCCCAATCATCCCCATAGTACAGCTTGAACAGGTTGATGGAGACATAGAGAACAAGAAGTCCATTTGCAGCAAGAAGGAATCCCATTACAGCTCCAGAGCGAAAAGCTGTAATGAATGCCTTCCCTACTCCTTTCCTTGCTTCAAGGGTTGTTCTAGCATTTGCATAGGTAGCAATCTTCATTCCAAGGAAACCTGAGAGAACCGAGGTAAGGGCACCGAGTAGAAAAGCCAAGGTACTGAATGCAGCACCCGCCAAGGCAGGTTTGCACATGTTTCCTGGATTGTAAGTGCAGGGTTCACTTTTGGTGCTGAAACCATTAACCGAACCGAGGAACAGAAAGATGATGACACCGAATATGCCCATGAAGATGCCGAGGTACTTGTACTCAGTAAACAGGAATGAAGTAGCCCCTGAAAGTTACCGGGAAATCAAATAATGCGACGTTAGTTTATGGCTAGAAGCAAGACCAGCAAATGAAAATAATGGGAACAAACGTTGTTTTAAATTAATAAATACAATTTCATTCCTGAAATAACATGGATAAACTGGGTAGATTGATACAATAGAAACCTTTGGTAGGTTCTTTCAAATGGCTATTTGTCCCTCTGTCATGTACGTAAAAGTGAACTCTTGCAGCAAGATCGATTATTGAGTTACTTCCAACCTAGTTGTTATGTCCAGCAAATCCATCATTTGAGTAAAATCCAGAAATAGAGACTCAGCTGACATTAGTGAAATTGCAGGATCCAGATACTCAGCAGAAAGGACCAACATATTATTAAAATTAGATCCATGACTAACTAATCTAAAAGTTTAGTCTTGTACATCGGTATGCGCTTTTTATACATTAACCTAACATTGCATATCATTTGTAGGCTGAGACTTTTATATTGAAACCCATCAACGGCAATTAATTAATTAAGTAGGATTATTAAACGATGGCGCAGGCATTAGAACTCAGAAGCATTGCGAATTGCGATGACTGATGATGTTAGCCAGAATTCGGGTTGTAACAAATTAAGTGAAATGGTTTCATGACATCGCTTGATTATTTTATCTGAGAATTACTATGAAACTCTTCTAAAAAAAATAATTTACATAAGAAAAAACAAATAGAATCCGTAACATGTCTGCTTCTTGTTGAATCTTATAACGTAGCTACACAACAAGAAGATTATAACCGTATGAACATGGAAAGGGTGCAATAAGATTTGAAGGAAACATCATGACATCTGTAACCGTATGGGACAAGCATATACAAGATTCAGGAATTTTCCATGTTACCTCGTGTTAAGTACACAACTATTTTCTCATTATAACATAGGATTTTAACGCGGTAGGTAGGCTAATTCGCAGAAAAAGTTTTCTTGAATTTTTTTCGATATTGATCATAATAAAACATTTCCAATTGTCTATTGAACCATAGTAATTTCCAAGAGATCAAAGTTATCAGTAGTTTTTGGTGACAAGTGGTGTTGGAAGGTATTAATAGTGGTGGTTAGCAACCGGCTGCCACCCCTAACATGACTTGTTTGCCGACCCTAGTGATGATATAACAAATATTTGGTAAGAGTCGGAAAAACATTTTCAATCCTTACTCAAACATTCAGTATAGTAAGTATAAATGATAGATAGATCGTGATTTCAAAAATGGGTCTGCTAAAGCATGCCAAAAACACTTGTTAGGGGGAGAAAACAAAACTTTTCATGCTTTCCAAACTCATTTACACAAATTTCCAAAAGAGCAGGTACCATTACCAGCACTGCTAACATATATATAACAGAACATGAAAAACTCTGAAACAGAAAATCTTACCGACAGCAATGGCACTTTGAATCTCAGAGCACTTGATGACAGCATCAAGATTGCTAAGACCATCCTCTTCATCTTCCATCAACTTCTCATTCAACCCACTGTTATTACCAGCACTAGCATTGGTCCCAGAATTATCAGTTGACAACTTCACCCTGGAAACCAAAAACCATTGAAGCAAAGCAAAGACAATCCCAACCACAGCAGACACTGGTATCACAACCTGTGTCAAAGCCTCACTCATCAACCCCATTTTTTTCCTAAAACCACCAAAAACTCAAAACACACAGACCAGTGGTGTATATACAAGTTATGAGTACAGTAGCTAGCTTGTTCTTATAAGTACGCTCAAGCCAAGTAACATGTATTAGATATAGATAAATAATTTAGAAGATAATACTATTCCCATTGAATTGCAAGGTCATTGGAATGGAATCCTTAGAACTGGTTGGTTTGAATGGCAGTTTTACGTAACGTCATGTCTATTGTGGTCTTTATCCAAAAGAATCTGACAATATTTATCCTACGAGGAAAATAAAAACCAAACATGCTTTAATTACGGAAACTTTAGTTTACTGTTTCCCATGTTGTAAATAAATTCTGGTTTCTTCTTCCAGTGGGCATTTTTCAATGTGAAGGTGGATATTACGAAAGGGCAAGAGCCTTCCAGAGGCCTTGTCTGCAAGCAGATTGATTACTACCGGACAAGCATCAGCAAGTTTTAATAGTGATGATTTTTGTAAAATATAAGTAGTAAATTTTTAGAAAATATATAGCATCACTATCTATGTTCAAATGTCATTATTATTTATCAATAATTCTCCTATATATGTGATATATTAGTGGCAATGTTATATATATATATATGTTGTAGAAGGTAATTCATTAATGAGAAAATTAAATATGGTTTCAGTACTGTTGGACACGTACCATATAACAAAGTTGGTGTTGAGTCATAAATTGGTTGAAGACAAATACATCTTCAGCCTAAGTTTTCTTTATATATATGCTTTCCTTTTCTTTGGATATGTTACTGCTCAACAACTGCCATAGACTTTGTATGAAAAAAACAATTTACTGAACATTCGAAGTAACATATCCTTTTCATTCCTTTTACTGGTTTTAAATAATTACATGCCTTACTGGAATAATTGTTGCATAGATATCTAAATTATGTTTTTTTTTTTTTGTTCATATAACAAATTACTGGCTACTCAATCTTTTTGTAGCCTCCAACTCTATAAATATCTTAAATGAAAAAATAGGTCCAATTGATTAATATCTTTAAACATAAATAAAGAGCATAAAAAGAAACTTTTCACATTTTTTAACCTGGATTGTATTACATATTTGATAAAAAAAATTAATATATAAATAGGTAAAAGGTTTTTTTTTTTTATTTGATATCTTAATACTTGTTTTAGGATATATAGGTTAATATATTCCTTCTAAAAATGAGTTTGAGGTTGAATTGTGAGAAATTGAAGGATGGGATACGTTTGCAATATATGTAGAAGATGAAAAATCAAGAATTGGTACATTATTTTTGGTCCTTTAACTTGTATTACCTCGCAAATAGTACCGAGAAAGCAATTAATTTTTTTTGTTCTATATCCAAAAATATATTATCAGTGAGGTCCACGCAATGTTTTTCTTGGATATTCTTTCAGAGCTAAAAACAAAATAAAAGCCAACAAAGAATTTAAAATTTTAGGATGATCTTAAAGATGCCATACCTTATGAACCCAATCTGAAAATCTAGATTTTTTTTCTTTCCCCTTTATTAATGTTATCACACATGCCATACTTATTACTAGTGACGAACTAAGGATTTTATAACAAGATGACAATATAATTTTTTTAACTTTTTGTACGATTTTTAAATACTTCCATGCTGTGTGTTCTGGTCTGGGCTACACGTACATTCATTTATATAGAGCTTTTTCCCTCCTAAGATTTGGTATTGAAGAATGAGATTTCCACCACCATTTAAAATCGGTCCAAGTAAAGGCTATTTCGTTGGATCTCATTAATAAATATCAAATTTAATTATATTTATTCTCTATATTTTACCTGCAAGATACATGGTAGCTTATATATATACCAAAATATAACTAATATACATTGAAAAATTACAGCATAACATGAAGCCTGTAATATAGCCATTATAAGATTTAGACAGATTTTATAATCGATACAAAACCGCATTTGGTATCTTGATATGAGAACACAGGTTCTTAAAATTTTCAAATAAAACTTATCCGATGACATATGAATATGATGTCCACAATGTAATCTACCCAATCCTATGGGTTTTGATTGATGGCTGTGCTCAACGCCAAGCTATAATCACAAAACATGTCTAGTGGCGACATAATTACTGATACTTTTTTATTTATTTATTTACATTTTTTGCATAACTTGATAGCAATTAGCTTACGTGTGATCATTATCTAGAGAAGGTAGGAATTAATTGACCCGAACAGAATACTATAAAGCCAATAGGATATTATTATATTCTCTTTAACCCGTGAACTATCAGAAAAATAGAAATTCCTTTGGATGTCATAAAAAAGTTGAATTCTAAAGTGATATGATCAGAAACTACCCGTGATAGAAGAAGAAAATTAATCAATATTGTGAACGTTATTATAGTGTGTGATTGAGCTACCAACGTCAAAATTCCTTGGTAAAAACTTGGAAGTGGACTGAAACGTCGTTAACAGTATGTGCATTCCATCAAATGGTTAAAATTTACCCCAATTATCTAATTTTATATTTGTTGCAAAGGGAAGCTTATGTCATTGATAAATTTTGGTTTAAAATTTGTATCTATAAGGTAGAGTGTAGGATAAGAATTCATATGATACCCACGCATCTAACTAAAATCAAAACAAAAGAAAGGAAATCAAATAATTATCCTTTGTTCCAATGGGAAACTAACTCCAAGGTGGAAAAAAAAAAAGTAAAGAGAAACACAGTAACAACTTTATTTACATTTTCCTTTACAAAATAATAATTATATACATTTTTTTATGAATTAAATAAATATTTGTTTACAATTAAAATAGGGATGATATAAAATATCACTACCTAAACTTCTAATTTTTTTAAAATTATAAATGAAGTTTTTTTTTTTGCTTTTTTTGCCAAAAAAATAGAAATTTGCTCTATTAAGATAAGTATACGAATATCCCTATACACAAGGTATAAATCACCAAAAAAACTAATTAAAAAAATGGAGTCTAAAAATTCAATTCGAAATGAAACACATCTCTTATACAACTAAAGGATGAAACTAGGGTTGCAAATGAGTCGAGTTACTTCGGAACTATTCAAGCTCGACTCCCTTTGAGCTTGGTTAGGCTTAAGCTTGAACTTAAAATAAAACTCGTTTATTTAAATGAGTTGAGCTCGAGCTTTTATTTAGGCTCACAAGCCAACTCGATGGTAGATCATTTATATTATTAATGAGCCAGCCTGTGAACTTGAACGCAAGTTTATTTATATTATTAATGAGTTAACTTGTAAATAGTCTTATGCAAGCTCATAAACAAGCTAACGAATATGTTCTCATTTATAATATTAACAAGTTGGCTTGTTAATAAGATTAGGAATAAATTATCATTTATATTATTAACAAATTAACTCGTGAATAAGTTTGTGAGCAAATTCTCATTTGTATTGTTAATAAATAGGGTCGCAAATAGACTCGTAAGCAAACTCGTTTATTTAAACAAACTCTAACTTAGAATCATTCGTTTATTTAAATAAACTCAAGTTCAAGCTCATTTAAATAAATGAGTTCAAGCTAATTTATTTAAATGGGTCAAGCTTGAGTTTCAAATTCCTTAACAAGTTTAAACTTAAATCTATAATTTTTAGACTCAATAAAAGTTCAACTCAACTCGAGTTTGATAATTTTTCTAGCAGGTCAAGCCCGAGCCTTAAAAAGCTTAGCTTGACTTGGCTTATTTGTAGCCCTAGATGAAACATCTCTTTAACAACATGAATTTTATAAAGAGAATGAAGAATCGATACTCTGACCAAAGAAAATCTCATAAAACAAATAGAATACGGACAAGTAAAAAAAAAGAAAAGACAAGAAAAGCAAAACAAACAAATAAAAAAATCCACTTATTCTAAATAATATTGATAAACTAATATTAGTCTAATCACCATAAACTCAAACTAACCATATCTATAGGCATAAACTTGTGAAGGTGGAAACTTACTATCAATGTATTTGTGATGATAAAAATAATATAAAACCCAGATCGGATATTGGAAGTAGTTGACTTGTGAATATTAAGATAATATTAGTGGATCTATAAATTTAGAGTACACAAAAAAGAAAAAGATTAGAAAGGAGAAATAGCTACATAGCCACCTCTATACTAGGATTTGTGAAGGGGTTTTTGTGAATCAAGATGGAGGGAGAGAAAGTGAGAAAAGGGTGGGTTTGTGATCAATTTTTACACATGAAGTTTAAAATTATAAAATATCATACTTAATTAAATTTTTGCTACTTTACTTATAATTAAGGGTGAGGGGGTATGGGTAGGTAGGATATAAGATCCACCCATACGCTACCCTATAAGATACAAACTCCTAATTTTGAGAATTAGAGCTTAACTTGTAATATCTTGGAACCACTAATACATTATAAAACCTATAAGATATAAGGTATATTATGAAATTTGTAAATTTTATTTTATTTTTATGTTTTTTTATTTATATGATATTAAAAAAGTAATTTATATATAAATTATAAACTCTTAATATGCAAAATATAAGGAAGTTATAACAAAATATTGAAATTTAAAAAAATAAATTTTCGATCTTAATTATTTCAACTTTGACAATCTTATTACTTGGTAAATGGAAAAGCATAAAGCAAAGGAATAGAAACCTTAAAGTTAAAAGAAGAAAATGGGAAATATTAAAGAAAAGAAAGAGAAGCAATATTATGTTTAATCATTGAAAGTTATTAACTTATAAATTTAAACTTCTTTCTTTTTTCACCAAAATAATTATTATAAAAAATTACAATATTGTTATTTATTATTTATTTATATTATTTAATAATATTTTATAAGATAAATACAAGGTATTTTAAAACTTATATTTTATATATTTTAAAATACAAATTCTAAGATTGATATAAAATAGGAAGATGTCATACTCGCATTCTATTCTTGCTAGAAAGTTTAAAAAAAAACTATACTTAAAACCTATTTTATAATTATTAATATTAATCTAAAACCTACTCATTTAAACAAATATAAATTATATAATAGAATTATTCGCTCACCATACTTATAATTATCAATTTTCCAGACTTTTTGATGTGACTTTGAGTCATCGAACGCTGATTTACTTTGCCTCACTCGTAAGCTCAAAACAGCGCTAATTAAAATGCGTGCACTACGAAAAGGTTTCTTACCTCTGTTTCTGCAAGTTCCATAGGCAGCCGCAGTATCATGAGTTGTCCACGCTTTTGTTGCTATGTATGCACACACATCAGTCTTACGCAAAAATGCACGCTGGCTGAACTTTCGGTGAATATTTAAATAATTTGAGTACTATACGTTAAAATTACTTAGAAATAATTATAGTTGGAATTCTTAAGTATACGGTCAAATTCATATAGACACTAAAAACAGTTACGAGATAGAATAAATTGCCCATTTTTATAAAATCCCATATAAATGAATTATTTAAATCACATTTTTTTTGCAAGTGCAACTTTTACTTAGCATTTAAAAACGATGAGGAAAAAAAAATCTTGTTATGCACTTCTATCAAGATTTTATTAGAAAAATTGATCATTAATTGAGAAAAGGAAAATAATAATTTTTTTTTCTTAAGTACTTGTGAAAATATGCCACTTTTAAAAATATTTTAAAAATATACCATTTTAAATCAATACTCCAAGTGCCCATTTTAGTTGAAATGGAAAAACAAATACGAATAAGGAAGGAAGAAGAAAGAGACATATACATTTGGAATTATTTTTTCTAGTGGTATATTTACAGAAATATTTTCAAAAATAATATTTTTTTTTCCTTTTCCCATCATTAATCACCATCAAACCGATTATACAAGGTTTGATTCCTTTTCTCTATGGTATTATGTAATTAGTTGTAAATTAAATAAAAAGTTGGATATTTAATTACTATGAAACCCATAGCTTAACGAATGGACCTAGCCTTGATAATAGTATTTGTTCCTCCATTACATTTAGCTTATTTTCAACAACTAAACAGCTCGGTTGTTGGGTTATACATATCTTCCAGCTTTGTGTGGTGCCCAACACCCAATAAAACAATCATAATTCGCGTGTAGTAGGAAGGAAAGCTCCGCAAGTTAATTCATGAAGTCAACATCACTGCTAAAAGATCTTTTATGAACAACTGGAATCAAGTAGCTACAGACAAAAACGTTTAAATGTAGAAGTGGGACCAAATTCTGGTAGCTACATAGAATACATCATTAAGTCTTGACCTTTGCTCTCGTCTCCATAACATAGATGAAAAGGATAAGGTCCCTAATATCTTTCTGTCACTGTCCAAACCTGACTAGTTATGCAGTACAAATGTTCCAACAAGTTGCATTCTTTAAGTCAAGGTAAATGACATCTTATTTCATGCTTGTAGCCTGTTTGAAGTAGCCGCTGGTTTTCCTACATGCATCGAAAGCCACCCGACGCGGCCTTGCGAATTTTGGACGCTTGTGAAGAAGCTAGTACCAGCATGATAATGCTTGTATTAGCTGTCCAAATTCTTCAGAAAACCTGTGCTGAGTTCTAGAGCTATTTGAGAATGGAGAACAGTTAAAAAAGTGCAGAGTATTGTAGGGCCCAAGCCAAAATCATGATTAAAATCAAGGTCAAATAATTAAACTACCCTAGTCTTTCGAGAGAAACTAAAATATTTTAGGGATGAATAAAGCTCACAGAAAATTTTGCATGGTCAACACTAAGATCTAGCAGTCCCATATTGAATGTAAATCTCATACAATGTTCATTTCTCCGTGAATAGATCTAACTTCGATGGCTACACAACCAGGTCTTCCACATAACTCACGAGTACCGTTCCTCCCAGTATAGACACTTTTCAGAAGAAATACGGTCCCCCAACAAATACATTTTTTAAATGAATGCCCACTACATGGTTTAACCAGAAGATGGGATTACATCTTCCAAAAGTAATGAGGGGATGGATTTACATCTTCCAAAAGTAATGAGGGGATCCATATTAACTGCAAACCCCCCTCTTTGGATGCAATCTACAAACAAAAGTTGGGTTTGATGGAAAGAACAAATAGATGGGTGGTACAGGACCATATAACTTTCAGGTGTAATCAGCACAACCCAGCATGGCAACTAGCCAATAACCTGTGATTGCCCAGTCTTTTTGAAATGATAAGAAAAGAATGTAGAAAATGACTGAATTACTTGCTAGTCCGTGAAGCCAAGGCAGTGGAGACTGGCACACCAGTCATTGTCTGCTCCAAGAGGAAATCTCCACATGAAGAGCATGGCAATCATAAATGATCTCTTCCCATTGCCTGGCTAGCCCATGGAGGCAAAGGTGCCTCAAAAACAACTGGCTCACCTTTCACAGGGTGCTCAAAGGACAAGCTTTCAGCATGAAGTGCATGAAAGTCATAAATTTGTCCCTTCCATTCATAAACACCCTCATATTTCACGTCTCCTCTGATTGGAATGCCAAGATATTGACAATGCAAGCGGATTTGATGTGTTCTCCCGCTTCGAGGACATGCTCTAACTAAAATCTCATCTTTCTTTTCATTATTATCTAGCACAGCTTTTTCTTCAACCACAATGGTGTTCTCATCATTTCTCAATTCAGATCGCTTCTTCAAGTTATGTTGTCCATTCACAGATAACATTTCAAATGAAGTTTCCATTTCCCGCACAACAGATCCACCAGGAAGTGTCCGACCCACATCTGATGTTGCATACACACGCCAAGCACCAAATTTCGATCGACCATGCCCCGATCTTATTGTGATTCTTTCCCATTTTGGCGCGGATCCAACACAGAGAGCTATGTATGTTTTTCTCACCCTATGCTCAGTGAAAGCTTTCACAAGCCAGGAAGCCACCTTATGTGATTTGGTAATAACCATAACACCGCTTGTATCACGGTCCAATCTATTAGCAAGATGGAGTTCTTGCAATAGAACTGCCTTTCCTGAAATACAAATATTCGGGATCTCAATTTTCATGGCTGTGAGCAAAAACCACGGTAAAGTCACAGAAAATACCTAGCTACTCTTGGAAAGTAATTCACAATAGCAACTCTAAATTCTTTGCAATCTAACTTGTAGGGGAAACATATAATCTTGCAAAATGAAATTGCTAAAGCTTCTTTTCTCTTTTGTAATTAAAGATTGCTAAGGTCTCTGCACATAGGATTATGTAATTCATATTTACTCTAAAATGGACCAAAAAAGAAAATAATGAATGCATATCAACATGCGTCAAAAGAGCACTTCAGATGGCTGTCCTCTTTAAACAGATCAACTTAGATTAGTTCATTATCCTGATTCTCATCAATACTTAAGGTGCAAGCACTTGGAGCCCATAGATGAAGAAGGTTGAACCCAGTAGAGAACCAATTATGATTACCTTCAAGTCACTAGTGCTGCATTAAACCTCCTAAGCCATCTAAGCAAAATACATAGAAACATTACTGAGCTTCCACATGCAAACAAATCACATTGCTAGAGGTCCAAAACTGGCTCCTTACGAAAGCTGCAGCAGGATTAGCAAGTCATTTGATGTCATTCATGGTATGATAAATTAGGTTGTCTAAATGTACTGAGATCTAAAAGGAACAAGAGAGCTTCTGTTCA
Source organism: Laguncularia racemosa (assembly GCA_037954665.1). Lineage (NCBI taxonomy): Eukaryota > Viridiplantae > Streptophyta > Magnoliopsida > Myrtales > Combretaceae > Laguncularia > Laguncularia racemosa. Next base: position 2,710,750 of record JBBMOL010000056.1, read on the forward strand.
AGCCTAATCATGGGTTTCTTTGGAGGCTAATTGAAGCCTCTATAAAGTTATTTTGTTGATTGATATACACATTTTCTTAAAGGAATGTTATCAAAGCCAATGTTGTTCTAGATAAGTATGCCACCATGGATTAAGGATGAGCTTTGAGAAGAAAGCTGAAAAACAAAACCAACTAAATATTGAGCTTTATTTATAAAAGTAGACAGCCTAGTCAAAGCCAAAATCAAAGAAGAAAACTCAGCTACTGGAGCCAAAAGGAAGTCTGAAACAACATGCTAAGGGGAAAAAAACTACAGTATCTGTTCAAGTGACCACAAGTTATGCTGTATTAAGAAGTAACGAAAAGCATTGGGAGATTTGCTACATGACTGCTTTTATCTGCAGTTTCTAGTTTTTGAAAACAACTTATCTGCATCATATATTCATTCAAGCATACCCCCTTCATCACTTCAAATGCTATATCATAGCAACTGATTTTTTTTTTTCATAGGAATCATCAAACAAGATGAACTGAATTATCCAAAAATAATCAATAGACAAAAGAGAAAAACATTAATTGGTAAAATACTACTGTAATTACCATAAAAGGCTATGGCATGTTGTATTTATAGGTACACCCAATCAACAAATAAGAAAATCCAAAACTCATAAACTTCCATATAAAAAAATTATATTTAATCCACAACTCCATTTTATGAATATGGGAGTCGAGAAATTCATTCCATCATACAGTGTGTCAGTTTCACTAGAAAAATTTTCTAGACCTTTTCCCACATTTGTTATAATGAAAGTTCTAAAAGTCGTCTACTCTCAATGTAAGTTGTGATCACTAGTAGCTTTTAGCAGCAAGTGAATGGCAAAGGTGACAAAAATGGCTGGTAGTGACAGTTACTTAGACTTTTAATTGAGTCAGTTGACATGAGAAAGTATTGGAGCTCAAATTCGAATTTGACTCAAAAGTTCAAAGCTCGAGCTTGACTCAAGTTAATTGAATATATAATTTTGAGCTCAAGCTTGACTCTAAATACAACTAGAGAAGCTCAAACTCGATCAGTTCATCAAGCTCATATTATTTAAGAAGATACTTTTCTCCCAACTAAAACCATATTGATGCCTAAACTCAACATAGGCTCAATGTAGTTATAAGTTAAATCAAGCTCGATTAGATTCACAAGCTCTTCAAAAGAAATATTACAAATCTCAAACTTGAATCTTATAACTATTTGAGTAGCTCAAACTCAAACTCGACTCAATAAACTATTCGAGTAGCTTGGATTTGAGTTATACTCAATGAGCCACTGGAATACTTCGAGCTCGACTATGATCGGACGAAAGTTAAGTAAATATTAAGTCGAACCAAGTAGCTTTCAAGCAGATTTAGTTCATTTACATATCTATGAATAAACATAACATAAAACATTACTTTTTTGGATAATTAAAACTTTATTAATCCAAATTGTTATACAACCATCCAAGATGGGTAGATTTACATCACGAGCAAAAAGCAAAATACAAGGTAAGAGGGAAACAATTTCCTATATCACAACAAAGTAGAGTAAGCTATAATCTAGTTCACAATGGAATGCAAATTTGGAAGACTATCCCCTAAATGCACTTTATTACGCATTCTCCATATATAGTAAACTGCTATAGCAAGACCCACTCTCCATGTTTGGAATGTGAGGGATAAGGAGTCAATTGTAGCCATCAATGATGTTGTAGCACCCTGCCAGTTTTTGAAAGAAGATGGACACTATAGTCAATCACAAACCAAGCTCTAGATCAGGAGGTGTAATTACAATTGAAAAATAGGTGGGAGTGATCTTCTGAACCTTCGATGGATTTAGAAAAGTATATCCACTCTTTATTGTATAAACTCCCGTACTAGTATGGATTCATCTGAGTCGATCAAGGCAAAAAGTGTTATGTCGAAGGGACAATGGGACATGAATATTAGCCCAAAACGGGCCATTTGATAAGCTCCATTCGTTGTCTTCCATCAGAGAGCAAAGTTTTATAGTGGGTGGAAAGCCTGTGCTACCCCTATCTTTGCACTATAAATAGTGTCTAATGGGCCTATTGGAAGCCAATAGTCTACCCAAAGTGAAATAGCTAAATCATTGTTAGGTTCCATTGGAAGTTGGAACAGACTAAGTCTCTTAGCTTTAAAAGTTTCTTCCAAAACCAACAACATGTGGTAGGGGCTTTTGATGACCAAAAGGTTTTTCCTTTCAGTAGGTTAAAATGAACCCATTCAAGCCATAAACTCTAGAGTCCCTCCTAACACAGATGCAAGATGTGTTTTAGTTAAATAGCCTTATCCCATTGACTTAGGTTAGGAATCCCTAAGCCACCACATTTTAGAGGTTTGCAAACATCAACCTACCTAACTTTAGCCTTTGAATGGATATTCGAATGCCCGCTCCACAAAAAAATTCCTAAGTAACTAGTCCATCTTTGTTATGATAGATTTTTTTTTTTTTTTGATAATTATTATGACATCTTTGTCATAACATAAGTGTTGTGTGTTATGACAAATTTAGGCAAAAGGAAAACAGCACTCTAGTAGACCTGCATTGATAAGAGGATATATTTAACTAGCCGCAATCTTCCTACGTAGGAGAGATATTTAGAGGTCCAAGAGTTAATGCAAGCTAAAATTCTTTCCAATAGTGCATCACAATCCTCCTTTTTCAGCTTAGTGGAGATACGAGGGACCCCCAAATAGCACATCAGCAGCTAGCTGTCCTAAAATCGAGTAGACCTGAGGATATCCTCTTTTACTCTCACAAGGACTTGAGAAAAGAATATGTTACTCTTACTATTGTTGGCTATTAGTCCAAAAATTGAGTGAAAACGCTGGAGGGTCTCTTTGACCAAGGAAACTAATTCAATATCGCCTTTTATGAAAATGAGGAGATTATCTGCAAAACAAGGTGTGTTAACTTTTCAGATTTACATCTCTAATAAAGAGAAAAGTGGGGGTTCGTAGTTAGCCTCTTTGGTAGAGTAGAGAGCACCTTCATGCCCATTACAAATAAGTAAGCAGAAATGGGATCCCCCTATCTCAACCCTCTATTACTTACCAAAAAACTAGCTGGCTCTCCATTAATGGATAACTTAAGGGGTGGAAATACATTGGGCAATGGGGTGCAGAAGTGTGAAGGGAATTGTATAGCCTTGAGAACCTCAAATAGGAAATCCTATCATATCATATGGCTTTTGCAGGTCCACTTTTAGAGTATAATATGGTGCTCCTGTATGTGTGTTGTAACCAACCATCAATTCTTGAGCAATGAATATGTTATCAGTAATACTTCTCCTAAGAATGAAAGTTGCTTGTCCTCTACCAACTGAGTGCAAAACCTTCTTTATGTGTGCAACAAGAATTTTGGAAATGACCTTATAAAGGACAATGTAGCACGCAATAGGTCACAATTCTCCTAGCTTAGAGGGGTTGGCTACTTTGGGAACTAATGATATGATGATGGCATCAATCTCCTCGAGCAAGTGGCCAGTTGTCAAAAATTCCTTAGTGGCAGCATCCAGAGCATCTCCTATGATTTCCCAATCTTCCTTAAAGAATTTGGCTTAAAACCCATTAGACTCCACAGTTTTGTCATTATCTTGCAAAAAGAACCCCCATTTAATCTCTTATTCATTGAAAGGAACATCCCATTCTAGTTGTTGCTTACTTAATCTCTAGATTACCAAATTACAAATTTCCTCCAAATTAAGATGGGATGTAGGACTATCATAAATTTGTTGGAGATGGGCTACTACTAGGGCTTTAACCTCATCATCTCCAATTGCCTCACTTCCATCCTCCCTAGACAACCGATAAATAGAGCTTCGATTATGTAAGTTCCTTATGGCTTTATGGAAATAAGATGTGTTTTTATCCCTTGATTTTAACCATTTAGACTTTGATTTCTATTTGTAGAAACTCTCCTCTTACCTCTTAGTAAATAGTATTCCTTAAAAGCAACTTTCTCCTCCTCTATTCGTGAAGTATCACCAAAAACATGTATGGAAGCTTGCAATTGTAGTAGGTTGTCTTTGGCCATTTGCACACAACTAGGAAGTTGGGAATATTTAGACCTATTGAACCTTGTGAATTCCTCCTTAAGTAATTTAAGTTTATTGACAGTCCGAAACATCTTTGATCCCTAAACTTCACTTTTCCATATGTTGATCACCAAATCCTTGAAATTCTTATGTTCAATCCAAAAGTTGAAGAATACCTAATCCAAAGTCCATGAGTGTAGTGGCTAAGGAATGGTCTAAAAGGATAGGTGACATAAATTTCACCTGTGTTCTCGGGAATATGGTTAGCCAGTGATGATTCACAAGGATCCTATCCAATTTCTTTAATATTGGGTTATGTACTTGCCTATTAGACCAGGTAAAAAAATCCCCAATATATCTCAAGTCTTCTAATTTTGTATATGCGATACAGTTCTGGAACTCCACTATGGCTTCCGTTAGGTGCAATCTTCCACCAATTTTTTCTGATGGAGATTTCGTAGAGTTGAAATCTCCAAGGACCTTTGTTTTCTATCATTGTTGGATCCAGAGAAAAAAATGCAAAAAGGGGGAAGTTGGTTCTCAAGTTGGTAGCTGCACAATGTATAAATTGCGCGCATGCTCAATCTCCACCCAAACGTGCCATTCACTAGGATTCCGAGCTAACCACATATGCTTTCTCGCAATTGCGTTTATCCTAACCCGCCTAACATAAAATATTTCTGAAAGAAGTTGTTTTCAGTTTTGAGAAGAAGACTTCATTTTTCTCATTGGCATTGGTATATTCTGTGCTTCTAGTTTGCATTATCTATTGAGATTACTACTATAGCATTGGATAATCGCAGATTTTCTATTATAAGAGGGATTCCATGTAAGGCTTGACACTTGTTTCAGGCCCAAAAAGGAACTTTATTAGATTGATTATAAGCGTGGAAAGTTTCTTTGTTTGGCTGATTAACAATTTCAAGACCTCTATCAACATTTTCCTTATAACAAAGAATGTAAGATTCCGAAAAATGTTTTCCGCAAACAAACAAACAAACATTCTAATGTCACGCGAGCTTAAAGCAACATAAGAATCAGCAGTAATAGCCCAAACCACAACGTCAAATCAACATCAAAGAGTCAAATTGAGAACAAATCAAACATGCAAACTTTAACCAATTGGAAATTCAAAGAAGCTACCTTGAGTGAGTTCGAGTTCACTCTCCGAGTTAATGAGGAGCTTAGGGACCGAGTCCAAAACGCTCTCGCAGTAAACCCCTGAGGGTTTATTAACAGCGATGAGCCAATCATCTTCGTAGATAATGTGGATTCTGGAAAGAGAAAAGAGACTGGAATTTGAAGAAGCTGACAAGGCTCTTCGCAGTTCGATATCTTTGGAGACTGATGGGAGTGGAGGAGATAATGGGACTGGGTAATTAGATAGGGTTTCGAGGGCATTTTGGGAATGATTGGAATTTTGTTCCGCCATGGCCAAGGAAAAGAAACGGGCAGAGAGATTAGGGAGAGAGAGGAGGTTGAAACGCACCGTTTTGAGGGAGCACACAAGCATAACGACATAGGGGATTGTTTTTCTTATTCATCAGATTTATTTTATAAGTACGTGTCCTGAGTTTGAGATAATAAGGAAATATTCAAATTTTTATGTACATTCTTCCGTAAAGCATGATATATTTATAGAAGTGTGAAAAAGTTTTTTTTTTTTCTTTTGCAAATATCTCCCATCCACTTTATCTATAAAAGTTTATTTTCTTTTTCTTCTTTTTTTCTTTCTTACCAACGAAAAAAAAAAAATGTTATTAAGCATTATCTTCTATAGTACAAGTCACCTTCTTAGAGGAAAATGGCATAAAGCACTATCAAAAAGGTAATGGATTGTATAACATCGGTCTAAAGGGCACATTCCTTTACTAACTAAATTGGCTTAGGCTCTTTATTAAATCAAATTGTAAAATACAATTTTTATTTTATTTTGGTCTGATCTACAACTTAATTCAAATAGTGCTTAAATGATCCATGATTTGGTTTAGTTTGAAAGGTTAAACTAAGTTGAACTGTTTAAACACGAACTAAAATATTTCTTATTAAAAAATAAAAAACAAGTCAATTTTTTTAACCCCTATTAATATTTCAATTTAATCCTATTTAGCTCTCTCCTTTCTTTTTTTTTTGTGACCCTACCATCTCACTTTTAACCTCTACAATCTACTTTATTTCCTTTACTTACGTCTCTCTTTTCTCAAATTGACTCGCACGTCTTTACTAACATAAGCTTGTTTGGTTTCCAATATAGTCGACCTACCTCCACAGCATATAAAGAACGCACTAAGGTTGAGTGAAAAAACTAATCAAATTACATAGCGAATTAAAACAAATTGAATCATAAGTTAAGTTTAAACCATTTTTTTTAGATTTAAAAAAAATTATGAACTGAACTAAACATTTTTTTTTATATTCTAAAAAATTATGAACCAAATCAAACTATAAGGAAGTAAAAAAAAAATGGTCATACAAGTTTAGAAAAAGTATGAAAAAAAAGAAGAAGATTATATATCACTTATTCAATCCCTCCCCTTATTTAGTTTTCATCAAGTAATTTATTGTTTTTTTCATTTCGTATTTTTGCTTATTGACTAATATAAAAACCAGAATAAATCAAAAGAGAAACAACAAAGTCTTCTTAAATATATTAAATCAACATTAAAGATAGTGAGTGATATAGAGAAATGATAATCAATTACTTTTTTTTTTTACATTCAATATAATTTTTCATGATTTATTGATTTATATATTAAAAAAATTAATAACTTTGAACCATGTATCAAACCTTTTTTTTTCAAGATTTTAAAAAATATAAAATGGACCATATAGTTAAATTCAATTTAATTTGAAAATAAATTATATCGAACCAAATCATACATATCTCTAAAACACATCACTCTTTTAAATAAAACTCAATAATAACCGACCACCATCCTCTAGAATAAGCCAACTCCAAACCTTTACAAATAGCTAAGCAATCCACCATTTTCAGAATTCAGCCTTGAAACTAGTAAAGCCAGCCCATCTAAGACAATCCTGCACCAATTATGTGCAAGTGCAACAGTTGCTGCCCGCCCATCCTTAGCACTCCCCTCCTCCATCCATCCACATTCACCTTGACATTATCTATATTGTTATTACCTATAAACCAATACTATAGTTACATAGATACAGATACCTGTGGCAAATACAGGTCCTTGACTCACCAAGGAATGTCCCTCATCTTGAAAATTTTTATGTCTGGGTTCTTGTGCCAATTACCTCGGATAAAGATGGCCTTAGGGACATCAATTTACAAGACACCAGTATTAAAATCATTTTTTTTTTTACTTTTGAGTGTTTTCTATGGCCCAAAATAAATAAAAAACTTTGAGTGTTTTCTGATTTTATAGCTAAATCCAAATTTGATAAATAATATCTTTAATTGTGCTTTTATTTGATAAAATTTATACTCAATACTTAAAATAGCTAAAAATCGTATCTGATCGAAATTTTGCTTATTTAGTTTACTTATCCCATAATATTTAAAAAATATTGCGTTAAATACTTATGGATCAAAAAGTTTGATGAGTAAAAAATTTAATTAAGTATGACATTTAACAACTTTTAACCTTTAATTATAAAATTAAATGATCATAAAAGGTTCATGTATAGGTTTTAACATTATCCCTTAGAGTTTTAAGCTATTAAAAGATTAAATTAATTAAAATGGATAATGTTATATCCTTGCATGAAGTTTAGAGCTTTTTTTTTTTTAATTTTACATAGAAAGCAAATATCGCACTTAATCATATGATAGAGATTTCAATCAATCAACTTAGCACATTATTAGAAAATAAATAAAACACAAAAACAATTAGGGACTGGTACGATTAATCTCTCTAATCCTTTCAAACCAAACCAAAACATGAACTATGTTCTGTTTTTTATCAATCCAAACTAAACCATATAGTTTAAGAATTATTTTAAACTATAAGAAACCGGTTTGATTCATTTCATCATATAAATAATAAATAATTAACAAATAGCTCTTTGAAATGAAGATGCCAAATAATTACTTATTGTAGAACAATTTGTAGAATCCTAAATTCAAGTCGTAGGAAGGACGAGAATAAAAACCTCAATCCATTATATGAGCTGTTATTATGTATATGTATATAATAAGAAAGCAAGTTCAAGTAAAAATAAATAAACAAATACTCATCAAAATCCATAATCCCCAAAGCAAAACTTAAGAAAATCACGTTGCCTAATCTTTCTATTTAATTAAGAAATAAAAATAGAAATGTGATTATTTAATTTACAAAAAAAAATGATAAATTTTTTATATTGTTATTAGGATAGATAAATGAGGTTGTGGATATATTTTATTAAAAATACACCCATTATATTTGGTATACATATCCCTAAATCCTTTATCTCTAAAATTTAGCCTTAGTCCCTCAAATCATTAATGAATGTGTTTCTCAAACCTTATTTTACAAAATTTTAAAAAAAAATTAAAAGTACTAGGTTATTTCTTTAATGAGCAAATAGCCAATGAGGAAACAAAAAAGCACCTTCTTAAAAATTTTAGAATTTAAACACTTAATAAAATATAAGGAAATATATTTATATCTACTCTTTATCTTATTAATGTAGGTACGAAGCTTGTATATTTAATATCTTGTTCCGTTAATACTATAAAAGTTATAAACAATTTTTCTAGACAGTTCAGTTATTTTTTTACTCTTTTTTTTTTTTTCAAATTTGATTTGATTTTGCCTTCTAAACCAACCATTGATTTCCAATTAGATACATACAGTCTAAAAACTTTTCTAAGCCAAACTATAATTATGTTTTGGTTCGGATAGGATGTGCTTGATGTGATTTAGTAAAACTACTTGGTAAAGAAAAAAATTTAAACCGGTTGCACTTTCAGTTCTATCATATCAAGTAATCTAATCGTCCATTTTTTTTTTTACTTTAACATCCATGATCAATGTAAAAAGCAAATCACATAAGAACAGTAGACAAAATAAAAAATATAAATACAAAAACAAAAGAAGCATAATGTAATTTTCGATATCGTGAAAGTAGATTTTTTTTTCTCTCATTGTATGCAAAAGAGAAGAAGAAAAAGAAAAAGAAGTGATTTTATAGAGCAAATGAGGGATTTGAAGTAATACACCAAGATGTAAACATTTCCTCAATGATTAATCGATTGTAGTATTTTTTTTTAGAAAAAGTTGAAGTTTTTTTTTTTCTTTCTATGTTTGATGTTATTATTTGTGCAAAATATTGTTATAATGTTATATTTTGTAGGAAATATTACTGCTTATTATTAGTTTGTGGTGTATTAGATATGATTTATGTAGATCCTATAATACATAACATGTGATATTAATTTTTTCCATTAGTATGAGAATATTTTGTTATGATGAAAATTTTGATAATATTTGTAAATATTAAATTAAAAATACTATCTATATTGTTATAAAAAAATTGTGACGGAAATGGGTAATATCTAGAATGTGAAATAATTTTTAAAGTATTGTAAAATAATATCGAAATTATAAAAATTCTTAGCAACCAAAATATTATAAAAAATAACTTGTTAAATTTTTAGAAAAAAAATTATCTGGAAATAATGAGAAAAAAATAAAAATTAAAAATAATATAGATTTTTTTGGCAAGTTTTTATAATGTTGTTATTGAAAATTTTCATATTAAAAAAAAAAACTCTAAATTTATATACACTATGAATAGGGAAACAATGGCTGACTTATGTGAAATTGATAATCTATGCATTTGGAAATATTATGGCTGATAATTAGGGGGCAGAATATGACAAGGATTTGATGAAAAAGTTGAAAATGAAAAAAAATGTCAACTATAACGAATTCTTATATAGAATATGCCGTAATATTGGAGTCAATCCAACCGAAATGGGGGTTGAGATTATTCACAAGTATCATATGTTCCATAGGACAATACATGTTATGTATTGGTGTGATGAGGACATGGAAGGAAGCAAGTCTAACAAATGTAACAAGGATGAATTACAAGGTTTTGGACCTGCAATGACAAGGGCAAGATCTAAGAAGGTTAAAGAGGCTCTAAATAAAGATCTAAGAAGGTTAAAAAGGCTCTAAATAAATTTGTGATAACTTTATTGGAAGCATGCTTAAGTCATGAAGAATTGCAACTCAAGATGGTGAATTGCTTAATGCAAACTGAAGGAATAGAGGCTTGAGAGGTGTATTCAATTCCAGCCCAATTTCTCCATCTAATTACTTAAGTCTAAATTGGCAAAATGGAGCATGAAGGCTGCCTTTATGTTTAGGCCAATCTGCACCTTTATTTTATTTATTTTTTTAAGTTGATTAAGGTTTGTTTAGCTAGTCTTAGTTTTTTTTTTTTTTTTCCAGTATATGTTAAAATGGGCTGAACATGGGCGAAATTAGCAATTTGATTTTAGGCCTTATTATAATGGACTTGGGTTAGGCCAGGTCCAAGCAAACTTATAAGGTGTTGCCCATTATAAAAGGCAAACCCTAACCTTTGGAAAGGGAAATTCATAACATATATATTTTTTTAAAGTGAGTCTTGCTCTCTCTTGGTTCTTGATAGAATCTCTGAACTTATCAAAGATGCTCATCCTTGTGGCATTCCTAGGCTTATCAATCTTTCGACTGCGGCGCCTTGTTCTTTCTTTTCTGTTCTTATTAGGATTCGCATTTAATTATTTCTCTCAAGGACATCCATTAACCTTCGTCCATATCTCAAGATATACGAATCATATTTCGGTGATTCTTGAGCCTAAATTGTGTTTGAGAACATGAGTTTTCTTCTTGTTCTTAAATCGTCCAATTCCAAAACCAGTAACATGAGATACGGGGTTGTGTTAACTTTGTGCTGAATCTGCATTTCCCAACCTTGGTAGATCCTTCTTGCATGGTTCATGGAGTATGCATCATATCATGTGGTATTAAAGCTCAGTTCTAAGGTTGGATAACTTATTTGTTTGTCTTGTCCTCTTTGTTAATTGGGTGCTGATTTTTTTTTTTTTAAGTTAGTTACATTTCTGCAGTCCTTTATTCCTTATAATTTATGCAGCACCTATTTGTCAATTGTCCCCAATTAGTGGAAATTCCAACTTTTTATTTTCTTAATTTTTGCATCAACTTGCTATTATTAACAGTTAAGTTAGAAGCAAAAGTACAAAAAAAAAAAAAATTGAAACAGAAAACAAAAAAAGAAAAAAGAAAAAAGTTTAACAGAGAAGACAACAGCTATTTTTTTCCCCTATAAATCCAAGTGCACACTACTTGTTAATAAAGTTCCTAAGTGTTTTGCTAAGTCTTTTGTGTCTTCAGTCTATCATCACTTAGTTGTTCTTTTGTTTGTCCTCACAATGTTGAGTCTTCAATAAGTACTCTTGTGTGTTTGTGGAGAATCTATTAAGAATTTAAAGAGAGCTTTTGAGTGGTAAAAGGCAAGAGAGAACTTTACACAAAAGCCTATTAGAGAGCAACAAACACAAGTGATACATCTTTAAGAGTGCAAACACGTGAGAAGTGTGGTGAGGTCCTATTGCCCTCATTTTTATTTTTACTTGAATTATGGCAGGAATAGGTAGTGATGATACCCCTCCTCCACAAGAAAACAACAGATTATTAGTGGAGGCTATTACAGCTCAAATGCAAAGGATGTTGAGGGAGCTTACAAAGGAGCTATATGAGAGAATTGAAAGGTTAGAAAATCAAAGACATCATGATGATGATGGAGGTAGAAGGAGGATTGATGGAAGGAGGAGAAGAGATAATGAGGGTGATGCTAGAAAGGACTGAATTGATGGAGTAAAGCTTAAAGCTTAATATCCCACCTTTCAAAGGGAAGAGTGATCCAGAGGCTTATCTTGAGTGGGAGATGAAAATTGAGCAGTTATTCTCGTGCCTCAATTACAATGAAGAGAAGAAAGTAAAGGTGGCAGCCACGGAGTTCACAAACTATGCTCTTATTTGGTGGAATCAATTACAAAAGAAGCGACTTAGATGTGAAGAACCTTTAGTGGATACTTGGGTTGAAATGAAGAGGTTGATGAGAAGGAGATTTGTCTCTTCTTATTATCATAGGGACCTTCATAACAAGCTCCAAAGACTCACACAAGCTAGTAGGAGTGTTGATGAATATTACAAGGAGATGGAGGTGTCTTTGACTAGAGCCAATGTGAATGAACATAGGGAAGCTACTATGGCACGTTTTTCTGAATGGGCTGAATAATGACATTAGAGATGTGGTTGAGCTACAAAATTATGTGGAGTTGGAAGACTTGGTACATCAAGCTATCAAAGTAGAGCAGCATCTCAAGAGAAAAGGTACCATGAGGAGGAGTTCTTCTAATTTCAATTCTTCAAATTAGAAAGAAAGAATAAGAAAGAGGGAGGTATTTCTTCTAACAATACCACAATTGCACCTCAAAGAACTCAATTCAAGTCCAATGAGACCCCTAAAAAGACAAGGAATAGTGAGATAAAATTCTTCAAGTGTTTGGGGAGAGGTCACATAGCTTCAAAGTGTCCAACCAAGAAGACTATGTTACTTAAGGAGAATGGAGAAATTATAAGTGAGTCTTCAGCTAGTGAAGCCGAAGAAGAGGTAGATGAGGAGATCGTTGTAGAGGCCATAGAAGGAGATTTATTGATGATTAGGAGGTTACTTGGAAGTCATATGTAGGCTTTTAATGATTCCCAAAGGGAGAACATCTTTCACTCTAGGTGTTCAATCAATGGGAAACTATGTTCTTTTATTGTGGATGAAGGGAGTTGCACCAATGTACCCAGCACTAGATTAGTGTCCAAATTAAATTTGGAGACCAAGCCTCATCCTAGGCCATACAAACTCCAATGGCTTAATGAATATGGAGAGATGAAAGTGAGCAAGCATGTGGAGCTACACATTTCCATGGGGCAATATAATGACAAAGTGATATGTGATATGGTTCCAATGGAGGCAAGCCATATTCTCTTAGGGAGGCCATGGCAATATGACACTAAAGTTGTTCATGATAGGTTCACAAACAAGATTTCTTTCATGCACAATGGGAGGAAAATTGTACTCAAACCTTTATCTCCTAGAGAGGTGTGTGAGGATCAAATAAAATTGAGAGAAAAGAGAGTGCAAGAGAGAAAAGAGATTAGTGACACACAAAAGAGCAAAAAACTTGATAAAAAAAAAAAAAAAAGAGAGAGTGGAAAGAAAAAGAGTGAAACACATGTGGGATTAAGTGAAACACTTAAGAGTAAATAGAGTTGTTTAGCAAAAGAAAGTGAGGTAAAGAGGCTGTTGTTTGCCAACAAGCCACTTTATTTAATTTATTGCAAGAAAAATGTTTTAAGTGCTGATAACTTTAATAAAATCACTGCCCCTACTAACATTGAGTTTCTTTTGCAGAAATACAAGGACGTGTTTCCAAAGGAGGTTCTAAGCGGATTGCCACCTTTGAGAGGGATTGAGCATCATATTCATCTCGTCCCTGGTGCATCTTTCTCCAATCGGCCAGCTTATAGGAGCAATCCACAAGAGACCAAAGAAATACAAAAGCAAGTTGAGGAGTTGATGACAAAAGGTTGGGTGCAGGAAAGCTTGAGTCCTTGTACTGTTCTGGTGATTCTGGTGCCTAAAAAGGATGGGACTTAGAGGATGTGTAGTGACTGTAGAACAATCAACAACATCAGGGTCAAGTATCGACACCTATTCCCAGGTTAGATGACCTTCTTGATGAACTGTATGGTGCCTGTTATTTTTCTAAAATTGATTTAAAAAGTGGGTATCATCAGATTAAGATAAGAGAAGGGGATGAATGGAAAACTGCCTTTAAAACTAAGTATGGTTTGTATGAGTGGCTGGTCATGCCTTTCGGGCTAACTAATGCCCCAAGCACTTTTATGAGATTAATGAACCATGTCTTAAGAGATTTTATTAGCAAGTTTGTTGTTGTTTACTTTGATGACATTTTGATCTGTAACACTAGTTTTGACTTGCATATTGAACATTTGAGAGCTGTCATACATGAGCTTAGAAAAGAAAAATTGTATACTAATATTGGGAAATGCACTTTTTGCACCGATCATGTAGTGTTCTTAGGCTTTGTTGTAAGTGCAAAAGGAGGGTAAGTTGATGAGGAAAAGGTTAAGGCCATTCAAGAGTGGCCTACACCTAAGAATGTGAATGAAGTGAGAAGTTTTCATGGCTTAGCTAGTTTCTATAAGAGGTTTGCTAGGGACTTTAGTACCTTAGCTACACCTCTTAATGAGATAGTTAAAAAGCATGTGGTTTTCAAATGGGGAGAGAAACAAGAGCAAGCCTTTGCTGCCCTTAAGCATAGGCTAACTAATGCACTCATTCTTGCTTTGCCCAATTTTGCTAAATCTTTTGAACTTGAATGCAATGCATCAAATGTGGGCATTGGGGCTGTTTTGATGCAAAAAGGCCATCTGATTACTTATTTTAGTGAGAAGTTAAATGGGGTTGCCCTAAACTACTCCACTTATGATAAGGAATTGTATGCTTTAGTGCATGCTTTGCAAACTTGGCAGCATTATTTGTTCCCTAAAGAATTTGTAATTCATAGTGATCATAAGTCCCTAAAATACTTAAAAGGACAAGGGAAGCTAAATAAAAGGCATGTCAAATGAGTTGAGTTTTAGAACAATTCCTATATGTCATTAAGCATAAAAAAGGAAGGGGGAACATAGTGGTCGATGCTTTATCTAGGAAACATGCATTACTTTCTACTCTTGAAACTAAAATTTTTAGACTTAAGACTTTGAGAGAAATGTATTTGCATGATGCTGAATTTTCTTATATATATGCTGCTTGTGAAAATGTGTCTCAAAATGGTTACTATAGGTACAATGGATACTTGTTTAAAGAAAAAAGATTGTGTGTACCTAAGTGTTCCATAAGAAATTTGCTTATGAAAGAGGCACATGAGGAAGGATTAATGGAACATTTTGGGGTGCATAAAACTCTGGACGTATAGCATGAACAGTTTTATTAGCCCCATATGAAACGTGATGTCCTTAAATATTGTGAGCATTGCATTGTTTGTAAAAAGGCAAAATCAAAAGTGATGCCACATGGTTTATATACTCCTCTACCTGTTCTTAATTTTCCTTGGATTGATATATCTCCGGACTTTGTTTTGGGGCTGCCATGAACAAGGAATGGCAAGGATTCTGTTTTTGTGGTTGTGGACAGGTTTTCAAAAATGGCACATTTTATACCTTACAAAAAGGTTGATGATGTTTGCCATGTAGCTAACTTATTTTTCAGAGAAGTGGTAAGACTCTATGGGCTTCCTAGGAGCATTGTAAGTGATATGGACACTAAGTTCCTAAGTCACTTTTGGAGAACATTGTGGGGGTAAGCTTAGTACTAAATTACGTTTCTCTACTACCTATCATCCACAAACTGCCGGGCAAACTGAGGTAGTGAATAGGACTTTAGGCACTTTGCTTAAGACTGTTTTAAAGAAAAATCTTAATTCTTGGGAAGAATGTTTGCCTCATGTAGAATTTGCTTATAATAAAGCTGTCCATAGCACAACTAATTGTTCACCATTTGAAATTGTGTATAGATTTAATCTTATGACACCACTTGATTTATTGCCTATGCCTAATATTACTGTTCTTAAGCATAAGGATGCACAGGCTAAGGCTGACTATGTGAGAAAGTTGCATGAGCGTGTGAAAGCTCTAATTGAGAAGAAATTTGAGAGTTATGCCAAGCAAGCTAACAAGGGAAGAAAGAAAGTTACATTTGAGCCCAGAGATTGAGTTTACGTGCACATAAGGAAAGAGAGGTTCCTTGAACAAAGGAAGTCCAAACTCCAACCTAGAGGGAACAGTCCTTTCCAAGTGCTGGAGAGGATCAATGACAATGCTTACAAAATTGATTTGCCTAGTGAGTATAATATAAGTGCCACTTTTAATGTTGCTAATTTGTCTCTTTTTGATGTAGGTGATGAGGCCTTGGATTTAAGGACAAATTCTCTTCAAGATGGAGGGAATTATGAGGACATGGAAGGAAGCAAGTCTAAGGAATGCAGCAAGGATGAATTACAAGGCCTTGAAGGTGTAATGATAAGGGTAAGATCTAAGAAGGTTAAAGACGTTCTAAATAAATTTGTGGCAACTTTATTGGAAGCATGCTTAAGTCATGAAGAATTACAGCCTAAGATGGTGAATTGCTTAATGCAAATTGAAGGAATAGAGGCTTGAGGGGTGTATTCAATTCCAGCCCAATTTTTCCATCTAATTACTTGAGTCTAAATTGGCAAAATGGAGCATGAAGGTTGTGTTTATGTTTGGGCCAATCTGCACCTTTATTTTATTTTATTTTTTTAAGCTGATTAAGACCTATTTAGCTAGTCTTAGTTTTTTTTTTTTTCTTTTCTTTCAATATGTGTTAAAATGGGTTGAACATGGGTGGAATTAGCAATTTAATTTTAGGCCTTATTATAATGGACTTGGGTTGGACCAGGTCTAAGCAAACTTGTAAAGTGTTACCCATTATAAAAGGCAAACCCTAACTTTTGGAAAGGGAAATTCGGAACATATTTTTTTTAAAAAGTGAGTCTTGCCCTCTCTTGGTTCTTGATAGAATCTCTGAACTTATCAAGGGTGCTCATCCTTGTGGCATTTCTCAGCTTATCAATTTTTCGATTGTGGCACCTTATTCTTTCTTTTCTATTCTTGTTAGGATTCGCATTTAATTATTTCTCTCAAGGACGTCCATATCTCAAGATATACGAATCATATTTCGGTGATTCTTGAGCCTAAATTGTGTTTGAGAATGTAAGTTTTCTTCTCGTTCTTCAATCGTCCAATTTCAAGACCTGTAACATGAGATACAGGGTTATGTTAACTTCGTGCTGAATCTGCATTTCCCAACCTTGGTAGATTCTTCTTGCGTGATTCATGGAGTATGCATCATATCATGATGGTAATTAAAGATGACAAAGGTGTTGAACATTTTTTTGAAATAGCTAAATCATATGGAGATTATGGCATACAACAATTGTACATTAGAAATTCAGATGATTTGGAGGCTCTTTTGTAAGGCAAACATTTAATACAACCAACTAGCTACAGTCATCGCATGACATTGTAGAAATGCAACTCGAACCGTCGACATTTTAATCCTCAATTCTAACCCCGATGGAAGTTAATGGTGAAGATGAAATAAATAAAGTAGTTACTCTAATATTACAACAACCAGACACATGGGATTCATACATGATTCATTTTGGAGCAAAGGTTGCAACTGATACTAATGTAGGAATGAGTGTTGAGGAGGAAAGTTCCGATAACAATGAGAGTTTCGATGAGGAAAATGGGAAAAGTAAAAACAAGGGAGATGAAGTACCTAAAGAAAACTCTTCAACCATACGTATCTACTCAAGACAACCAATATATCAATAAGAGCAAGCTGAACCACCAAGCATGGCAGTTAGAAATCCTATTTCGTATTACAACATTGGAAGTAATGGTGGTTATAATTATTTCGAGTAAGAGCAAACTAATATTTGCAGTGATTCAAGTAGTAGCAACAATTTCTATAGAGGTATGAGATTCATAATGAAAATAGATGTGATTCAAGCAGTGAAGGCTTACCATGTGAAGAACCATTATAATTTCACTATTGTAGAGTCTAGTCCATTGTTGTGGTCTATTTATTATTTTAAAAGGGACAAAAGTTATAAATGGAGGCTTCGGCCTTGAAAGAAAAAGTTGGAGGGCATATTTGTAGTAATGAGATTCGATGATCTATACACATGTAATAACCTACTGATTAGTCAATATCACCCACAACTGGATTGCAATATTCTTGCTAACCGATTTGTAAATCTTCTTAGGAACAATCATAATATGAAGGTAGCCAAGTTAGCTTATGTTGTCAAATAGGAATTTGGCTATAAGATCAAAGTGATGGGTTTGGGAGGGGAAGAAATAAGCTATTGAGCATGTTTATAGGAATTGAGAGAAGTCTTAAAATGAATTGCTTAAACTTCTCAATACAATAAAAAATACAAATCCGAAACATAAATTAAGTGGGGGTCCAAACTCCATCTATTATGCAAAATAGTATATATATTAAAAAAAAAAGTATATGTTACTATTAATATCCATATATTAATTCACAACTTATTAACAGCTATTTATTATCTAATTAACAGCAACTAAAGTTTATATCTACTTTTACAGTAACAAACAAAGATATTACATATGATCAATACCACAGTAACAAATAAAGATATTACATATATAATCAATACCAACTTTTTTTTAGTAATTAATTTTATAACGATTAATTAATGACATATTAACAACTAATCACCTTTAATTAACGAATCATTAATAACTACTTAATTTTACAACTAATTATACAAAAAAATATAAATATTTTACATTTGCAACTGATACAAAATTTTTCAATAATTAATTTTTTAACAATTAATTAATGACTAATCATACTTAATTAACAAATCATTAATAACTACTTCATTTTATAACTAATTGTACAAAACCATACAAATATTTTATATTTGCAACCAAAACAAAATTTTTCACTATTTAATTTTATAACAATTAATTAATGATATATTAACGACTAATTACTTTTAATTAACGGATCATTAATAACTAATTAATTTATAACTAATTCTACAAAAACATATGATTATTTTACATTTGCTACCAATACAAAATTTTTCACTAATTAATTTTATAATAATTAATTAATGACAAATTAACAACTAATCACCTTTAATTAACGAATCATTAATAGTGCTTCACTTTATAACTAATTGTAAAAAAATATACAAATATTTTATATTTGTAACTAATACAAAATTTTTCACTAATTAATTTTACAATAATTGATTAATGACATTTTAACACTAATCACCTTTAATTAATGAATCATTAATAACTACTTCATTTTATAACTAATTATACAAAACCATAAAAATATTTTAGATTTGCAACCAACATAAAATTTTTCATTAATTAAATTTATAATAATTAATTAATGACATATTAACAACTAATCACCTATAATTAATGGATCATTAATAACCACTTAATTTTATAACTAATTATACAAAATCATACAAATATTTTATATTTGTAATCAACACAAAAATTTTCACTAATTATTTTTCTAACTATTAATTATTTACATATGAACAACTAATCACTACTAATTAATAGTTAATTTAACAACTAATTTTGCAAAAATACATTATAATAACACATAAAGATAATTCATTATAATCAATACAAAGGTTTTTCCTAATAATTAAATAATGACTAATTAAGAACTAATTACTTCATCATTAATAATTACTTTTATAATATTTTTCATAACAAATAATTTAAACATTTCATTTAAAAAAAAATTAAATTTTTAACTAATCCATTTACTAATGTTAATTAATTATATATTAACAACTAATTAATAATTAATTAACAACTATTGCTACTTTAATAAAAATTGTAGACAGGCATATAATTATACTTGTTTTATTATGCATTTATCCAAAGTGGTATAATAAAAAATAATAAGTTTTTTCTTTAAAAAAAATTGAGATCTTGCTTTGCTAAAAATATTTCAACACACATACTTCAACAAGCTAAAACTTACGTGAAACATAAATTAAGAAAACAAAAAATTTAAATAATAAGTTTGCAAAAGAAAATTAAAAAATATAAATATGAATATATTAACTAAAAATTCGTATTTATATTATAAATTATCATACAAATTTTTTTCTATGCATTATAAATTCCATGTTATGATTTTATGTAAATTTACTATATTACTTTTAGAAGTTTACAATATTACTTTTATAATAATTTTATAGATTTAAGTCTTTTTTTAGTAACTTTTATAAGTTTATAGTATAAATTTACATGATTCTATCACGATAAATAAATAAATAAAACAATTACACTAAAGTCACAAACCTAAAAATCCGTACCTTCAATTTAATTTTTTTTTTTTAAATCCTAAACTCACAAATCATGTCCGCATATTTGAAACTTCTTTTAAAAATAATTATTTCAAATAAATATTTACATAATTTTTTTTGAAACTGCAATATTTAAAAATGTAACCCCACAAGTCATGTAAGATGAAAAAAAAAAAAATCATCTTCTTAAACATGAATCAAATTGAGCTCAAAGTCGAACTTGATTACTTAAACTAAAATATCCCACGACATCCATCCAAGTACTGAATCAATCAAGCTTTAAATTTTCTGAGTTAAAGCTTAAACTTGTTTACAACTCCATATAAGTCTGGCTAGTTAAAGTAAGAAGGCATCTTGCTGTTTCAGCGTGGCCTGCACCTTTGTCGCATAAATGAAAAAGAACAAAAATTAGCGTGTGCGTGTGCCTGAAAATATGGCTCATTGAATGCCCCCAAAATTGTAGCCTCAAAGAATTACACTGTTTCTTATTGCTGACGGGATAAATGAATTGTACATTAATATTAAAACAAGAGAGCAATGATTCCATCTCAGCTGCTGCTCGCCCCCCAAATGGATACCAGATAGAAATTTCAAAATTGTACAGAAGCTATGTTACTTTAGGCATGGGAAAGACATCTTCTCAACCCGAAAATTGCAAGCGAGGAAAGGCAAGGGCATCTCACTTTTCTGAATCATGATCTTCACCGAAAGCCAGATTATATATTTGAGAATACCCGTCAACAAAATGAACATCGAGACCCTCCTTCACATTAGCAGCAAGCTCGTCAAAATCCCTCCTGTTAGCGGAAGGAAATATAATTGTTTTCACCTCACTTCTCCTAGCTGCTATAGTTTTCTCTTTTACCTGCATCACAGCCAAATGTCAGAAGAAAGCCTATGCCAGAAATGACTCTTTCTGTTATGTCACAGCAGACAAACAAAGAAAATAGCAAAGCACCTAAAATAACAGAAGCAGTTACGAATTCAAGTAGACGAGTAGATGACATACCCCACCAATGGGAAGAATCCTCCCTGTAAGTGTCACCTCACCAGTCATGGCAAGATCTTTCTTAACAGGCTTTTTCATGGCAAAGGAAAGCATTGAAGTAATCATAGTACAACCAGCACTAGGCCCATCTTTGGGGGTAGCCCCAGCAGGAACATGGAGATGAAGCTTGGAGTTGGCAAAGAAAGGATTATCTGGTTCTTTTTCGAGCAATATGGCTCTGGCAACAGTATGAGCAATTTGTGCACTTTCCTTCATGACATCACCCAATTGTCCTGTGACATGGAGGCTCCTTTTCCCTCACCTTGTTCTACCTGTGTAGTTTCTATGTACAATGTGGAACCACCCATTGCAGTCCATGCTAGACCCATAACAACTCCAACTGGTGTCAGCTCATATATGCGTTCTGCATGGAAGACAGGTTTGCCAACATATTTTGACAAATTTTCCTCGTCGACTAAGATTTTTTCTAAAGTCTCAGTTTCTTTGTTTTCCTGTCCTTTCTCAGGATCAGCAGAATCCTGTTATAGTTTTACAAAACCGTCAAGCATTGGGTAGAAGTTATCATATGCACAAACTAAAGACGAAATAATCCCAGTACTGTAAGTGATGAAACTATAGTAAACAGGATTTAGGAATGTTAACTTTCGCTATCATTGAGATTACAAATTCTTTTCTCAATGCACTGCAACAGAGACATGATTGATCTTATATGGTGCACAAAAGCTCCTCTAATTGAAAAAGGCATAGAAAGGTACTGAATAAATTGAAGGAATGGTCAGCTCAGCTAAGAGATCTATTTTGCCCTTCTGAAGATGAACATACGGTACAGATCTGCTGATAACATTTGCCTTTCACGAGAGCAATATGTAAACATAAATCACTTTTAAAAAATGCAAGCACCAGTATGAGATATCCAATTAAGCTAGGTGCTCTAAATACCTTCAGGTCTGTAGGATGATCAGAGGCATGCTGAATTTGGCTGTCTTGTATAATGTCATTACTGACGAATTTTGTAGTTGGTTCAGGGCTGCTATTATCGCCCAATTCCACCTTGGCCTTAGAATCATCCTCAACTATTTCTTGACAGGACTCATCAACACTCACAACTTTGGACTCATGGCCTTCTACAGTGTCATCTCTCGCATTTACAGGTTCTTTCAGCTCTCTTTCCCGTACAAGTTGCAAAGCAATCTGCCAGCAGGAGAAAAGAAATGAATTAAAAGATAGATGCTATCAAATTACCCTGTCATTGCTCTTCTTACCACAAAGTACAACCAACAAAGAATAGTTTTGACAAACCTTGCGGTAGATCTTCTCTATTTGTTTCTGAAGATTCCTGACTCCTGCTTCTCGGCAGTAGTTTTCTATCAGACCAAGAAGAGCTGCATCAGTTACTTCAACCTGTCAAGGATATGGAATGTAAGTTTCCTTTACCAAAACAAGCAGTCACCAAGCTACCTCCAGCATGCTAAGAGTTGCGAACAAATAAATCCATGATTAATCGTAGCAATCTTGTACATTTACGATACAAGAAAAGGATCCATCCACAAGGGTTGAGCATCTTGTCACTCTCTACAACGTCATACAACATTAAGAAATTGTGAAAGCTTTTTTCAACATTCTGCTTCAAATATGACCTTGAGTATGACCCTCTACTTGCAAATTGATCATGTGTGCATCTTTCTAACTGCCTTCTAATAAAATGCCAGACCTAGAAGAACAGTTGATGGTATAAAAACAGATCAGTCCATTATCAAGAATAGAGTTCTTTATCTAATGCATAGTTCAACAACAACATTTTATAAATCTGGGATGTCTTGAACATAATAGGAAATATATCTTGCACATGATCTTGTACAGTGGTATGCCTTCTCTCTCCATTAAAAAACACCACAAATGTGAAAGCAATATAAGAATAATGTAAACACGCAGCAGAAGCCTGAATAAACCTCCTCACCTGTTCAGGCTTGATGCCACACGCTTCTCGAGTGCTTTTTTCCAAATAATCTCTGGCAATATGCATTTTCTCATCAGTAATATACCCAGCAATAGCAATAACTTCCATTCTATCCAACAGAGGATTTGGTATCATCTCAACAACATTGGCAGTGCACACAAAGAGCACCTGCATAATTAAAGGTCAAACAAAAACATGTTATTTGCAAGCACTACAGCAATCAGTTGAGATAACAAAAAGAATCACCTGAGACTTGTTAGAACATGGTCAGAGTATAAACAGTGGCCAACTTCTCAAAAAATAGTAGCATCACCCTATTAGAGGATCGGGCTTGTAGTTAATATGGTTAACACCACAACTGTTTTATCTAAAAGCTTAAACTTTTAGTGTAAAGTATTATATTTATTATAAAACACACTCCATCATTTGTGGGCTAAGACAATGATTAAAGTTCATTAAGTGAACCACTTAATTAAATGGGAGTGAATAACTGTGTAAAGATTCAAACTCATGACCTCCTGCTTTAATACCATGATATGATTAGCACCACAACCGTTTTATCTAAAAATTAAGCTTGTAAATACAATGTAGACTATTTTATTTATTATATAACAGTAGTCCTGTTTGTGGTTTAGCAAGGGTGAAATTTACCATCTATAATTTCCTTGCCTTTAATACCCTTTCTTCCTTGTCAGCCTATTTTTACTAACATTGTTTAGAGCTTGCTTGAAGAGAACCCTAGATCTCAAGCAATAGAGCAAGTAATAATTTTCTGAAAATTATATCTTTCATTTCTTCACATACAGAATATATAGAGCATAATGTCCCCTTGCTTGGCTGAAAAAAGTGGAGAAAACTGCCCCCATTTTCTGCCAATTTATAGGAACACAGACTAGGTATGACACTGACCAGAAAAATAAAATATAAGCAAAAATAAAAGCTACGTATATGGCATAAAATAACAGAAATGATAACTAACTAATATCGACTGATTCCTTGCTTCCCCCAATGCTTGTACACATGTGGAAATGGCTCCAGTGTAGCTGTTAGACCCGTAACACTGCCTTCCTCCATCATGCAGCTGAGCTCAGGCACAAATGATAGATATTTCAGATTCCCCTTGTCCTTCATCCACATTTTCACTATTCTCTGCTTTGTCTCTCAATTCAAGCCAGAAAAGCTTCTAACACTTGTGTCCAACAGAATATGGTCCATCACAATTATAGCAAATGCCCTTTATTCACCGCTCCTCCATTTCTTACCTGCTAAGGCATTTCACCAAAGGAGTTGGGGGCCCAAAAGTCACCAGACTGGTTTCTTTCCTCACAATAGTGTCTATCTTGCATGTAAGTTCTTTTGAAAATCCTCAACGTTCATATATCCGTGCTAGACACAGCATAAACCAAGTCACATAGATGACGGAGTGACACCTCAACTGCAATGGCATCCTTTAAACCACTAATAAAGATTGCAACTTCTTGTTTGGAGGTCAAAGGACTGACCCGAGCAGCCAACTGTTTGAACCGGCACTAGCATGCTTCCATGTCTTCTGTTTACTGCAGTTTGCCATCTCCTTTAAGTGATCTACTCTTAAAGGTTCATCCCATGTCATGTTTGGTCTATCATTCTCCAATTTTAAAACCATAGACCAAATATCCCCTTCACGATGAAAAGACCCAAACACTAATTTTATCATCCTCCAACATCCATTGGTGTCTATAAAAAATGCTTGCAGCAGTTAATCCATCCCATTTATAAGGGAAATCCAATCTAGCAATCTTACGAACTAAATTTCCAGCCTCTGGACTCCCGCATTAATCTTCCTCCACTTAAGCTGCTTTTAGTTTTTGCTGCCCCCACCCAATATGTGCTACTAGCACGCAACTCCAAAAGTTCCCTCAAGAACTCTTGGATTCAAGCTGCCAACTCCTACTATTAGGCCTTGCTGATCTTCTTTTCAAGCTCTCTTTCCATCCTATCTCAATCCCAATCAGCTTGTTACGTGGCCATAAAGGCCTCAAACTGTTGTAGAAGTGAAAAAGTTTCACCCATAGTGCCTAGCTCTGATAACAAATTATTACAAGATCAGGTTTGTACTTGTTTTTGGTTTAGCAAGAGTGAAATTACCACTTATGATTTCCCTACCTTTGTTACCTTCTCTTCCTTATCGACCTACTTCTATTAACAGTGTTTAGGGTTCACTAAGAGAGAACACTAGATCTCAAGCATTAAAGCAAGTATTAATTTTCTAGAAATTCGATAGATTTCATTTCCTCACAAAATAGATTATATACAACATAATGTCCCCTTGCTTGGCTGAAAAAGTGGAGAAAAATACCTCCCCACTTTTTGCTGATTTGTAGGAACATGGACTATGAAAAACTTCCTACCTTCTAGCAATAACTGACACTAACTGGATTATTAAAAATCAAATAAAAATAAAATATACATGTACTGCATAAAATAACAGAATTAATGACTAACTTAATATCAACTAATTTCCTCGCTTCCCTCTATGACTGTAAACGTGTGGAACACACCTTGGATAAACTAAATTATTTTGACTTGTAAGCTGTAGGCCTTGTAGACTATCTACAGTTGATGTCTGCATACTTTATTGATTATTGCCATCTCCGTAAATGAAGATTATTGTTTTTGGGTAATTAATAATTTTATTAAATCGTAGAAATACAATGCACAAGTGAGATAAAGTTACAAAGAGCACATAATCGATGATCGTGCTTGCGTGCTAAGCCTAGGCACTAAACTGAAGCAATATGTTAGGAATACAATGGCCTAACATAGGCTCGTATTTGGTATGCTAACATGCTAATCCCTGGGAGGTCTTTACCTAACCGCACTTGATTCCGGGCGCGCCATATGCAGTAGATTGCTACTGCTAGTGTAGCTCGCCATCTCTGATGGGTCGGTGAGTCCCCCAATGCCATCATAAATCTGGTAACACTATCCCAGCTGTTAGATGAGATTGGGCAGTGCAAGAAGTCACAAACTATACTCCAAACTTGCGTTGTGTAGTCGCACTGGAAGAATAGGTGGGCATGATCCTCTTGATGCCGGTTACATAGAAAGCAAGTAATAGATTGCACTAGTCCCCAATGGTGTACCCTATCAAGGGTGGAGAGCTTCCCTAACCAGGCCAACCATAGTATAAAGGAGTGTCTAGGTAAGGAGGATTTATTCCATACTACTCTTTGCCATGGTACAATGGTCCTGGGAGGTTAAGGAAACCATAGCCACTCTTGATGGTGTACTCTCCTGATCCTTAATATTTCCAACGAAAACGGTCCGACCCTATACCATTCGATCTAAGGGAGGAGGGGATGCTGATACTAGTCCATAGTGGGCCCTCAGGGATACACCATTCATTTCCATTCATGATGGAGCATAGTCTCGTAGTATGTAGAAAGCCCGTGCTACTCATGGCACGTGCACTAAACAGAGTGTCTAAAAGTCCTATTGGGAGCCAGAAGTCTTTCCATAGAGAGATTTCAAAGCCATTATTTGGTTCCCAAAAGAAACAAAATCTTACCAACCCTCTCAGCTTGAATAATTTCTTCTAAGTCCATGAACAGATGGCTGGTGCTCTGGATGACCAGAAATTCTTGCCCTTGAGTAGAGTGGAATGAACCCATTCCGACCATAAACTCTTCCCACCTTCCTTGCATAGTCTCCATATGTGCTTGATTTGGATGGCTTTGTTCCACAGATGAATATTCAGTATCCCTAGGCCACCATTTCCCTTTGGTTGACATACTTCAGCCCATTTGACCTTAGCTTTGGTAAATATGTGTGGGTTGCCACTCCAGAGAAAATTCCTTAGTAGTTGTTCTATCTTTGAGACAACCGACTTGGGAAGGATGAAAATGGAACACCAGTAGACTTGCATGGAGAAGAGGATAGATCTGATTAATTAGAGCCTACCCGCATAGGACAAATATTTTGCTGTCCAAGAGTTAATCCGAGAAAGGGTGCGTTCCACTAACACCTCGCAATCCTGTTTTTTGAGTTTTGAAGAGATGAGGGGAACCCCCAGGTATCGTACAAGTAGTTGGCCTTCACTGAAGTGAGTGTACTGGAGAATGGCCTCCTTAGTACTTGCTGGGACCTGGGAAAAGAAAATGCTGCTTTTGCTATTGTTTATTGCCAAACCCAAGATGGCCTGAAAATCCTATAAAGTTTGTTGTATCAAGGATATAGATTCCTTGTCGCCTCTGGCAAAAATGAGGAGGTCATCTGCAAAACAGAGGTGGGTTAAACGTTCATTCTAGCATCTCCAATGTAGTGAGAAGCTCAGTTTCAGGACTAACTGTCTCAAACGGGTGGAAAGGATTTCCATGCAAAGGACGAATAGGTAAGGTGAAATAGGATACCCTTGCCTTAAGCCCCTTTTGCTTGAGAAAAACCCCACCAGTTCCCCATTGATGTTGATGGAGTATTTTGGCGTGGATATGCACTAGCTGATGAGACGGCAGAAATGGGGAGGAAACTGCATAGCCGTAAGAACCCCTAGAACGAAATCCCATCTAACTGTATCATAGGCCTTTTGGAGGTCCACCTTCATCATACAACGGGGAGCTCCTACTTTGGAATGGTAGTTTGCCATGAGTTCCTGGGCCAAGAAAATATTATCAGTTATCCTCCTACTTGGGACAAGGCCGCCTGTTCCCGCCCAACTAGAGTAGGCAACACCGATTTCATCCTTATTGCAAGGACCTTGGATATCGCCTTGTAGATGACATTACAACAGGCTATTGGCCTGAAATCCCCCAGTCTAGTAGGGTTGGCCACTTTAGGTACTAGAGTAATGGTAGTATTGTTGATCTCTTTCAGTAGGTGCCCTGATGTCATGAACTCTCTAGTCACGATGATCATGTCCTCACCTATAATGTCCCAAGCCTTCTTAAAAAAAAGAGCAGAGAATCCATTTGGGCCAGGGGCCTTTCCATTCGCTTGCGATGTAAAGCCCCATTTTATCTCCTCATCTGAAAAATCAGCATCAAGAGTGAGCCGTTGTTGGTCATTCAGAGTCCAACATGTAAAGCTCTCCACATCAACGGGGGTGGTAGGAGATGTAGGTGGATCATATATAAGCGTTGGAAGTACTGAAGGATTTCCAGCCTGACCTCCCTCTTCCCGACCACCTCGCTGCCATCCTCCCTAATCAATCTGTGTATGGAGCTACGATTATGAAGACTTTTCACAGCTTTGTGGAAATAGGCCGTATTCTTGTCCCCCAACTCCAACCATTTTGTCCTAGATTTCTGTTTAAAGAAACTTTCCTCCGCCCCCCTTAAAGTGTAATACTCTTTATAGGCTATGCGCTCCTCCTCCAAGCTAGTCGTGTCCCCAACCGCATGTATGGTAGCTTGCAACTGAACCAAACGTTGCTTCGCATTTTGTACTCTTTGTGAGATGTTGGAGAATTTGGCTTTGTTCAAGCATTTAAGTCCCTCCTTAACGAGCCTTAGTTTCTTCACTACCTGGAACATGTGAGAACCCTAAATGTCCCTCCTCCATATTTTGCTAACTAGGTCTTTGAAACCCTCACGGTCTGCCCAATAATTGAAAATTTTGAATGAGCTCCTTTTGGCCCTCAATCTATACTCCATACGGACCACTACTAATGAGTGATCAGATAGGATAGGTGAGAGGAATTGGGCATGAGCATTCGGGTGTAGGTTCATCCAAGGGAGGTTAACCATGGCCCGATCAAGTTTCCTAAGGATAGGCGCCTGATGTTGTCTATTAGACCATGTAAAGAAATCCCCAATATATCTCAGGTCTTTCACCTCCAATTTGGCTAGACATCTTTGGAAATCCAACATTGCATCCGTTACAAAAGCTCTACCTCCGTCTTTCTCTGTAACTAGTCGGGTCGTGTTAAAATCGCCCAAAACCAGCCACGGTCTTCCGCCTATAGTGTGGACCAGCGACTCAAGGTTCAACCACAATTCCTTGCGTTCTCGGTCACTAAGAGTTGCATTTATATCAGAAAGCAAATTATGTAGAAAGCTTACTAGCTATTCTATTTACACTTTCATCTATATACAAGCCTAAATTAAAAATGACACGAACACCATAAAGCAACAGCTGCATTGATAGCAAATTACGTCACACATGCAAAGAAATATTGATGATATGGCCATGCTATTGTGAGCTTCAGTTATTGGCAGGGGAAAGAAAAAGATCCCTGTTGCCAGGTTGTACTTATCGTAGTAACAAAGGAACTAACCTTTGATAAGTCAATAGGGACATCCAGATAGTGGTCAAGAAAATTAGCATTCTGCTCTGGATCAAGTAGCTCTAACAAAGCACTAGCTGGATCACCAGCATGACCCCTTCCCAACTGCAATAGTAGCCAAGGTGTTCACTAGCATATCAAAACTTGATTATAGCCCAAGGGCCAAAGATTGGCATAGGAAAAACAAAATAGAAGATGAGGCATAAAAGGGGCCTATTATTGTGCAACTGTATGTACCTTGTCAATCTCATCAATCAGAACAAGAGGATTAGCAGTTCCCACATTTTTCAGACATTGAACCATCTTGCCTGGCATGGCCCCTATATACGTTCTACGATGCCCCTGAACACAAATTTACAATAGCACCCAAGCCATTACATAATTTTTCGAACATAAAGGTTTAGAGAAAGATCATAAGATGTTATGACCACCTTGATTTCAGCAACATCAGCTAAACCTCCAACAGAAAACCGAAAGAATTGCCGGTTCAAAGCTCGAGCAATTGAACGACCGATGCTAGTTTTGCCTACTCCAGGTGGACCAGAAAGACAAATTATTTTACCTGGATTTAGAAACGAGACAACATGAGACAAGCAATTGAACTATAGCAAACAGAAGAATGAAAAGACAATTGTTGCAATTCAATAATGTAGGGGTTCAAATCAAGGTCCTCATCAACAACATTCATCAGTAAGAAGGTGCACAACTGACTGATCTAAAAGCTTAAACTAGGAAAGAGACATGGTTTTTGTATCTTCTAAGCTAACAACGTCACAGCAAGGCACTACAACAAATATGTGAAAGGATAGAACCTAGAAGCCAGACTGGAATTGTACAAGCATAAGAAAAAAATAGAAAACATTTTCTGATAAATTTAGTGCAAAGATGAAAAAAATTAGATCCACCTTGTGAAGTTCCTCTAAGTTTCCCCACTGCAATGAATTCCAATATTCTTTCCTTGACGTCATTCAATCCATAATGGTCTTCATCAAGTACTTTTTGTGCACGGAGGACATCAAAGTTCTCATCACTGGAAGGTGAATCATAATATCAGGAGATAGTCTTAATAGCAAAAAGAAACAAATTGATAAAAAGAGAGCGAGAGAGAAAGAGATATTTGAATGTATGCAAGAAAAGTAGGACTTTGTTCAATTAAAACGTCACTGAATTTTTTTATATCTACAAACAACATAAATCTTGAACCAGCAGTTCAAAAAGACAGCAGGGAAATCATATTTTTCAGTTCATATCTTAGAGTTTCCCAATTAACCTCCTAACTTAGCCTATTGAAGTCCTTTTACATTCCTTGAAGCCATTTAATCACAGTACACTCTCCAAAGTTTGAATATAAATATCATCAATAGGTACGTGGCTCCTCTGAAAGAAGGAAAAAGAGGAGGAAAAACGTGGACAAACAGTCAATGCTAAGAGGGAAGACAACCCTAAGCAGGACTGCAGGACTCAATTTGATAAAAAATAACCACAGATCAGATAAATTGGCAAGGAAAGAAACATGAAGCAGAAATATCACATCCTTTATCAATAGAGATAGAAAGGCTATGATACTGATCAACATAGGAATTTATAACTTCAAGGAATAATAGTACATAAGGCAGTTCTTGACTGTTCTGAATCTTTCTTTTTGGCATAAATGGAATTAGATTTTGAACCACAGAACTATGGCTCAAGGCACTGGATTTCTACCACTAATCTACACAGCTAGCAGCAATCTTCCAAATCTTGTACCATACAATAACATCCGGACAATATCTTCCAGTAAATAAATGGAAAAGATTATGCTTCCCAAGTATAACCATCATAAAATACAATTCCCACCGGAACAGCTGTCAAACAAAGAACTCTGGTCTACAGCAGACTAATGTGAGCTTTATTTCCTTATTGCTTTTGCATAATCTCCAGTGACAGACAGATTTTAGATAAAGAGCTCATGCATAAAACAAATTGTTTTACTAACAACGGCCTCATTGACCGTGACAAAATAACATCAAATAGAAAATATGCAGGAGCGAGCACAAAGAGAACAATAACTAAGAAAACAAATCAAAATGACAGTCACCTGTAGTTTCCCCAAGGCAATGCTGTCAACCAATCAAGATAGTTACGAGTCACATTGAACTCGCTTGAGCTGGCTTCTAAAAGTTGCAGCTTTGTTAGTTCTTCTTCAATCACTTGCATAACATGTGCAGGGATCTTTTCCTTGTTTGGTTCAATTCTTTCACGGAACTTTCCTGCCAAATTTTGGAGGGGAAAAAGGAGAAAATAAGAACAAAAAGGTAAGAGTGACACAAAGAGTGTTACAAGTGCATCTCAAATGAAACTAAGAAGACTGTATGCAACAGCTAAAAAGACCCACTATAGACAAAAAATGGTAAAGAAGTAAAGGATAACCAGAAAGAGCTGTTTTATCATCTGTCTCCAGCCCAAGTTCCTGAACAATAGGGAGAGAACCATTTCAGAACAGTCAGAGCAGAAGCAAAAGGAGCAAAGTGCTGGGCACATGTAGCACATGGTATTACCTTTTTGATTGCCTTAAGCTGCTCATTCAACAAATAACGACGCTGCTCACCACTTATCTTCTCCTCAATTGCTTTTGCAATTGATTCCTATACAATGCCAAAAAAGGTACCAAAAGGTAATGAAATATGATAATTACCAAAAAGACCAAGAAATTATGACTCTATAGTGGCAAAGGGTACCTGAATTTTGCTGATCTCCATTTCTTTCTTCACCAACTCCAGGGTAAGTTTCAAGCGCTTGTACACCTAATAGAAGAATCATGAAATATGCATATTATATTGAGAAGATGCAAAAGCAAGATAAAAATATAGTATACAGATGTAATCATCCAACAAAGTAATTTCTTTTTTTTTTGGTTCAAAGTAATTTCTACTGTACTCGGAGAATGAGCTTACTTGAACTTAGATGAGACAATAATTTGATTTTATTTCCTTCTTTTAAATATTAATCTTTAATTTGAATGCCAGCTTCTTTAAATAGGCTGTGACATCCATGTAATTAGTTTTGTGATATCATTTTTATTTTGGGTAAGACTGGTAATATTAAGTAAAAGGTCATTTATTTCTTGCTATTCTCCCTTTGCTGCCACAAATCTCATCATCAAACCAGCCACTTGCCACTACCTGCTAGAGTCAAGATCTCTTTCCTTCCTCATATCTAGATTTATTTTCTTCTAAATAGTATTAAATTAAAAAATTGTGATCATCTACAGTAATGACATTTGTCCCTGGCATTTTGTATAGTTCATTACTTGTTAATGGAGTATGGCTGAAACGGATTTAGCAAATTCAAGGTTAGTAAGCATGCATACATCAAGCTCTTCAAGTACTTCCTGGCATTGTAATTTGTTTGCGCCAGATATTGCAGCTCCAAAGTCAGCTAATCTTGGATAATTGAAGTCACCTATATGCTGCATAAAGTGAATGGACAAGGAGAGAAAAGGTTTGTCGATGAAGGTTCACTTCGTAAAGCCAGGATATTAGCAGAATAACACCAGAACAACTTGAACAAGGATCAGAAGAACACATTCTTGCTCAAGAAGCCTTTTTCAAGAAAAAGCATCAAAAGAACTAAGAGATCATTTAAATGAACATTCATATACAGAAGA
The DNA here is from genome assembly GCA_037954665.1 of Laguncularia racemosa. Taxonomy (NCBI): domain Eukaryota; kingdom Viridiplantae; phylum Streptophyta; class Magnoliopsida; order Myrtales; family Combretaceae; genus Laguncularia; species Laguncularia racemosa. The sequence continues at coordinate 2,743,716 of JBBMOL010000056.1, forward strand.
AGAAAATGATGAAAACCATCATTCTACCAAAACAGAAACTAGTGTACCTGGGTGTATGTTTGAACATGATCTCGCCAAAGGGAACTTGTTTTAAGGACATCCCTTAAGGTTGATATAACCTCAAAGATGTTGCTTTTATCACATCATCATCCTTGTCATATGGAAGTTCCTGCTTGCGAAAAGAAGCTTCTTTAATGAAATCTATAAATCAAATAATTACAATAGACTATGGTAAATTAATAGAAAAGCATAAGCATCTTGCCTTCAGATGATCGACTTTAACAGTAAGAGGGTCCTCACTAGCCTGTAGAAAGCAAATATAATCTGATAGGTTATGATGTTTACAATGACAAGCAAAGCAATTAAAATAATAATAATAATAACAATTATTCAGCACCTAAATAAGATGAAACAGAAAGAGTGGGGTTTTATATATCAACTCGTGTCAGCATGAATCAACTTGATGAATTGGCAAACAAGAAAAGCTTGAGGTTCTGTATCTGAAACTGACCATTTCTGTAATACGAAGCCGTCTGTGCCCAATAAGGACAACTTGATCTCCTACAATACTTGATATCTGGTACATCATGCCACAACAAGAAAACATAAATTTAGTGATTCTCGATTTTACATTTGAAAACTTACAGCATTACCCAAAGCTCAAACATCAAAGTACCTGGGCAAGAGTGCCAACTTCATGAAGACGATTAAATAATTCTTTTCCTTTAATGTCATAAATACTTTTGTCTGATTCAGAGCCTGGACCCAGACTAGGATCAGTTCCTGGTTCATCTTTAAGGAGGAAGGCACCAGCATATGGCGCTTGCCTTTTTCTGCTTTCCTGTAAAGCAGCTAACAACTTGGGGTCCTACATGGAGAATAAAACGAATTAAGATATGCTTATGAAACATCATTACAAGAAGAAATGAATCGACTAAACTATATACTAGAAATCATCAAGACCATATTTTTCAGGTTCACATAGCTTTACAGTGGCCATAAAAGTGGAAATTAGATCTGAAAGAGGAATACTGTGCATCTTTTATCTGGCCATTGAAATGCCATTATTGGAAGTTCCAACTTAGAAAATGAAACTCCCATAGATCCAGGCCCCCCAAAGTATGTGAAGAGCAATGAACTAACATGTGTAAGCTGTTGATAGTTCAAGAAAAAATCCAGTAAGCAAAATGTTGCATGCTTCTCACTTCTGTTTTCCCCCATTTTGAAAGATGAGGCAGCATCAAAAAGCGGCTTCACTACAGGTGGTAAAAGAACAAATTTTCCTCAAACAACTCACACATTGGTATACCATCATCTGATTAAAATTTCTTGGTACACATCAAGAAATAGCTCTAAAGCATTCTCTCAAATTTATTCATTGACAAAAATGGTGGGAGATTAAGGTCAAGACCGGCTTTTGCAATATTAACATATATAATGTAACTCAACCTATCTTTCAACATGACTAATCTACAGTTATGGTTTTTATATATTTGCACCAAACTGTTCTAAGGTAATGACAATATGTGACAAAGCATTGACATATAAATCACCTCTTTCTTTTGCATGTGGACAAGATACTTACCTAAGAAACGGATCTGTACGAGATGAAAGAAAAATACCAAACACTCTAAACATGCAGATAGCTCCGCCTCTATTGGATAAGTAGCATCTAGATATCTTCTCACAGAAGAAATCTCAGAATCAAGGATATTGAAGTTTCTTTGAACAATGAAAATGGCAAAAAATGGGCCTAGTGGTAATACTGTATAAATTAATGTTCTCAAAAACTCATTAAGTTCTAGACATTAATTAATTGGGGTTCCAAGCAGCTCTTAGAGCTTTAACTGCAAAGTTACTAAAATTTTGAACTCATTTCCTTCATAGCATTATGAAGCTTGACCTGAAGGAAGATGATGATCAATAATCTTATATTTAAATTTAAACTTAAAAAACTTCCTTCATGGAGGAACCTTTTTTTATTTTTGGTAAGGCCTACATGAAGAACATGATAATTAGTCGTTTTATCCCCCAAACTCAAAACACTCTTCTTCATGAAGACATATTCTTGATCGACTTCTTCCCAATGATAGGAACGCCAAGATAGAGTTTTGCAACTCATGGTTGAAGGCTTAAAATATGAGACTATGCAGAAGACTTTAGATTAATTATGGTGCTAAAATATAAAATGGAGAAAGAAAATAGTCCATGATTTTATTAAAACGGACTAAATATTTATGCATGTCCGACAAGTGCACGCTCATCATCCATCAACTCCATGAGATAATCACAATAGCTGATAGCAATATAGGAAGTGGGAATTGTAAAAGTGTGGATGAACAGAAAGAAAGAAGAAGAAAGAAAAGGGAGGATGAGCGTATACCTCACTAGTGAGAGCACAATTGCTTCTTTCACACAGTGAAAAAAAATGATACATAAACATAACATACATATATACATATGATTCCTCTCTCTCCTCCTCAACTCCTTTTTGTTTATTCTTTTCCCACCCTAAGTTTCCTTTATTTATTCAAACTACCCCATTACTACTTTTACTACCGCTGACCCCACATTTAACTCAAGTCTACTACTACTATTACTTTCCGTTCTACTGGTACTACTAATACTGCCATAATATCATCAAAGATTATTTACCCAGGAATTTAAAGCGCCTAGGCCCCCTAGAGTAGGCTCACATCATAGGTGTTCCAACAATAGCTTAAAAGGAACAGTTGAAGGTTTCCTAGGAATATAGATAATATATTATTAGTGACTGACTGTGCTTGCTTATCTTCACTTTTGAACCAGTGTATAAATAAATTATTTTTGGATAATTAAACTTTATTGATCCAAAATGTTGTACAATCATAAAACACAGGTAGGTTTACATCATAATAGAATAACCTAAAGTACAAAATACATAAAAAACAATTCCTTCTATTACAATACCGTAGTGTAAGCTCTAGTCTGGTTCGATAATGGAACCCCAATTTGAAAGACCAACCCCTAGACGCAAATTTGTTAAGAACTCTCTAAATGCAGTAAACTGCCGTAGTTAGTCCCACTCTCCATGTTTGGAGTGTAGAGGATGTGGAGGCAGCTGTAACCATCAAAGAGGTAGTAGCACCCAACCATTTTTGAAGGAAGAGGGACACTGTAGGTGGTCGCAAACCAAGCTCCAAATCTGGGAGGTATAGCTATAATTAAAGAATAGGTGGGAATGATCTTCCAAACCTTGCCATAGAGGAAATAGGTTGCAGAAGTGGTGACTCCCCATGATGTCAACTTATGAAGGGTAGATGGTTTGCCTAACCAAGCTAGCCATAAGATAAAGGGGTGTCTTGGTAATGAGGTCTTGTTCCAAATCACTTTGTACCATGAGATTGTAGTGCCGGTGAATTTAGCAAGGTATATCCACTCTTTGTAGTGTACTCTCTCGTGTTAGTATGTATCCATCGGAGTCAATCAGGGCAAGAAGCATTAAGATGGAGAGAAGGTGAGATATGAAAGTTAGTCCAAAATGGGTCATTCAATAAGCACCATTCGTGCTTGTTGGAGACAAAGGTGAATGCTGCCAATGAGGACACAATCAAGAACATGTTAGGTCAACATTGGCAAGTGTGGATAAACACCGTGGCGAGGAAACATATTTAGATCGCTTGGCAATCGAGGGAGTGGGATATCCGTGTGGTAATAGAACATCGCAATTCCTACATTGCACCGTGGCAAACTTGAGAGCACATAGTGACATGGCAGTCACGTTTGTTTATGGATCCACTAATGACCTAGAAAGTAAGGAGTTGTGGTTGAACCTTGAGTCATTGGTCCACAATATAGGAGGAAGGTCGTGGCTGGTCATGGGTGACTTCAACACAACCCAACTAGTCACGAAGAAAAATGGAGGAAAAGCTTTGGTGACGGGTGCAATGTTAGACTTCCAAAGGTGTATAGCCAAATTGGAAGTGGAAGACTTAAGATATACTGGCGACTTTTTTACAGGTCAAACAGAAAACATCAGGTGCCTATACTTAGGAAACTTGATAGGGCCATGGTCAACCTCCCTTGGCTGAACTTACACCTAAATGCTTCATGCACAATTCCTCTTACCTATCCTATCTAATCACTCATTAATAGTGGTCCGTATGAAGTATGGATTGATGGCTAAAAGGAGCCCATTTAAAATTTTCAATTATTGGGTAAACCATGAGGGTTTCAAAGACCTAATTAGCAACATATGGAAGAGAAACATTAAGGGATCTTACATGTTCCAGATAGTGAAGAAACTCAAGCTTATTAAGGAAGGCCTCAAATGTTTGAACAAATCTGAATTCTCCAACATCTCACAATGAGTCCAAAGTGCAAAGCAACGGTTGGTCCAATTGCAAACCACCATACATGCGGCTGGGGACACGGCTAGATTGGAGGAGGAGCGTATAGCCTATAAGGAGTATTACACATTAAGCGGGGCAAAGGAAAGCTTCTTCAAACAGAAATCTAGAACAAAATGGATGAAGCTGGGCGACAAGAATACGGCCTATTTCTACAAGGCTATGAAAAGCCTCCACAACCGCAGCTCCATACACAGATTGATTAGGGAGGATGGCAGTGAGGTGGTCGAGGAGCGGAGGTCTAGCTAGAAGTCCTTCAATATTTCCAACATTTATATGATCCACCTACATCCCCTACCATCCCTGTTGGTGAGGAGAGCTTCAGACCCCAGACTCTAAATGAACAGCAACGACTCAACCTTGATGCTGCCTTCTCGGATGTGGAGATAAAATGAGGTTTTACATCGCAAGCGAATGAGAAGGCTCCTGGCCCAGATGAATTCTCTGCTCATTTCTTCAAGGAGGCTTAGGACATTATAGGTGCGGACAGATCACTGCGACTATAGAGTTCTTGACATCAGGGCACCTGCTCAAAGAGATCAACAATACTACTATTACCTTAGTGCCTAAAGTTGCCAACCCTACTAGACTAGGTGATTTCAAGCCAATAGCTTGCTGTAATGTGATCTACAAGGCGATCTCCAAAGTCTTTGTAGCAAGGATGAAATTGGTGTTACCTACTCTAATTGGGAGAGAGCAAGCGGCATTCATTCTAGAAAGGAGGATAACTGATAACATATTATTGACCCAAGAGCTCATGCAAACTACCACTCCCATGTGGGAGCTCTCCATTGTACGCTAAAGGTGGACCTACAAAAGGCCTATGATACAGTTAGATGGGATTTCGTCCTAAGGGTACTTAAGGTTATGCAGTTTCCTCCCCACTTTTGCAGCCTTATCAACCAGTGTATATTTACACCCAAATACTCCATCAACATTAATGGGGAATTGGCGGATTTCTTTGCAAGCAAACGAGGGTTAAGGTAAGGGGATCCCATATCCCCTTACTTGTTCGTCCTATGTATGGAAATCCTCTCCACACTGTTAAAGCAGATGATCATGAAACCTAGTTTCTCACTACATTAGAGATGTCAGAACGAATGCTTGACCTACCTCTATTTTACAAATGACCTCTCATATTTGCCAGAGGCAACAAGGAATCTATATCCTTAGTAAAAGAAACTTTACAGGATTTCCAGGCCATCTCGAGTTTAGCAGTAAACAATAGCAAAAGCAACATTTTCTTTTCCCATGTCCCAGTAAACACCGAGGAGGCTATCTTGCAATTCACTCAATTCAGTGAAGGCCAACTACTAGTACAATACTTGGGGGTTCATCTCATTTCCTCAAAGCTCAAAAAACAGGATTGTGAGGTGTTAGTGGAATGCACCCTATCTCGGATTAATTCTTGGACAACTAAATATCTGTCTTATGCGAGTAGGCTCCAATTAATCAGATCTGTCCTATTTTCCATACAAGTCTACTAGTGTTCCATTTTCATTCTTCCTAAGTCGGTTGTCTCAAAGATATAACAACTACTACGAAATTTCCTCTGAGTGGTAACCCACACATATTCACCAAAGCTAAGGTCAAATGGGTAGAAGTGTGTCAACCTAAGCGAAATGGAGGCCTAGGGATACCGAATATCCATCTCTAGAATAAAGCCATCCAAACCAAGCACATATAGAGACTGTACAAGGAAGGTGCGAAGAGTTTATGGCCAAAATGGATTCATTCCACTCTACTTAAGGGCCAGAACTTATGGTCCTCTAGAGCACCAACCATTTGTTCATGGACTTGGAAGAAATTACTGAAGCTAAGAGGCTTGGTAAGATCTTGCTTCATTTGGAAGCCCAATAATGGCCTTGAAATCTCTTTGTGGGCAGACTTTTGGGTTCTAACAGGACCCCTGGATACATTGTTTAGTGCACAAGCCATGAGTAGTACAGGTTTCCCACACACTACAAGACTATGCTCCATCATGGATGAGAATGAATGGTGTATCCTAGAGGGCCCACTGTGGACTAGTATTTACATCCCATCCTCCCTTATACTGAACAGTGCAATTTCGGATCACTTTCGTTAGAGAGAATCAGGGACAAGAGAGTATACCATCAAAAGTGGCTATGGTTTCCTTAACCCTCCAAGACCCACTGTATCATGGCAAAGAGTAGTATGGAATAAATCTTCCTTACCTAGACACTCCTTTGTTGGCTTGGTTAGCAAAGCTTTCCACCCTTGACAAGGTACACAATTGGGAACTAGTGCAATCCACTACTTGTTTTTTGTGTAACCGGCATCCGGAGGACCATGCCCATCTATTTTTTCAATGCGACTACACAGCACAAGTTTGGAGTATAGTCTATGACTTCATGCACTGCCCAGCCTCATCCAACAACTGGAATGGTGTTACCAAGTTTATGGTGGTACTGGGAGACTCACTGACCCATTAAATCTAGCGAGTTGTACTAGCAACAGCAGCAGTCTATTGCATATGGCGCACCCGAAATAAAGTGCAGTTAGAGGAACTCTTCCCAGGGATTGGCATGTTAGCCTACCAAATACGATTCTATGTTAAGCTGCTATAATCTTAACTCATTGTCTTAGCTTAGATGCTAGGCATTTAGTATGCTAGCACGATTATCAATTATACGCATTTTGTAATCTCATTTCACTAGCTCATTATATTTCTCTACCATGCAATAAAATTATCAATTACCCAAAAAAATAAGCACCATTCGTTGTCTTCCATCAAGGAACAAAGCTTTGTTATGAGAGGGAAACCTATGCTACCCATCCCTCAAGCACTAAATATAGTGTCCAGTGGACCAATTAGAGGTCAATAGTCAGCCAAGAGTGATATGGCTAGTCTATTGTTAAGTTCCCATTGGAAACTGGTTCAGACTAGGCCTCTTAGCTTTAATAGCTTCTTCCAAGACCAAGAACATGCAATAGGAGCTCTAAATGATCAGAAATTTCTTCCTTTCAATAGTGTAGAATGAACCTATTCCAACCATAAACTCCCGGGGTTTCTTTACATAGGTGCTAAATATGTTTAAGTTGGATGGCCTTGGTCCAATGACATAGGTTAGGTATACCTAAGCCGCTACATTTCAAAGGTTTACAAATGTTAATCCACCGTACCTTAGCCTTTGAATATATGCTCAGTCTACCACTCCAAAGAAAATTCCTGAGTAGGTGATCCATCTCCATTATGATAGATTTAGGCAATAAAAAAACAAAACTCTAATAAACCTACATAGAGAAAAGAATCAACTTAACTAGCTACACTCTTCCTACATATGAGAGGTATTTAGAAGTCCAAGAATTGATGCGAGCCAATATCCTTTCTAGCAAGGCATCACAATCCTCCTTTTTAAGCTTTGTGGAGATTAATGGCACACCTAGGTAACGCACCGACAACTTGCTTTCCTCGAACTGGTGGAATGGAGGATGTCCTCTTTCACTCTCATGAGAAAATCAGAAAGGAATATATTGCTCTTACCATTTTTGACCCTAGTCCCGAGATTGAGCAAAAACGTTGTAGAATTTCTTTGATCAAGGACATAGATTCAATATTGCCTTTCATGAAAATAAGGAAATTATCTGCAAAACAAATATGGGTTAGCTTTTCAAATTTACATCTCCAATGAAGAAAAGGTCGCTGGTTTGCTATCAGCCTCTTCAATAGAGTGAAGAGTACTTCCATACCCATTACAAATAGATAAGGGGATATGGGGTCCCCTTTATCTCAATCCCCTGTTGCTTGCAAAATAACTAGTTAATTCTCCATTAATGCTAATAGAGAATTTCGGAGTGGACATACATTGCTTAATAAGGGTACGAATGTGTAGGGGAAATTGCATGGCTTTGAGTACCTCTAAAAGGAAGTCCCACTGTATCGTGTCATATGCCTTTTACAAGTCTACTTTTAATGTACAACATGGTGCTCCCGTTTGAGAATAGTAGCCTACCATCAATTCTTAGGCTATGAATATGTTATCAATTATTTTCCTCCTAGGGATGAAAACTACCTATTCTCTACCAACCAGTCAAGGAAGGATCTTATTTATACATATAGCAAGAATTTTAGATATAGCCTTGTAAAAGACATTACAGCACGCTATTAGGTGAAACTCTTCAAGCTTAGATGGATTGGCTACTTTGGGGACTAAGGAGATAATGGTGGCGTTGATCTCCTTTAGCAAGTAGCCTAATATCAAAAATTCTTTGATTGCTTCAACTAGGTCATCTCCAATAAATTCCCAAGCTTCTTTAAAGAACTTGGCTAAAAACCCATCAGGCCCTGGAGCTTTCTCAGTGGCTTGCAAGAAGAACCCTCATTTGATCTCTTCAATAGTGAAAGTGGCGTCCAATTTGAATTGTTGTTGCTCACTTAATCTCCAAATCACTTGGTTGTGGACTTCCTCCAGGTTGAGATGAGCAATGGGACTCTCATAAAGTTGTTGACAATGAGCTACTACTAATGCTTTGACCTCATCATCACCAATTGCCTCACTACCATCCTCCCTTGACAAGCGATATAAGGAGCTTTGATTGTGTAAGCTTTTCATCACTTTGTGCAAATAAGAGGTGTTCTTATCTCCCAATTTCAGCCAATTAGTCCTTGATTTTTGTTTATAAAAGCTCCCTTCCACACCCCCTTTTCAAATAGTATTCCTTAAAAGCCGCTTTCTCCTCTTCCATTTGAGAAGTGTCTCCAATCCCATGAATTGAAGTCTGCAATTGTGGTAGTCTATTTTTAGCCATTTAGACCCGGCCAGGAAGTTGGGAATATTCATCCTGATTCAAGCATCCGAGTTCCTGCTTAAGCGACTATAGTTTCCAGATAACCTAGAACATCTTAGATACCCTAACTTCTTTCTGTTGACATATATGTAATATTATTGTGCTAACTAGGAGATTTTATTATAGAATTAAATATTAGATTACAGAATTAAATATTAGATAGGAGATTTTATTTTCTTTCCTAATATAGCATTCTTGTAAGTGTATATATACACCATGTCTATGTAAAAAGATCAAGAAGAAGAGGAATAAAAAACTAATCTCTTTCCTCCTAAATTCTTCATGGTATCAGAGCCTAAAACCACTTTTTAGGTTAAAAAAAAAAAATTCTTCTTTTTTTCTGGCGCGGTTTGTTTTGAAACCCTAGAATGCCGTGCTAGAGGTTTTTTCTTCGAAGGTAGTTGACACCACCCATCCCAAGAGGAGCACCACCCTTTTCCGACCGACCCCTTCTTCTCCGACCACCGGAAACCGCACGTGTGACTCACACGTGCCACCTGAAGCTTCGTCGGCCGTCGGCGTGTCAGGCGCATGGGAACTATTCCGACCACCGTTTTTCGTGGGCTTTCCGCTGTCTTGCTCGCCCTTCTTTTCCGACGCCCTCCAACTGTTTTCCAGGTGATTTCGTTTCTTTTTAGGTTGCATCCAAGTGTTTTTGCTTTAGGTTGCGCTCATTACTTCCTTGTGTGTATTCATACGGGTTTGACAGTTTGTGTACGGGTACGTGTTTGAAAGTTTACGGGTACAGTTTGCTCTTCCTTCGAGGCTATTTTAAGTATGTTGTCTTAATTGATTGGGTTAACTGTTTGCATTATGGAAACTGATAACAGAATTGCTGGAATTAGTACTGATAATCCGCCACTGCAAATCAGCCCTGTCAAGCTTGATGGGAACAATTACCTTGCTTGGTCACGGTCTTGTTTATTATTTATCAAATCTAGGGGAATGCAGGATTATATTACCGGTGTTAAAGTCAAACCAGTAGCAACCGATCCATTATTCCATCAATGGGATTCTGAAAATTCCTTGGTAATGGCCTGGCTTATCAATTCCATGCAACCCCATATTTCAAGAACATACTTATTGCTTGACACAGCAGCAAAGATATGGAATGCTGTAACCCTCACCTATTCACGGGTGGGAAATGATGCTCAGATTTATGAGATTCGGAACAAGGTCCATGGGTTGAAGCAAGGAGAAATGACAATTTCCCAGTATTTTTCTGAGTTGAATGGTTTGTGGCAAGAACTTGACTATTATCAAGATTTTCCGGCAGATTGTACCGGAGATGCAGTAAAGTTCCAGAAATTACTTGCAAAAGAAAGGGTGTATGATTTTTTGGGCTGGATCTCTAAGTGATAGAAGGTCCACCACTGGTTATTGCACACTTGTAGGAGGGAACCTTGTAACATGAAGGAGTAAGAAACAAAGTGTAGTTGCTCGATCAAGTGCTGAAGCAGAATACAGAGCTATGGCTCAAGGGGTTTGTGAGCTTTTGTGGTTACAGAAGATATTGGAAGAATTAAATCTATCAGATAAAGAAGCACCATCCTTGTATTGTGACAATAAAGCTACTATCAGTATAGCATAAAATCCAGTTCAACATGATCGAACCAAGCATATAGAGATTGATCGACACTTCATCAAAGAGAAATTGACTGAGGGCATCTTGAGCTTACATCATGTGACATCTGATAAGCAACTGGCTGATATATTTACTAAAGGGTTGTGTCACAGGACCTATCATACTTTAGTTTGCAAGTTGGGCATGTGTGATATCTATGCTCCAACTTGAGGGGGAGTGTTGACATATATGTAATATTATTGTGCTAGCTAGGAGATTTTATTACAGAATTAAATATTAGATAGGAGATTTTATTTTCTTTCCTAATATAGCATTCTTGTAAGTGTATATATACACTATGTCTATGTAAAAAGATCAAGAAGAAGAGGAATAAAAAACTAATCTCTTTCCCCCTAAATTCTTCACTTTCTTCTAGGTATTTATCACCAAGTCCTTGAAATTCTTATGTTCAATCCAATAATTGAAGAATTTAAAGAGTGTCTTCCTAATCCCCGAGCTGTAATCCATGCAAGTAATTGCTAAAAAACGGTCCAAAAGGATGAGTGACATAAATTTTGCTTGCATTCTAAGGAGCACACTCAACCATTGGTGATTTACCATAATCCTATCTAGCTTCCTCAATATTGGGTTATGATCGTCTATTAGACTAAGTAAAAAATTCCCCCACATATCTCAAGTCCTCTAATTCCATATGTGCAATGCAATTCTAGAAATCCACCATGGCTTCTGTTAAACGCATTCTATCACCAATTTTTTTCCGATGGAGATTTCTTGGCATTGAAATCTCCAAGAATCACCCAAGGACTTTGGTTTAGTGACGAAGCTAGGGCCTCTAGGTTAATCCATAAGGCTCTTCTTTCTCTATCATTACTTGATATGTAGACAAAAATTGCAAAGATTGTTAGATTGGATCTCAAGTTGGTTATTGCATAGTGTATTAACTGTGCATGCTCAATCTCCGCTCGAACAACCCATTCTCTAGGATTCTAAGCTAACCACAACCGCTTCCTAGCTGCTGCATTGATTTTCACTAGCCAACGTGGCCCCAAGACATTACGAACCGTCTCTTCATTCAAAGGATTCACCTTAGTTTCAATTAAACCTAGTAAATTTATTTTTTACACTTCACAAACTTTTTTAACTTCCACCACCTTGATGGGGTCATTAAACCCCTTAATGTTCTAAATTGTTATATCATGATACTACAACGAAAGGGGCCTCACAACTAGGTGAATGTTTTCCTCCTCTTTGGCTACTTTTTCTTCCTCCAGCTTTGAAGAATTGGAGCCTTTCACGCTCTTAGAATACTCCTAGAGCCTTGGTTCGTCTGGATCAACAATTTATTAAGTGGAGTATCTTCATACTCCTCACTCCCCGATTGGACAAATTAAGTGACGCCAAGATCTTAGATGGGGAATTCCTCCTACTGGACCATTGACTCGGAAACAAAGGTAGGCATAGGTGTGTCATGATCCTCCTCTAGACCAGGGTTGACATACAAGTTGGAAGCTTCTTTCTCCTCCCTATCCTCAACGTGCATTACTGCATCGATGAGCTCATTCCTAGGCTCAACCTCATTCTCAGCCACTACCTCCTCCTTAACCTCCATTACTTTCTCTTTGACTTCCTCACTTTTCTACTTGGGGAAAGATTGGGCTTCATTTGCTACATCGCCTACTTCACATTTCTGCGTGAGGGGGGATTGGACTTCCTCACTCCCCTCCCCTTTGAACTGATGGCACGGAGTTCCAAGACCTATACTCGTGCTCTTAGCTTCCTCATACATCTTCTTCTTTCCCTTATCTCCACATTGAACAGGAACCCACTATTCCTCATTAGCTTTCACCTTCGAGTTTCCAATAGCTGCTTAGGTGTTCTCCTTTGGGGCTAGACTACACCTATGGCCAAAGACTTTACAAATTCCGCACCTGAGGGGGAGCCATTAGTACTCAACATGTATTGTCGCTATTGAACCATCAATCCTCTCCACTTCTACTTGAGTTATTAACTCCTCCCTTGCATCTACCTCCACTAACACCCTTGCATGGTTTGTGCGCTGCTTGGATGCTGTTAAGATGTCTGCCTTAAGTGGGTTACCCATGCCACTAATGATGTAGCTAATTCCTTCCTCATTTAGGTATTCACAAGGAACACGCGAAAAGAGTGCCCACACAAGAATGTTGATCGGTTGGGGCTTATCAAAGGACATGCCCTTCTTCCATTTTTGTAGTATCAAGAACCTTTGCGCAAAGTACCAAGTCCTCTCTAGAATTGGAGTCAAGTCCCTTCCCTTGGCAAACCTGAAGTAAAAAAAAAAAAAAAACCTTCCTTACTCCCTTGCACTTTTAAGAGACCGTGGTCTTTCCAGAGTCAAAATGTTGTGGATTGGAACAATGTGAAACGGCATCCTATAGCCAAGAAAGAAGGCCATCGGTGTGGAATGCCAGTGTTCTACTCCAGCTTCTTCTATGGCTTATGGGATTTTAACTCTAAGGATAGTACCTTTTCAGGCCGGAGGGAAAAAATGGAGTTTAAACTTCGGTTCGCATACAAGGTCATTGATAACGCATGCATGGGCACATGATTTTGCTCCATGTGCATTCCTGGCAGTGGTTTTTGTTGGAGTAGGTGGTTTAGCAGAGTGGTTTTGTTTTTCTATTTCCTCTAACAAAACATTGACCTCCTCAAGGGTGGTATTTCCGAAAGAGGAAGCACTTAGGAAAAGGTGCACTGGTGAGTTGGTGTTTGGGTTAAGCTATCCTACCTCTCCTTCCTGGAAACTTTTCAAAGATGTCCTTTCCTTAGGAGCACAAAGCTCCAAATTGCTTCTTTTAGCAGAAGTCTTATGATAGCTTTCATGGTTGGCAAAAGTAACTTTTTCCTTTTCACCTTTTGGGGCATCCTTAGAAACCACCTTTGGAGCAGTGTCAATCTTACTACCCCCTGGTAATTCAAAGAAGTCGGGAGGAAAGTGCTTCCCCAATGCTACACAGTGCGCACCATTTGCCTTCTTGGCCGTGTCCATGCGATTGATCAAGCCACCCCTCATCGGACCAGCTTGGCCAAGACTCAAGGCAATGATTGAGGGGAGTGTGAAAGGAAAAAAATGGAACAGAAGAAGGGATGCAAAAATTTGGGGGAAATGCGAAAAGGTTGGAAATAATTTTTGGTTCCCTAAGAAAAGTGGTTTCTTATGGTGGTTTAGATAATTTCCTGGAGAGAAGAGAGAGCATTTTCTCTTACTAAAAGTTAGTAGTTCCAATAACTAGTGTATAAATAAATTATTCTAATTTAGCTTCTCAACTTACCCCAAAATGAATTGGTTCATATGTAACTCTACAATTCCGGATTCAATATAGCTTCTACACTTACCACACAATGACTTAGTTCACACTCCCTTTTGCAAATGATTCTTTTATTGTATTCAGCTCTTATCCATTCTTGGCACACACATATTGAGAAGCTTATTGATCCTCCAGAGAGTAAGACAAAAAACTGACTTCATGATAACAAACTTTTCCCCCCTTTCCTAAATCAGAGCAATAACCTAACTATTGAAGTTCACAATAGATAAGCTAAACATGATTCTAAATATAAAGCCACAGACTAGGTACTAAATTAAGACATTAATCGCTAGTGCATGGCAACTACAAGAAGATGCTACTCCGAATTTCTTTTTTCTTTATATAGATTGCAGAAAAATAACAGAAAAATGCAATATAAAATCCTTCCACAAATTACAACTTACTTTACCTTCACAAAAATTGGCATGTAGAATCCAGGAAATAATGGCCGATGAGGCAACGGTAATGCCAAGACCTGCTTGCAAAAAACAGTATTTGAGTGAAGTGCTCCTTGATAATACATGATAGATCAAACTAAAGTTTTTTTTTGATAAGTTAATTTTATTAATAGCCAAAATTGTATAACCGTGAAGACGGATAAACTTATTCCACATGTTATCAACATCTAATCAAGTAAAGAATAAGCTAACATTTAGGTACACAGCAAACTGCCAATGAAATTCTATTCCTAAACAAAGGGCCCGAATCAAATATCTCCAATTCAACACTTCCTTTTTTACACCATCCTCGAATAAGCAACCACTGCAGCATTCCATTTCATTAAACATAAAAGAAAACAAAAAGACACTGCTTCAAACTTCTCCTAGAGCAATTCATCAACACTCCAATACATTTAATAATAAAAATATTTAAAAATTCAGAAAAAGAAGTATAAAACTTTGCCTTCTCCTCCAAGTAACTCAAACCAAAAATCACAACTGCTAACCATTTCACGCACATGATAAGTTAAAAATTATGAAACCAGCACAACTCAACTTAGTATCTTCAATACATGTCAGTCAACAAAATTCTATTCCTAAAACAAAAGACATGAATCAAATAACTCCTATAGATCCTGAACATCACTTTTGTTTTCTACACCATAGTCAAAACTCAAACAAGCAACCATTGCAACATTATACTACATCAACCAGACAAGGAAACCAAAAGGGCAGCTCTTAAAACTTTCTCCTGGATTAAACTTTGCCCTCTCTCTCTTCCTAATGACTCAAGATCTGAAATTCACAAGCTTTCACCATTATAACCATACAATAAGTTAACAAATACAAATTAGCACAACTCGGTATAGTATCTTCAAAGCATGCCAGTCAATAGAAATCTATTCCTTAATCAAAAGACCCAAAGTGATAAACTGTTTTTGGTCCTGATCAATATTTCCTTTTTACACCATGGTAAGCAACCATTGCAGATTAAGATAATGTCAAGCCCAAACAGAAACCACTACATAAAATTTAAAAAAAATAAAGATTAAAACTTCGCTGCCTTCAAGTAACTTGGAACCTTAATTAACAACCTTTCACCATTTCAAGAATAGGATAAGTTAGTACAACTCAGCAATTAGTATCTCTGAAACATGCCAATGGCCTTGGAACTCCTCCCATCAAGGCATCTCTACTTGAGCATAGTACACCTCATAGTTTTATCCTTTAGTGCAGTTACTTTTCAGAAGGTTACCCTGCAAAGAGTGCCCCAAGTCGAGCACACTTAACATCAGAATTTCAACAAACTTCAAGCCTTTACGATTTCTTGATAAATAGATTTTCATCACCTTCTATTCGAGAAATATCACAAACTCCCCCACTTATAGAACTAACATCATCATCATCATCATCAGTTTCGCTACGAGGGTTCAAAACCATACCAAGCAGAAACGACTCTAGAGGTGCTCTCTTATAAACTCAAGAGATGCCTCACACTACAGCACTTTGCCCTACATGGTACTTAGCTCCCCTACTGGCTTATGCATAACTCTAATAGCACCCTATAACGATCGACCTGGAACATAGGTTCAAGACCATACCAGGCAAAAACGACTCTAAAGTTGCTCTCTTATAAGCTCAAGAAATGTTCCATGCTATGACACTTTGCCCTACATGGTACTTAGCTCTCTTACTTCTGGTTAATGCATAATTCTAATACCACCCTATAATGATCGATTCGAAACTCCTCCTACCAAGATATTGTCAACTTTTGTGTGATATGTCTCACAGTTTTGCCCCTTGATACAGTTGCTTTCCAAGAGATCACTCATCCCAGAGTAATCTAAATTGAGCATGCTTAACCTCAAAATTCCAACAAACTCCAATCCGCTACATCAAAAGGCACCTCAATTATTAAAACCTTCTATTTGAGAGATATCACGATCAAGTTATATTTCTAAAACCAAAACACCCAAATAAAATGAGTCACTACTTATCCCGATCAACATTTCCTTTTTTAATACCCTCCTCCAATACACAACCATTGCAATGTTTCACTACATTAAACCAAAATGAAAACCAAAAAGACTTTGCTTTAAACTCTCTTCTTAATCAATTCATCTATATTCCAATATTATCTATTCATAAAAAATGATCAAATATTAAATATATGTAAGGTTCAAAAAGATTAAAACCTAGCCTTCTTCCCCGAGTATATCAGAAGTAAAATTTGCCCTTTCAACATTTCAAGCAAAGGATAAGTTGTCACCAAGGTTGTCAAAATCGCGTTTCAACTCGTACGTTTCCACGTTTTTACGAGTTTACATATACAATCCTAGTTAACTCGCCTACAAAATCGGAAAGTTTCAAAATCGAAGTAAAATCGCGATTTTAAACAGTAAAATTGTTCAAAATCGCGATTCTACACGTGTTTATCGATTCCACATAATTATCCAATTGCAGGCTTAAATCCATTCAGATCGGATCCAAGCCCAACCCAACTGAACCCAGCCCAGCCCAGCCCAATCGGCAACCCAGCACATGTAATGCAATTTCCGGCTTGCGTTGCTGCTGTTCGTGTACGTTGAAGAGAGAGAGAGACAGTGAGAGACAGACTAGACGGTGAAAAGCGACGACGACGACGAGAGAGGAGAAGCGAGCCAGCGATCCTTCGTTCCGCATCGAACCATTAGGACAAAGAATACTGAGCAGCCGCAGCGAACCAGCGATCGTTCTTGCAGCAGGCCACCCGCCAACGAGTTGAGATCCATCTTCATAGACACGATTTTTGTGTTAGGTATGACTTGTATGACTATACTTGTACTTGTACAGTTGTAATGTAGTGTATCATGGGAATTTTTATGCTTGTGAGTTGTGATTGTGAATGGGTATTTGAATGGGTTGATGGCTTTCAAGGCCGTGCCTTCAACCGTGTACTTAACCCTATATACTTCTGTTCTGTGTATTTTCCAAGCTCAACACACGGCCATGCCTTCAACCGTGTGTACTTCTGTGTATTTTCTAAGCTCAACACACGGCCGTGCATTCAACCGTGTATACTTCTGTGTATTTTCCAAACTCAACACACGGCCGTGCCTTCAACCGTGTATACTTCTGTGTATACTTCCAAAAAGCATTTTTCTTTGTGTTTTCTTATCTTATCCGATCTCAATCCAAGTTGATATCCCATCCAAATGTATTATGTGCTTAAATATCAATAAATCCAATTCCAGAGAAACTTAATCCTTCATACAAGTTGCATTTGGAGGGTTTACGTTGAGCATGTGGTGTGCTAAGTTATATTGTTATAATTTGGAAATGGGATTATATTACTTAGTTATAAATTTATAATATACTCATTTTTCTAGCTTTATGGAATGTAAAGCTTGTTACCCCTTATGTTTTGCTTTCCTTTTCTTGATGATGATTTAAAGAAAACTTTTATAGTTATTTTTCTTGCTATCTCTTCTAGTTGTAAATTGTAATTGGTAATTACTTGTTACATCTTACATGAGCATGAGCATGAGAAATTTACTTTATATATGTAATTTGTGAATATGTAATAGTACTTTATAGTTTATGGTTTCTAGTTTTCTACTCTCTACCATAGCTCTCTTTACTCCTTTTTTTCTTTTTCTTTTTTTTTCTTATAGGATTTTAAGCATCGATTGAGTTAAAATGTCATCTTCCAAATCATCTAGAAAGAGTTCGAAAAGAAAGAATTCACTTGGAAGTAGATCTGATGTAGGTTGGGGGCATGGAATTGATGTAGACAATAATGGGAAAAAAGTTAAATGTAAGTATTGTAATAAAGTTGTTAGTGGAGGCATTTACAGATTCAAGAATCACTTGGGGTGTACACGTAAAGATGTAGAGCCATGCACCAGTGTCCCGGATGATGTAAAAAATGAAATGTTAACAATGCTGCTAAGAGCGGCAAAATTATCAGAAATGAAGAGAAAGCAAATTCATGGCATTGAAGATTCTGATGATGCTGATGATGAGGTGGAGCAAATAGGGATAAACAAAAAGAAAGAAATTGCATGGACTTCTTTCTGAAACCAAAAAAAAAAAAAATTTTGTGAAAGTGAAACACAAGCAATGCAAGGTACAATTAACCAATTCATGAAGAGAGATTTGAGAGAAGAATGTAGCCAACAAATTGCTCGTTTTTTCTATACTAGTGCAATTCCATTTAATTGTGTCAAAAATCCAGAGTTTGTGAAGATGCTTCAAGTGGTTGGTCGATATGGATGTGGGCTTAAACCTCCTTCTTATCATGAGCTAAGGGTGACTTGTTTGAAGAAAGAAATAGCTCGAACAATGGAATTACTTAATGACTACAAAGCTGAATGGAAAAAAACAGGTTGCTCTATTATGTCTGATGCATGGACTGATAGAAAGAGGCGTTCCATATGCAATTTCTTAGTTAATAGCCCTAAAGGAACGGTCTTCTTATCATCTATAGATGCTTCTGATGTATCCAAGACAACCAACAAAGTTTTGGCAATGTTAGATGATATTGTGGAGAAGGTTAGAGAGGAAAATGTTGTACAAGTTATTACAGATAATGCTGCAAATTATAAAGCAGCAGGAGAAAAATTGATGGAGAAGAGAAAATGCTTATATTGGACACCTTGTGCTGCACATTGTATCGATTTGATCTTGGAAGACTTTGAGAAGAATTTAAAGATCCATCAGGGGATAATTGCAAAAGGAAGGCGAATTACTACATATATTTATTCCAGGACTATACTTATCTCAATTTTGAGAAGATACACTAAAGGGAGAGACTTGATTAGACCTGGTGCAACTCGTTTTGCCACTTCATATTTGACATTAGGTTGCCTTTGTGAGTTGAAAATTGCATTGATGATGATGTTCACTTCTAGTCATTGGAAATCATGTAAGTATTCGACCACAAGTGATGGAAAGCGAATTCAACAAGTGGTTTTGGATAGTAGGTTTTTGAAGAATGTTATTGTTTGCCTTAAAGCTGCATTTCCCTTGATTAAAGTGCTTAGATTAGTGGATTCTAATGATCAACCAGCTATGGGTTTCATTTATCCAGAAATGGATCGTGCTAAGCAGAAAATTAAAGCAAACTTCAACAATGTGAAGAAAAGGTAATATCGTAACTTGTTAGCTATATATATATATATATATAATATATATATTTTGTTTAGTGCTAATTTTAAAGTTTCATTTCTAAATTGAAATCATATTTATTTAATGTAGTTATGAACCTATCTTCAAGATTATTGACAAGAGATGGGAGCTTCAACTTCATAGACCATTGCATGCTGCAGCTTATTATTTGAATCCTCATTATCATTATAGTGATGATTTTAAAGTTGATGCTGATGTTAAGATTGGATTATATGGTTGCATAGAGCGTATGGTTTCTAATCCAACAGAAAGGTGTAAGATTGATTTGCAGCTTGAAAGATTTAAGGATGCTAAGGGACTATTTGGCATTGAAGCTGCAAGGTTAGCAAGAAACAAAAAAGCTCCAGCTAAATGGTGGGATTCATATGGAGATGAATGCCCAGAACTACAAAAGTTTGCTATTCGTGTTTTAAGTTTGACTTGTAGTTCTTCAGGTTGTGAGCGAAATTGGAGTGCATTTGAAATGGTACGATACAAATAGTTCTTTTATTCAATTATATATATTATTATTTATTACTTATTAAGATTATGAATCTTATAAAGTTATGTATAACCTTTTTCATTTTCAGGTCCATACCAAAAGGAGGAATAGGCTGCATCAACAAAAGATGAATGATTTAGTCTTTGTAATGCATAACTTGAAATTAAGAAATAGGAAAGAAAGATGCATTGCTGACACTGACACTTCTACTTTCACTGTTGAAGATCTCTCATCTGATGATGAATGGATAGTTGAAGAAGAAAATGTGTTTGACTCATCAAATGAGAATAAAGGTCAAGGTGTGTTGCATTTCTTTTCAAGTCTAGGGGATAAAGATAAAGATGATGTGGAGGAGGACGAAATTGGTGCTTATGTCAATTTGGAGGGTCTTGTCAGTAATTCCGTAATCCCAAATGATTTGGACCTTCATGATATTGATAATGTTGAAGTTGAAATGCAAATAGGAACTTCAAAAATTTTGGAATTAAAGGATATGGAAATCATTGGTAGCAGTACACCTCATGATGATGTTGACATTGATGAAGAAGAAGATGATAAAGATGCAAATGATGATGATGATATGGATGAGAGAGATGGTGGAAATTGTGATGATTTATTTTAGTTCTTGTTTTATAATATGATTTATGATTTCATAACTTTTATTGAGACTTTTAGTTGATTATTTTTATGGTTGATTATTTATATTATACAACTTATGCTTGATTATCTATATTATGACTTTTATTGTGATTTATGATCCAATTTTATGCTGAAATTTTTAATTTATATTATTTATTATATTTTTTAATGACTACTGTAAGTAAATTTTTAATATTTAAAGGTTATTTTATAAAGGTTATAAAAACTTATGTTTTTACGTTCTATTTCTACGTTCCGATTCTACGGACCCCCTGGCGATTATACGTAAAATCGCGATTTTGACAACCTTGGTTGTCACAGATTAGTAATTCCTTATAACGGATCAAGTTTAAGTAAAGGCTCACCTAAACCTACTCCTTCAACAGGGAAAGGCCAAATCAATGTCTCTCTTTTCTTGAATCAAGGCTGTTATAGAGCTTTTGCTATTCCAAAGGGCAAGGTTAGTAGCTTTAATTTAATGCTAAAAAATAGCCCTGTATCCCTTGCAATAATTGGTCCAGAGGCACTATTTACATCCAACTTTCTTAGCAAAAAGACGAAACTTCAGGACCATCTTTCATTTATTGGTTTAGGCAAATAGGCAAACCCTTTCGGTCTAGAAACAGTCTTTATAAGCAAAGTCCTTTCTTTAGAGTTGAAAAAATCACTCTAAGAAAGCCAAAACGAAAATGCTTGCTACCTACACTGTACTGGATATTCAAACAGGTATTCTACCCTTGTGGAATCAGAACCAACAACCACTACATTGTGCTTGAACAGTTGAGTAGCCATCTGCCAGCAACTTTGGTGCATAGATTCATTCTTTGAACAATTAGGAAATTATCACAACTCAGCATAGTATCTTCAAGACATGCAAGTCCATGAAACTCCAAAAACCAAAAACCTTTTGGGTAATGAAAAACGAAAAGACTTGAAACAAATATCTCCTATTTGTTCTGATTAAGACTTCAAAAAGATACAGAAACCAAAAAGGCTCCACTCTAAATTTTATCTTCTATTTAACTCATCAGCATTCCAATATGACGTAATAATAAAAATATGTAAAATCAAAAGATCAAAACTTTGCCTTCTCCTCCAAGTAACTGGGAACTGCAATTCACAGATGCTCACTATTTCAAGCAAGGGACAAGTTAACATTTAGGAAATTAGCACAACTCAGCATATTATCTTCAAAAAATGCCACTGAGCGTAATTATATCCCTAAAGTGAAAGACAAGGAACGAATAACTCCTATTCTCCTGATCAACACTTCCTTTTCTACACCACCACATAACTCTACTTTGAGCTTTTTCCTTGATCAATTCATCAACATTACGATATGATATTATATGTACATAGAGTAGAATTTTTGCCTTCTCCTCCAAGTAACTCGTCACCGAAATTCGCAACCTTTCAACATTTCTCGTCATTTCCCAAATAATTCTCAACCAAAAAAAAAACAAAAGACACTTTAAAATTAACAACAATTTACTATTTACCGTGAGGTAATCCTCAGGTCTAGGACTCGTAGGAACAATAGCAGATGAACTCTTCTCTCCGGCATCGGTTTCGGCCTCAGATTCTGCTGCTTTCCCATCAGCCTCTGCCGCCAACTCAGTTTTATCTCCACCGCTCGAATCCGAACAAAAGAACAATCTTTGACCTAAATTAGGGTTTCTCCGAGTTATTCTTCCGATTGCACGAAGTAAAGGACATGAGTTCGACTCAGTCCCAACTCTAAGGAAATTTGAAGAGAGGGAGTGGGTTAAAGTTCGGGTCTTGAGACATGTAGTAGAAGAGTGTAAGAGTTTCAACATTGGTTTTGGTTGTGTCGGATTGTGAGCTGGGGGTTTTAGCATAAAAAAAAAAAAAAGGAAAGAAAAAGATAGATGTTTTAGGGTTCTTAATAGATTTTAATTTTAGCTGCGCTTTTGATTGGAAATTAACGCCATTGAAGAGTGAGATAGGTGGCTTTGTGAAGATGTAAAGCCCTTCATAAACCCTTCGGTTTCTTTAGTCCTGAAAAAGGAGAATAATTTTTGTTGACGAAAACACCCTTCACTTTGTTCTAGCTTTTTGCATCACTCGCTTGTTATTTGGGATAGATTAGCATTAGCATCCGTGTCCCAAGCTAGAGGCGAGCGGGAATGAGCAAGACATGAGAGCCTATTTATACCTACTTTATAAGATATACGTTTTAACTCTTTAGAATTGGAATTTTTTTATTTTCAAATTAAAATTTATCTTATAGCACCTAAAATCATATTATATCATATATCCTATAAAACCTATAAATATAAAATAATTATAAAAATTATAAATTTTATCCTTTTTTTAATTTTAAGAATTTTAACTTTATGTAATCTTAAAAAAGTAATATATATATATAAATTATAAATTCTTAATATGGAAAATTTATAAAACTTGTAATAAAATATATGAAATTAAAAAAAAGGGTAATTTTTCAATCTTAATTAATTTAAGTTGTACTCTCTTACTGCTTAACAATGTGAAAGAACAAGATAAAAATATAAAATAAAAAACCTAAATTAGAGAAAAAATGAATAAAAAAAAGAAGTAATATTAGGTTTAACGTTAACTTATTAAAATATTTATTGCCAAAACAATTATAATAATGTTATTTATTGTTCATTTATTAATATTATTTAAAAAAATTGTAAGGTAAATATAAAATACATGAAGCTTATACTTTATATACCTTAAAGTATAGGTTCTAAGATAGGTACAATGTAAAAAACCTAACATTCTTATGTGAAAGCAAATTTTGAAAATTTTATACTCAAAACCTATTATGTGACTCTCAATATCTATTCAAATTTTACTTAATTAAGTAAGATATGGGTGAGTATCTCATACAATAGGATTACTCATTCACCCTTACCCCCAAACTATTAATTAACTGTGTATGGATTCAAATTAATTTCATCCCATAACTTATGAAAATATGTAAATAATCTCGTTTATTACTAAAGTATAAAAAGCATCTCAAATGAATCATAAATAGTGATAACTTGAGATTTTACAATAATTTGAAGTGTGTTTGCCATTTTAAAAATTGAAACATCAACAGTCAAAATCCACTTTAAAAGTTCACAATTGATATGATGGTATTCATTAGTTTATCTATAATTTGTTTTTATAAATAAGATTACATAAACTATCATATAGCTACTGGTTAGAAAAGTTATCATACCTATATGATCAATCAAGATAATGGTCAATATAACTTTGAAAATTTACACAAATTTGATGTAATTTATTTTGAGGAATAATTAAAATTACTCCTCTTAAATAATTAATTAGGTATAAATAGTTTCTGTAGATCTTAATAATATAATTTTATATCTTCATAACTTTTAAAACCACACCAAGAACAAAAAATAATATTGTTAAATATCTAAAATTGTTACTTGGAGAGCTACAAATAGCAATGGCTTAAGGGTTTTGGCAGCACTATAGTATGTACAGGCACGTTTCTAAAGTTATAAAGAAAAAAATGCTACACTTTGAGAGTTTATAAAAAATCATTATTTTCAAAGAGTTAATTTAGAAGGTTTATTCATGTATTTATCTCTTTCACTTTTTATGTCGTGTTTCTATCTTTTACGAGTTATTTACCTATGTTTTTCTATTTTAGAAACACTAATTAGACATTAAAAAAAAATGATAGAAAGAAAAGAAAGAATCGAAAACCCTTTCACTTTTTTAATCTTAATTTTTTTTTTCCTTTCTCATTTGTGCCTTCCATCTCTATCATAACATTTAATTAAATATAAATATGTAAAAATAAAAATACAGATATTAAAAGTGACAAATAATGATAATATAGAGGAGGAGGATTCATATTTAATCCATTTATCAAAATGTTAATATTTTCAAGGTTTACAGTATTTAATGAAAAAACTAGTTTGTTTCTAGTATTTAATCCAAGTTCAAATTACAAGCATGACTAATTAATATGATAATTTATAACTTATCTTTCTCAAGAGAATAATTATTTAGTAAATTTGAGTGTAGTGCCAAAAGTACTCATTCCCCTTACATATAGCAGATAACCGATGTCAATTCCATTTTTTAAACTAATTTTATCAACTCCATAGACATTACATAAACCAAAGTTGCTTCCAGTTTTTATTGGAGGATCCATTTTTTCTTTTTATAAATATAGAGCATATAATCGATACTATAGAGATTGAAAAATATAGAATGGATAGGACAAAGTGCAATTGTAATTTTGATTTAATTAAACGGCATTGTTCCTTATAATTTGTGGAGATTCAAGGTTAACAAAGTAATTTGAGGTTCTAAAGGAGCAAGTTCTGGAATGTTGATGAACATGGTGCCTATTTATCAGGGCCATTTTTAGTAGCAACCCTCTTGCCCTTTCTTTTCAAGTAAGGAAAGACGCCGAAGCACCACCGGTCCCACCCCCCTTATACATTGAGACGGCAGCTATAAGTTTTCAAATAATAGACCTTTTTTTTTCAAGTGAATTCAAAGACAAGGTTATAGAGTCAGCCTAGTGTATTTTCTTTCTGCATAAACTACAACTAGCGGACATACACTTGCAATATATGTGCTAAATTTAATATATCAATATGTGAAGATTAAATGCAAAATGATTATATTATTAATTTACATACAATGGCAACAAAGAGCATATTGTAAAAATAAAGAATATGCCTATTCTACTTGTGTTTTCAATGACATTGGAATAAGAGAAATGTGAAATTCTGAAAAGTTTAAAAGATGGGAAATTCCAACAGTTTAGTAGTTGAGATTTGTATACTCGATAACCTAAATGTAGGGTCTCAATTTTGTAAAATTATAAACAGAATAAATTATTTTAAGTACCTAAAATACTAAATCGGTGTCATCCTTTTAAATATTATAAATAAATGTTATTATATTATCACATGTGCCATCGTTTTGCTGCAAACAAAGTCAGGCTACAATGGGCATTACGGCCCTCTAATTCACTTGAATTTCTCAAATCTTCCAATTAGTCAACACCTATAAATGATAGTCCCAAGATATAATCACGGATCCACAGAGCCAACTCCCAATCACCACTGCCGCTGAGCTTGCGAATCGCCGAGGAACGTGAGCAATAGATAGCAAATTAGACTAGACTAGACCAGAGCGTGATCTCGAATTGTGTTGTGAACCGTAAATCATCATCATCTGTTGGTTGGTGCAACAGGACTAGCGGTTTGTGGGTCTCAACTCTGGTCGTTTGTGGATTTTAGGTTCATGGGTTTTTGGTCCAATGGTTTGCAGGTCTTAGTGCTCGTGGTTCATGGGTCTCGTATTTGGTGGTTTATGAGCTTGACTGGTGGCAGTTCAGAGTCCAGTGAAGAGCATTAGCCTGGTGATTCGTATCAACATGGGACAAGTTATCATTTTAAATAATAACTACTCGATCTTTTGTATCAATTTCTAATTATAATGTATTTTTCTCTTTTTCTTTGTTGGTATCGGTACATAATCATCATAAACTGTAGATGACGTGTTTGCCCAAAAAATTGATTTAATACTGTATCTAATGAGAATTTTCCGAACATATACAATCTTTAAACGATATAAATGTGGCAACGCAGACATTCACTTGACCGTATTTTTACAATTATGATAATCTCTAAGGAAATGCATTATAGTTTACTTACCATGCGAAAACACCAAATTTAATCCCAGGTAAATTATAAAAGGGCAAATTATAAAGGGATTCTCTTATCTAAACTCTATGTACGAAACCCCATTTTCTCAAAAAATATATATATAAAGATTCTCTGTTCATCTAAAAGTATATACTCATTAATGATGTTTGATTTTTTTCACTAATTTGTACAAATATGGCCCCATGGGTGTTTTCTTTTTTCCTTTTAAGTGAGTCGAAATATTAAAGGCTCTTATGCTCATCTTTTTGCTCCAACTACAATGAAGCAAACTAAAAAATCTAACAAGAAAAAGCTCGTCTAAAACATAAAAATTCTTAAAATGAACAGCTATCAAAGAATGCCAATGTCTCGTTTTTTTTTTCTTTGCAAATGAATTAAAGGTTATGTCGAGGCTATGTAATTAAGACAACAAGTATAAGAAAACTTCTCCAGTTAGCTATTTGATTTGCTCTTAAAACATATTTGCATTGATAAAAAAGACCATTATTTTGTATGCCATGCCATGTATGTTGTGAATATGAGGATCCAAATGTATAGGTTATGGGCATATTGTATGCGAACACGCTACACGTGATTGAATGATAAAAGTAATACATATAAGAATGATCAAGATGAAGTATAAAAAGAGGAGTAAGCAATCTTAACTAGACTTAAGCGCTTTGATGATAAGTAAATGTTTTTTCTTAAGTTATTAGTTTGATATTTTGAGAAGGAAATTTGATTGAGTAACAACATTTCTCCCAAAAGTCCTTCTTCCCTTAATACAAATTTTCACTAACTCTTTTTCATCATATATATCTTTAATATCAAGGGAATGCTCCCTAAATCTTTCAATATGGTCAATGAGGTCTTTTCTTGGTTTTTTTATGGATTCTTCCCTTGCCAGTGAGAGTCACTTTCATTTTAATGGAGAAAAACTTCTCTGGAAACATTTTACACATGTTTTCCAATAAATCAACCGAATCTAAGAGAAGATCAACATATCACATACATGTCTTCTCCATGAGAGACTTTAAGAACTCCTTAAGTTTTAGATCATTGTCTAACTCATAGACCTTTAACATCTCAATAAATTTTAACGAGTGTTTTTTGGCACTTTCCTTTTTGTTACTAAAGAGTATGAACTTATGATTCACAGTCATTTAGGTAGGATTTCGCAGCGATGTGCTAATGATAAAGGAGTTTGAGTTTTAGCACTCTTGTAATAAACTTCATTTGTATCTCTTTTAAATATGCATTAAAATCTTCTTTAGTGATGAATGAACTTCTCGACACATAAGTTTTGGCCTCTCTCGATGTAATGGAAGTGGGGTTAGGATGATTCATGAGTTCAACAACCATAACACATGGAGTACTGTACAAGGATGAAATACCTCCAATCTAGATTCTTATCTCTATTACCTCAATTGCTAGATATTGTGCAAGCATAGGTTCTAATATAGGAGCTTCCTCTTCAATCACCACCTATTCATTACTAGTGAGAGGATTAATTTGCTGGTGTGTTTGAGAGGTGTGTTGCGATACAGCATTAACAGGGTTTGGCAAAGTCATACCCCAGTATGCAGTAGCAACGACAACCATAATAGGTATGAGCCGAGTCATCATTATGATAAAAAGATCCATTTTTCTATTATTTTCTCAAATTGCTTGTATAACTTGAGCATTATCAAGTATATCCCCCTTATATAGTATTTCCTTGGTTTGCATCACCAATGATAGGTGCTTCAAGATTAGTATCAAGTTCTTGATTATTACCATCAATAAAGTCAGGTATTCTTCTCCTTGAAGATACCATATTGTCAACTTTTGTCTCATGTGGAGTCGCAAAAAATGAGGGTATGAGGATCCAACTATGTGAGTCATGGTGTGTTGTGTGTCAAAACACTATCCATAACCGACATATAAGGATAATCAAGGTGAATAGCATGTAGAGGAGGAATAAGCAATCTTAAGTAGGCTTAAACGTTTTGGTGACAAATAGATGTATTTCCTCAAGCTATTGATTTAATCTTTTAAGAGGGAAATTCGGTAGAATAACGATATTTCATCCATTTGATGAGAGCTGTGAGTATTTGTAAAGTTATGTTCATGCATCTCTTTTGTTTGATGGTGATGGCGATTAACAATTGTAAACATATGGATCCTTACATGAGCTTAGGTCAGTTAAATGCCTTTCAAGTGCAAGCTTTATTGAGAAAGGTTGGATCGAATCGATCGATTCAATGAGTCCTACTCCAAGCCCATCATGCCAAATTTTTTATGATCATCTCATATCATGGGCTTGATTCCCTAAATTTTATTATCTTAACCTAATAAAGTAAAATCTTTTAAAATATTAGCTAAAAGCTCATCAATCAAATTTAGCTATCTATGTATATATAAACCTATGTTTACTCAATTAGACATGCTTAAATTAACCTACCATGAGAAGAAAGTTTTTGTGTCTCATTAACTTTATTTCTTATGTTATTTGAACCTCATGTCTCTTGTGAAATTTAACATTTATCTTTGCTTTATTAATTAAATCAAATAGCTTAAACACACATGTTCATTTTCAAAGAATTTGAAGTTATGAATCTTAACTAGGAAAATGGTTGAAAACAATCATAATTCGTTTGGGTCGTGATCCACCATTACAAATAAATTATGCGATTTATTCATTGTGGTGAGTGTTTTACGATCTAATAATTAAAAGAAAAGAATAGTAAAACCTAATTAGGTTTTATTTTTTTTTCTTTTATCTTTTTATAAAATTCGGCTAGTGAACAACAACCCACAATGTTAAGAAAATCATAATGCAGTAAAACCGAATCTTTATTACCATAACGAGTTGTTTACCTAATTTATAATAGTGATGTTTGGTATATTCTTAAAAGTTTCTAAATACATTATTTAGTTTAATTTATTTAATAACATTATATTATCATATTAATTACCGTAAACCTTGTATACTCAATTATCATTAATACTGAAACATGTGTTTTTATTTG
Source organism: Laguncularia racemosa (assembly GCA_037954665.1). Lineage (NCBI taxonomy): Eukaryota > Viridiplantae > Streptophyta > Magnoliopsida > Myrtales > Combretaceae > Laguncularia > Laguncularia racemosa. The sequence continues at coordinate 2,773,260 of JBBMOL010000056.1, forward strand.
TTTCACATGTTTTTATAATTTTTCCCTTAATTTTCCATTTCACCGGGAAAATTATGAAAAAAATAAAAAAGACACTTTGACTGGAAGAGAAAGCCCGCCTCTCTGACGGTTCCATGTTCATCTTCCGCCCTTAACTCCATGCACCCAAGATCGATCTTTTACTCGGGAAAGTTCCCAATTTTTCCAGGAAACAAACACCCAATTCGCTCCTTATGCACGTCGAACACAATAAACCTTCCTATATTAACAGGTCTTATAAGAAACCAACACTGGTCCAAACTCAAAACCCTTCTCCAAGACACACCCCATGTCTCTATACTTCACGAACTTCTCAACTCTGGAGCTGACTCAAACCTCATCCTCAGGTACTTTTTATGGTCACAAAGAGAAATTAACGAACCGCATGAACTGGACCTTACTTTTAGACTCTTAAATTCACTTGCAAATGCCAAAGTGTATTCAAAGATTAGATCTTTGTTGGATAAATTTGTTAAGTCTAGAGAAAGTTGTAATCTCTATGCTGTTTTTCACTCTATTTCAGTTTACTGTGATGGATTTTGTAATAAGTCATTAATTGTGGATATGCTGGTTCTTGCATATGCGAGGAATATGAAAACCCAATTGGGTTTTGAGGCTTTTAAAAGAGCAGGTGATTATGGGTATAAACTATCCGTTCTTTCTTGTAATGCATTGATGAGTAATTTGGTGAAAGTGAAGAATGCTATTCGGGATTTGGAGTATGTTTATAAGGAATTGATTCGGAGGAGAATTAAGCCGGATTTGATAACTTTTAACACTTTGATAAATGGGTTTTGTAAAGTTGGGAAATTGAAGAAAGCTAGTGATGTTATTGAAGACATGAAGAGTTGGGGTGTTTTGCCAAATGTGGTTAGTTATAATACACTTATAGATGGGTACTGTAAAATGGGTGGGGTGAGTAGGATGTATAAGGCAGATGCAGTTCTGAAGGAGATGGTGAAGAATGGTGTTATTCCAAATGAGATTACTTTCAATATTTTGATCGATGGATTTTGCAAGGATGAGAATTTATCATCAGCCATCAAGGTGTTCGAAGAGATGTGTGGACAAGGTTTATGTCCTACTCATGTTACATACAATTCGCTCATTAATGGGTTATGTTGCAATGGGGAGCTTAACAAAGCTATTAGTCTGAGGGGTGAAATGCTTGCTTCTGGTTTGAAACTGAACATCATCTCCTATAACGTGTTGATGAGAGGGTATTGCAAGAATGGGATGCTGAAGGAAGCTAGAGATATGCTTGATGACATTGAGAAAGAAGGGCTGGCTCTCAGTGTTATTACATTTAACACTTTGATTGATGCTTACTGTAAGAGTGGGAACATGAGTGAAGCATTTTTGCTCCAGAGCTTCATGTTGGAGAAGGGTTTTCAACCTGATGTTTCAACATATAACAGTTTGGTTGCTGGTTTTTGCAGAGAAGGAAAACAGGATGCTGCTTTTAAACTACTGCAAGAGATGAAGGATAGGGGTTTAAAAGCTGATAATATTACATACAATATATTAATTGATTCACGTTGTGGGAATGGAGACATGAAAAAGGCTCTAAAGCTCTTGGATGAGATGTCAAAAATGGGTTTGACTCCCACTCAATTGACTTATAATACTCTTATGGATGGCTATGTTAAAGAGGGAAATCTTCGAGGAGCACTGAAGATCAAGGAAAGGATGGAGAGGGAAGGGAAGAGGGCAAATGCTGCAACATATAACATATTGCTCAAGGGTTTCTGTGAACAGGTTAAGTTGGAAAAAGCAAATAGCCTTCTAAATGAAATGCTGGAGAGAGGTCTGGTACCAAATCGAACAACCTATGATATAGTTAGGGAGCAAATGGTAGAGAAAGGATTTGTTCCAGATATACAAGGTCATCTTTCCAATATTCAATGATTTTCTTTTGCAGCTATGGAAAAAAAGCAGTGTATAGGATAGAAGGATCCTATCTTTGATTTTCATGCTTTTTAGAAAGATATCGGCTGATACATCTTTCATAAGATAAAAGATGGTGGCATTACTGAAGGCAGCCTGCACATTTATTTGCAAAATATGCTCTTGCAGTGGATGGATGGTCACTGTATTGGATGGCAAATGCAAGTCCCATATGATGTGGATTGTTCCATTGATATTTCTTGAGCATATGTTGTTGTAAGGGCGATAATTGTCCAACCATTGTTCTGCAGTAGTACACAAGTATGTCTCTACTGATCATATTTGTTGACAAGGGCTACACTTGTATTGGATATGAATTGGCCTTCAGGTTTTTATGTATTGCTGAGTTGTTTGTTTGCAGCAAATCTTGATTGCATCAAGAAATCATTTCTGCAAGTTGTTATGCTTTATGCTGTGGAGTAACTCCCTTGAAAGTTTCTTCCGCCTGAAACTGAAACTTGCTGGTCAAAGACATCTCCTAGAAGAATCAGTATGTGGAAGAGATGCCAGCGTTTGGTTGAATACCTTGAAGGGAGAATGTATTGTAGGTCCATCAATTTGATAAGAATGCATGAAACATAAACTTAAGAGAGTTATATTAGGCAATATAGCTTGGCATTCAAATTGGAAATTTCATTGTGAATGGTATACTATGATTGCTATCTTGGGAAATGTTGTTTGCCAAACTGGGTCTGAAGCAGCTAAAGGACTTCTTGGATATGATCTGGACAGTAAATGGTATGGACTGCCCATTCGGATTGAAACAGACAATAAAACTGTATCCCAGGATTTTATACTTGTGAAAATCTCATAGATATAATTACAACATAACTAAAAATTCTGCTGATTGTGTTTATCATTCACACAATTCATATGGATCGTGTAAAAATGAAGGATGTTCAAGACATTTCTCTTTATTCCTTTATGCTGGTGTTTGATCATTCTGTGTCGTTAATACGATTTCCTGTACTGTCTTCAATGTTTGAGAGGATCTATGTGAAAAACTCTCACGGTCAAAGTGTTACTGCATATTTTATTTAGAAGAAATCTACAGTAAGCAGAATGAATATTTCTTGACGGTAAAAACTACAATCATGATGCCAAACTACTATTGGTTTCAAAAGCTTTCAAATTCTATGTAATCAAGGGAGAATTATAGAGAAACCAATAGGAGAGATATATCAGCCCATTCTATGCCAAACTGAAGACTTCTTTTGTTTCTCAAAAGTGTTTAATTTCGGCTCTTACACATCATCTTTTGTTTCTCAAGACATGTTTGTGACAGCTTTACTCATATTTCGGAGGACTCTTCTAATGTTTCAGCAATGCTTGTGAAATTTGCAGTACTTGACTCAACTTGTGGCTACTTTAGGAATCCACAAAAGAGTTTCTTTTTTCAGCATCTTAACTAGTGGCTTGGAGCAATTGTTAACGAAATTCTTGCAAATATCACAGCTTGTGGATTTGTCTCATCATCTGGCACTTTGCATGTTGTGCTGAGGTAAGTCATTGCCATCGTTTGCATTTTTAACACGGAGTATGTAATCAAATTGATTTTAAGAGCTGTCGCTAGCAAATTTTAGGTGTAAATTCTTGCCAAGTAAATTGTCTTTAAATCTCAACTCTTTTGTTAGCATATGGTGCAATTACTCTTTGGTGAAAGCAAAGGCGAAGCAGTTCAATATCTTTTTTACTCTGAATATTATTTGGTTTTAAAGCTCTCTTTGGCTAATAGAAAAATCTCTGGAAGGGTGTTTAAACTAAAGAACATCCCGAGTAAATTGTTGCCAGTGTGGCAGTGTGCCTGTGTACAATAGATAACAATGAAAAACCAGGTATTAGAAGGTGCCCGATGTTAATATTTCAACGCTTGGACCGTCATATTTATACTATATTTTGATCTCTAATGACACCTAAAAGATATAATAAATCTAAGACCACATTTTTGAAGATTTATAGGATAGTTCTATGTAAAAAATAAAATTCGATGTCTGCGAGGATGCATTTGTCTACTTTCACATCAAGCACATTCTGATATCCGGGGACACACGTGTGCCCACTATGCTCCTTCCTAAGTACGATATATGCATTTAGTAATTTCCTTATGTAGATCCACATTGTCACTTGAATAAGATTACACCTTTGAAGATATATGCGCTAAAATCATTGTTACTTTGTTAAAGGTTGAGATTAAAGATATAAATGAGCTAAATTCGAAAAATTTGAGTTTTAGTTCGAATTCCATCCAAATGAAGTTTGATTTATTCAAAAATTGATTTTTTTATTTTAATATAAAAGAAAAATTCTACTAATATTTAAATTCGATTAAAAATCAATTACATGGATGAGCTAATTGAGTTCAATAATATTTGAAAACTCAAGTTTTGATTTGATAAACTGTTTAAGTGCTTAAGTTTAGTTTGATTGGTTTTTAATTAAACTCAATTAATTTGTAAGTAAGTTTGATTTATTTACACTTTGTAGTATCTTTTAACATTTTATTCGCACGTTGACTTCTTTCCCTAACCGAACCACTCCTATCTATCGAGGCTCGAGCGTTGTGGTTCCATTATTAGAAAACGAAATGCCTCATGGTATGTTTGTCCAAATGGGATTTCTTAAAAAGTCACGATTGAGTGAGAGTGCGATGGAAGTCGAGCCACATTGAAATCAAATGATCTAACTTTAATATTTCTCACTTTCTCTCCACATTCCAGAAAGAGTCTATAGTTTGTTGAGATAGAGCCTAAGGAGACAGATGCTCCATATAGATAATCTCACAATGAGCATCCACCTATTTAAATTTTTATTCATCTATTTATTTTTCTTTTAATGGTGTGTATTCCTAATATTGCATTTTGCTTTTGGAGCAAAACAAGTTCTAAAAATTCAAAGGGTTAATGTGGTCTGAATTTTTCTTTTTTTTTTTTTAATTAATTACCTAAAATTAAAAAATATCAATTTATTACCACTAACTTTTTAAGTCATTTATAGTATTTAGATATGGTAGTTAATTGTAAAAATGAATAAGGTTTAGGTAGTTAATTATAAAAAAAGGATAAATTTTATTTATTTATTTGTAAAAATAAACAAAATTTAGGTAAGAAATTAACAATTTGAAACTTTAAGTAGTTAATAAGAAATAGATAAATTTGATATAATAAATGTAACATTTACTGAAATCTAAATTAATCTGTTACTATCATATCAATGCAACTACATGGTTCATCGGAGTCAGAGAAGCTTCACTAGCATAAGTTCCCCCCTTGATGCTCCGTTTTCTAACTCTTATTTCTCTCCATGATATGTAGCAAGAGCTAATTTGCTCATGCTATTCTTTAAGCTTTAGCAAGCTTATATTCAACCGGTAGCTTCCTTGAAGCTATCTTAAATGGGCTTTGGTTAGTGGGCTTAACTCCCCAGATTTTGTACAAGATTTGGGCGCCCATCTTATCCAATCTTGAGAAAATAGTTACATGATGCACAAACTATCTATACATGACTGATGACTCCACTATTAATAAATCAAACTATTCACAAGCTATTTGGTATTGATTTGATTTCTACTCAAATTTGAGTTATTCAAGTAGTTATCAACTTAGATTTGAGTTTTATAATATTTAACTTGATCAGCTCATTCACCTACTCAAGAATGAATCAAGTTTAAATGTTAATAGAATTGTGGTTGACTTTAAATATCACTTTTATATTAATTGGAAGAAATACACACACACACACATGTATACATATATTAAATAAATCACGACCTTGAATTTCTAAACCCAGTTGAGTTCAAGTTTTAAAATTTCAAGTGGATCTCAAGTTCGAATTTAGTATTATATCATTTCACTTAACTCATTTATAACCTCACTTTTAACATATAAAATAATAAGATCCATGAGGAGGCTATTTATAATATTAAATTCTACGACAACAACAATAATAATAATTGTGCAAATTACAATCCGACAAAAATCCTCACCAAATTAAAGTCTATTTTAACATAGCAAAATAAACAACCCATTAGGAATTTTTTAAGCAATAAAATATCGAGCCAAACTAACAAGCAAATTTAATTGAGAAATTACATGTAGGATTCTATCAATTTGAATTAACACTGCCGGTGCACAAAGATTTCCTACTAATAATTCCTAAACTCATCAACTTTTCAAATGGAGGGAAAGTTGCCCATATATATGTCTATATTAACAACCCTATTGGTAGACCAAATAAATTATTTTATATTTTTATATGTTTTTTTTCCATAAAATATATAACCAATATAAAAATATATATAATTTTTTTTAAGATTTTAATAAATGTCTTTGGAATACTTATTAACAAAATCCTCATAATCCATTGAATTGCAAGGGAGTAGAATAATTGTTTATGGAATGTTATCTTTTCTCTTATTTACATTTAATGTATTCAAGGAATAACTATCCAAGTAGGCTATTCTATTCCTTTTCCATTAAAAATAAGCATTACCTTCTATCTTGTGTATTCCATAATTCCTCTAGATTAGAAATACTTTATAATTATATGATAATTTTACCAACATTAAAATTTATACTATCCTTACAATATCATCACTAGGACACCACCATTGCATCACTACCTACACCATCAATGCCATAATCCCTTTTCTATCACTACCACTACCCCCTCACCATTAATATCACCACCATTATCACAATTACCATCACATTGCCACAAGCCCATCACCACTACTACTAATGTTCACTATTGCAATTATCCTTGCACCATCACTATTGCCACTATTACTACCAATGGTGCTACACACCGTCATTATAGCCACAATATCACCATTAATTGTTATCAAACTACTACGTGTGTATTGTTATCACCTCAACTTGCCTTATTGCTAATGCTGTGATCATTACCACTATTGCTACCCACATTGCTCCACTACTATCATTTATTATCACATTGCTATCACTGCTCCAAAACCACCATCGCATCACCGTTACCATTATCTCTATGTTAACACCATTAGGGATGCAACTAAGCAGATTTGTGTGATTTCATTAAACTCAAACTCGATCCGATATTTTAAAGTGTCTTAATATTCAAACCCTATAGGGTTTTTTAAAATGTGGCCAAAATCTAATTGATACCCTTGTAAGGTACTTAAGATTGATCGTGAAGGAAGATCAATTCAATTAAAATATTTTAAAATTCATATATCTAGGAAAATATAAGTACCTTAAAACTAAATAATTTAAATAATAATGAAAGGCAAATTACCTTCAAATTGGCTAAAATACAATCATTCATAAACATTTATTAACAAATATATTACACTTAGAGCTCTTTCCAACTTTAGGTTATCTATTAACCGTTGATATTTACTTAAGACCTAATCTAGATTTATATGGTTCTAGAACATTATTATTATTATTATTTTTGAAATTCGTCCAAAAACCCAAGAACAAAAAATTCTTGTTAGGTTATTATTAACATCAATTGAGTCAAGCACCCTATTTGACCCAATTTACTTGTATCTCTAAGTATATTTGTTATTATTAATGCATCGACACTACCTTTATAATTGTGCATCACTATTATTACCACTACTATTATTTCCAAAGCCATCACCATCATTACTGCACAACCATTACTATAGCCATGGTGTTGGTGATAGTAATGATGATGGAGTGGCATGATGACGATGAATGATGATATTAGTAAACGTGATAACAGTAGTAGTGATATTTTCATTAAATAAAGACAGATTAATACTTTTGTTTTATTTTCAATTCAATTATGTAAAATAATAGTATGAAATAAATAGTAAAATAGTTAATCTCCGCATGCAATAGGAAATCGCATGGGAAGTATACAATGTGATATTTATTAATTGGTTATTTCAAATAATAATTGTTCTAAAGGAATGTGATTTTCAATTCTTCATCTATTTCACTCTCCTTAGAGTATACAACCGATAGATATATCTTCTTTTTCGTTTTCATTAAACTGGAAATTCAATCGATTGAAAGTAAAAAAAAAAAACCATCAATTTATTTGACCACGTTGAATTCATAGATTGGACATATATGGATCCTACAAACTCTTAAATTGCATTTTCTCCGTGGTACGATTGCTTGCGTGGACTAACATACAGTAAAACAACAACCGACATCCACAGGTATGCCACACGACAACGTGTTTTCCCCACACATATACTATACAAATGCCCACTTTGCTCGACTTTACTTTGAAACCAATAAACATGAATGTGTTTTGGCCCACCGGATTCGCTTACTTGATCGACTGTGTAAGTAATGTTAGCAGTATCATCTTCGACATCATACGCTCGGACGAAAGAGTAGGGACATTCTTTCATTATTTTAGAAAATAGTGAAAGGGTAGGCGTTAGTGTTATGGCGACATTATGTTGCTGCGGAATCTCGATAGTGGCAGTGGAATTATATCTCCTAGTTGGAGTTGATTTTGCGTTTTTCAATGGAGAAATGCTGATGAGTCTACTGAAAATATTTATTAAAGAACTTTAATTTTTTTAATATATTTAATTTTCGTAAATTGTATAACTTTTTTTTTAAAAAAAAAAAATTTAAATCTTAACAAGTCTTTATCGTCGTCGACACCCTTTTGATATTTTATCAAGTAAGAACGAGAATTAAGATTAAAATTTTTTATTGGGGAAAGACGATGCCTCTTTTAATATTAATAAATGATAGAACCAACTTTTGATGTTTTATCAAAGTCAGAGTGGGAACAGAGTTCAAAATTTTTTATTGGGGAAAGATGCCGCCTCTTTTAGTCTTGATAAATGGTAGAACTAACTTAGATATGCCACGAGGACAAGTTTAGCGTATTTTATAAAATCTAAATTTGATCTACTACTTTATAAAGTTACTCGTGGTCCATCTTAAAACCTCATAATTTTTTATTTAATGTCCAAAACCTACTCCATTATGAATATTATAGATTTGCAATCCAGCCTGTTAATCCATTATTACAATTTGTACAAAACACATTCATGTTAAATAAAGAGATAAAATTTTATCAAAATCTTTATATTTTGTTTTTGCAACAAATACTAAAAATAAAGTGATAACTTATTATATAATAATATAAATTATTTATAAGAAAATAATTATATTAAATATGATCACCTGTAATTACAATTGCTATAAAATAATATTGTAAAGATATTATTGAATTACACTTGTAAACTTGAAGTCAACAAAATAAACTTCATTATATTACACCTGAAAGTTGCTTTAATAAGGAGTTCGATATACCATATAAACATTCGTCCAAATTCAAAATTGAATAATGTTCAACTCATCAATCACATATCTATACAAGTTTATGACATAATTTATCAAATTTCAAAAATTAATTAAAGTTCATCTTATTTTCTTTTTAAATATTTATCAAAATTAACTAAAATAAACTCATTCTCTTTCTCAATCATATATGTACCTACAAAGTGAAATTTTTTTTTCATAAAATAGATTAAAAGAGATATAAGACTAAAAGATGCATGTGGGGCTAGGAAGTGAGAATAGTGGGATTAGATAATAGAGATATGATTAGGGTTTTTTGGACTTTAACAAATAAAATAAAATAAAAAATTTTAGTGCAATGTGACGGGTCGGTAGATAACAACCTTTAACTTTTGAAATTTAAGTTTGAAAATATCATTAGTTAACATTTTTTTAGCAGGTCAAGTCTTCCCATTAGGTTTTTCTAAAATCTAAAATTAGATTTAAAATTCTATAGAGTTTTAAAGTAATATTTAAACTCATCTGAAAACCCTATAGGATAATATCTTATAGAATAATTAATGAATTAAATGGGTTGGATACTTTATAACGATTTACTTAGTGATATCCCTAAACCAACTAGACCAACTAATTATAACTTTCTCTCTCTCATGTATATATATATATATATATATATATAAAATATATATATATATTTAATTAAAACTTATTATATTGTACTAAAATTTAATCAATTTCTCCATATTTTAAATAACATTTAATTTATTTATGTTTGTGCCATTGCTCTAAGTAAGTTTCTATTTTAGCTACATAAATCATAGGAGATATCAATGAAGAGACTTGGTATAAGAATATAAATATAAATAGTTTAAATGCTTCACTTAAAACATATGGGACTTGATTGTGTTTTGGTACAAAATAGATGAATTTTGATATATTTGTCACTTTGTACAAATAAGAAAAAAAGATATATATAGATGAATATATTGTGGTCATAAGTAAGCTAGCAATATGTGAAGTAATTCAAATAATATATTTACTATATGGTTCAAATTCATAAAGCTATTATAAGGCCATTAATTGTTAAACGTATAGGGAATTGGTATGTATTCCTAAATATTGTTGTATTATTTAAGATAAATTTTACTTTGTATATTCGTATTTTTATATTTTTTCATTTTATATATTTGTGCTTTCATAGTTAATATTTTGCACACTCGTATTTTATTTCTATCGGTCAACATTAACCAGCGAAAGTAACAGTTTTTGATTGATCTGTAATTATTAATATAATTAATTAAATAGTATAATTAAAATATATAAAAGAAAAAAAAAACAAAGCTTAAAAGAAGAACAAACCTTAGGGTCAATTATCATTTAACTCAAGGCTAGAGGGTCAGTAAGGCCTCAAATTTATTATTAGGTTTGAATCTAATATTGTAAGTAGATTATACCACTCAATTACAATGATTACTGGTGATCCACACCCTTAACTGGTGACTAGAGGAAAAGGAGACATGAATGTATGCTAAAGTTCATACTTAGCCAAAGGAATAAAATGACAAATAATACTAAAAAACGAACATATGTACTTTACCAAATCATTAACACGATACATTATATTTCAGTTAAATCATTTAACTTTAATAAGTGTTTTTCAACATTCAATCACGTCTTTATGTTTAAGTGAGTAATTTAGATCTTTTATTTTTATGTTTTCATACCATATAAACTTCACATTGTAAATATTAAAAGAGGAATTTAGCTGTTGTACTAATACAAATATAAAACATTTGATTAAATTTCAGTAAAAAATTAATGGTATATTTGATTGATTTCAGAAGGATGGAATATAATAGTAATCCAATCCTCATAAATTTATTTTTATATTTGATTAATAGAATAACTATTTTATATAATTGTTATTGCAGCAAAATGAAGAATCAAAATTACTTTATAGGATTAAGAAAATAACTATTGTTTGATTTTTTTAAATATATTTTTATATCTGTCTATAAAATCTTAAAGAAATTATAATAAATAGATATATATATATTAATTTTATTTTTTAATAATTGTATTTATTTTATTCCACAAACCAAATGTATCGTAAAAGATTTAATTAATTTACTTCTAACGTATTGTGTTCCTCGGTCGAAATCCATTCTCTAAGCAAACAAAGATGCAAACAGACAATAATCCTAAGCCGACCCTTCATGCAAATGCGTATGCTCACAATGTCGAGAAGTCGCATTATTAGGCTGCTGTGTATTGAAGTGGCCAAAGTGGCTGAAAAGAGACATGCTTTTTAAGTGGCCCATTTCATGCCTGTCCATATTAGTATCATTGCGCATCCATGCGGCCTCTAAAGTTAATTGAGGTTTCTTCTACGTCTCCGGTATAGACTATAGAGTGAAAAAAGCTACGGCATCACCATTTCTTCACATACCAAAACATATAAATTAATTTTCAAGATATGAGGTTGCTAAAATAATTTCATTCTTTTCTCATATCATTCCTTGAAATGTATCAAACTCAAAAAAAGAAAAAGAAAAAAATCAAGGTCTAAAATTATATAAAATCAAATAAAGTTGTCGATCGTCTATAATCTTATAGCTTAATCCTAATCTTTTACTATGATAAAGCATGGTAATTTTCTTTCCATAAAATGTAAAATATCTTATTGATAAAAGAGAACAAAGAAAAGTTGGTAGGTCATATTCTCAATATATTGCAAATTAGGCTCGAGCGTTGTGGTTCCATTATTAGAAAACGAAGTGCCTCATGGTATGTTTGTCCAAATGGGATTTCTTAAAAAAGTCACCATGAGTGAAGTGCGATGGAGCCGAGCCACATTGAAATCAAATAATCTAACTTTAATATTTCTCACTTTCTCTCCACATTCCAGAAAGAGTCTATAATTTGTTGAGATAGAGCCTAAGGGTAAAGATGCTCCATATAGATAATTTCACAATGAGCATCCACCTATTTAAATGTGGTTTTACTTTTGATTTTTCATCTATTTATTTTTCTTTTAATGGTGTGTATTCCTAATATTGCATTTTGCTTTTAGAGCAAAACAAGTTCTAAAAATTCAAAGGGTTAATGTGTGTCTGAATTTTTTCCTTTTTTTTTTGGTAATTAATTACCTAAAATTAAAAAATATTAGTTTATTACCCACCAACTTTTTTAAGTCATTTATAGTATTTGGATATGATAGTTAATTGTAAAAATGAATAAGGTTTAGGTAACTAATTATAAAAGGGATAAAATTTATTTATTTAATTATAAAAATAAACAAATTTTAGGTAGGAAATTAACAATTTGAAACTTTAAGTAGTTAATACAAAAATAGATAAATTTGAGGTAATAAATGTAACATTTACCGAAATCTAAATTAATCTGTTACTATCATATCAAGGCAACTACATGGTTCATCGGAGAAGCTTCACTAGCATAAGTTCCCTCCTTGATGCTCCGTTTTCTAACTCTTATTTCTCTCCGTGATATGTAGCAAGAGCTAATTTGCTCATGCTATTCTTTAAGCTTTAGCAAGCTTATATTATATTCAACTGGTTGCTTCCTTGAAGCTATCTTAAATGGGCTTTGGTTAGTGGGCTCAACTCCCCAAATTTTGTACAAGATTTGGGCGCTCATCTTATCCAATCTCGAGAAAATAGTTACATGATGCCAAACTAACTCATGACTCCAGTATAAATAAATCAAATCTATTTATAAGCTATTTGGTATCGATTTGATTTCTACTCAAATTTGAGTTATTCAAGTAGTTATCAACTTAGATTTGAGCTTTATAATATTTAACTTGATCAGCTCATTCACTTAATCAAGATTGAATCAAGTTTAAATGTTAATAGAATTATATTTGACTTTAAATATCACTTTTATATTAATTAGAAGAAATACACACACATATACATATATTAAATAAATCAAGACCTTGAATTTCTAAACTCAGTTGAGTTCAAATTTTAAAATTTCAAGTGGATCTCAACTTCAAATTTAGTATTATATCATTTCACTTAACTCATTTATAACCTCACTTTTAACATATAAAATAATAAGATCCATGAGGGGGCTATTTATAAAATTAAATTCTACAACAACAACAACAATAATAATAATTGTACAAATTACAATCCGACAAAAATCCTCACCAAATTAAAGTCTATTTTAACATAGCAAAATAAACAACCCATTAGGACTTTTTTAAGCAATAAAATATCGAGCCAAACTAACAAGCAAATTTAATTGAGAAATTACATGTACGATTCTATCAATTTGAATTAACACTGTCGGTGCACAAAGCTTTCCTACTAATAATTCCTAAACCCATCAACTTTTCAAATGGAGACAAAGTTGCCCATATATATATATATATTAACAACCGTATTGGTAGACCAAATAAATTATTTTATATATTTATATATTTTTTTCATAAAATATATAACCAATATAAAAAAATATAAAACATTTTTTTAGGATTTTAATAAATGTCTTTGGAACACTTATTAACAAAATCCTCATAATCCATGTAATTGCAAGGGAGTAGAATAATTGTTTATGGAATGTTATCTTTTCTCTTGTTTACATTTAATGTGTTTAAGGAATAACTATCCAATAGGCTATTCTATTCTTTTTTCATTAAAAATAAGCATTACCTTTGATCTAGTGTATTCCATGATTCCTCTAGATTAGAAATACTTTATAATTATATGATAATTTTACCAACATTAAAATTTATACTATCCTTACAGTACATCACTAGGACACCATCATTGCATCACTACCCTACACCATCAACGCCATAATCCCTTTGCTATCACTACCACTCCCCCCTCACCATTAATATCACCACCATTATCACAATTACCATCACAATTGCCAAAAGCCCATCACCACCACTACTAATGTTCACTATTGCAATTATCCCTACACCTATCACCATTGCCACTATTGCTACCGATGTGCTACAACACCATCATTGCAGCCACAATATCACCATTAATTGTTATCAAACTACTAGGCATGTATTGTTATCACCTCAATTGCCTTTATTGCTAACACTGTGATCATTACCACTGTCGCTACCTACATTGCTCCATTATATCATTTATTTATCACATTGCTATCATTGCTCCAAAACCACAATCGCATCACCACTACCATTATCTCTATGTCAACACCATTAGGGATGCAACTAAGTAGATTTGTATGATTTCATTAAACTCAAACTCGATCCGATATTTTAAAGTGTCACAATATTCAAACCCTATAGGGTTTTTTAAAATGTGGCCAAAATCTAATTGATACCCTTGTAAGGTACTTAAGATTGATCATGAAGGAAGATCAATTCAATTAAAATATTTTAAAATTCATATATCTAGGAAAATATAAGTACCTTAAAACTAAATAATTTAAATAATAATGAAAGGCAAATTACCTTTAAATTGGCTAAAATACAATCATTCATAAACATTTATTAACAAATACATTACACTTAGTGCTCTTTCCAACTTTAGGTTATCTATTAAGCATTGATATTTACTTAAGACCTAATCTAGATTTATATGGTTCTAGAACATTTTTTTTTTTTGAAATTCATCCAAAAACCTAAGAGCAAAATATTCTTGTTAGGTTATTATTGATATCGATTGAGTAAAGCACCCTATTTGACCCAACTTACTTGTATCTCTAAGTATATTTGCTATTATCTATGCTTCGACACTACCTTTATAATTGTGCGTCACTATCATTACATTATTATTATTTCCAAAGCCATCACCAGCATCACTTCACAACCATTACTACAACTATGGTGATTGGTGATAGTAATGGTGATGGAGTAGCAGTGATGATGATGTATGAGGATATTAGTAAACACGACAATAGTGGTAGTGATATTTCCTTCAAATAGAGACAGATTAACACTTTTGTTTTATTTTTAATTTAATTATGTAAAATAATAGTATGAAATAAATAGTAAAATAGTTAATCTCTGCATGCAATAGGAAATCGCATAGGAAGTATGCAATGTGATGTTTATTAATTGGTTATTTCAAATAATAGTTGTTCTAAAGGAATGTGATTTTCGATTCTTCATCTATTTCACTCTCCTTAGAGTATACAACCGATAGATATATCTTATTTTTCGTTTTCATTAAACTGGAAATTCAATCGATTGAAAGTAAAAAAAAAAAACCATCAATTTATTTGAGGACGTTGAATTCATAGATCGGACATATATGGATCCTACAAACTCTTAAATTGCATTTTCTCTGTGGTACGATTGCTTGCGTGGACTAACATACAGTAAAACAACAACCGACATCCACAGGTATGCCACACGACAACGTGTTTTCTCCACACATATAATATACAAATGCCCACTTTGCTCGACTTTACTTTGAAACCAATAAACATGAATGTGTTTTGGCCCACCGGATTCGCTTATTTTATCGACCGTGTAAGTAATGTTAGCAGTATCATTTTCGACATCATACACTCGGACGAAAGTGTAGGGACATTCTTTCATTATTTTAGAAAATAGTGAAAGGGGAGGCGTTAGTGGTATGGCGACATTATGGTGCTGCGGAATCTCGATAGTGGTAGTAGAATTATATCTCCTAGTTGGAGTTGATTTTGCGTTTTTCAATGGAGAAATGCTGATGAGTCTACCGAAAATATTTATTAAAGAACTTTTTAATTTTTTTAATATATTTATTTTTCGTAATTGTATAATTTTTTTTTTTTAAATTTTAAATCTTAACAAGTGTTTATCATCGTCGACACCCTTTTGATATTTTATCAAGTAAGAACGAGAATTAAGATTAAAATTTTTTATTGGGGAAAGACGATGCCTCTTTTAATATTAATAAATGATAGAACCAACTTTTGATGTTTTATCAAAGTAAGAGTGGGAATAAAGTTTAAAATTTTTTACTGGGGAAAGATGCCGCCTCTTTACTCTTGATAAATGGTAGAAATAACTTAGACATGCCATGAGGACAAGTTTGGAAGATATTTTATAAAATCTAAATTTGACGTGCTACTTTGTAAAGTTACTTATGGCCCATCTTACGAAATTTATAGTTTTTTATTTAATGTCCAAAACCTATTCCATTATGAATATGATAGATTTGCAATCCAACCGGCTAATCCGTTATTACAATTTGTACAAAACACATTCATGTTAAATAAAGAGATAAAAATGTTATCAAGATTTTATATTTTGTTTTTGTATTTATAGAAACATATACTAAAAATAAAGTGATAATTATTATATAATAATATAAATTATTTATAAGAAAACAATTATATTAAATATGATCACCTATAATTACAATTGCCATAAAATAATATCGTAAAAATATTATTGAATCACACTTGTAAACTTGAAGTCAACAAAATAAACTTCATTAGATTACACTTGAAAGTTGCTTTAATAAGGAGTTCAATATACCATATAAACATTCGTCCAAATTTGCCCAAATTCAAAATTGAATAATGTTCAATTCATCAATCACACATTTATACAAGTTTATGACATAATTTACCCAATTTCAAAAATTAATTAAAGTTCATCTTATTTTCTTTTTAAATATTTATCAAAATTAACTAAAATAAACTTTTCTCTTTCTCAATCATATCTGTACCTACAAAGTGAAAAAATTTCATAAAATAGATTAAAAGAGATATAAGACTAAAAGATGCATGTGGGGCTAGGAAGTGAGAACAGTGAGATTAGATAATAGAGATATGATTAGGGTTTCTTGGACTTTAACAAATAAAAAAAAAAATTTAGTGCAATGTGACTGGTCGGTAGATAATAACCTTTAACTTTTGAAATTTAAGTTTGAAAATATTATTAGTCAACATTTTTTTAGCAGGTCAAGTCTTCCCATTAGGTTTTTCTAAAATCTAAAACTAGATTTAAAATTTTATAGAGTTTTAAAGTAATATTTAAACTCATATCAAAACCTTATAGAATAATATCTTATATAATAATTAATGAATTAAGCAGGTTGGATACTTTATAACGACTTGCTTAGTGATATCCCTAAACCAACTAGACCAACTAACTATGACTTTCTCTCTCCCTATATATATATATATATATATTTAATTAAGACTCATTATATTTGTACTAAAATTTAATCAATTCCTCTATATTTTAAATAACATTTAATTTATTTATGTTTGTGCCATTTCTCTAAGTAAGTTTCTATTTTAGCTACATAATCATAGGAGATATCAATGAAGAGACTTGGTATAAGAATATAAATATAAATAGTTTAAATGCTTCACTTAAAACATATGGGACTTGATTGTGTTTTGGTACAAAATAGATGAATTTTGATATATTTGTCGCTTTGTACAAATAAGAAAAAAAGAGATATATAGATGAATATATTGTGGTCATAAGTAAGCTAGCAATATGTGAAGTAATTCAAATAATATATTTGCTATATGGTTCAAATTCATAAAGCTATTATAAGGCCATTAATTGTTAAACGTATAGGGAATTGGTATGTATTCCTAAATATTGTTGTACCCATATTATTTAAGATAAATTTTACTTTGTATATTCGTATTTTTATATTTTTTTCATTTTATATATTTGTGCTTTCATATTTAATATTTTGCACACTCGTATTTTATTTCTATCGGTCAACATTAATCAGCTAAAGTAACAGTTTTTGATTGATCTGTAATTATTAATACAATTAAATATATTTAATTAAATAGTATAATTAAAATATATAAAAAAAAGCTTAAAAGAAGAACAAACCTTAGGGTCAATTATCATTTAACTCAAGGCTAGAGGGGTCAGGAAGGCCTCAAATTTATTATTAGGTCTGAATCTAATATTGTAAGTGGATTATACCACTCAATTACAATTATTAGTGGTGATCCACACCCTTAACTGGTGACTAGAGGAAAAGGAGACATGAATGTATGCTAAAGTTCATACGTTGCCAAAGGAATAAAATGACAAATAATACTAACAAACGAACATATGTACTTTACCAAATCATTAACACGAAAACAATTCTAGCCAAACGGGCAGAAGATATTAAGTCCATTATATTTCAGTTAAATCATTCAACTTTACTAAGTGTTTTTCAACATTCAATCACGTCTTTATGTTTAAGTGAGTAATGTCAATCTTTTATTTTTATGTTTTCATACCATATAAACTTCACACTGTAAATATTAAAAGAGGAATTTAGCTGTTGTGCTAATACAAATATAAAACATTTGATTAAATTTCAGTAAAAAATTAATGATACATTTGATTTATTTCATAAGGATGGAATATACTAGTAATTCAGTCCTCGTAATTTATTTTTATATTTGATTAATAGAATAACTATTTTATATAATTATTATTACAAAAAATAAAGAATCAAAATTACTTTATAGGATTAAGGGATAACCATTGTTTGATTTTTTTAAAATATTTTCATATCTATATATAAAATCATAAAAAATTATAATGAATAGATATATATATATATATTTAATTTCACTCTTTAATATTGTATTTATTTTATTCCACAAACCAAATATATCGTAAAAGATTTAATTAATCTATTCTAACGTATTGTGTTCCTCGGTCGAAATCCATTCTCTAAGCAAACAAAGATGCAAACAGACAATAATCCTAAGCCGACCCTTTATGCAAATGCGTATGCTCACAATGTCGAGCAGTCGCATTATTAGGCTGCTGTGTATTGAAGTGGCCAAAGTGGCTGAAAAGAGACATGCTTTTTAAGTGGTCCATTTCATGCCTGTCCATATTAATATCATTGCGCATCCATGCGGCCTCTAAAGTTAATTGAGGTTTCTTCTATGTCTCTGGTATAGACGATAGAGGGAAAAAAGCTACGACATCACTATTTCTTCATATACCAAAACATATAAATTAATTTTCAAGATATGAGGTTGCTAAAATAATTTCATTCTTTTCTCATATCATTCCTTGAAATGTATCAAACTCAAAAAAAAAAAAAAATAAATCATGATCTAAAATTATATAAAATCAAATCAAGTTGTCGATCGCAATAACCTTATAGTTTAATCCGAATTTTTTACTATAATGAAGCATGATACTTTTCTTTCCATAAAAGGTAAAATATCTTATTAGTAAAAGAGAACCAAAAAAAGTTGGTAGGTCATATTCTCAATATATTGCAAATTAGGTACTTTTAGTTGAACCTTATACAATATATTAAACCACGTCTTTGGTTAATATAAGGGAAATGAAAAAAAAATGTATATAATAATTTGATTTTCTTTTTATTACAATCACTTTTTATTATAATCACTCTTTTTTAAGAATATTTTTATAATTTCTCATAATTTTCACGGTTTCCTTTGTATCCTTTCTAAATTTGGAGAGAAACAAAAGTAAAAATAATTTATACTTTTTTTTACCCAATTCATTGCATTTCTATTCGTGCACGTCTGTATATTATAACTATAAGAGTGAAAATTATTACTAATTACGAGTTTTAAAATCCTTTAACGATTAGTTATAGCTAAACCTTAACACTCTTTGTAATCTTTACCGCGAGATTAAAAAAAAAAAAAGAAGAAAGAAAACATATTAAAGTTGCTGCTTTCATTTATGAACATCTCCAAAGAAAACATACTAAAGTTGCTGCTTTCATTTAAGAATATCACCAACATAGAGATATTAAAAGAAAAGTAAAATCGAGGGTTTTTAGTTCCTAATCTCCATTCTTTACGTGTATTTTATTATTATTATTATTATTTATTATTATATATTTTTTAAGATGGAAATCAAGATGACATCTACACTGATCCTCCTTTTGTTTCAAGTAACACTATGTTTCTCCCTTTTTTTTTTTTTTTTCCACTAGGCGTAACCTAATCCATTTTACTTTCTATAGTGGCTTATCTCTTGAGGTAAAATTTCACTATATATAGTAAATCTCATATTTTTTGGCATGCATAAGATAGAATCGAGAGCTTTGTTTTTTGTTTTCCTAATATTTTTCTCTAAAATACGATATAGAGCACTCTTTTTAAATAGTTTTGACAATTTACCCGTTTTCTTTTATTTGGAAAAATAACTCTAAAATAAACTATTCAAATAATATTTACAACATGCGCATAAAGGATCATTATCTCTACCCAACACCGTTGAAATTGATGGAAAAAGGAACTGAAATGATTGCTAAAGATAAAAGAGAGCACTGGCCTATCTTTATCCATTGAATTATTTAAATTCCTCCATGCTTTATAACGAAGGTTTCCATGACATAAGATGTCAACACCATCAATTTTGAAAGAGTCCGTCCAGGGTTCTGTAAAGTCGCCATCTCTTTTTCTGGTCACAGCTTGTCTTCACGATTAAGGATCAAACATTTTGCAAGATAGCAGCACATCAAGGGTTATCAGAGTCTTCCACATCCGCCAACATTATTCCCAACACAACACCAGCACTTAGACCATGATTCATATCTACCACCTTCACTAATCTGAAAGCAAACGTGCATAGATTTAAATTACTACGAAAGTCTACGTACATTCTGTGAACTTATTATTTGTAATTGTAGGTAAAATTATACTGAGTGACAATATTAGATTGTGTCAAGTAGCAATATTAGATTAGATAAGTAGTTAATATTGTTGATACATTATTAATAGTACTGCTACTTCATTTACTAGTTTTAACTTATTACAACAAGAAGTAAAAGTGAATTCTTCATTTTTATTCCAAATACTTCTTGATTCAAATTCTCACATGGTATTAGAGCAACTCAAGTGCTAATTTGTCTGTGGAATGATATTTTATTTCACAGTTTAACTCTGCAGTATTAAAATTTTTGGTTAAATACTTTTCTATTTTTACAAATGAGTTCGAGAGATCAATTCGTATCAAATCCTTTGTTTCTCCCTGGAGTAGATAATCCTAGGATGAGCATTGGAAGTTTGTTCTTCAATGAAAATAATTTTCTTGCTTTGAGCCACTCGATCAAGATGGCATTGGGAGCGAAGTTAAAACTGAGATTTCTTGATGGAACTATTCCTAAATTAGAGGAAAATGATCCTAATCATAATAGGTGGATCAAATGCGACTGTATGTTTAGGTGATGGGTGTTGAACTCTATGTTGAATGATCTTGCTCAAAACTTCTTATACATACAATCAGCTCAAGACTTGTGGAAAGAAATCGTCGAGCAATATGGAATTGCAAGTGATCCATTAATCTTTCAATTGCAACATGAAATCTGTAGTCAAAGACAAGAAAATCAGTTAGTTAATGCATATTTTAATAGGCTCAAACATTGTTGGGATGAACTCAATGCGTTATATGCTTATCCCTTATGTACATGTAGAAGCATGGCTGGTTGTGCTTATAATCTTAGGAAAAGAATTCAAAGCTTTGAGTCACACAATAAACTAATCCAGTTATTGATGGAATTAAATGAAGCTTATGAGGGAGTGCGGAACCAAATCTTGTCGATAGAGCCTTTGCCTACACTCAATAAGGCATTTTATATAGTACAACAAGTTGAGAAATAATAGAGGCAGATCGCAAGTGGTTTTAATCCCAGCGTAGGTATTTGCATTTATAGCCAATAGAATGAGAATAAAGTAGTTAATGAGAGGAAACAAAATAAGAAAACTTTTTGCAAGTACTATAGGTAGGAAGGACATGTTATTGAAAATTTTTTTCCAACTAATAAGATATCTGAGTGCTTTAAGGGAGAAAGAATTGGGAAAACAAAACAAGAAAACTTAATATCTCAAGATAATTTTCAAATCAGATACTAGAAATGCCATTTGATGATACATCTATAGTAACACTTTGGAATTGCAGATAGAGAAATGGTTTGTAGTATTTGTATAAAAGTAATGCTGATGATGAAAGACAAGGATGGAATAGGCAAGCGCATGCCAATTTGGTTCAATATGTAGGTATAACTATTCCTTCTTTTTGTTATAGTTCTTTAAGTAATCGGTTTGCTTATTACTTGTTAAGACACTAGCGCAACAAACATATGAGTCCTTTTATTGAAACACTACATAATGTTTGTCACATAGTCAAGCCTATACTAATTAAACTACTAGATGATCAAACGATACATGTTGATAGAGTTGGATCTATTAACATTACACCATCACGTATGCTTCATCATGTATTCTTTGTACCTTAATTCACATGCAACCTCTTGTTAGTTTGTAAACTAATTATTGATTGATCTTTAATAGTAGAATTGATTGATTCCAATGTGAATTTTCAGGACCCAAATGATAAAGAAGTAGTTGCCAAGCAAAGACGCTAAGTGACTGTATGTTCTTTAATTGAAAGCCATAGGTTGGTTGTAAATTCAGTTGATTTTACTAAATTGTTATCATATTGTAATAAAACTCTATTTGTCAATAAAGGTCATATAGATCTATTACATGCTTGGCTAGGACATGTTTTTGTTTCAATGCTCCAACATTTAGATGTTTGTAAGCATGAAAATTTAAATAATTTCATCTATAATACATGTCAAGAAGCAAAATTCCATAGAATTCCATTCTAAAGAAGTATTCATTTATCTACCTTTTCATTCTAATTACTTCATTTAGATGTTTAGGGACCATATAATATTTCTTTCCATATCTGGAGCCAAGTACTTTTTAACCATTGTGGATGATTATTCAAGATCCACTTGATGTATTGCTTCATCATAAATTGCAAATTCTCACAATTCCAACATAGTACTTCAAATATGTCTCTAATCAATTTATGTAGTTATAAAGAATGTTAGAACAGGTAATGGTGCAAAATTTATGTCAAATGTTTGTCAAAGGTTATTTCATAATTGAGGAATCATACATTAGCATACTATGTTATATACACCACTACAAAATGGGAAGATAGAGAGAAAACATAGACATCTACTGGATATTTCTTACACCTTATGCATTCATGCAAATTTGCCTAAGAAATTTGGGGTGAATATATTTTAACGACTACTTATCTTATAAAAAGATGCCAATGTCAAACTAGAACTAGAAAACTCCATTAAAAAAAAAAAAACTTTTTGGAAAGCCTCCTTCATATGATAATTTGAAGGTATTAGGATGCCTTTGTTATGTTTATAATGATATACCAAGATAAGATAAATTTGATTGTAGGGGACACGATGTGTGTTCTTAAGATATGAATTTGGATGAAAAGGATATAAAGTATTTGATATAGACAGACAAAGAATTTTAGTAGGTGGTGATGTTTGATTCTTTGAAAATATATTTCCTTACAAAGATTCTAATCTTAAATCTATTTCACATGATTCTGTCATTCCACTTGATCATGTTCCTTTGTCCACTTCTCAACCTAGTAGTTGTCTAAACAATGATGGTTGTTCTGTTGATAATAATGATATTGTTCCTCTTGAATCAAATGTTGTAGTTCATAAACCTTTAAGAAGATCAACTAGAAATCATAAAACTCCTTCTTGGCTTAATGATTTTGTCCATACAATCCATAACAATATGACTGATAACCATAATGCTTCTTCTGTCCTTTATCCTTTTGTTTGAACAAAATACTTTTTGTTTCTTTTTCGTGTAATCTAACCCATGTTTACACTGAATGAAATAAACATGTTAATATAAACATTCATTTTGTATGGGATCAACCTGAATATGTTTCTTCAGTCATCGACTAATAAATTACCAATTCTATTCATCAATCTCAATTTCTTCTATTTGTGTTTTAAAGTTGAATCTTTGGACAGATCCAACTTGAGGAGGGTGTAACTTATTATTAGTAATTGTAAATAAGATTGTACCAAGTGACAATATTAGATTCTGATAAGTAGTTAATATTGTGAATACACTATAAATAGTATTGGTATTTCATGTTACAAGTTTTAACTTAATACAACAAAAAATAAAAGTAAATTCTTCATTTTTGTTTCAAATATTTCTTGATTCAAATCTTCACACATCCTTGAATCGCCGTGCTGGTGCAGACATGGGTTTGTTTATCAACAATACGTGACTCATTACTCATAGCGTAAAACTAACGTTTATGGTTTATATTCTTAAAAATTTCAACCATACCAACTATATAATATTTTCTTTCATAAGATAGAAGGAAGCAAATGTGTGTTCATACTAAGGTTACTCATTTTTTTCCCCTTAAAAAAAAAGAAAGTACAGCACAGTTGTGATATGCGCTTGATATCGTCCAAATATTTATAGACGAAGAATGTATCCAAAAGATTACTTGAATAAAATAAAAAATAAAATATTGAATCCACGAGCTTGATTTTCTCTCTCTCTCTCTCTCTTTTGGGACTGATGTATTGTTGCACATTGATCACGGAAGAGAATTAATGAGAAAAATATCTATAATAATAATCAATAATCTCAAATTCTTTATGTGAGTAATCTTAGTATTATAAGAAACTTATAAAGGTATTAAATCGGTGCATGTGTTTTCCTATTTAATCATTATTGCAATTATGTAAATAAATTTAGAAAGAAATCTTTGTAACGATTTCCTTTTTTAACCTGGAACTATCAAAACCACCCAACACAGCTAATCTACACACTGAAAAAATAATTTATTTCTTTTATTTGGAAATGTGGAGCCATGTGGGAGTGGGATGACCCCCCCACCCCACAAATGCCCATAAATAGTGCAGCCATTGGAAGGAGTCAGGAGAGCGTGTGGCCACACCAAGCTCAGCTCTTAGCAGTCTTAGAAAAATAAGCAAAACTCTTACAACATTTTGCTGGCTGCAGAGTGTCGACATGGTGTGCCAAGAGGATTCTCTAGTGGCCACAGTGTGTGAGCTCTATGAGAAAATCTCCAATCTTGAAACGCTAAAACCATGCAAAGATGTCAACACACTCTTCACTCAGCTTGTCCTCACATGCATCCCACCCCATCCCATTGATGTAGCCAATCTATGCAAAAAAGTTCAAGACATCAGGACTCATCTCATTAAACTATGTGGTCAAGCTGAGGGCCTCCTAGAGAGCCACTACTCGACGGTCCTCGGATCGTACGAGAATCCATTAGACCACCTCGATGTCTTTCCTTATTATTCCAATTACCTCAAACTCAGCCTCCTTGAATTCAACATCCTTAGTAACTATTGCTCACAAATTCCTAGTAAAATCGCGTTCCTGGGGTCTGGACCGCTTCCATTGACGTCGATCGTCTTGGCTACTAATCACATGACCAAGACCATATTCCATAACTATGACATCGATCCCGTCGCGAATTCGAAAGCATTTCAATTGATTTCACCCCACCCTGACCTTTCCAAGAGAATGTTTTTCCATACCATAGATGTTATGAAAGTTACTAATGCTTTGAAAGATTATGATGTTGTTTTCTTGGCAGCCCTAGTAGGCATGGACAAGGAGGAAAAGATTAAGGTGATTGATCACCTAAGCAAGTATATGGCCCCGGGAGCTATTTTGATGCTCAGGAGTGCATATGGTGCTAGGGCTTTTCTCTATCCCGTGATCAACCCGTCAGATCTCAACGGCTTCGATGTGCTTGCGGTGTATCATCCGACCGATGATGTTATCAATTCAGTTGTAATTGCGAGGAAGAGGTATGGATCAATACCTGATCAACAACAAGGGATTGCTATTACCTCCAATCTGATTATGCCTAGCAAGTGCTCGGAGATCCAATCCTTTAACATCCTTAATCATGGGAATATTGTTGAGGAATTGGCTGTTGAGGAACAAATATCCGGAACTTGATCATTTTAACTTTAAACCATCCTTACTAGTACTTTCAATGTAATGTATAACTTCATTATGTATGCCCCTCTAGATTAACTTTGATGATTTTTGTGGGGATCATCTTATGCCTTTTGCATTATTATGTCATGGAATAAGAATTTTTGGACTTGCATATTAGTCACCAAATCTTTTTGGCTTGTTTGAGCATGATTAAGGGATATGGATGCAAGATTGTTGTCTGCTATGAGATAAGAGGAGATTGGGGGGACAAGGAATTAGAGATAAAAACTATAATTGCATGAAGAATGCCTTTTTGTTGTTTTCTAGCAATCACAGATCATGCGTCTTGCAATGTCGTCATTCATTTAACACTATAGCTTTTTTTGGGTTATAACGCTGTGTCATGACCTTGGTCGTTGTCCATATACACCATTATTCTACAAATTTAAAAAATGTAATTGAACTCTTGAAAAGAAAATACATTTACCCTATAAAGTAGTGATGCTAACATTGCTCAAAAGTAACGAATAGTAATGCAAAAGAATAAATCCGAATTTGTAATACCTCACAACCTGAAATGCTATAGCCTACTATGTGACCATTAGGGCCGGTAATTGCGGGGCGGGTTAGCGGGTTGACCCGCCCCGCCTGCAAAAATATGCGGGGCGGGCAAAAAATTTTTGACCTGCAGAGGTGCGGGCCATTTTGGCCCGCGCCCGCTTAACCAGCGGGGCGGGGCGGGCAATCCCCGTAGGCGGCGGGCCAACCCGCTGGAAAACGCAGCCTACCTACGTGACGAGGACGACGTGGCTATGGACTGCGTGACGATAACAAACAGAGGTTATGGAGGAGATGAGAAGAAGGGGATAGAGCATAAGTAGAAGCAGCCATTTGCAGTGAAGCTTTCTTACTCCCGATGCCGATGGGTGTTTGGTCTAGTGGTATGATTCTCGCTTCAGGTGCGAGAGGTCGTGACTCGCGAGTTTGATTCTCGCAACACCCTTAACGATCCATTTACTCCTGCGTGTGAGCTGCCCTGCACTGTGGACGACACAACCCTGGACATGACGAGGACGACGTGGCCGTGGGGACATGACGAGACGACTGACGAGCTGCCCTACATAGCCGCCGTCGACCAACCTGCCGGAAAACGCAGCCTACCTGCGTGAGACTGCGAGCTGCCCTGCACTGTGGACAACATGACCCTGGACATGATGAGGATGACGTGGCTGTGGGGACAAGACAAGACGACTGACGAGCTGCCCTGCACCGCCGTCGTCGACCAACTCGCCGGAAAATACAACCTGCCTGCGTGCGACAGCGAGCTTCCCTACACTGTGGATGACACGACCCTAGCAACAGCCTACCCTACCGTCCGTGCATGCCCTGTACTCCACATCGCCACCACCGCCGGTTGCCTGTTAGACGCGTGTTAGCCCGTGGGGCGGGGCGGGCCGACTTTTCTGACCCGCCAACCTTGCGGCCCAGCCCGCGACGACCGGCGGGCCGGTGCTGGTCATGGCGGGCCGGCCCATTCGACCCGCATTACCAGCCCCAGTGACCATACCGAGTAGGGACACACTAAGGCTCTCTGTCTCTTTTTAAACTTCAAACGTGTTCATCTTCACTATACATTAATATTATTGTAGCTCCAATAATATAGATAAATGATTCATAAGTAAACCATTCCAAACACTATAATTTTAGAAAAGATGCATTAAACTAAAATCCATTTAATAGGATGAACATCCTTCAATATATAATAGAACAACATATTTAAAAGTTTATAAACTATCTCCAAGTTCTCTAATCAACCTTCTCAAATTCTATAAAAGAACCCTTCATCAACTTCCACTTTACTCATCACCATAATAGTATTAATACTCTCTACCATTCTCATCCTGATAATGATATACTGCATTTTCATTCTTATCATCATCGATGTACTCGATATATTCACCTACAGTTAAAAAATAATTGGAATGAACCTAAGCCCAGTACGTGAATACTACATAGACATGCACATGTCACATTAATAATAATACCAACACACGTAAATGCAATGGATATGCTCATCGCAATCATTAAATTATTTACCTTTGATTAATCGATATACAACTTAGGAGTACTTATGATCTCGTTACATCATATAATATATATATATATTTCTAGATTGGGAACTACCATTGTGGGCTTTATTTAACTTTAATTTATTCCAGATCATTTTGGTATAAGGCTCTACTAGGGATAATGTTGTATATCGATCATTAGGGTATCCCTTAGAGATTCGCCATTGTGGGGCCCTAAGCCAAGCTAAGTACAAACAACACATATACTTAAACCTAATATTCAAATTAAAGTAAATTATATTACTACGTTAATAATCACAAACAACAAACACAGTAAACACATACCTAAAAAAGTGGTCTAATGATTAGCTCTTACTTCACTATCAAAGGAATATTAACTTATCAAGTATAAAGGACTAAGTTTAGTTCTATCTTATAACTTAATCTCAGTTCACTAACTAATTAATTATGTCATAATTGCATAATCTGCCTTTCCCATTGTGGTATTGTGCACAATCTTAATTTAAAATTATAAATATAGAATTGAAATATCTGCTTTCTAGAACAATATGGTCGTGTATGTAGCCGTGCAAAGGAACATGATTGTGTTAATGGCCATGTACCTTTTTGTGTATAGCAGTTTTCCAACATACCCAAGCACAATGTCATGTATATAGCCATGTGCTTCGACTCGGTATGTGTAGCCATGTATCTTTCTATGAATTCTCACAATTCGACACACCATAGTACACAAGCATATACTATGGCCATATATATTTTTTTTGTACATTTTCGTAATTCGATACGGGTAGACACATGGGTATATACCTGGCCGTGTACTTCACTGTTCCATTGCAAATCCCTTTTCCTCTTCTTTAATTTGCTTCCTGACCTAATTTCTATGAATCTAAATTGAACAAGATTAATTAATTTATTAATTCTAATACATTATATGAATTTTGTGCACTTACTTGCTTCAATTTATGATTGGAATCCTCAAACCACTTGATCCCACATTTATGCTCGTCTCATTTCGCTCCTTGTTCCAAATTCTAGTAACACATCACCAAACTCTCTTAGACCTGTGAATCTTTAATAAAAAAAACACACCTTATGATCAAAACCCTTACTTGATGAAAGAGGGTTAATCTTTGTGGATTTCCATTAGGTCGCCTAGTATGTGTTTGAGAGTGTCTTTTGCTTGTTTACTATGTAAATGAGGCAAAAGGTCAAGTGAGGCTTGAATACCTTGACCTTAAAAAGATCAAAGCAAACTGCCTTCCCCCCCCAACATTTTAAACTATTTACATCATTTAACCGTAGGTTTAATTTACAATAATTATATAATATGTATATTTTACATTCTGCCCTTCTTACAAATACTTTCGTCCTTGAAAGTTACCTATGTTTGGAAGGAGCTAGGATGCTTTCTTTGCATTTCTTCTTCCAGCTCCCATGTCACTTTATGTTCCGTTTGATTTGTCCATTGTACCTTGATGTATGGGATCACTCTTCCCCTCAACACTTGTTTCTTAGTGTCTACAATCCTTACAAGTCTTTCTGTAGCGACCCACCTACTAGGTTTGATTCTTGAACCTGTTCCAAAATTCCTGTAACTATCCGTGGTACCTGTAGATAGGTTGCTATGCCGTCTCTGAATTAGAGATAAGGCAAATTCTGCTAATATTAAACCTGTAACTCCAACCTGTATGAAATTTTATAAACGTCCTGTAAAATGGCGCTAACAGCGCTATCATTTCATATCCACATCATATTTAAACACATGTACTTAAAATCTTCTATCACATCATACATCATATATATATATCATCGGGATCTGCATTCCCGGTAAGTAGGCATAGCCTAGATTGATCCTGTAGCCTTAAGTGGCTCAAAAGATTACAAATCCAACCTTATACACACAAATATTTACATTACAATATGAAGATTAACACCTATAGATCTTAATACAAATAACAGAGGTTCCAAAATGAAACTAAGGGCTTCTTTGCCTCTATCGACGCTCTCCAAAAACCTGAGTCTCCAACAACTTATTCTTCAGTACCTGTACCTGAGGTTAGCAAAAACACCAACCCCTCAGCTTCTTAAGAAGCAAAGTGAGTATAAAATCAAGCAACCCAATAAAAACAAACAACAAAATCACATAATAGTAGTCAACAATATTATCAAATACCTCGAAGTGATTACTCAAGCAAGCAAGTTTTCAACTTAAGTTATACTCCGCAAGAAACCTAATTCAATTTATTACATTTTAGCATCACCATGATCTTACTTAGTGATATTT
Organism: Laguncularia racemosa; assembly: GCA_037954665.1. Lineage (NCBI taxonomy): Eukaryota > Viridiplantae > Streptophyta > Magnoliopsida > Myrtales > Combretaceae > Laguncularia > Laguncularia racemosa. The sequence goes on from JBBMOL010000056.1 coordinate 2,803,637, forward strand.
TCCCTGTAATTCCATTTTTGCTAAACTCATAACCTTTTCATTGGGGACCATTTCAATCACTCCTGTTTACTCACATGTCACAAATATTTTTCAATTAATCCAGGCAAAGCCTGTCAACTGGTAGATAAACTACCCTCATGTACTTTTCAAAACTTAATGTTTTCTCAACCAATTAAGACATCCTTATATACTCTTTTTAGTTAGAAATATTCAGCTCGCCTTTCACCTGCCTCAAACAAAAGGGGTGACCAGATCCCCATAGGTCACTAAACCGGGCCGGTCCGTCGACCATGCCTCAAACCCATCCGGGTCGACTCAAAGGTCGTACCACAAACTTACTAGGCAGGGAACAGGACTTTTCTTACATTAAGTGTTTTAGGTTAGTAGGTACTTATAGCCTAACTCCCATTGTATTATCCATTTAGATATTTCATCGTTACCAAGACAACAATAGTATGAACTCAACCAGTCATATAAACCCCATTTAATAAGCTAAAAATAACCCAGCATTACATCACAATCATCAAGCATTCGATAATTTAAGTTCATTACATCACATACAATCAGGAATAATAAATCAAATCCCGCACCCAACTCTCATTCTAGGATTTTCTAGAATGTTCCCTTCTTTTTTTCTCATAATCCAATCATATCATGACACACAACCAGCCATCAGTAAACCAATATAATTCAACAATCCTCCTGCATTGATCATAGTAAGTGATCGTACAGGGTAATTTCAGCTAACAACAAGTAGTCTACATTATCAACCACTTGTACCCAAGAGAAAAGTTAAGGGGGTACTCACCTGAAACAATATATGCCAATCCAAACAGTCGCACCAGCCAAGTTCCTTTGTCCTCCTTACTCAACAGAAATACCTGAATCATTAGTATACCAATCAATGTTACCTCATTCGCTCTATTGAACCCTAAATTGCTAATTTAGTATTCCAAACCCTTAAATTCCATCTTAACCTCGTATAATCCACCATTTTCTTACAATTTCTAATTCATATACATACGGGTATACTACGCTCTATTATATATTAATGTAATTAAATTTCAGCATGATTCTATATTGAATCGTATAGTTCTAAATTATCACGATCTTGCACCGAACACTCCCGTTTTTGTTTCGTAACTAACCCAAGCTTCTCAAGATCATATTATGCTTCAATGAACCTCAACTGAACATCAAATTCAACTAATCAAATCAAATTCTCTAATTTTGCTAAGGATTTAATTCGGCCAGAACAGGGTAATTAGCTTGAAAAATTCACTAAAAATAGAAAAAGACTCCAATCTGAACAATTATTGATTTGGTGATCTAATAAATCATATAAGGATCTTTTATAATAAAAATTAAATCAAAAATACATCATTTGACCTATTTAGTTTCCAATTTAATTTACTACCAGAATAGAGAATTTCTTAAGGATCACATATTTGGGAATCAAATTTCAGAAAAATAAAATTATCACATTAATATTCATACACAATTATGTCAGAATACCAAAAATCATAATTTTTCATCAATATTTGATATTTTTAACAAAAATAGGAAGTTTCAGGCGTTACCGGGGGCTGCTCCGTTCACCGGCCTCTGGCCACCAACGCCGGAAACCACTATGTCGGCCGGAATCCTCTCCCACCCAAAACCTTAACCCTAGCTTGGCCTAGCAGCAGATTTACCCTACCCCCTTCGAACGAACAAACAAAATTCTCCCTACTTAATTTGATTTTTTGTTCTTCAAATTCTTGTTGCATCTAACTTCAATCTTGTTCTTCTTCCTATCCTGATGATTGCATGTTGGAAATTCCAACTTCAATTTGCCCAGAAAATTCGGATGAAATGGAGAGGGTTTTGGTTTCTTTTTTTTTTTTCTAATTTTTTGATGATTTGATTTTTCTCTCTCCCTATTCTAATTTCTATATATATATATATATATATAATATTACTTACTTTTTCTGACATTGAGGTTGCTGTTCTGTATTTTTTATTGTTTTTTTCCTTCCTCTTTTATTTATTTTCTTTTTAGTTATCATATAATATAATATAATATAATATATTGTGTACATTTTTTTACATATATATATATATGCTCATATAATTCATATTATTATTATTATTATTATTATTTATTTTATTTTATTTTTAGCATATAACATATATATACATATATATATATATATATATATATATATATATATATATATATATATATATATATATTGATTTTACTTTACACACACACACACACACATATATAAATATATATATATATATATATTATTTTAATTTTAACATTATTGCTTAAGTTTAGGTCATCACATTTTCCCCCCCTTAAAGTAGTTTCGTCCTCGAAACTACTACGCGGGTATAACTCATTGTATTTTAATATCCTACACTTCAATTACAAAACATTTAGAATTTAAGTAAGGCCATACATATTTATATCCTAAGGGTGAAACAGAAGTTACCTGTTTAGAACAAGTCTGGATATTTAGTCCTCATATGATCTTCTCTCTCCCATGTGGCCTCTGCCTCGGTATGACTATTCCAAAGGACTTTTATAAATGTAATATCTCGGTTTCTGAGTTGCCTAGTAGACCTGTCCAAAATGGCAATGGGATACTCCTCATATGTCATGTTCTCCCGGAGTCCTTTTAATAAATATTCTAAGACAACTGTTGGATCGCTAACACATTTCTTCAATGAAGACACATGGAATACATTATGGATATTGGCTAACTCAGTAGGTAACTCAAGTTCATATGCTACGGCTCCAATCCTCCTCTGAATCTGGTATGGACCAATATAACGAGGACACAACTTCCCTTTTACTCCAAATCTCCTGACCCCCTTCATAGGTGATACTTTCAAGAACACAAAGTCTCCAACTTGAAACTCTAATGGTTTTCTACGTTTATCAGCATAACTTTTCTGTCTACTTTGTGCTGTTTGCATTCTGGCCTTTATCACCTGAACTTTATCCTTCAGCTGCTGGAGCATTTCTGGTCCCACTACTCGTTTCTCTCCAATCTCATCCCAATATAATGGGGATCTACATTTTCTTCCATATAGGGCTTCATATGGGGCCATCTGTATAGTACTATGATAGCTGTTATTATATGCAAACTCGATTAGTGGCAAATGTTCATCCCAATTACCACCAAACTCCAAAACACATGCTCTCAACATATCCTCAAGTGTTTGTATGGTTCTCTCTGTTTGACCATCTATTTGAGGATGATAAGCTGTACTGAACTTCAATTTGGTGCCCATAGCTTCCTGTAGGGTTTGCCAAAATCTAGAAATAAACCTGGGATCTCTGTCAGAAACAATAGAAGCGGGTACTCTATGTAGTCGCACTATTTCCTTAATATACAACGTTGCTAAGCGAGGTAGTGGCATGCTCTGTTGAATTGGAAGGAAATGGGTTGATTTAGTCAGCCTATCAACGATTACCCAAATAGCATTATGCTGTTTCCTGGTCTCGGGTAATCCTATAACAAAATCCATGGAAATCTGCTCCCACTTCCATTCAGGAATGGAGAGGGGTTGTAATAACCCTCCAGGTTTTTGATGCTCTGCTTTAACTTGTTGGCAAGTGCTACACTTTGCCACATATTCTGCAATGTCTTTCTTCATCCCTGGCCACCAATACACTGATTTCACATCCCTGTACATCTTATTGCTTCCTGGGTGGTTTGTATAAATGGTATGATGAGCCTCATCTAGAATTGCTTTTTTGATCTTCTCCATTGCTGGTACGCATAATCTACCTTTGAATCTTAATACACCTGTCTCATCACATATAAAGTCGGGATATCTAATAATATTATTCCTGACTTTTTGCAATTCCTCATCAGTTAGCTGTGCTTCCCGAATCTGATCTTTCAATGTAGGTTGAATACTCAAACTATTTAATCTAGATTCCACTCCTGGCTATACAATTTCTAACTGTAACTACTCTAAATCCCTCCACATTTCTACTCTATCAGTGATTAAAGTTGCCAAATTGCTACACTGTTTCCTACTTAATGCATCAGCAACTACATTAGCTTTACCAGGATGATAGTGAATGGCTAGATCATAGTCTTTCATCAATTCCAACCATCGCCTTTGTCACATGTTCAACTCTTTTTTAGTAAGAATGTATTTCAAACTCTTATGATTAGTATATACATCGTATTTATCACCATACAAATAATGTCTCCAAATTTTTAAAGCAAATATTATAGCAACCAACTCCAAATCATGAGTAGGATTATTCTGCTCATATGGTTTCAACTGACGGGAAGCATATGCTATAACTTTGTCATCCTGCATCAATACACACCTTAATCCAATCTGAGAGGCATCACAATATATAGCATACCCACCTGTTCCACTAGGAATGGCCAAAATAGGAGCTGAAACTAATCTCCTCTTTAATTCCTGAAAGCTTTGCTCACATTGGTCTGTCCATTCAAATTTGACTCCTTTCCTCATCAATCGAGTCAGGGGTACAGCTATCTTTGAAAAGTCTTTCACAAATTTCCAGTAATATCCTGCCATACCAAGAAAACTTCTTACCTCCCTGACTGTAGTAGGAGGATTCCACTCTGTGATGGCCCGAATCTTTGCAGGATCTACAGATATTCCAGAACCTGACACAATATGGCCTAAGAATGCAATCTGGTCTAGCCAAAAATCACATTTCTTCAACTTAGCATACAACTGTTTTTCCTCTAGAGTTTGCAATACCTTTCTTAAATGCTTAGCATGCTCCTCGTTATCTTTAGAATAGATCAAGATATCATCAATGAATATAACCACAAAGTCATCCAAATATTCTTTAAATACCCTATTCATCATATCCATAAAGGCAGCTGGGGCGTTAGTTAAACCAAAAGGCATCACCAGAAATTCATAGTGACCATACCTGGTTCGAAATGCAGTCTTTGGTATGTTAACCTCCTTCACCTTCAATTGATGATATCCAGATTGTAGATCAATCTTTGAGAATACAGCTGCTCCTTTCAACTGATCAAATGAGTCATCAATTCGGGGTAAAGGATATTTATTCTTGATGGTTACCTTATTCAACTCACGATAATCTATACACAAACATAGACTACCATTCTTCTTTTTCACAAATAACACCGGTGCACCCCAAGGTGACATACTAGGCCTTATGAAACCCTTATCCAATAATTCCTGCAACTGCTTTTTCAACTCCATCAATTCTACAGGAGCCATACGATAAGGAGCTTTTGATACAGGTTTCGTACCTGGCATTACCTCAATGCCGAATTCAACTTCTCTATCTGGGGGTAAGCCTGGTAATTCCTCAGTAAATATTTTTGGGAATTCACATACAACTGGGATATCCTCCACTCTCTTCTCTTTCAATTGTGCATCTACCACTGAAGCTAAATATCCCATACATCCTTTCTTCAATAATTTCTTGGCTTTGTTAGCTGCTATGATCTTATGTATTGATCGCCTTATACTCCCTCTGAAATTGAATGCTTCCTCATCTGGTAGACGAAACTCTGCCACTTTATCCCGACAATTTAGATGCACCTTATACCTGGCCAGCCAATCCATGCCAAGGATAACATCATACCCTTTCATATTAAGAATAACCAAATCAGCTGGCAATTGCCGCCCTTCAATCACCACAATACCATTCTCCAATTGATAACTTGCTATCCTTTCCCCTCTAGAAGGAGTACTTACCACATATTCACATTTCAAACTCTTCACTGGAGCCATGTTCCGTCTCACCCAGTCTTCAGCGACATAAGAATGGGTTGCTCCAGTGTCAAACAAGGCATAAGCGGGATTATCATCTAATCGAATCACACCTGAAATCATCAAACACATCACATTCCACTTCCAACAATTTTGTTAACATCCTACTAAATGAAAAGTTAAGCATAGTCACATCTACATCTTAATTACTTCATGTATATACCCATAAACACATCTATATATTCACATTTGCATATATGCACTTACACGTACTTATAGGCATATATTCACTAATACAATTTGTTTAACCCCTAAGCAGATACAACTATTTTACATATGTACACATGTAAATTCATGTCTACACACACATTTATATTTACACATATAGATTCATTCATTAATTCAATTACTCAATTCATAACAAGCATCAGCATCCCATACACATCAAAATTCACACACAAATACATATTTACACTTATACATTTACATATTTATATAGATATATAGGTTCATTTACATTACAACTATTTAACTATCAAACTATTAGATAAATTTAGTAGTCTTACCTGCTACTACATCATCCACATTAGCTGGCTCTGTCTGTTGTATAGCAAAGACTTGTGCCTAAGTCTGAGGTCGCGGTCTACCCCTCCTAGGATTTAGATCATACCTAGGTGCTGGGGCCTGAGTCTGAGCCCGAGTTTGCTGACCTCCCTCACTCCTACCCCGGCAATTATGGGAAGTATGACCAAATTGTCCACAGGTGTAACATTGGAGGTCCTTAGGATTCTGACATTGCCTAGCAATGTGTCCATCTACCCCACATCTATAACATTTTCCTCTCAGCTGAGGACATTCATTAGCCTTGTGATTGCCCTTACACTTCCAGCACACTATAGTATAAGTTTGATTCCTCTGAGGTCGGACTGGTAGCTGATACTGCTTCTTTGCTTTTCCTTTATCCTTACTCCATTTTTGCCCAAAACTACCTCCATCCTTTCTTTTGTGTGAAGGACCCTCTATACCCTTCATATCCCTCACCTGTTCCAGTATACGGGCTTCATTCACAATCATCACATAAGTCGCAACTTTACTTCTTTTCAGCTCTGCCTGAAAATAGATATCCAGCCCTGCACGAAATTTATCAACTTTTACCTCTTCATCATTCTGATAGGCTAATGGAGCGAATTTCAACAATTTGCTAAACTCTCGCTCATACTCCATTATGCTTTTACCTTTCTGCTTTAATTCATAAAACTTTTCCCTCATTTTATCTTGTACACATGAGGGAAAATGTTGACTCAGGAAAACATCCTTAAATGCTGGCCAAGTAATTGGAGCTTCCATCAGCTCCTTCTGTGATACCCACCAATCATGTGCAGTATCTTCTAATAGTACTGCAGCACAGTCCACCTTTTTATCCTCGGGAACAACATGTACCTGGAAAGCTCTTTCTATGGAGTTTATCCAATTCACAGCTGTAGTGGGGTCTAGACTCTTACAATCAAAAGGCTTTACAATCCTTTGTACCCTGGCTAGTTTATTCCCACCTGATCCTGCGGCCATAACTTCAGCCCAAGCTTGCATTGCAGCAACCATCTGCTCCATTGGATTCTGTGGAGCTGGCGGTGGAGGTAAATCCTCTTGCTGATCATGAGGGACCATATTCCTGGTCCTCCTTCCTCTACCTCTGCCTCGACCTCTTCCACATTCCATTTACTGCAATCAAATCTACATAAATAAGTACACTTGAATCAGAAATCAAACACTTAAACTTCTTAAACAAGCATATATATTCCACAATACATAAATACATGACAATTTGGTAAGTCAAATCAATTAACATAACTTAAAGTCTTCATTCATCCTAACTACCCCACACAAGCTCACACGGGTTTAATCATAATGCCTAAACCTAAGCTCTGATACCACCCTGTAGCGACCCACCTACTAGGTTTGATTCTTGAACCTGTTCCAAAATTCCTGTAACTATCCGTGGTACCTGTAGATAGGTTGCTATGCCGTCTCTGAATTAGAGATAAGGCAAATTCTGCTAATATTAAACCTGTAACTCCAACCTGTATGAAATTTTATAAACGTCCTGTAAAATGGCGCTAACAGCGCTATCATTTCATATCCACATCATATTTAAACACATGTACTTAAAATCTTCTATCACATCATACATCATATATATATATCATCGGGATCTGCATTCCCGGTAAGTAGGCATAGCCTAGATTGATCCTGTAGCCTTAAGTGGCTCAAAAGATTACAAATCCAACCTTATACACACAAATATTTACATTACAATATGAAGATTAACACCTATAGATCTTAATACAAATAACAGAGGTTCCAAAATGAAACTAAGGGCTTCTTTGCCTCTATCGACGCTCTCCAAAAACCTGAGTCTCCAACAACTTATTCTTCAGTACCTGTACCTGAGGTTAGCAAAAACACCAACCCCTCAGCTTCTTAAGAAGCAAAGTGAGTATAAAATCAAGCAACCCAATAAAAACAAACAACAAAATCACATAATAGTAGTCAACAATATTATCAAATACCTCGAAGTGATTACTCAAGCAAGCAAGTTTTCAACTTAAGTTATACTCCGCAAGAAACCTAATTCAATTTATTACATTTTAGCATCACCATGATCTTACTTAGTGATATTTTCCCTGTAATTCCATTTTTGCTAAACTCATAACCTTTTCATTGGGGACCATTTCAATCACTCCTGTTTACTCACATGTCACAAATATTTTTCAATTAATCCAGGCAAAGCCTGTCAACTGGTAGATAAACTACCCTCATGTACTTTTCAAAACTTAATGTTTTCTCAACCAATTAAGACATCCTTATATACTCTTTTTAGTTAGAAATATTCAGCTCGCCTTTCACCTGCCTCAAACAAAAGGGGTGACCAGATCCCCATAGGTCACTAAACCGGGCCGGTCCGTCGACCATGCCTCAAACCCATCCGGGTCGACTCAAAGGTCGTACCACAAACTTACTAGGCAGGGAACAGGACTTTTCTTACATTAAGTGTTTTAGGTTAGTAGGTACTTATAGCCTAACTCCCATTGTATTATCCATTTAGATATTTCATCGTTACCAAGACAACAATAGTATGAACTCAACCAGTCATATAAACCCCATTTAATAAGCTAAAAATAACCCAGCATTACATCACAATCATCAAGCATTCGATAATTTAAGTTCATTACATCACATACAATCAGGAATAATATAATCAAATCCCGCACCCAACTCTCATTCTAGGATTTTCTAGAATGTTCCCTTCTTTTTTTCTCATAATCCAATCATATCATGACACACAACCAGCCATCAGTAAACCAATATAATTCAACAATCCTCCTGCATTGATCATAGTAAGTGATCGTACAGGGTAATTTCAGCTAACAACAAGTAGTCTACATTATCAACCACTTGTACCCAAGAGAAAAGTTAAGGGGGTACTCACCTGAAACAATATATGCCAATCCAAACAGTCGCACCAGCCAAGTTCCTTTGTCCTCCTTACTCAACAGAAATACCTGAATCATTAGTATACCAATCAATGTTACCTCATTCGCTCTATTGAACCCTAAATTGCTAATTTAGTATTCCAAACCCTTAAATTCCATCTTAACCTCGTATAATCCACCATTTTCTTACAATTTCTAATTCATATACATACGGGTATACTACGCTCTATTATATATTAATGTAATTAAATTTCAGCATGATTCTATATTGAATCGTATAGTTCTAAATTATCACGATCTTGCACCGAACACTCCCGTTTTTGTTTCGTAACTAACCCAAGCTTCTCAAGATCATATTATGCTTCAATGAACCTCAACTGAACATCAAATTCAACTAATCAAATCAAATTCTCTAATTTTGCTAAGGATTTAATTCGGCCAGAACAGGGTAATTAGCTTGAAAAATTCACTAAAAATAGAAAAAGACTCCAATCTGAACAATTATTGATTTGGTGATCTAATAAATCATATAAGGATCTTGTATAATAAAAATTAAATCAAAACTACATCAATTGACCTATTTAGTTTCCAATTTAATTTACGACCAGAACAGAGAATTTCTTAAGGATCACATATTTGGGAATCAAATTTCAGAAAAATAAAATTATCACATTAATATTCATACAAAATTATGCTAGAATACCAAAAATCATAATTTTTAATCAACATTTGATATTTGTAACAAAAATAGGAGGTTTCGGGCGTTACCGGGGGCTGCTCCGTTCACTGGCCTCCGGCCACCAACGCCGGAAACCACTATGTCGGCCGGAATCCTCTCCCACCCAAAACCTTAACCCTAGCTTGGCCTAGCAGCAGATTTACCCTACCCCCTTCGAACGAACAAACAAAATTCTCCCTACTTAATTTGATTTTTTGTTCTTCAATTTCTTCAAATTCTTGTTGTATTCTACTTCAATCTTGTTCTTCTTCCTATCCTGATGATTACATGTTGGAAATTTCAACTTCAATTTTCCCAGAAAATTCGGATGAAATGGAGAGGGATTTGGTTTCTTTTTTTTTTTCTAATTTTTTGATGATTTGATTTTTCTCTCTCCCTATTCTAATATATATATATATATATATATATATAATATTACTTACTTTTTCTGACATTGAGGTTGCTGTTCTGTATTTTTTTTTTTGTTTTTTTCCTTCCTCTTTTATTTATTTTCTTTTTAGCTATCATATAATATAATATAATATATTATGTACATTTTTTTACATATATATATATATATGCTCATATAATTCATATTCTTATTATTATTATATATATATTTATTTTATTTTATTTTTAGCATATAACATATATACATATATATATATATATTGATTTTACTTTACACACACACACACATATATATATAAATATATATATATATATATATATTATTTTAATTTTAACATTATTGCTTAAGTTTAGGTCCTCACACTTTCAATGAAGGATAAATTTGGTTGTACATTTAGAGGCTCTAAAGTTACTATTTGGTATGGATTTGGCATAAACTTCTTCAACATAGATACATAAAAGACATTATATACCCCAGTCAAACTTGGTGGTGGAGCCAACCTATAAGCAACATTGACAATTTTCTTCAAAATTTCAAATTGACCCACATACCTTGGATTTAGCTTCCTTCTCAGACCAAATTTGATTACTCCTTTAGTTAGAGAAACCTTCAACAAAATCTTGTCTCCCACTTGAAATTATAAGGGGTGTCGCCTTCAATTTGCATAACGTTTCTAGTAACTTTGAGTCGAAAGAATTCGTTTTCTTATCATCCTCGCTTTATCTATAGCTTTCTACACTATCTTTGGCCCTATTATTTGCTTTTCAACAACTTCATCCCAATCTAAGAAAGATATGCACTTTTTACCATACAGTGCTTCTTATGGAGCCGTTTAAATAGTAGCCTAATAGTTGTTGTTGTATGCAAATTTCACAAAAGGATAGGTAATCACTCCAATTACTCCCATAATCTAAAGCACATGCTCGCAATAGGTCCTTTAAAATTTGAATGGTTATTTCAAATTGCCTATCTATCCGAGGATGGAAAGTAGTATTAAATTGTAATTTAGTACCTAAAGCTCGATGTAGACCTTTCTAGAACATACTCATCAATCGGGTGTCCCTGTTAGAAGTTATAGTGGTTAGCATATCATGTAATATGACAATCTCCTTAATATACAACTAAGTAAGCTTCTTTAATCTATACTTCACCTCAATTGGTATGAAATGGGCTGATTTAGTTAATTTATCTATAATACACCAGATTGCATCATGTTTCTTCTTAGTTCTCAAAAAAGTTGTAGCAAGGTTCATAGTTACATGTTCCCACTTCTATTCAGGTATAGGAAGAGGTTGAACTCACCAGTTGGTCTTTGATGTTTAATTAAGATTTGTTAGCATGTCATGCATCTAGATACAAATTCTACTATTTCCTATTTCATATTTCTCTACCAATAATGATTCTTTAGATCTTTGTACATCTTGGTGCTTCTAAAATGTACTATATACCCTGAGTAATGAGCTTCTTTCATAATTAAACTCAGTTATTTCTCCGCATTTTATTTTGCTCTTAATCTTTTGAATTATAGAATCTCTCATAAGTGCTTCTTTAATTTGATCAAAGAGGGTTGGTTAAGTACAAAGACTAGCAAATTTAGTTCTCAGTTCATGTGTCAACATCTTTAACTCTAACTTGTGTATGCCACCTAATATCTATTTCTAAGAGGTGATTAAAGTTGCTAGTTTAAGTGGGGCTCTGGATTTATTAGCTTAGGTTCACCATGAATGTGGTAGATATATATGATGTGATCAATGATTTAAGTGGTTTTGATGGCGATGTTAGGTCCATTATTGATAGTAGTTTGCTAGTGGTATAGTTAGCTCTTTCGAAAGGGCATATTATATAGCCAAGGGGTAGATGGATGAGAGGGTGAGTGTGGAATTTTGTTTAGGGTTTTATATAAGAAGGATTCCTCATGGAATATTTTATTATACATCAAAAACCTCGATGAACATAGCAATAGTTATTCCAAAAAAGAATAAAGAGGAAATAGGATTGATAATCCTTTTAAGTAAATATAATATTAATTATTGATCTTCAAAAATCCCTCTAATTGCCAAGGAGTTTAGGAGTACTTTAATGAGAAGGACAGCAACTTGTTTCATTAACACTGTTATTAGAGAATGTTTGGATTTATCCCTATAAATTCAAAAGAATGATTTTGTTTCAATTTCATTAATAAATTACTCAATGAAGTGTTATTGGACTTTCTTATAAGTGAAAGAATATATAAGAAATATGGTCTGACGTCCAGACCTAAATTCAAATTAGATTATATTAAATTTTCTTTAAAGTTTCCTTCATTTAATAGTATATTAAATCTTCACTATTAATATAGGTACTTGACAAATGTATTAGATTTAATTTTTTATATAGGTATATAAATTAGTCCTCTTTCTACCCGTTAGGGTTAGAGGTTGTAAAAAAGTTAAATGAATGTATTTTGGCTATCCATTAAACTATCTGCTATGATAAGAGGGTTAAGAGAGAGAAATTGGTTTTATCAAAGAATGAAAATAAGAAAGCTCTCTATCATATTGAATTATGCGCAAGGTAAGTAATTTATTTTACTATATTTAAGTGATTGTTATTATACTCAAGATCCATATGGGCATAAGAGTTTAATATTAATAGTCTTGAATCCTTACAAGAATTAATTAATTTTAGAACATGTGGTATTGGAGCCTTATGGTTTTGAATAAATAATAATCCTTAGATTAATATTATGATACACCAATTATAAATTAGGGTTTATAATGATAATTAAAAATATGGGTTGTAATAGTTGTGGATGATTATGATCAATTAGAATGAAACTTATGATATGGGTAATTATGTTTGTGAAGATTATTATGTGATTTGTTTATAGATTTTAATATTTATGTTGTTTATGATGGTTTTAACCTTTAAGAAAAAATATATAGTCTGAAATTCACATTCGAATGAGAATAAATTTGCTAAAGGAAACTCACAAGAATTGATTAAAAATCGTGTAAGAATTCAAAAGCCAAGGAATTCAAAATAAAAAAGGAAATTTGGAAGGCTCAACATGCATGGATTTACCATTGTTTGTTACAACTATGATTGATAAATATGAATAATAGAGATATTTATATAGCTAGTTGGAAGAGAGTTAAAGATAAATATTAAAGATTTGGTCTTGATATATGGATTGTTTAGAAAATTACATAAGGTATGTTCGTATATGTACGGATTCAAGTTGTGATATAGATGGTGATATAAATTAGAAAAGATGGTGGATTGAAAATTTAAGAGAAGATTTGTACATGTTAGGGAATTGAATCGATGGAGTTTGTTTTCAATAAAATTAAGACAATAATAATATATATAATAGTTAATTGGTAAAAGATGATCATTAATCGTTGAATTCTTTATGTTTCTTGTATGTGTTTAATGTTTAGTTCATCATTGTTTTTATACTTTTGGCACCAGTTTCAAACTTGAGTTTAGCAAAACATGAAACAAGAATATTTAAGTTATAAATTAATAAATAAATTTGCCAAAGAATGTTTTGTTCTTAAGTATAATTATTATTTTTTATGCTTTTACTTCATAATATTGTGTTTGTTTTATAATATTACAAATATCATGCGTTATTTGTAATAAATTTCATGAACTATAATGTCAAATATTATCACACATAAAGTACTATAAAATTTAATATTTTAATTATATGACATTAAGTTAATATTAATTTGTTGGTCACCAAAGTAACCAAATTAATCAAATGTTTATAAATATATAATTTAAAATAATATTTTGCAATGCTTATTATGTAAAATTTATTAATTGATAGAAATTAAGGATTTACCTAAAGTAAATCAATATTTTATATTAATAAATATAAAGGAAGGAGAATTAGCATTCACTTGTCTAATACATATATGTATCCAAAGATGCTATATATACAAGATGGTATGTGTTTAATTGCTTCGTTAACTTTTATTGGCATTCAATTATAATGATGATGATATATGATTGTCAGTCTAATTTAAAAATTTTATATTATCTCTTAATTCGATTCGTATTAGATCCTATGCTCATCTAATATAAATCTTTGACTTGAACTAAGAATTTTATTATTTATTTGGAGTCGCTACCAACTGAAGTTGGGAAAAATTATTGAATTAGAATTAATTGAGCGGATTAATTCTAATCTAAACGACTAGTCGACGAAATCTCTCTCTTTTTTTTAGAAAAAAAAGAAGAAAAAAACCAGAGATTCTTGACTCGGGGGTATCATATTAAAACCTAAAGTTTCCACCTTATCCTTCTAAAATCTGAATTATGTATTTATGTTATGATATATTTTTTTAGCATAAAAGAAAATACTAGAAAAATGATACAACTATTATACTAATAATGATTTGAAATATTTTTTTTTATTTTTTTAGCGTTACCTCATAAGGGTACCTACGTACCCCTATTCGTGATCAAATAGGTCATAGTTCACTTTCATAAAACTTTAGTAGATTATTTAGTCTTAATTATGAAAATGTGCCAGATTTGTTTATTACCATTTAAATTTATATATAAAAAATTTCTAAACCTAAGCTTCATTTATGAAAGAAAAAAAACTAAAAACCTCTAATTTTTGAAAATCACTAATTATTATTCATTCATTTATTTTTTATGAAAAGAAGTTTTCTAAGTGATAAAATATTTATTTTTTATTAATTTTTTATATATTTCTTATATATATATATATATTAGAAAATTGTAGACCTAATTTATTAACATATTCCTAAAACATATATTTTTATTATTTTTTATTTTTTTTTTATTTTTATTTTAGTATTACTACTTTTTATTCTTTTTCTTTGTTAATAAAAAAAACTAATAATGATTAAATAATAATAAAAAATGAAGAAATTTGACTTACCTAGAGACAAGTTGTAGTTCGGGTCGGATCGGTTGGTCGGGTCAGGTTGGATTACGGCGGCTGGAGCTCCTCGTCGGCAACATTTCTAGTGGCTGTTAATGGCGATCGAGAGGTGATTCCTAGGTTTTCAAGGGTGAGGAATCAAATAGTGGTGTTGGTTTTTGTCGAAAACCACCCTAAGTGGCGATTCGGCAACTACAACGGCGAGATCTAGAGAGAGAGAGAGAGAGCTCCGCAGACTTTTTCGTGCTTTTTCTTCCTCCCTTTTTCTTCTTCCCGAAGTTGAGTCCTATTTATAGACTCGTAAAATCCCCTTTGATAAGCTCAAATCGGACTTGGTTGAAACCCATCCCTATCCCTTTTTCCTTTTTTTTTTTTTTTTTCAGATTTGAATAAATCTTTTGTTTTTTTGTTAAGATTCATACTAATTGGATGATATTTATCTTTTTTTGGCTAAAGATTTGTTGTATTAGCTTTAAAATTTGATTTTAAACGACTGGGTTCCGCTCTCCCCACATCGCCGTTGATCTCGTCGAAGGTTAAGATGAACACGCGCTAGGCGCGTGCCTTCAAGTCATCCAATCGGCTGTTGACACATGGCAACTTGGGTGAAAAAAAAATCAAAATGGCACAAAGTGCCTTTACCCAGATTTGAACTCGCAACCATGCTCCTTCCCCCCATGCCAGGCGACTGTGTGGATCAGTTAGGCTAGCCCAATTCCCAGTTTTTCTTTGCACGCAAATTACATTAAACGTGCCGATTTTTACTAATTTTACATTATTTTGAAATTCTAAAATTTAATTAAAAAACCCTAAATTTCTTTTATTGTTATTGCTACCCTTATTTTCTATTATTTGTGTATTATTTTTATTTATTTTATTATTTATATTATTTATTTTTCCTTCATATCTAAAAATAAAAATAAAAAAAACAAAAATGAGGTGTTTATAGCTGTCCCTCTTTATAGTAAAGTTTGAAAAACTTAACCGCAAAGACAATAAAGATACCATTTTTGCCTAATAGAAAGGATAGATAACGTTGTAATCAGTTGGTTATCCAAGCCTGGATCCACTCGAGAGTTATCTGACCAAAAGTTTACATAAGGAAAATGCTCTACGAGCTAACAATCCTATGTTGCAAAAGAAGATAGTTACTTTATGATGATTAATACTCCTTGGGGAGTGACCTTAGACAAGAAACATCTCACCAGATTAGTAACCTGGAGGAGAGATCATCTAGAAAAGTGCTCTTATGAGCTGACTAATTGATAATAGGAAGCGTCTTACAAGACTAGCAACCTTAAAGAAGAAATTTGTTTAGGAAAACGCTATTATGAGCTAGCTGATTGATAATAAGAAACATCTTATAAGACTAGCAACCTTAAAAAAGAGATTGTTTAAGAAAGTGCTTTTATGAGATAGCTAATTGATAATAAGAAGTGTTTTACAGGATTAGCAACCTTAAAGAAGAGATTGTTTAGGAAAGCGCTCTTATAGGCTAACTAACCGATAATAGGAAGCGTCTTATAGGACTAATAACCTTAAAGAAATTATTTAGAAAAGTACTTTTATGAGCTAACTAATCGATGATGGGAAGCGTCTCACTAGACTAACAACCTTAAAAAGAGATTATTTAGAAAAGTGCTCTTACGAGCTAACTAATCAATAATAGGAAGCGTCTCACTAGATTAGCAACCATGAAGAAGAAAGTTTAGGAAAGTGCCCCATTATGAGCTAACTAACTGATAGTGAGAAGCATCTTTTTAGACTTATAACCCTGAAGAGAGGATATTTAAGAAAGTGCCTCATTGTGGGCTAATTAACCGATAGTGGGAACCGTCTCTTTAGACTTATAACCTTGAAGAAGAAAGTTTAGTAAAGTATCCTATTATGGGCTAACTAATTGATAATGAATTCCTAAGTGGGAATTTTATTTTTCCAATAATATTCAAGAGTTTAGGATGACTTAAAATTTTTGAACAATTGATAACTAAAACTTTTCTAAAAATCTTCAAGACAATTGCTCTTCTAAACTCAAGGATAAGGCAATAAGGTATTAAAGTATTTTCTAGTAAACTTTGAAAAAAATCTAAAAGAATTGTTTATTTATTTATTTTCTAAACATTGCTAGTAAGTAAAGAGTTTGACAGGGTTCCTAAAAATACAAATAGACTCGATAATGCGGGCCAAATGGGCCGGCCCGCCCTGACTTGCATCGGCCCGTGGGTCGTTGCGGGTTGGCCAGTAGTGACCACAAGTCGGCGGGTCAGGAAAATCAGCCCGCCCTGCCTCGTGGGCCAATGTTGGCTGGCTCGCGACGACCCGCAAAATTTTTTTTTTTTTATTTTAAAGTGTATTATGTAAAAAATGACGTCTAACAGGCGGCCGACAATCAGTGTCTCCTCTCTCTTGTTCGTGTTGGAAGCCGAAAGGTGCTGTCTGTCCTGTCAAGGTCAAGTTGTGGAGTGCGAACTGCGAAGGTGCTGTTTGAGGACTGAGTGTTTGTGTCAAGTGTGGAGTGCCGAGTGCGGACTGCGGAGTAGGACTTGCGGAAGCCGGAAGGTGTTGTCTGTCCTATCAAGGTCGAGCTGCAGAGTGCGAACTGCGAAGGTGCCGTCTGAGGAAGCAGTGTCTGTGTCAAGTGCAGAGTGCCGAGTGCGAATTGCGGAAGCCAGAAGTTCCAATCGTCGTTGAAATCCAAAGCCTGCGGTGCTGTCCTATCTCGTCATTTCAGTCGGCGGCGGTGTCGGCGTTGTCTCGTCGTCAATCGTCACGTCGTCAGTTGTCACGCCGTCCTCGTCTGTCATGTCGTCAGTCATCATGTCGTCCAGGTCGTCCAGCACAGCACAGCACAAGAATTTTTTTTTTTTTTTCGGGCGGGAGCGCCTCGGCGGGTTGGCTAGCGCCTACGGGAACTGCCGGCCCCGCCTCACCCCACGGGTCAAAATTTTTTGCCCACCCCGCATTTTTTGCGGGCGGGGAGGGTCAACCCGCGGACCCGCCTCGTAATTACCAGTCCTAAATACAAATAAAGGGTAGGCCTCCCCTACTACTTAATAATCACTTACTCTTTTGCCTCATTTTACTTGGAGGGTTTGGTTTAGTCTTGAAAAAGTGGTGTCTTGGCTTAATCAATTACCTCTAGAGGGGTTTCTTGCTATTAGGACTCATATCTTCTTCTTGGGGGGCATCAATATTTAAATTTTGGGTCAAACAACGCCAATGAGGAATGACTTTAAATTCCCTCATTCTATTTGGAAATAGATATCTTATTCTCAATTGATTTAATTTAAGAGGACTTCCTTACAATCTCTCGGTTTAGATGTCACTCTTGACTTTTATTCCAAAAATTATGATCTATCTTGTAGGTAATATGCTTTGATCAATCTGTTAGGCCATTTTGGGACTTGTAGTGCAATAGGCTTTTGGTTTCAAAATAAAAAGTACCAATGTCAAGGTCTTATTTTAAAAGAATCATCATTTCAACATGGGTTTATAAGTCAAGAAAACTAAAATAGTACTTGCTTTAGCAATTTTTGCTTAAGATAAATTATTTTCAATGATTTAAAGAAGTCTTTAAAGAACGGTGGTATATTTTTAAGCTGTAATGTTTGTGTTCTTATATTTGGTCTTGGTATTTTCAAGTATTGTTGGTTTTTTATTGTGTATAGGTTTAATTACATTCTTGGGCTTTTCTCATTTCTTTTCTTTTCTTTCTTTTTCTTCCATTCATTTTCTTTTTCCATCTTTTTTTTTCCTTTTCTTTTAGGCCCAATGGTGATTATCTCTTATGGGTCATGTGTGTTTTTTCAAAATGTAGACTTTTCTTCATCAAAAGAAATAAATTATCCACAGCAAAAATAACCCTTGAATTGTTGCAACTAGGGTAAGCACTATTTAGTTAATTCATTTTTTCTTGATTGATGTCCTTATCTTCTTAATCATCCCATTTTAGGGTAGTTCTTGACATAGTTAAAATTTTAAACTCTTTTTATATAAGCTCAAATGGGGTTGGCAAAGGATTATTGTGTTTAGGATAGCAAAAATGAATGCTTAACATTATTTTTATTAACGTATCAAATTCAAGATAGACCTCCTTTAAAGAATGAGCAAAAAACCTCACATTAATAACACTTAACTCTTAAGTGTTTAAGAGTTAGCGCTTGGGATGTGGTTTGCCTCTTGTCATCCCAAACCACTCGAACAAATGATATATTTTTCCATTTTACCATATTCACCATGTTTCATGGTGTCTTTGGGAGTTATGTGCCCTTATCAAGTGATTTAGTCTTAACTTGGTTCTCTTGGGAAGCTAGTTAGGATAGTCTTCTTTATGCCCTCGTTGGCAATTGACCATAGCCACTTTGAAAATGTGCCCCAAAATTAATTGTCTTTGCATCTATTTTATATAACTCCTGATGGAGAAAAGTTCAAGTGTAACCTTTAGGATTAGAGACAATTGAAGGTTTGTCTTCGAGGTTAAATACATATGAGGACACCTTTTAAGTGAATGGGGTCTTCAAATTGAGAGTAGTTATAGAGTCTTTAGTTATGTTCATACTAAGTGACCGTGAGCTAGGTTAAGCTACAATTCGAAAGCAACTTTAGGACTGAAATGATCTTTTATTGTTAGCAACTCTTCAATTTTCTTGGCTTTGTTCTTTTTTTTATTGTTATTATTTTTTAGTAAATATGAAAACAAGATGCTCACACAGATGCAAAAGAATCAGCATTTAATTAACGATGTAATAATACTGAAATTTTATTAATATTGCAAACTTGGAGTTCAGTGCTTTTATTGAAAACATAAGAAAAGAATGCTATAATCTAGCTTCCTAATTTCTAAGCTTCTTCTACTTTGGCTGCGTAGGTGTTGACTCCCCATGAATGACGACTTCTAGTACTCTAACCCTTACTTGAGTCCTTTTCCAACCGGGCCTCCAATGCTTTGTTCTTTTGATTAGATTTCTTGAATCTACTCTTTCACACATCTTTCTTACTGTCTGTGTCTCAAAATGGACCTCCATCCAAGCCCTCACTTGTTCCATGTAAGTTTTTATTTTCGGGCTTGGGTTGATTGGTGCAAGCTGAGTGACAGTCTGGAACTCGGTACACCCTCTCTCCTGTCTGGTACAGCTAGCTGATAACAAAATCTCTGGTAGCTCGGTGTTTACCTACTTCACCCTCTAATTCTCCAAGGTCTACATTTGGATTCTCAATTCAGGATTCCCATAGGACCTTGACTCTGCTAACTTAGCGAACTTATCAGCTACTAACACGTTCGGGTCTTAATATTTGAACGTGATTCCTTCTAATGGTGATCTATAAACTATGTCTCATATAGTGCCAAACTGACGAACTATTGAGTTCGAGTGATAG
Organism: Laguncularia racemosa; assembly: GCA_037954665.1. Lineage (NCBI taxonomy): Eukaryota > Viridiplantae > Streptophyta > Magnoliopsida > Myrtales > Combretaceae > Laguncularia > Laguncularia racemosa. Next base: position 2,824,285 of record JBBMOL010000056.1, read on the forward strand.
CTTGTACACTAGTTAAGCCCAACTAATGGAACTGCTTGAATGTTTATGCACATTAGAATAACCTTACTACAATAGCTCCACTTGGTAATCCACATAATATCATTAGCATTGAAACCCTTGAGCACTTTCACCCAATCGTGGCTGGAAAGATTGTCTGATAACTTTATCCTTTCTATACATGAATCTATGAGGTCTAATTGTTGGGCCAATGATCTCCTAACCATGTTTAGCCTAAAACACTTAAGATGACTCCCAACCAGATTAGGATGAGGTTGATGTTTGAGCGGAGAATTTCATAACCTTTCTTTTTCACCAAATTTAGATTTCAAATCTGCTCAACTAGTAGGGCTAGGATGTAAGATTTGCCTTCCAAGAATTGGAATACTAATTCCGTAACTCTGTAATGAATATGAATGATCCCGATAGGAAAAGGATAGTTATGAATGCTGTCAAGATGAAAGCATAAACCCATCTTTGTCTATAACTCTTAAGATCCCCACATAAGATATCTTTCTTGCCCCATCATCACATCGAGCCACAAACCAAGCTTCTAAATCATTCCTTCGAAGGCAATACCCATTGCTATTTTCTAACGCCCGTTGATCACTACTTGCGAATTCTCAACAGTTGCTGAAAATACCTGTTGGCCAACCTCTAGATCTGGCACATACACCCTATGGGAAAGTGGAGGGTCATGGAGAAGCTAAGTATATTCTTTTAGGGTTGGCGTGATCTCATGTGGCCCAATAAAGAAAGTCGTAGGCTTAATTTCCCAAGGTGTGATATAAACTGAATCAAAGGTAGGTTAACATCCATTTTCATCAATGAGAGGATGTGCCTTATTTTGCTCTAGATGAAGGTCTATTTTTCAAGGCTATATAAGGTGAACCAATGGTCTAGTACCAATTTAAGATCCAAAGGTTTACAAACCGATTTCCTTGTGAAGGAGATAGTTGATTACAACGTTAGCCATCTAGCAAGATTACAATAAATTTCTAATTACAAACAAATATCTTACAAAACACAATAAAAATTCTTTTACAAGCGATTGCATCTGAACTCCAAAAGAAAAAAATTACATCATTAGTCATCTGCTGATTCATGATTTCATGTATGCAAAGAGGTGGGTTCTAAAGGTTCCTAAGCTCTATGGCCTCCCACATTCTTAAAGAAATTGATCTCTAGCCATATCGAAGCATCAGGTAGGCTAGCCTAATCGACCCCAAGTGGTGAATATCTCACACAATGACTCCCTATCCCGGGGTCCTAAGATGGTTTGAGTCTGACCGTATCTAATCACACAATTGCATGCACAAAAACTCAATAAAAAGGAACTAAACTTTATTAAATCCCTGGATCACGAATAGATACAAACATTAGTGTAAATGATATTTTACAATATAAGAGCTAATTAAAGATATCTAAAATAATGATTTCAGAAGATTTAGGTGGTTAGCCCACTATAATCCTAGTGGAATCGTCATCCTTGAGTTTAATTTAAAAAATTTATATTATCTCCCTAATCCGATTCATATTAGATCCTATGCTCATCCAATATAAATCTTTCGACTTGAACTATGAATTTTATTATTTATTTGGAGTTGCCACCCAACTGAAGTTGGGAAAAATTATTGAATTAGAATTAATTGAGCGGTTAATTCTAATCTAAATAACTAATCAACAAAATCTCTCTTTTTTTTTATAAAAAAAAAGAAGAAAGAAAAACCAAAGATTCTCAACTCGGGGGTTATCCTATTAAAACCTAAAGTTTCTACCTTATCCTTTTAAAATCTGAATTATGTATTTATGTTATGATATCTTTTTGAAAAAGCTCATATACAAAATATTTTTAGTTTCTATATGCCTACGTATCTGCTATTCGGGGATCAAACAAGTCATAGTTCACTTTCATAAAACTTTAGTGGATTATTTAGTCTTAATTATGAAAACGTGTCAAGTTTACGTTTGTTACCATTTAAATTTATAAAAAAAAATTCTAAACTTAACCTTCATTTAAAAAAAAAAAAAAAAAACTAAAAACCTCTGAATTTTTGAAAATCACTAATTATTATTCATTTATTTTTTTATGAAAAGAAGTTTTCTAAGTGATTAAAATATTTATTTTTATTATTTTTTTTATATTTCTTATATATAATATTTTAGAAAATTCTAGACCTAGTTTATTAACATATTCCTAAAACATAATTTTTATTTTTTATTTTTATTTTAGTATTACTACTTTTTATTCTTTTTCTTTGTTAATAAAAAAAAACTAATAATGATTAAATAAAAAAAATGAAGAAATTCGATTTACCTAGACACAGGTCGCGATTCGGGCAGGATCGGGTTAGCGATCATGGCAGTGGAGCTCCTGTCGGCAACATTTTCGGTGGCTATTAATGGCGATCAAGAAGTGGATTCTTAGGTTTTCAAGGGTGAGAAACCAAATGGTGGTGTTGGTTTTTGTAAAAAACCACCCTAAGTGGCGATTTCGGCAACTACGACGGCGAGATCTAAAGAGAGCTCCAATGACTTTTTCATGCTTTTTCTTCTTCCTGAAGTTGAGTCCTATTTATAACTCACAAAATCCCCTTCGATAAGCTTAGATCGACTCGGTTGAAACCCATCCCTATCCCTTTTTCCTTTTTTTTTTTCAGATTTGAATAAATCTTTCGTTTTTGTTAAGATTCATACTAATTAGATGATATTTATCTTTTTTTTGGCTAAAGATTTGTTGGATTTGCTTTAAAAATTTGATTTTAAACGATGGATTCTGCTCTCCCTGCATCACTGTCAATCTTGGTCGAAAGTTGAAGACGAACATACGCCAGGCATGCCTTCAAGTCATCCAATCGGCTGTTGACACATAGCAGCTCGGTGAAAAAAAAAAATCAAAACGGCACAAAGTGCCCTTGCCTAAATTCGAACTTGTGACCATGCCCCTTCCTTCGCGCACCAGGCGACCGTGCGGACCAACTAGGCTGGCTTAATTCCTAATTTTTCTTTGCACGCAAATTACACATAAGCGTAACTAATTTTATATTATTTTGAAATTCTAAAATTTAATAAAAAAAACCTAAATATCTTTTATTGTTATTGCTACCCTTATTTTCTATTATTTGTGTATTGTTTTTATTTATTTTATTTTTTATTATTTATTTTTCCTTCATATATAAAAATAGAAAAAACAAAAACTGGGTGTTTACAATGATGTTGTGTTTACCTAAAGGAAACCAATGATACATATTTTATGTACTTCTTGTTGAATTTGTTAATTATAAGTGTTTGTATATTTGCAGCTGTTAATCTTATTCTCAAGGTTTTGCTATTACTTTGTTCATTGGTTTGAATTTCTGTGAATGGAAGGAACAAGTCACTTTCCACCTAGGTGCTTTAGATCTTGACTTAGGGCCTTGCTAGAGGAAAAGCTCGTTGACCTTACTGAAAATAGTATAGAGGCTCAAAAGGCATAAGGTGTGGGCAAGGTTAATAAATAAAATTTTAACTTTATGCAAATGATAATTGCCAACAACATTAAGTCCACTCTTCCAACTACTAAAAATTAGAATACCAAAGATTTTCTTAAGCTTATAGAATGTAAATTTCGTTCTGTTAATAAGTCACTTGTAAGGACACTTATGGCTAAACTCACAACCATGAAGTTTGATGGGTTAAAGAGTATGCAGCAATATGTCCTTGATATGACTGATATTGCAGCAAAGCTTAAGATCCTGGGAATGGTTGTGCAAGACTCCTTTTTAGTGCAATTCATCATTAATTTGCTATCCACTAACTATGGACCATTTCAAATGAACCATAACACAATGAAGGGCAAGTAGAATGTTAATGAATTGTCCAATATGCTTCTTAGGAGGAAGCAAAATTGAAAAGCAAGGAGTTCATTCTATTAACTTATGGGTCAATGAGCTAGAAATAAACTTAAACCAAAGGCTAAGAAATTTAAGAAGAAGGGATATGCTAAAGCTTCATAAGATGTTGATGATGAAAAGAAAGGACCAAAGGTAGATAAATGTCATTTCTGTAAGAAGGAAGGACATTAGCAAAAGGATTATTTGAAACATAAGGATTGGTTAAAAAGAAAGGTATACAATCCGGTTTCTGTATGCTTTGAATCAAACTTATTTGAAGTTCCTTCTTATACTTGGTGGTTTGAGTCTAATGCCACTACTCATGTATCTAATATTATGCAATGATTCCTTACAATCCAAACCATAAGCCCAACTAACAACTTTCCATTTATGGGGAACCGCATGAAGGCCCTGATTGAAGACGTAAGGACTTATAGGCTTACATTAGACACTGGTTATCACTTCAAATCTAATGAATACTTTTTATGTACCTTCAATTTCTCGAAATTTAGTTTCTATTTCTAAACTTGATGTTAGTGGATATACTTTTAAAGATAGACATAGTTGTTTCAATTTATATAAAGATGACTCTTTCATTGGTTATGTAATGCTTATAGATGGTTTATATAAATTGGGACTTGATGATATCTTTTCTAAATCCTTATTTACTATTAATTATAATATTGGAATGAAACATAGTTTGGCGAATGAAAACTTAGCTTACTTGTGGCATAAATGTTTGGGTCACATATCCAAAGAAAGGCTACGAAGATTGGTAAAAAATGAGATTCTATAGAGTCTAGATTTTACAGATCTTGGTTTGTGTGAAACTGCATTAAGGGAAAGCAAACCACACATAATAAGAAAGGAGCCACAAGAAGCAATTGACTTCTTGCAAAAATACACACCAATATGTATGGACCTCTTGAACAATTTCGTCCCTTTAATGATGAAGTATCATCCTTATGGTATATTTTTGCTGTTATGCTATATCTATATTGTTTGTAAAGGAATTCTTAAAGTGAAATTACTAAAGGTGAAATATGTAAAGATTGAAAGGAATTAGATAGAAAGGTGAAAATAGTAAGATTGATAGAGTTGGTGAATATTATAGAAAGTGTGATGAATTTGGATAGAATCTTGGTTTGTTTCCAAAATTCCCAAAAATCATGGCATATGTGCACAATATACTATGCTAGACACACCTCAACAAAATAATGTGGCAAAAAAGGCTGAAAAAAAAACATTAATGAATATGGTCAAAAGTATGATGAGTAATTCTACTTTACCTAAAAGATTGGGAATGCATGCACTTAAAACTATTGTATATTGTTAAAAGGTTCCTAGTAAGGCAATTCCTAAAATGCCTTTTGAGTTATGGACTAAAAGAAAACCTAGTTTGAGACACCTACATGTTTGAGTTGTTTTGCGAAAGCACGAGTTTATAATCCACATGAAAATAAATTAGATTCTTAAATAGTTAGAGGTTACTTTTTTTGGTTACTTAGAGAAATCCAAAGGGTATAGTTTTTACTATCCTAAACCATAGTTTTAGAATTGTAGAGACAACAAATGCCAATTTTTAAGAATTGTGAGGCTAGTGAGAGTGCTAAAAATAGAGTTGTAGATATTAATGAAATAAGGGTGAATGTTCCATTACCCTTGAATGTTCCTAAATCTACAACTACACCAAATGTTATTCCTATAATAGAAGAGCAAAATAATTAAGAACAACATTTAGATATTGAAAAGGTAACCCATGAAGAACCTAACTTACAACCAGCTAATGTAAATGAACCAATTGGAATAGCTTTAAGTAAACCTTTTAAGGGTTAGAAGGTCAACTATCTTTAATGATTATGCAGTTTATTTGCAAGAGTCTAAATTTGATTGTGGCATTGATAATGATCCTATTTCATTTTCACAAGCCATAAAAAGTGATGAGTCTAAAAATGAATTGATGCTATGAAAGAGGAGTTGAAATTAATGGTTCAAAACAATGTCTAGAATCTTGTAAACTTGCTAGAAGGATCTAAATGAGTTTGGTGTAAATGGGTCTTCAAGATCAAGCACAACTCAAAAGGCAATGTTGAACGATATAAAGTTAGACTTGTTACCAATGGTTGTACTCAAAACATGGCATTGATTATAAAGAGACCTTTCACTTGTCTTAAAGAAAGTGTTAAGATATCTACAAGAAAGGAAAGACTACATGCTCACTTATAAGAGGTTTGATCATTTAGAAGTGATTGGATATTTAGATTTAGATTTTGCTGAATGTGTTGAAAGTAAGAATTCAACTTTTGGTTATTTATTTTTGTTAGTTGGAAGAGCAATCTGGAATGCCAAACAATCCGTCATTGTTTCATCCACCAAGGAAGTAGAATTTGTAGCTTGTTATGAAGCTACAATTCATGCATTATGGCTATAGAATTTTATTTTAGGATTTGAGGTTGTCGACACCATAAGCAAGCCGTTGAAAATTTATTGTGATAACTCCGTAACCATTTTCTTCTCTAAAAATGATAAATATACCAAAGGAGCAAAACACATGAAATTAAAGTATTTGTTGTTAAATATAAGATTCAGAAACAAATAGTATGTATTGAACATATTATAGCAAATCTCATGATAGTAGATCTTTTAACTAAGGGTTTACAGCCAAAAGCATTTAAGGAACATATAAGTAGAATGGGTCTTGGTTGTATTGATGTTTGATATGATGTTATAACACTCTAGAACTCAATAGTGATATGTATATTTATTTTATGTGGATTGTATGTTGTTTATATACAACTTATGAATCTAACATGATAAATCTTTAATGCAATGATATATGAAAAGGAGTATGCGACTTTATAGAGTATGACCACCATAATGCTCATTACGTGGTTTGTTGTGTAAAGATGATTATGACAATTGATGGTTTTAAATATTTGACTTTTGCTAACCTCATATTATATTGTTAAATGCAATGATGGAACATCCGACCAAGTAGGAAAATGTAAAAATATGGTATGATATCCTAACACATATTTAAATTAGCCCATATTAAATTTGCTTTAGGGTTCTTATATTTAATAGTATGTTAAATCTTAATCATTAATATAAGTACTTAATGGATGTATCGGATTTAATTTTTCATGTAGGTATATAAACTACTCCTCTCTCTACCCATTAAAGTGAGTAATTACAAGAAAGTTAAAAGAATAGATTTTGGTTATCCATCAAGTTATCTGCTACGATAAAGGATTAAGGGAGATAAATCAGTTTTATTAAAGATTAAAAATAAGAAAGCTCTTCATCATGTTGAATTATGCTGACGGTAAGCGATTTATTTTGCTATATCTAAGTGATTGTCATTATATTCAAGATTCGTATGAGCATAAGAGTTTACTATTAATGATGTTGAATTCTTAGGAGAATTAATTAATTTTATAACAAAATCATCAAAGATTTAATCATATTCAATATTTTACACATAAGATAATAGAAAAGCAATTACTTTAGTAATTTTTCATGAGTTTTGGAAGGCAAAAAGGAAAATGTTTCTCTCTTTGAAAAGTGCTTTTTTTTGCGGGGGGGGGGGCTGTGGGTGGGTAAATATAGGATTTTGGGAAGTGTTTTGAAGAACGCATTTTCACAAGAAACTACGTGTACGTTGCAATACCATTGCATTATACAGGCACTTTTTCTCACAAATTCATAAAAACTACAAAGGAAGTATTATCCTTCGGAGGTAAAATTGTTTATTTATCTATCTATTTATGTTTGCTGAGAAACGCACACTTTATAACTATCTCTTATTAGCTTATTAAGACTCATCCTCTTCATATAACTATCTTCTTAATTTAAGCTTTATTTTAAGACTCTGCAATGCCAAATTATTTGTAAAGCCCTGTTTGGTTAAATTTAATGACAAACTGATGGGAAATCAACTAAACTAATGCTATTTTTTTTTTAATTGTTAAATAGGATACCGTAAACTTATTCTTTAAAATAAAATTGCGAAGATGCCGACCAGAAGCGCGTCCTTCAACAATTTGTATGAAGGGGTCTTCAGTGTATCACAATTTTTTTTTATTTGAGAAAATTTATCATTGAAAAAAATATATGAAAAATTATATAAAGAAATTTTTTTTTGTTTTAAAAAGTTAAAAAGTTTACATAAGAATAACAAAAAAAATAATTTTCATAAATTTAAAAATTAAAATATAAAATTGATTTAAATTTATTAAAAAAATTGCACCCCTTTATCTTATAGTATACAAAAAAAAGAAAAAAAAAATAATGATTTGTTTTTCCAACTTTGAAAAGTCGTAACTTTTTATTCATGTGGAATTACAGAACCTATAATATATTTTAAAAAAAAAATTTGAGTCACTATAGCTGAAACCAAACCATTACACCGTTTGCGATTTTTTTTAAGGGTTAAATCGGTATATTTTCATAGCCTACTGCCTACTGAATTGATAAAAAAAGAAAAGGAACAATGTGATTTGCTTTGTATTGAAGGTGTGATACAGTTTGCATTTTCGGTTTTGCAAATTTTGACTCAACTGAAAACACATTTTGGGTCTAAGTTTTCACAGCTTATTTTTGAAATAAATTTTTTTAAGTATCCTATTTCGTAATTTTTAAAAAAAAATGATATTATTTCAGTGGATTCCTCATAAACTTGTACCTTCTTGTTGAAATACCCATTGATTTTATGCTCATAATTAGTTTAATTAAAAGTTTCAACTAATGGATTTCATTGCATATGTTTTCAATAAATAAAAACTTAGTATTATTTGAAACACTCACTAATGATGCATAGTCTTTTTAAACCCATTTACTATGAATGCATAGTCTACTTTCTTTTTTTCGTATCCGTGTAGATATCTTGTTTTTTAAATTTCTGTCAATCTGTATATATATATATAATAGGAAGCTAAATGTTACAAGTGTGAAGTTCTCAATAATAAAACAGATATGCTTGATCTGAAAATGATGGCTAATAGATGTTATTAAGTTCTACGTGTGGATGGTTAATTTATTTACTTATAAAATGCTTAAGAAAATAATAAAGGTAATTCTTAGCATGTTCGATAAATATAGTGTCAAAGACTTGTGTCCTATTTTAAAATTTTAGTAAAACAATTGGAAGCTTTTTAAGCTATGAGTTTTCAGTAGGATAACAAGATCTAATCCGTATATAAAAAAAAAATTAAGATTGGAGAAATGTGTGAATACGCATTGCTCAACCTGAGCAATTTTTCAATATGATAACTAAAATGAATCTAATGCATGGCCCTCCTATGAAAAATGCCTATGCAATCTAAGTTTTTCTTCTTCTTTTTCCTTAATTAACAGTATCTTATATGTACATTATAATGTCCATGCAAATAGGCATGTTAATGACCTTTTTTACAATCACCAAACGCCTAACTAGTGTTCAACCAATATTTAATATCTTTGCATTATAAACTATTACTAGTTTTCTTTCACAATTTAGTTAGGGCTTTTTCTTACTTGAGGTTTCTCAACCTTATCCTTAAATAAGGGACATCCTTATCGTGTCACTTTAATTGACCTCAATTTTTCCTATTTTTTAAGTTTACATTTCGTTGATTCATCAAACATCAATCCCTCATAATGAGCACACACATATAAAAACATCATACTAATTAAGTTTTCAATTAAAATAATTTTTATTGTCATATTGCCATCACACAAATTCCACACAATTACTTCCATCTCAAGTTTTCCATTCTCATAATTGCATCTGCAAATCCTAAGGCCATGTCACAAATCCTAAGAATCTAATGACATGAATTCAAAGATTATACGAACTTATTATATATATAACCAAATGAAAAAGAAGTTTCAAAATCTCGTATCCACACTCCCAACATATCATAAAATCATTTCATGACAAGTATCTAATATAGCATATAATATTTATATTTAGATTCTAAACCTACATGCATAAACAATACACAACAATAATCCACATGTCTGGAATCCACTCAAGTCCTTAATAAAAATGAACGTTAAATATTGAATTATGTGACATATTATAAACCAATAACTTATATACTTAAGACTCTTATTCCTAAATCTATTAATCAATTGCCCATCGAATTATTTGCTTAAGCATTAATATAAAGTGTCTCAAGTAAGCTAGTGGTGCAATCAACCAAAGTAAGCTTGTAGTGAAATGTACAACATCTTAACTTGTCTTTTTCCTAGTTTTTCTTCAAAGTTTTGATTTCAAGCCCTAGATTCATACTAGGTTTAACTCTAATACTATGTTTGGGAAGAAGGAAGGAATTTGAGAGGAAAGAAAGTGAGAAGAAAGAATTGAAAGGAAAGAAAATGAAGTGAAAATATTAATATTCTACAATGTTTGGAAAATAAAGGAAAGGGAAGGGAATGAATTGGGTAGGAAGTTGATTTTTTAAAAATTTAAAAACTTAAAATTACTAAATAATCCTTTACAGCAATAGTTTGCTCAAAAGATGGTATTTGTGAAGGGTAAATTAATCATTCCAATAACTTTCCCTCCCTTTCACTCCATTTTTGGAAAGAACACTTTTTTGTTAGGCCCACAAAATTGATTCCCACTATAATTCCTTCCCTTTTGATTTTACTTCACTCCAAATAATGAAAAATTAAAATTTTTATTCCTTTCCAAATCTTTCCTTCCTCTTTCCACCCTCCTGAACATAGTGTCAATGGTACCTTACATCTAACCCATGTTCTAGACTAAACTCTCCCAATAGTTTCATAGTTCGTGTCTCCCATCGCACGTTATATGTTCCTAATTTCAAACTACAGGATCTTTTTATGTAAAAACTTCATTCTTTTCATATTAAATAAACTCTTGTAATTAAAACCTTAAATTATGTTTTTTTTATATAAAAAAAATGGTGATTAAATTTAGATTATAAAACTAGTGTTATGGAATGAATGCTTACTTTAGCGTGAAGCAAGGGCAATTCTTAAGCTATGTTACAAGATTCTACTTGATTTCCTTATCCAAGACCTTGCCCTTCAATATAGATAATCCTCATTAGAAATCTATTGAAAAATCCCTTATCAATTATCGAAGGGATTCTCAAAGTCGTATAGTTTATTAAGGCAATTAATCCATTTTCCTTACTTTTATCGAACTTACTCCTCATTGCGACATACATAGAAGAAATCAGTGTTAGTCTTATCATTTTTTTCTTAACCAATAAGAGGATTGCTGTAGCGAAATATGAAAGATTAGAATTACCTTATATTGGTAGCAGATTCTTGATTAGAAGAAGAGAGAGGGCAACGGTGTGAGACTTATAGGGCGAGGGTTTAGCGCCTTTGGAGGATGAAAAAGAAAGAAACTGGGGCTTATAGGTTTATGAAGGCAATATGAGGTTAGTCTCTTAGTTTTAGAAGGAGAAAATGGTATAACTACTTTATGGCCCTACATTTAATTTATTTTTTGGGACCTTTCACTCATGATATCTATCATATTTCGGTTTCAAAAGTATATTTGAAATTTAATTGTTTTAATATCTTATAATAAAATGATACAAAAATAATGAGCTAAATGGATGCTGAAATTGGAAAATAATGATGCCACCCATAAGGTTTTTCACTCATCTAATTTTTCTTAAGGGCATATACTGAATTTACAATGTGTTTTTCTCTTTTGTAGTTACTTGCAAATCATATTATTTCATGCATCGAATCATCTTTATGCATCGTTTACGTAACTATATATATGATGTAATATATTGAATTTATGAATTTTGAGAGTTCTATAGGGCAAGATCTGATAGTGCAAATTAATTGCTCTGAGTGAAAAAGCTCTATATTTTCACTGTTAAACTACAATAGATTCGTCTTAAGTCTTGTTTATGCTTTTTTACCTAAAATTGGAGTTGCCCATGTAAAATATGTGTGTATTTCATTCTCATTTTTTCCTTTGTTTTCTCTCTTTTTTTCCGAGCTTTGCTTTGATCTACAGCCACATTCAGTCTAACCACCTGAATCATACAAGCTAGTAGTAGAGCAAACTTGCCACATAGATTTTCAATTTAAGTTTTGTGATGAGGTTTTCTTCACATTGTGCAAATCTTGATTGCAATTGAGCCACATATCTTATTTCTAATTTGTGCATAACTATGAGAAATCTCCATACGATTAGATATATCTTAGTGCACTAGCAACATCCATTACCCTAATGAATGCAACAATATAGCAGAACTGAGCCACAAACTTCACAACCATCATGTTGTCTGAACAACAATCTCTACCCTTCGCTCATTCCCACCTATGATACCATTTCACAAGTGTTAACAGGTTTGGAACTAGTCTCTTATGCAACTTGTGCCAAAGAAACTACTAGAGTCCAAGATCCAGTATGAAAATCTTGTTTGTTTGTTGCAAGCTAACACCAATATTCATCTGCGGCTTTAGCTACCGCTACATTTTGTAACTACTTTACTCTTTTAATCTCAAATCCAACATCATTTCTACCTCTTTCGACACTCCATTGTTAGAGCCCCTTTGTGATGGAGAATGCATTTTACCTAACCAAGTGTAAGCAGAGAGTTACCATAGGTGCTAGAGAAGTTTTCACAACTAGAGGGGTATTTGAATACTTCTCTAGCTAGAGACAAATTTCAATTTAAACGTACAGTGTTGCCGGGTTGAAAAATAATGAGTGCTTGTAGGTTAATGTTGTCCAAGGGATATCACAAAGGTGGGCGGTAGGGTAAGTTGATCGAAAGAAAATGAAAGCAATTGAACTTAAGAGCGTACGTATATATCGAGTTATGAAAATTCAAATCGATATGAGGATCATAATATCATGCTAAATAATTTTTGCAAAAGCTTCAGGTCGCAGTTTGGTATATGCTTGATCACATCACAGCTCAAGTAGTGCTTGTGGCATCAATATCTTGTTACTTGTGTCCTCATTGGTCCATTGACAAAGTGAAAGTAATTTATGGGAGTATTATGGGAAGCGATATGATCAAAGCTTTTCTGTATAAGGCAATATCCTATACCCAACTTTATACATATAGATTTTATTAAAACATGCACATACATATTTTGCCAGACTTTAAAATATTTTTTATTATATAATTTATATAACCGTAATAACTAATAAAAATTTGTTAAATTAATTCCTGTGATCCAATTAAAACATGGGATGTGTCGATTTCAAAACATAGTTGACAGAAGGATTTGTTCCATCCATATGAAGAAAGAAATTACTGCCCAACATCGAGATCTGATTTTCTTTGTAAATTAGTTCACGGGCTGCAGATAAAGTCGCCTGTGAATAAGCATCGAGCTCGTAAGCTAGTAAAAGTGATAGATACTCACTCAGAGTCATATATTTATGACTTGATTATAAAATAAACAGAAAAAGATACTAACCAATTTCCTGCCTTTCCAGCATGCTAATCCTAGTTATATATGACATTACTCTCCCTATCAATTAAGGTAATATGCTCAGCCCACGAAATTAACAGAAATAAATCTCATCGACATGTTGACCCACTAATAAAACATTAGGCTACTGCATTTATGGCTACCATGGATACAGCTCCAGCCATGGCTCGCAAAAATGACTATCCCTTTTGATATCCATTAACTTTATTTTTCATTTAAATTAGTATGAATATTTCAATATCTAAGTCAATAGTAATTATCACATTTTACTAAACTATGTTTAATTTTAGAATCACTATAACCAATTATCTAAACTAGACCCGAACAGATACAAATCATGCAAAAAGGAAACACAATCGCATGGATGCAAATCCAGTTTTAAGTGTGAAATGCAGACAAAACATCTACAGAAAAAGAACACAGCGCATCAAGGTTCTGAGCCAAGAAATGAACCCATGTCACACACACCCTATCAACTTAAAGGGAATTAATTTCATGTTCCTAAATGATGTCAACTCTAACGACATGTTGCCATGTATGAGAGAAAAAGTTGGAACACATAGCAAAATTATCATAGCATATGATTTGAAGGGAAAACAAAAGGAAACAATATCTGGAGATGGGGAAAACTTGATACACTAATACTTAAGCCAGAAACCAAGCATGGTGCTTCAATTATTTTCCACTGAAAGAATAGTTTGAGCAACAAGCACTTAACGTAAATAAGGCATGGTCAATTGAAACTGAAAAAAAAAAAGGCATGGCCAGTGAGAACACGATGAAAAGAACATCCAAATCAACTAAGCTTTTAGATTACGGGAGCATAATCACATAACACTCAAAACAAAATAGCAAGATACAGATGTGCTACTGGCTCCTAGGAGTAACAGGCAATATTGACGTCAAGTAATCCTACCTAATTCTGCAAAATATAATCCAAATTCAACAAACGGAGAAAAAAATTGGGAGGCAAAATCTATACAGAAAAGGGTCAGTTGTGTTTTTCCACTTAAGACCTTTCACATATAGTTTTTCCAGTCTTGTGAGCTTCAAAGAGCATTGGAATTGGGCAGGTGAGTGCATTTACCGTTATTTGAGGCAGTATTTCAAACGTAGACTATCAAGGATCTCTGCATACTCAATCGGGGTAGCCTCACTGCAGAATACCTCATCCCATATCTTGATGAGCTCTGTCAAAGATAGAGCTTAATCAGGATCCTAAGTTCCCCAAATAATCAGCAAAGTACAAATCAAAATATACTCATTCTTCAACTTCCAGAAAATTCCCACATTTATGTAGCCAATCATTACAAGTTCTGCAACGACAATACGTAAGATACTGGATTTTTTTTTTTTTTTGGATAAAGGTTAGATTTATTAATTTTAAAACTATAAGAAGGGCGTAAGCTCACTATACAAGGAATTAGTACCCTAAGAAACCTAAATTTTCGAGCCAAACAGCAGATAAAACAAATGAGTGTCTAGATAAAAAACCTGGCAAAACCAACCAGTTGGGTTCAACCTTTAACATAAAGCAAAACTATTGCAAACCAAAAAAACAAGAAAGAACAACTTGGGTAACATCCTTGGCCATTCGAGCACTAAGGCCTAATCTTTTTTCATTCCTTTCCTTCCAAATATAGTAAATCACAAAACCAACAAATAGCTTCCAAGACGAGACAAGTTTGCCGCCAAGTGCGTTGAAAAGGTCATTAATATCCACAGCATGGGAAAGCTTCACAGCAGAATTTAAAACCACTTCTTCCAACTTATCCCCTACTTCTCAAACAAAAGCACATTTAAGAAAAAGGTGGCAATGTGTTTCCTCCTCTTGATTACAAAGACAGAGAGTGTTATGGGAGGATATACCCTGGAATCTCAATTTATCGAGTGTTGTGAGCCTTTGATGTGCAACTAACCAGAGGAAGAAAGCAAATGTGAGGGCTAGATTTTTTTTGCCACACAACCAGGTACCATTGGACCCTGATCCCTTGAGGGTGAAGTGAACCAGAAGCTTCTTTCAGCAAAAAAAAAAAAGGTTTAGAAGGCTTGTTCCTCCATACTAGCTTGTCTTCGTGGTTAATTTTGGGATTTATAACCCCTTGCACTCCTCTTATGCTATCCCATGATTCACCTTCTAGCTAATCCTAACCATTTTCATCGACAGTATAATCTCGCTTCTCTAGGAAAACCTGCAGAGTAAATGGTTCTTTCATTCAACCAAGAAACCAGGGGACCATTTGGATGCCAATCATCATACCATAGCAACATAGTATTTCCGTTTCCAACTTCCCACTTGAAAAGGCTTTGAGCCAAAAGTCTTAGCCGCAAAATTTTCCTCCAAGACCAAGAGTTATTGGCTGGAACCTTCATCGTCCAAAAGTCTTTTCCTTTAGTAAGTTCTGATTTCACCCAGCTCGGCCATAATCCATTCCCTCTATCCATATAGAGGTTCCAAATATGCTTGAGTTGTGCTGCCTTATTCCATAACACCTAAACCACCTTCTACCTTCAGCTTACAAACTGTTTCACAGTCAATTTTTGCTCTGGCTCTAGTCTCATCATTTCCATATTCCATAAAATCTCCTCATTTTAATGGTCAAAGCCCTCAAGATACTTTTTGGAAGCAAGAAGATACAGGACCACTAGACCTGTACAGAAAAAAGGATGCTCTTAACTAGTTGTACGCAGCCCGCATATGAAAGAGTTTTAGAAGTCCAGCTGGTGATGCGCTTGCTAAATTTTTCAATGAGGAAGTGGTAAGTTGACTTATTTGGCTTTGAAGAAGAGAGAGGGACTCCCAGATAGTTAATAGGGTGCTCATCAATTGAGAAATCAAATGTCTGAACAATGCGACCTGTTTCCTCTTGTGCGACACCACTAATATACATATGGCTTTTCTCATGGCTGGCTTTCAACCCAGCTAAAGATTTTACAACTCAACAGATTTTGCATTCAACCTTAGAAAAGATCAATATGTCATCTGCAAAACACAAATGGTTAAGGCGCTCCTTCTTACATCTCCAGTGATACAAGAAATCTTCAATCTTTCCTATTTCTCTCATAATACATAAGAAAAACTCCATAACAGGTATAAAGAGGTATGGTAAGATTGAATCTCCTTTACATAAACCCCATGTACTTGGAAAAAACCTACCAATTCACCATTCAAATTGATCAAGAACTTCAGAATTGTCACACATTTCATCACCCACTCTGTGAATTGAGGAGGAAAATCTAGTGTCCATAGGAGTTGCTCAAGGAAACACCACCTAACATGATCATATGCCTTCATGATGTCAACTTTAATCGCACATCTAGCACCAACAAGGAGCTCCTGGGCCACAAGCACATTATCCACTATTCTTCTATCTTTTATAAAGGCCGTTTGTTCTTTTCCTACCAAATATGGCAATACCATCTATCTTTTATAAACGCTGTTTGTTCTTTTCCTACCAAATATTGCATCACACTCTTCAACCATCTGCTAGTATTTTTGAAATACATTATATAATGTATTACAAGATATAGGTCTAAAATCAGATAAGGAGTTTATTTCAGAGACTTAGGCACAAGAGAAATAGCTGTGGAGTTGATAGATTTTAGCAACATTCCCGTCGCAAAAAAAAAAAAAACTTTTATCACCAAGCATACGTCCTCCCCAATAATCTCCCAAGTACTCCGAAAAAAATTCACAACATAACCATTAGTTCCTGGTGCTTTATCTTGTGCCATGGAGTCGAAAGTAGCCTTTATTTCCTCATTTGTGATTGGTTTAACCAAAATCTCCCAATCTAATCCCCTCACTATCTTCTCAACTAATGCTTCCAAAAGAGATAAAGCATGAAAACTCCTTGCCTAGTAATTTTGCATTGCAAATGAATCACTTTGTTTGAGGAGGCCAGAACTCTTATATCCCAAATCTAAGGATCCTACACAACCCAAATACGACCACTAGGGTGAGCTTCCAAAGACCAACCAAGCATTAGTCTTTTCCCAGACATTTTGGGTATTTGAGGGCTTAACTTTAGTCTCAACTAAACTCAAAAGAGAAATTTTATGCTCTCTACAAAAATTTACCGCTTCACTACTTTACGAGGATCAATCAATCCTCTAATATTCCAAGAGGCTATTTCTTCATATATACAAAAATAAGAAGATTGACAGAAGAAAAAAACTTAAAAGGTAGGGAACGGGGAAGGTCCCCATGACTTCTCTCTTTCTTTCTTCTCTCTTGCTCTTTTCTTCCTCGACCTCTTCTTCATTTTTCCTAGGCCAGTCAATACTTTTTCCTTACTTCCTACTTCAACATCCATGGATTCATCCCTTAACAATTCAATCGGTGATGACAACAAGCATGAGGTATCAATCACCAAAGAGGGAGTAACCGAGAAATCATTCCCAGAGGAAGTGGAATTATATAGATCATCATAGGAGTTGTCCCCTAGAATTCCAGACTCTCATAATCCCTACTAGTATCTTCAAGTTCAGGTTGAAAAGCTGAAGATCCTGCATCAGTTTTTACAACATCAAAACTATTCAAACTCACAGAATTCATTAACAATTCAACTGCTTTTGCTTTGCCTTTCCCAGGCATCACACAACACCTTCATTTATGTTGATCCCAACACCTTGTTTTGTTTTTTTACAAGGTAAATGGGACAAATTGTTTTCATCTTTCTGTCCCACGCCACTAGGGCAGGGAGGACCTTTGACACAATGCTTCTTAGCCTCGGAATAGGGACACTTCAGGTCACTATAACCAAAAACACATTTCAAGCACCTAGGGGGAAGGATATGGTATTCCACATCCACCCTATGTATAGAACCGTCTTCATACTCCATTTCAATGTCTTTTATAAAATTCCCATCAGCCTCCATTTCCATGGAAGCTCTCACATATTTCACTTGAGAATTTGTGGCTGTGACAATGTCAACTTGAAGTGGTTTCCCAATAGCACTCATAGCATATTCCCCCCACCCCCCACCCCTTCATTATGAAGAAACTCCATAAGGAGTCCCCATAGTCTTACCCATACTGGCATTTCCTCAGGAACACTCTAGATAGCTTCATACTCATCCTCCAATGTTCAAGGACAAGCAACCTACTGTTAAAAAACTATGGTTGCCTAAGGACTTCTAAAAGGGAGTCCTCATCTGAAATTTTAAATAGGAAATATACACAACCATTTGACAACACTTCCTATAATCCTTCACTACCCCAAACTGTTTTCGCTATACATTTAACCACATGGAAAGGTGGGCTTCTCCCCAAGAAATATCCCACTAGAGTATTCTTCCATAATTGTTTTCCTTTTTCCGAAACAGATTTGGGAGGTATTACTCTAACCTTACCATCTATTCTCAAGGGAGAATAATACTTCAAAGCCAAGTCAACTTTTGGAGATGACAATGCTTGGTCAGGGTAAGATCTAACCCCAGTAACCACATTAGCAAAAGAAACTGGTGTCTTAGGAGACTTAGAAGGAGAAACCGGTGATTTAGGTGAAGAAATTGGTCAATTTGGTGTAGAAATCAGTGGTTTCAGTGAAGAAAATGATGGTTTTTGTACAGTAGCCTCCCTTGCACACCTTTCCACTTTAGTTGCTTCTTGAAGTGTTGACACTGAAAAAGGATCAGAAGGGATACCAGTAACAGCAAAAGCCTGAGAAGACTTTTTGTCCATTTTAAGAGAAGTAGAGCTAGAAGAGGCAAAAGGGTTTTGCCCCTTGGATAAAGCCTGGGCCCCACCACAGGTTACTTCCGCAGGCAAAGTCACATCCTTAGTCTGATTTTCACCTACAAGCCCCACACACTACAAAGCCTCATCCCTAAGATTTTCAAATGAAACCACTTTTGAAGCACTGTTATCTTCCTTTTCAGCATACACCTTACCAAACAAAAGATGCACCTCAATTGGATGTTCTCATCTCCAACTCCGACAAGAGGAATTCACAACCAAGGCTTTCGCCACAAAATCTCCAAAAGAGACCACCTTGTTCCTTTGGGTGAAGGTCTTCATAGTTCAAAGAGAGAATCCAAATGCAAAGGAACAAAAAACTCCAAAAAAACACACTAAAACTTGACTAAAGGAACAAAAAGAAGAATTAGCCAGAAAACAAGAATAGGAACAGGTTAATAGGAAAAGAAAACGGATTAAAGGAGTAACAAAGTGAGAAAACTGTAGGTAGGGAAAAAAAAAAGGGAAACAAGGAGAACTAAGGAGGAAAATCTAGAGAGAAGACAGAGGATTTTCTCTCTAGGCATGGTCTTTTCTTACACTTTTTATAAGACACTGGATTTATTTCACATGATTCTTAAAGAGTTCAAATATCATGGTTTTAATGTAATACGTGACTCTCACATAGAAGAAACCAAAACACAAGGACAAAAACTCAGATGCTAAGAATCCTGAACTTCTACCCACTTATTCCTCTTCTGCCAGTTTTGATAAAATACATTCCAAGTTCCAGCTCTCATGTTGCTTCCTTCCCCTCAGCCTTTTTCTTAATAACAAAGAGGCACAACTGTAATCACCTACTTCCAGGCGATAAAGCATCCTACAATGCTAAGGCACCAGTTTAGTTCAACTATGCTGTATATAGCCCTCAACAAAAAGGGAAGGATTTGAGCTTAGGATCTCCCGCAATCTGTCATAAGAGTTCTTAGGCCTCACTGAACCTTTTCTATAGTGTTCATGTATATACATTTACAGTTACTTTAGGGGTAGCTAATGAGTAATCAAAGAAAACGGTTAATGAGCTTTTTTTTAAACCTTCCTGAAAATTAAGTACTGTGAACCACATTTCAGAGTTTCAAAGACCAATTTAGAATATGACCAGAGCAACTTGTTCAAGCATCAACATTTTTGGATACCTTTTGTCTTTAACATATGCCATTTGATACTCATGGACACATCAGACCACCAAAGAACAATGCTGATGATTCTGTCATATAATATTTCAGAAAACACAATACAAGAGCATGTTTGGTTCTTCAAGAAACCCCAGGCAATTCATCCAAATCCCATGGGAGTTATGAGTCTAAATAAATTGGAAGGGAAGGCTTGGGAAGAACTTCTTTGTGCATTTTTACCGGTCTTTAGCTTTTTTTCTTCTTCTTAGAAAATATAATCAAAAGCTTTCAGCTAATCATTGCACGCACTACAGACAGTTATTCTGCGCATTAAAGGTGGTCGCATGACCCCACCTTTATCAAATTTAGTAACCTTAAATCTCCATTATTGTACACCTATTGTAGCATTCGATGACAACTAGTTGAAGGTATGATTGCCTAACCTTTAACTTAAAAAATCAGGACAGAAACTCAATTAGTGTGAAACTATCATGAATCGGTAAGTTTCTATTGGATCATGAAAGGATCATACCGGCTTTATCAGCAGTAGAAAGGCACATCATGAGCATATCAAATCTTGGGACCATGGGCAAATTCTCCAAGTATTTGACAGCCAAATCCATGTCCTTGCTGCAAATACAATAGAAAAACATTGGTAAGATAAATGAAAACTGAAAAAGAAAAAAAATTAAAAAAAAAAAAAGGAACTTTCCACCATATGATGAAATCAGAATTGGTACTCACACAAAAAAAGTGGACACACATTTGATGATATCAACTAGCAAGGGAGCAGCTAATGCATTCTTGAATATCTGTGGTAACATTACTGGAGAGGTGACCTGATAGCACCAAAGAGACAGAACACAGGATGAGAAAGGAATTAAAAATGATATTGCAAAATCTAAAACATGCCTTATATGTAGAGAGAGGTTTTTTTTTTTTTTTTTGGTTGACAAGGGGCACAAGCACAATTGGACCAGTAACTTCCAGGCACATGGGCCATTTTAGAAAACCCAGACACCAGTTAAGTCCACCTTA
The DNA here is from genome assembly GCA_037954665.1 of Laguncularia racemosa. NCBI lineage: Eukaryota > Viridiplantae > Streptophyta > Magnoliopsida > Myrtales > Combretaceae > Laguncularia > Laguncularia racemosa. Next base: position 2,845,479 of record JBBMOL010000056.1, read on the forward strand.
GGTTTTATATCTCACCCCCAGTTATCGGCCTTGTCCACTTGATGGTGTTTCTGATTATGTATATTGATAGAAGCTATAGTGATATGACCTTGGTGCACGATATTAAGTGTTACCTTGAGAGGGGATATTGTTGGAGTGTTAATAAGTGTTCTATCTGAAATTCTAAATGTCCTTAAGAGTCCTTTTGATTGTATGTGTTCTGAAGCCTTGCAGTGTAGTGGGGCACTAGGCCTAGTAAATTAAAAGGCCCATTATACTCTAAAATATCTTGAAGAGTGAAATATGGGAGTAAGAGGGGAGAGAAGAAGGCATCGGTCAGAATTTGTAATTAGTAAGAGAGAGAGTCACTTGATGAGCATGTTGCTCATGTACCATCGTTGATGAGAATTTTGCTCATGTATTCATCTTCACCATCAGCCCTTAATTACACACGCACGCCCATTTCACCATCTTCCCCATTTTTACCCCTCAAAACCCTAAATACCCACTTATGTAACCCTAACTCTAACACCCATTTACAGTCACTTACCTCCACTACAGAGCACACCTGCTTAATTCTTCCATCACCATGTATACCCATATGCTATACTCCAGTACTGTGAAATAAGGCTCCCCACATCCCAATACATCATCCACCCACCACCCACCACCTACCACCAAAACCCTTACTGACACATAGACCCATACACTAAACCATACACACTGCCATACACTTACCCTAAAACACAAACTCACAAGTATATACCCATACATACACAAATCACTACCACTTGCATGAACTCAGTAATTCCATTGTGAATATCAGGAAATCAGTAATAGTAATATATCTTTTACCCCAGCTATATCAATAATGTTGTTCATTTAATAAATTGAAAAATTAGGTTTGTGGGTTCATATCATATAGTGAGCTTCAACCCATTATAATATTAATTTGTGATACTTAAAGGAAATGCTGATGGAAAAAGGATGTACCCACAAGAATATAAATCCTTGGAATTTGATTAATTTATTAAGAAAGGATATAAAATGCTGCAGTTTTGTTTACCTGACTTGAAGTGAATATTGAAACTATAAGTAAGAAAATAAATACACAAAAAAGAAAATGAAGGAGAGAGAGAAAGGGAAAATAAAAGGGAAGAGGGGGTGGGGGCAATTGAGTTTTGAGGGAGAGCATAATGGATAATTATATAGAAAAAATGTACTTTAGAAATTGGAATCTTAATAATAAGGTAAGAAGAGAAATATGATTCAACAGACTAGGAATAGGATACCTTATAAAACCATAACCCTAATTTATTTTCATTGTCAAAAGATGGAATTGAATTCCTATGGAATTGGAAGCCCATTCTTAGTAAACCAAAGAAGGCCTTCAGACTTTGTACAAAAGAAAAGAGAACGCTATTCATCTGATGCCTCTATATTTTCAAAAATCTGGTAAGATGAAACAAAACCAGTCAAGGTTACAAGTGTACCTAGGTTAAGCATCCTATCACACATTTGGATGGAAGAAGGATATCAACATTGGATGCAATAAAAGATGAATGATGAAAGAGACTATCATACAGGATACTAAACTAATTCTCTAGTGTGGTTTAGAAAAGGGATGAGATCAAAATGAAGTGGAAGCAGAAGCAGATACCGTAGTAAAGAGATGTTATCTGTGAAACTGAATATGCCATTCAACCTCCTCACTTTGATTATGCTTGAAATGACAATATATACACATAAAACATTAACAAAAACACTTTACCTTCTTTCACTAGGTGGGTCAGATATATGGATCCTGTTTTGCCATTACACTCACACAAACCGTATCTTTATTAATACCCAAATATATCATATCATTTTAATTATTTCCCTCTATGTCTTTTACAGGATTTCCCTCCCTGTTTGATGTGAGTAGTCTTCAAAGTGTCATAGAGCACATTTTATGAGAACATATATGCAGTCTTGTTAAAAATCCTGAAACAGTAATCTACTAGGGCAGTTGAGTACTCTGCTTGAAGGCAAATAAGGAAAAAGAATGGAGCTCACCTATAACGTGCAATCTTCATTTGATCCCCTCTTATTCTACATTATATTAGTCATTAATTAAGCTTACTTTCCCCACAACGCCCCCAACCTTCCTTTCCTTCCTAAAGAACCAACAAGAAGTTCATTGGTAGAACTTCTTATGTATAGTAGGAATATACATTAATAGAAAAAGATAAAAGAACAGAAGAAACTCAGTCAATCACAAACAAAAAAAAACACCAAAGACAAGTATTTTCCATGATATCCCTGGTATAAAAGCATGTTAAGCCACAACAACAGAAATCCAAAAACAATGCATTTGTGCTCAACAATGGATCCAATTTTTCCTAAGTGTAAATCTAGGAAAGTACTTACAACCCAAAAAACTAAATGGGGCAAGCAAGGGCTAAATAGAAACCAATAAAGGAAATAAACTTCAGTGGACAGCTCGTTAGGAAAGTTTAGGGGAAGTAAGGAACCATAAATGAATGAAGTGAACCTTTAAAAGAGAAGCTTGTGAGGAACGATCACCAGAGAATCCTCGCCAAGAAACCTCAAATTGATATGCAGACTTTGGAGCTCTGATGTTTTTTGCAGCCTCAGAAACTGCTCGAGAAGCTGCTCGATTTGCTAGCTCCTGGACTGCTGTCCCCAGATCTTGTTTTTTACTATGGTTGTTCCTCTGAAGCAAGGGCTAAAAAAGGCTATGAGAGCTCCATTCCAACATAAGGTGAAAGCAAGACAAAACATAGATGCTAACATCAGAATATAAAGAGACTGCATCATACAAAGCAAAGCAAAGCAGGTACAGATATCATGGGCATCAGCTGCACTGGATGCAATATTTTACCACATTCCAATCATTCATCAGCAAGAAAGGAACACCAAAACAAGCATTCAGAGAGATTTCTTCTTTTTTTTTTTGGGGGTAAAAAAAAATCATATTATAATCTTAACAACATTACACCCCTCCCCTCCCTCCCCTTCTCTAAAGTAGAGCAGGTACTTACATGCTTTACAATGCCACTGTTATTATGGGCAGCATTTTCACCATAAATGTCAACACCTTTGCTTGTTACTTCCTTTATAGCAGTGGAACCATTCACAGAAACCTTTGCACTGCTCCCCTGCTGATAAAACACCACATAACAATGAGTTCCTGACACAACCAATTAATTCATCTATTCAAATAAATTAATTTCCCACCCAAACGAACAAAATCCATGTCTAGGTAGCAAGATCAAACATCCAAACTCTGACATAGCATTTGGTTCACTAAAACAACATAAAGTTGGAGTGGAATAACAATTTTTGTAATGTTATTTCATTTTATGATCACGGATATTTCTATAATGAAAGTCACATTTCATGAGGAATAACAATTGCTCTAATACAGGAAAGGAATAGAAGTTCCTTATTTATCCCACATTATAATGAATAGATATTACTTATGATACTGTTTCTTGCATACCAAAATAGGGAATAGCTATTCGAATAGTGATTTCATTCCAGTAAACCAAATGCAACATAAGAGACAAAACAAATCATTCATGTTGCTAGATGCTATTCATCTATTAGAATAATTGAGATATTTAGCATTAAACTTAAAAATGCAAAGATAAACATCTGTAGGATTATTCCACAGCGATGTCAATAACATTCACACTCCTGAAAGGCTCCCACTTATGTTTCTGACCCCTTTCAAAAATTAGCTATGCTCTCAGCAAACATGGCAGTAAAGTCACCCTCTTAAAACTGAATAAACATATAAGAGAGGACCACTAAGCAAAACCATGCAACTAGGATGTTAACACTACTCTAACTTACATCCAGTAGGCATACACATAAAATGAAGAGAAAACAGTCAAAATCAACTCTGTGTTTAGTTCCTTTGAAGCTAGTTTATGTGTTGCAACCATGGTTTGAAAAAGTAATTTGTGAGGAACGATTACCACGTAGATAGAGCTCAACTTTGATCATTAATAATGCACAAGTGAAGCACATTCAATAGACAACTAAAATATTCGCCTTCCCTTGCATCTTCACAAGCAAAGAAAATAAAAAGAATAAGTGAAGTGCATACCTTGCTTACATGTAGAACTGAAGCTTCTCCTGTCTCCTGAGTATTACTTGAGACAGTATGAACACGTTGTATGCTATCAACTTTCTTAGGTTTCTGCAGACCTTCAGAAATATTTTTCAATGCCCCAGATGCTTTCTTATGGAGTTCCTGAAAAATCATTGTATTGACTTGTGAATCGAGGTTCTCCAAGAAATAAAAGTGCACGAACAGAATTTCCCCACTTGGCTTCTAAAAGATTTAAACAGTGATAGTGAAATTCCTAACTCAAGCTTTGCAGTAAAAGACAATCTGTACCATCAATAAAGCTTCATTTTTTTGGAAAAGTAAATAATTTCATCAATTAATCACAAATATACAACCGCCAAAGATGAGAAGATATACAAAGCACAGCTACTCTTTTAAAGAGTTAAAAAAAAAAACACTTTGCATGAAACAAAGTGAACTCTTCAAAAACTTAAACAGCTATTAGAGTAAGCTAAGATTTGGTTGGCTATGGAACTAAAAGTAGGGATAGAATTTCCAAGACGCACCCTAATGCAAACTCTCCAAATACAATAGATAGCATCAGAAAATGAGGCTCTCCAAATACAATAAAGCTTCATTTGATTATTCATTAAAAAAAAAAAAACTTTTGATCACCTCCATGAGTATCATCTTGGCATACTTAATTAAAATATTCAATGTTTTGACAACTGAAAAAAAGAAATTCACTCTTTCAATAGCCTCCTCCAGTCAACCTTCTCATAAGATGCAACTGGTATGACAATGAAATGCTTACTTGGTCAAACAAAGACTTTGCCTCTGCATATTGTTTTTTGATTTCAGGGTTGTCTGGCTCCAATCTTAGGCAAAACTCAGCATCTGCAGTTAGCTATGCTCATTAACAGACAAGGAAAACCGTAAAAAAGAATGAAAATTGTGCACCTCCTAAAAGTGAAAAAGCAAAAGAAATAAATGTCAGCATGAGTACCCTCAAGAGATTCTTTAAATTTCCCAAGCTCTTTCCTTGCAGTTGCCCGACGTGAATATGCTTTGATGTACCGATCATCCAAACTTAATGCCTCTGTACAGTCATCCTCGGCCTCACGGAATCTATCCTAGCAAGGGAAAGAATACACACAGAAATTAAATGTTAATCGCAAGCATCCTTTCCACTTTTGCGGTCATTTATATTATTATGGCATAACAAAAACCAATGCTCAAGCCACCAAACATGGGAACCTGACAATGGTCAGATAAGAAGACAGCATTGAATTGGGTCCCCAATAATATGCTTTTAAGTTTTCATATGCCATTTGACATGTATAGAAGGCATCAGTCATCAACCATCCATCAACAGATGTATCAGACAGTATTGGGATTAAGCACCACAGACAAGTAAAGAACCATCAACATGGCGTCTATAGAAAATCGTAGGAATGTCTATTGAATGTCATGCAATGGAGTATTGAGCAGTATCATAAAAACTCTTCCATCAATAGACATTGATGTTCTACACCCATTTAGACCAGCATGCATTACGTCGGCAGCCCCAAAAAGTAGCCTTTATTATATGCTCCTTTTTTCCAGTAAATATTATTACACTCGTGATAAATAATAAACAATTACAAAATGAGCTTTGAAACCATCTTTCCTTCTTACAGTTAAAAATTCCTACATATCCAATGGAGTTGAATACATTTCTCTGCAAGCTGCTAATCAGTTTAAAAGGACACGGCAAGGGGTTAAGTGCATAGGCTATACCTTTTGATTCTAAGATATGCCATCGCTCTATTTGCATATGCTACAGCAGTAGGAGAAAAGGCAATGCTTCTTGAATAGCAATCTATAGCTTCATTGAATTTCTTTTGTTTAAAATATTCATTACCCTGTAAATCAAGACCCAAAAGCAAGAGTATTATTGTTATTAGTCAAATCCTACAAAAATAGGATTGGTTCAGTTGTTCCAAGTGTATAAACTAAATTATTCTTACCAGCTCTTTTTCAGAAGTTGCATCAGGTATTGATTCTTCAGTTAAGAAACTATTGGCAAGACAACTCACTGCATCATAATCTCTTGGGTAATGATAGCTTTCTGCACTGCTCTCTCTAGCATCATGTCTGGAAACTTTGCTCAGATTTGAAGGTCTCCTTTCCGCATTTCCTGCTTCACTCTTAGAAGATGATGAGACCTGCAAAGTTGCACCAAAAAGTGCTGAAGTGAATATACCCATCACATATCTGCGCAAACTTAATGCGTGTTCATATCTATATTATCAAGTCATCAAAAACTAAAACCCATTCTAACATCCTCCAACTAAATTTTCTCCCACCTTTAGGAACTTGCTGGATGTTTATATTTCTCATTTGTGAAACTGATTTAACACAGAATGCACCTACAAATCCTTGTCATGCTATAATATGTTGCTAACAATTCAATTGTTTGTTCTGGTACTGAAAAGATTCCAAAGCCGTAGAACAGTTTTTTTTTTTATTCAGCTCTAGAAAAACACTTAAAACTATAAAAAATTAAAGAAGTTGCAGTCAAATTATTCTACCTTATTAGAGAGTGAAGGTTTTGATTTCTTCCCTTTGTCTTTCTCCTTGACGGAAGATTCCCAATCCTGCAAGTCATTTAAAAATCCCTGAAAGTCCTGGAGAAAAGAAATGAGCAACAAAGTCGGTTATTTAAATACACCATGAAATACAGAACTAACTAAACATTGCAGTTCTAGTCAAATAATGATGATATTGGCCATTATGATTTTTTACAAAATAATAATTGTGTAATTCAAGTTGTAATTCAGTCATCGAAACTCTATTGCTGTAACTTGTGTTGTTCAAGTTGTAATTTAAGCCAAAACCATAATCTGCATAATGGAAATCCTAATTTAACTCTACATTATAAAAGGAACCATTTTTATTTGCAACATTAAAAATACTTTGAATTGCAACAGGAGAGACTCGAGTAACAATTTAATTAATCAAATTTGATGGAATCCAATTTACCAATGTTTTTAAAAGGATGATCAGTCTGACTTTGGGACAATCGTCAAGAGCTTGTACACCGGATTCTTTGGAATGAATAAAAATTCCTCATTCCCAAATGGTGACCCATCAATCACATGTTTTTTGGATAAGTTAAGTTTTATTGATATCCAAAAAGGTACAACCATAAGACGGGTAGATTTACATCATAGTCTCAAGGACAAAGTAAACAATGAAAAGAGAAAGTGGCTACTTAAGAGTTTTACAAGATGGAGTAATAAGCTCTAATTTAGTTTACAACAAAACCCCAACTAGGGATATGGTTCCCTAGGTGTACATTGTTAAGCACTCTCCGAATACAATACATCATCGCAGCTAGTGCAGCACATCTTCTATTGAAGTCGGGAGAGTTGGAGTCAGTTGAGGCCAGTAATAGAGATGTAACCCCTTGCCAGTTTCTGAAGTGTGCCGGGCAATGAAAGTAGTCACAAACCGCAATCTAAATCAAGAGAGAATAGCTACAATTGAAGAAAAGGTGGGGGTGGTCTTCCTGGCTCTATTGGCACAGGAAGCACGTAGTAGAAGTAGTCACGCCCCATGCCTCCAACTTATCTAATGTGGTTAGCTTGTGTAACCAGGCTAGCCATAAGATAAACGAGTGTATAGGGATTAAGTATTTATTCCAAATCACCTTAGCCCAGAAGACCTCCCGAGTTGAAGGGGTAAGGAATACATACCCACTCTTACTTGTGTATTCACCCGTGGTAGAATGGATCCATCTGAAGCGGTCATTGACTGATGTGTCAGGATGGAGGGAGGTGGGGATCTAAATATTCATATTTAACACGACCTCAGATATACACCACTCATTGCCTTCCATGAGGGAACAAAGTTTGGTTGTAGGAGGGAGACCGGTGCTACCCATCTCTCGAGCACTGAATAACAGATCCAAGAGGCCTATTGGAAACCAAAAGTCTGACCAAAGGGAGATGGTGAGACCATTATTAGGGATCCATTAAAAGCAAGGACAAACTAAGCATCTGAGTTTAAGCAGTTTCTTCCATGTCCAGGAGCATGATGCAAGTGCTTTCTTTGCCCAGAAGCTTCGACCTTTCAAGAAAGTGGAGTGGACCCATTCAAGCCAAAGGGTTTTCGATCCGTCCTTGCATAGGTACCAAATATGCTTTATCTGGATGGCTTTGTTCCATTGGTGAAGGTCTGAGATGCCTAAGCCCCCACACTTAAGTGGTTTGCAAACTTCGTTCCATCTGACCTTGGCTTAGTGTGGGGATGAGGGTTTTCGCTCCACAAAAATTCCTGAGTAAGCTATCCATCTTCCTAGTAACATATTTAGGAAGTAGGAATACATTACTCCAATTGACTTGCAAGGAGATGAGAACGGATTTGATCAATTGCAATCTCCCTGCATAGGAGAGGTATCTAGACATCCAAGATGTGACTTGAGATAACATTCTCTCTAGCAAGGCATCATTATCTTCTTTACACAATTTGGAAGAAGAGAGGGAAACCCCAAGGTAGCGCACTGGCAATGAACCTTCCTAGAATTGGGTCAAAGATAAGATGGCCACCTTCTCAAATGTGGGGATATGAGAAAAGAAGATATTGTTCTTGTTATTATTGACTTCCAAGCCTGACATGGAGTGAAACCGCTGGAGTGTTAGCTTAATCAATGATACCGATTGGAGGTTACCTTTGGAAAAAATGAGAAGATCATCTGCAAAGCATAGATGAGTTAATTTCTCGTTTTTGCATCTCCAATAGAGGGTGAATTGGGGGTGCTCAATCAACCATCTCAGTTGGGTAGACAGGATCTCCATTCCCAACACAAAGAGGTAAGGAGATAACAGATCGCCTTGCCTAAGCCCCCTCCTACTAGGGAAGTAGCCCGTAAGTTCCCAATTGATGTTGATGAAAAACTTTGGAGTGGAGACGCATTGATGAATCAGGGAGCATAAGTGGGGAGGAAAGTTCATAGCTTGTAGAGTAGTCATCAAAAAGTCTCATCTAATCGTGTCAAAGGCTTTCTGGAGATCCACCTTAAGGGTACACCAAGGTGAATTGGATTGAGTACGATAGCCTGCCATCAATTCTTGAGCAAGGAAGATATTATCAATGATTCTTCTTTCAGGTATGAAAGCAGCTTGCTCTCTACCAACTAAGGATGCAAGGACCCTTTTGATACGCTCCGCAATGACTTTAGAGATGGCCTTATAAATAACGCTGCAGCAGGCAATAGAGCAAAATTCTCCAAGTCTAGATGGGTTGGCAATCTTAGGAACCAAGGAGATGATGGAAGAGTTAATCTCTTTGAGTAGGTATCCAGATGCCAAGAATTCTTTTGATGCTTCCAGGAGGTCCTTACCAATAATCCCCCATGTGTCTTTGAAGAACTTAGCAGTGTAGCCATCAGGCCCTGGGGCTTTGTCATTGGCTTGAGAGAAGAACACCCGTTTAATCTCATCATCAGTAAAAGGAAGAGCTAGTTTAGTTCGTTGCTGGTTACTCAGCCTCCGTGTGACCATGTTACTGACATCTTCCAATATAGGATCGAAAGGAGGACAATCATAAAGTTTCTGGAAGTGTTCCACTACAAGTACCTTTACCTCCACATCCCCAAAGACCTCCCTCCCATCATCTCTAAGTAGATGATGTATGTAATTACGGTTATGCAAGTTCCTCATGGTTTTGTGGAAGAATGAAGTATTCTTATCCCCCAGTTTCAGCTAGTGTGCCCTGGATTTCTGCCTGTAGAAACTTTCCTCAGCTCCTCATAGTAGATAATAGGTTTTGTATGCTTCTTTTTCCTCTTCCATCAAGGACGTATTTCCATCCCCATGGACAGCAACTTGTAGAGCCCGTAGTCTAGTTTTTGCCATCTCAACCTTGAAAGGGAGGTGGGAAAATTCATTCTTGTTTAGCTGCCGGAGTTCTTGTTTGAGCATTTTAAGCTTCCAGACGACTTGAAACATTTTAGACCCAGCAATATCCATACTCCATGTATTACTCACAATGTCTTTGAAGTTCTTGTGATTAGCCCAAAAGTTGAAGAACTTGAAAGGAGACTTCTTGGGAGCTAGGGTAGCGTCAATGTGAGTAATGGCAAGGGAATGGTCCAAGAGGGTTGGGGAAGCAAATTGGGCATGAGTTCTGGGCAGCAACTGGATCCATTGTTGGTTTATCATGATTCTATCTAACTTGCATAGAATAGGGTTGCTCACTTGACGATTAGACCAAGTGAAGAAGTCCCCCACATAATTCAAGCCCTCCAACTCCGCTTGTGAAATACAACTTTGCAGTTCAACCATTTCCTCAGTAAAGTGCATTCTCCCACCCAATTTCTCTGTGGGGGATTTAGTAGTATTGAAATCCCCAAGAACTATCCATAGAAGGGGGTGTGTGGATGGTGCTTTATTCACAATATTGCACCAGAGGAATCTAAGTTCCCTTCCATTATTGGAAGCGTAGATGGAGGTGGTAAAGAAGGTGGAGCTAGATCTCGTGTTGACGAGTTTGCAATGCATGAATTGGGGGTGCTCCGATTCTATGCTGACGACCCATTCACTAGGCTTCCAAGCTAGCCACATTTGCTTTCTAGCCATCGCATTAATTCTAACTTGCCAAGTTACACCCAATGCATTCTTGATAGATGCTTCGTTCCTTGGATTAACCTTGGTCTCAAGCAAGCCAATGCAGCTTATCTTGTGATCATTGCAAATCCTTCTAACTTCAGTAACCTTAATAGGATCATTTAGGCTCCTGACATTCCAAGCGACAATATGCATTAGGAGATATAGGTAGACAGCTAGGTGAAGGATCTTCTCCTCTTCCGCGCCTTCTTCTTGCGCCTACTAGAAGAGGTAGAGCCCTTCGGGAGTTTCGGATTGATGCCCTGACCGTGGCATAGATGGGGAATTATCTTGTAGAGTGGAGTGTTTTCAAAATCGTCCACTACAAGATCATCTTTGGGTGGTGCTAGGACATCATTGTGGAGGGAAGTGGGCAACTCAAACTGTTGGACAGGGGTATCTCTAGTGCTTAGAACATGTGAAATGTCAGTTTCTAGGTCAGGCCCTAAAAGGATCGTCATCTCTAGTTGCTGCCCATCAGCACCAGTTCCAGAATCAGTAACATTTTTGTTGACACTTTTGCTGATACGGGTGTCAACTGGGTTGGCCTTGGGAAGGGTAGGTGTGCTAGCGCCATTGGCATGCAGCTTGGAACCTACAGAGGGGCTCACCTTCTCCTTCCAACCACCACCTATCGGAATCCACTGTCCCTCGTTAATCTTGGAGTTCTAGTCGCTGAGACCAGTAGTGGAAGTCCCCACTTTGTTAGGCTAGCACAACTGGCCAAACACTTTGCATTCACCCACATCTAGGGGGGAGGCCTTGATACTGGACAATTACAGTAGATGTGGACCCATCAAAACTAACAACCTCAATGTTGGAAGCCAACTTGTCTCTCTCATCCAACTCAATCAACACTCTAGCATGATTTGCCCTCTTCCTAGCAGTTGTGAGTGCATCAGCCTTGAGGGGGATTCCGATACCACTTGCTATGTAACTAATGCCATCTTCAGTTAAGTGTTGACAAGGAACACGTTGTAGCAAGGTTCAAACGGGGACATTGGTTGGCTGAGGTTTTTCAAGTGCAATGTCGCGCCTCTATGTTTGAAAGATGAGGTATCTTTGTGCAAAATACCAAGTCCTTTCGAGTAGGGGAGTGAAGTCTGATCCGTGGGGGAACTTGAAGTAGAAATACCCTTCTTTGCTTCCCAAGACTTCAAGGAGTCCATGTTCTTTCCAGAGGCGGAATGCCAAGTCATGGACAAGCTAGAATGGCAGCCTACGTCCAAGGAAGAATCCAACGAGTGTGGACGACCAGTAGTCAGCTCCGGCCTCTTCCACTGCAAGGGGTATCTTCACTCGTGGCATCTTCACTCGTGGCACTCGACCCTTCAAATTCGGTGGGTGAAACTTAAGTTTGAAGTTGGGGTCATCCGCATCTGTCGAGCTGCACGCGTGGGCATAGGATTTCCTTGCGGTTTGGCCACCGAAGGAAGAATTTGTTGGAGAAGAAAGTGTTTGCTGGTGGTTTCTGGTTTCGTGGTTATTTTCCATATGGTTGGGTGATTCCAAGGTGGTTTTGCCAAAGGAAGAAAGGGCTTGGGAAGAGTGGAAAGGGGGTGGGGCACGAGGTCTGATTCTGGGGCTGTCATGCGGCTGGTGATAGGGACCAAAAGGTACTCCAGCAGGGGCACAAGGATCAAGTTTTCCATTTTTTGTTGGGTCAACTTGAGCTTTTCCCCTAAAGTGAAAAGGTAACTCTACTTTTTCCTTATTTGGTAGGCCGGTCTTACCAGCATTTGGAGGCGTGCCAAGGGGAGTTACAGCTGGTTTTCCGAAGTGGAGGGGAGGGAAATGTTCCTCTAGCATACTCCGGCCGTCCATGGCCGACACATGAGGTGACTCATGAAGCTGGTTGCCGTCGGCAATGTACGGGTCAGGGAAGGGGGGGGGAGGGAGGGGGAGAGTGTGTGGTTTTTGGCCTAAAAGAAGTGGTCTTTTAGGTGGGGGTACGGGAGAGTGTAAGAGAGAAGTGGGAGCATTTTCTCTCACTAGGTCTCCGCCCCCATCAATCACATGTTTCCAAGTACAAAGATCATCACAAATGCTCACTTATGAAGTCAGCATTGAATTTGTTGTTGATTGCTTGCAAGTAGGTAGGTTATACATTAGATAGAGTTCTGTGCTGCAATGCATGCACAAAGAGATCCTTCATCTAGCTCAAAATTTGAAATTGAATGCACCTTGAGAGAGATTCAAAGGATGAAGATAAGTATGATAGAAGATAGAGCCATGAAACAAGACAAGGCAGAATGTAATCATTGGAACTGAGACGGTTTATAAGAAAAAGGACTTTAATATTTGGGAATTGGATTCCATTTCCACCCTCCCACTAGTTTTCCCATCATCTATTGCGATTTCCCGCATTATTTCCCTTTTAATCATCCCCTCATTCATGGAACAAACAGAACTAGATGTAGTTGACAAAATTCCCAAAACTCGATAAAGTTTCGCCACATTGATGTCCATACCCATGTCTCTTCTATCCACGTGCTCTCATACATAAAAGAGAGAGTAAGAAAGTCGACTGCGTATCGAATATTTTTTACACATGGCCCTATATGATTGGCGAGACAAAGTCGGGACACATTCAGGGACAGGTAAACTTGATTACTATGGACCATAAAAAAAAAAAAAAAACCCTACAACTTCGCTAAGAAATCGAAAGCGAAAATTTGTATGCATATGAAATGTACTAAACATTCGAACGCAGAAACTCAATTCAACAGTCCCTCAAATATGAAAGCGTGAAAATAGGATAAAACGATCACGAAATGAAAACTATAAGCAAGAAATTCAAAAACCTAATCGAAGAAGTATCCAGGCAGTCAGTCTCAAGCCCACAACGAACTAAGTACTGTACTTTTTGTCGATGAGAACTCTTAATCTTGCATAACATAATGCTACAGTTCAGATGAACTTCTTACTTAGAAATGTAGTCACGTACGTGCAAAGCCATCGATACGGTAGTTCATTACTTACCATGACTTGATCTCCGTAGAGGCGAGAGAGAGAGCGGAGGACAGACGAAGGGAGAAAGAGGTCTTGGCGATGTTCCAGCAGGCGCCTTCTTTCGATGGTTCTCGAATTGAAAAAGAAAAAAGTTCTGTATGGGCCTATAGATCCAGCTTCTTGGGCTCTTCTTTTGAATTTTCAAGCCTAGAAAAATATATCATTAAAGGCAAAAAAAAAAAAAAAAAAAAAGAAGAAACTCAAAATTTTAAGATTTGGCAACAATCCTCAACTTTAGTTGAGTTTTGGAAAAAAAATAAAGTAAAATGGGAGCAATAGTGTTTATTAAACTATTTCAAAACTAAAATAGTTAGTTTGTGTATAAAGACAGTAATTTTGAATCATTTTGGGGTTTATTTGTATTTTACTCAAAATTATTAAGTATTTGTTTATTTGAATTTGGCACTTCTGTTTTTGCATTTATCATGATAATGGAAAGTAAACACAAGTTAATGAAAACATTTTTGTCTCATATATCAGTCAATGATCAACTTTCTTAATTTTCCAAGTGAATATACCAATATATATAGCAGAGGGCTAATCTCTTATATTTGAGTCAAGGTTAAACCACTTGGATAGTTTATAAAAATTCAAACTTCAGTTTTCTTTAGCAGTTGAAAGCTAGAGCTTAAACTTTAATAATAATCTTATAAAATTCAAACTTCAATAAGTATGCTTGTCACAATTACAAATGTTTCTTTTTTCTAGCATTTTTAATGGTTGGTCCACTAAAACATTTCCATTTGATGAAATCATTTTCCTTCATTCAAAAACCAGGTAAAATTTTCCAAAAATGCTTAAGAAATCATTTTTTCACTTCATCATAACATTTGTCTTCTCCACTATAACTAAATCTATCACCCATTTTCAATCCATAAACAATAAAAATTATCTTCATAGGATTCACCAAATCATACTTCAAAGGAAAATATTATTCCCCTTTTGAGTTGTTTGTGGTTGAGAAGAGATTTGCACCATGGTTTATAGTGATATGCCTTAGTACTTCAAGCATCACTACCACTGCAATGCCAAATCAATCAAACCATTGCTACCCCTACAATCAAACCACTATTACAAGTGCCATGCAATGCCATAACAACATTGCTATAACTATTAATCCCACCATGCTACCATCATCACCTCCATTATATAGCCAAAGAAATCACATATAAACACCTAATCACCACTACAATCATCACTATGATGCCACCACCACCACTGCACGCTAAAGGAGAGCATTAAAGCAAAATTTGCTTTTTCTTTATTTATTTATTAGGCAATCGGTTTTATTCATAGCTTAGGCTAAGGTTCAATTTAATAGTAAACTAAATTCAAGCAAAAAAATTTCTCTAAAAGTGGCATAAAATTAAACAAATTTGTGAACTTTACAAAAGTTAAGTTTTTCTTTTTTGTTTGTTTCTTCACAATTGTGACTATCCATCGTTCAAGATTAAATTCATAATTTGTATCATAAGTTGTAAACTAAAACATCATTTCTAGTTTTGATTTGATTCAAGCGACACACCAAACTATGCACACTCTAGCACGC
Source organism: Laguncularia racemosa (assembly GCA_037954665.1). Classification (NCBI taxonomy): domain Eukaryota; kingdom Viridiplantae; phylum Streptophyta; class Magnoliopsida; order Myrtales; family Combretaceae; genus Laguncularia; species Laguncularia racemosa. The sequence continues at coordinate 2,860,750 of JBBMOL010000056.1, forward strand.
CATCAATGCCTTACTACATACCACCGGTACCATCTGATTACCTCCATGTGGTGGTGAGGTAATGGTGGTGTGATTATGGTGTTGTAGTGGTGGTGTAGCAATGAATGTAGAGGTGGCAAAACCATGGTAAGGTGCTGGCAATTGTAGTGACGAGGATGTGGTAGCGGTGTACATAATTATGGCAATGGTAATAATGATAAGGTGGAGGTTATATGATGTTAACATTAGTAAAGTAATGTGGTGATCATGTGATTGTTTTAGTACTGGTCATATGTTGAAAGAGGTGGTGATGGCGGCATCAACGGTAGAGAGATAGTCTTGTTAAGGTTATGGTTTTGGCAAGGATGATGAAAGTGGTGGAGTAGAAGAGGTGGAGGAAGTGAATATGAGGTGATTTGTGATAGTTAGGTGATCACTAGGTGGTTAATTACTTCTTTCATTTGCTGAATTTTATCCACACGTGGGAAAAAGACCACACACAAGATGCTAGAGGATTTTAAAGAAAAAAGTATGTCAAATAAAGAAATACAAATGAATATTCCCCTTTGGCTAAGGCAAATACTACAAAGACATCATTTATGGATAAGGTTGTATTTCATTAAGTAAAAAGGATGTACAGAATAACATTCCATTGTACAAAACAACATTAGACTATAGATTGACAATAAAAAACAAGAAGTTATGGTGTCGCACTAATACCATACTAGTTTAAGGGCTAAAACTAGTACACACATAAACTCTAATCACCCGATACAAAAGGAAAAGACACTTAGGACTTAAAAGAACTCTTATCAAAAGGTCTTGAAGATGCAACAACTTTTTTGAAGGGGTCCAAGTCTTTTCACATTTCTTTCCTAACAAATGTAACAAATCACTACCGCACATGCTTTCCTACTAGTGGAATTAAACCCATCATAAAGCCCTTGAAAGAAGCTGGAGAACTGGTTGATCCTGTTCTTGGATGGTTCTGACCACTTTAGTTCATGACTAACTATGGACTATACTCCCCTGTTCAACCTTGCACTAGAAGAAGAAGAGATGCTCATGGGATCCTTCTTCATCTTGACTCAAGAAGCAAACATCATGGTTAACTATCCCCTAAGACAATAACTTATCAAGAGTTTAGAGTCTTTTTTAGAGCTACCATCCATAAAATTAAAGTATGATGGGGCACATAGCCTTTGTGCCTTATAAAACCATGCCATGGCACCTTAAGGGAAGTGGAACACTCCAAAACATAGCCTGCCATTATAGTGGGAGCAAAGTCTACTCCAATTATTTCTTTCAGACCAAAGGATCCCATGACATGGGTTCTAATTTCAAAGGGGGGAGAAAGATCCTACTTTGTTTTATCTCATCCCACACAATTCCCCTAAGCTAAGCTCAATCTTCATCATTGAATAAAGGAGCATAACTTAGCCCCTTTTGGCCAACCAGTCTCATAAATTTATCTTTTACCTACCAATGCCAAGCATAGGGAAGATATTTTGGATGCTAAAAACCATACCAAGGGGATATAGACATGCCTTCACCTAGCTTCCATTCAAACAAGTTTAGCCTTATCTCTTGAATGCAGTAATTTCCTCCAAAACCATGAGCAATTGCTTTGGGGTCTTACTTTGCCATAAACTTCAACCTTCTGGATGTTTGTTTTCAACCCAACTTGGCCATACAAAGCCATCCTCTCCTCCACAAAAGCTCCAAATATGTTTTAGATAAGCAGCCAAGTTCTAATAGACAATGTCAATTATTCCCAGCACACTCCCACTTCTAAGCTTACAAACACCTCCTAATAAATAAAAAAAAACTCTATTTATCCTTTACTTTAATTTCCTTCAAAACATTCTGATGCAAAACAAACACCATAGACTAATAAACTTGTCAAGAGAATAGAAGACTTCTAACAAGTTGCACTCTTCTTGCAAAAGATGGGAATTTACTTGTCCAATTGTAGATACGAGAACTTATTCATCAAGTCCTTGTAAGTAGTCCTCAAAGGCATTGTTAACACCAAATAATGAAATCACCAATAGCATTAAGTCAATAACTAAGAAAACTTATATAAGATACAAATACAAAAGTAAAAGCTAGCTCTATCATTATGAGGTGAGAATTACACCTTTAAGCTATTCACAAGATACAAATACTTAACAACTTCAAAATCTGGGGTCAAAAGAAAAAAGACTTCTTTGTTCATTAGTTTGGATTCAACAACCATCTGCAGAACATCTATGCTGCCCCTACTACAGAAAGTAGTGATGACATGGCCAAAAATAAAAAATGTGAAACATCATTTGCAATTATTACAACTCCTAGCATTATGGATTATGCCAAACTCGCAATTATACTTCTGTTATCCCAATAAGGTTAGCTTTCAATGAGGGGATCCCCAAATTTGTGCCCCAACAACATCATATGACATATAACCCAGCCTTGATAGGACCTGCACGATAAATAGTTGTTCTCCAATGAATTAGAAATGCAAGGAACGCTACAATTAAAGGTTCATTGGAAGGGTAAAGCCACTTTCACTTTTAAACCAAATGACTATTAAACCAGATTAGATGGGTAATGCAGATTCTAAAAGGGCACATAAAAAATTGATTAGATGAAGTAGAAGCATACTCATTAACTTCATTACACTATCATCTAAGACTAATGAAAGATGCAATTCAAATCAAATTATCCATGTAGAAACATGCGCATTGTTTTTCCCTCATTAGGATCTCAATAATAAAAGGGACCAATCCTTTCATAACTGTTGTACTTCTTACCAGAGCCTTGGAACAGCTAATTTCTAAAGATTAGGAACCAAATTAGGACCACTTTCCATATTTCCAAGACACTTTCTAGAACCATTGGGCCTAGTCATTCCTAGCCTTAGTTCAAGAATGGGCCCTTTAACTTAATTTATTTCTTTCTTTTTTTAATTTGAGGAACTACTAGTTCTAGTTCCCAATTACATGGAACTGCCACTGGCCCATGTTAATAGCTTGATTAGGACATGACTCAATGCCTAATCGCTATAAAATTATGTAGAGGAGAATAAAATAACAGTTTCTTTGGGCCTTATGACAAGCAAGGGTTAGTGTCCTGCAAAGAGAAGAACTTATGAGATGTGATATAACACCCCTAATTACCCAAACCTACTGGAAAAATAAAAAAGAATGCATATAATTTCCTTAACTCCTATATACATTATTAGCTCGATCAATAAGGTAACTAAAAATAGATTAAGAGGAAACAAAGGTTAGCCAACCATATCTCCATGGATGTTTTGTTTGTCTTATTGCATCTAGTCATCTAATGCCTCTTCAGGATTCTACTAATTGATTTCCTGGCTTAACTTACTTAATGGTGCAGGATAAGAAAACTCACCACTGCACCAATTCTCCTTGTATTACAATACCACTGAATGAGTCAACGTAGATGGATTCACACCTATATAATAGCAGAACATAGCAAGAGAAATGATATGGAATAGACTATAGGAGACAAACCAAAGTCAAAAGGAGCAAAGAGCAAAAAGCATCATCAAGAGAAAATGTAAAAAATTTAAACAAATATATATTCAGACATCATATATCTGATTCACTAAATCAGCAATTTTAATAGGAAATCTTCAATATTTTGCAATCTTAGTTTTGTATGCAGAAGCAAGCTAGTTGCCTCTTACACTCGTCATGAGCTTAAACATTCAATTTTATAAAAATGATAGGTATCATTCGTTTGAAAGCATCAACCTTGAATGACAAGTAAATGAGAGTTTTTATCTCATCTACAATCCTTGTAAGAGAACAACAAGGAAATAGGATAAGCAAAGTACCACATTGGGTTAGAAAAGCAGTCATCAAACTATTAGGTGTAAGACTACATTGAAGTAGAGAAGGACATAGGCAAGGCTTGCTAGAAGAACTAGCTACTACATGTACTCCTTCCAACCAAGCTTGATAACTTCCAAACCTACATCAAATAGTTACTTAATTTAAGGAACTAAAACATTAACAAAGCATTATGTAGCATAAAACTTATGCAACTTTACCTATATTGTCAACTTCTGGCATAGGTTTATCTAGACACGTGTTAAAACAATTCAATAAACATTTAGATGGTCAAGAACGCGATGGAAAGCTTATTAGTTAACCATGTAAGAAGACTGGAGATGGACATAAGCATCCATGAGTATACAACTTAACTTGTAAACAAAATGACCACAAGTAACTACAACAAAATATTACCACGACAAGCACTGAGCATGTCATCAAATTAGATGCAAACTTCAAGCAGGTAATTGGGTCATACTTGGAGAGAAGAATTCCAAATACTAATGCCTTAGCTATCTGTCATTAATTTTATCATAAACAAGAAGATCAGTGTTGCATTAGAGAAATCTAATTGATAGAAATGATTTAATGTGAGTTCTGACCAATTGAAAACAAAAATGAATTGCATCATCAAAAATAGTATTGAAACTTTATTCTTTTTTCCTTACCGTTAAACCAAAAAAAAAAAAATCTTTTCTCCATTGTCATATTGATATTTATAAATTAAATATTTGCATTGTTTTACAAGTCAAAAAAGGACCATAAATCAAAGCTTACCTCACAAAAAAGGTCGATTCGATTAATAATAGCATTTGCTTGAGCAAGTGCAATCCATTTATTTAATCCTGCTATCTAAACAAATAACATTAGAATATCACAACTCCACTAAAGAAGGTTCCTACTTTTGAAGAATTTTCACAAAAAATAGGCTAGGATAGAAAAGCTATACTAGCACGATCCAATTACGTTCCATGGAAACTCCTAGTGTTACACCACAGTCTCTCAACAACACCAGCTAACACAAGCACAATGAACCAAGGGCGAATGAGGACAAATGATGCAAAATTATAAGGAACATAATGGGCACGAATTATCATTGCTGCTGACAACAATTGCATTGTTACCTGTGAACAACTATATAATATTAGAGAACATAAATTTCCCAAAAAAATATTTGAGAACATAATTTGGAAGCTTCTACTTGTCATTATAATTTAATTTTATTTCCACCTTTCTCTACTTTGGCATGAACCAATTACTTGAAATGTGTTCAAAACATTGTACAATGGCACTCTTGGAAATCGATCCATTAGTTTTCCAACCAAAGGTCCTCTAGCAATTATAGCAAGTTGTTTAGTCCAAACAATCCAAAAAAACATTTAGCTTCATATATGATAAATCTCTTCAAGAACATTAAACAATTCTCTTTTTCTTTTCTTTGTGTTGATTCTTTTAAACTTTGCTACCTTGGCAAAGAAACCCATTGCAGCAACAGGTAGAAGGCTTGAGTGAAGCAATGCAATGGCAAATGGCCAAGCAAAATTCCATAACAGTTCCACTAAATTTCTAGCCAGGCAACTAGCATATAAGATTATACTAGAAAATATCTCAGTTAGGGAAGAATTCCAAACAACATTTTCACAATAGATAATTAGTCAACAAAGTAAAACAGGATTAATAGGGACACACAATTCCATCAATATGAATAACTTTCCTAATAAGAAGTCACATTGTGTTGCTTATGAAATAAATGAACATGACATACTTTCCTGTAAAGAAATATAACTAAATCAATGACTATAAGGATCAGACTTTGTTTAGATAAAATTTACACTACTGAGAACCTTGCATGCGAACAAATAAGTTAAATGAGATATTTTAAGATCATTATTTCACATCCTTACAATACAAACTTCACGGGTTGGAGTAGTTGCAAGGGCATTTTGCTCTTCCTCTAATAGAACCTACAAAAGATGGAGAGAAACCATTTCAATTCCATAAGGAGACATAAATGAGAGGAAAAAAATGATTAATAGAGAGTTTTCACAGTTTTAAGGAAGCTCACTGGCAAAATTGACAACAGATTATCTATGTAAGCATCTTCAGTTAGTAAACTCGAGGAATCAAACTCGAGAACATCAAATGTGATATGATTATTAAGAAATGTACAACTAGATTCTACATCTGAAATTTCCTCTTAAACGTCGTCCTCTATAGCAACATGACCCACTTGTACCACTGTATTTGTCATGGAACACCTTGAATTCAATTTCTAAAACCTATAAATGAAAAAAAGTAACAAGGGCAAAAAATTGACAGTTATTAAATAAGACATTCATAATTCATAAACTAGAATACCCTCTCCACAAAATAACAAAGCAAATCAACCCTCTAATGACTAAAATTCAAGTGCATGGATTCATCTAACCAAAACTCTGGCTTAAGAAAACTAAAATCTTTATCCAGAGTTTTTTTTTCTTTACTTTGTCATGAAACCCCAAAAAGTAGACTTTCCAACTTTTTGCTATGCTAGTGTTCTTTGAACAAGAACATATGGAGAACTCCAAATGAACCAATTTATAAATAAGCTTTCTAACATCTACATTGCTACTTAACATATATTATACTAATATCTATGTAGAACAAGATGAAAGACTATTACTGTGAGCACACCCAATCCATGAAGTGAACCAAAACTTCTTTGATTCATTCGGTCCATTATATAGAACATTTTTCAAGCAATTCACTTGCTTTATTCATTACCAAGTGCAAACTTCACCACAATAGCCCTAACTCCATACTTAGAAATTCTAGCAAATGAAACCACTATGATAGAAATCAGCAAAATGATTTTCTTTCTAAAAATAGAATAACAATTGTCCTTTATTCTGTACCCCTTTTAAAAGGTAACTTTAAAAGCATACCTGACACCAAATCATGGCCACTGCCATCACCCTTTAACATAACATGAAACCAGTCATCACTACATATTACCACAACCACTTCCAATTCCCACCATAATATACTCTACACACCAACCATTTTTAATGAGTTAAAATCAAGCGCTATGACTACTAATTTTTTGCAATCAAATTCTAAAACTTATTTGATGACGCTCAATTAGCTTCATAGATAACCAGAACCAATGTGATTGGAAAAAAAATCATAAGTTTCAAGTTAGCCGGCCAGTTACAGCCGTAACCTTCTGTTAAAACCAAAGCATACCTTTGGAAAGTCAAAGGTGGTGAACTAACATTCAACCATTAGCAAGAAGCGAAGCAATGGTGTATTAGAGACGAATTTGATGGAGAACAACAAACTTTGCGAAGTGAGATTGGGTTTGTAGCACTGGATAAAATCGACATGGTTGGTTTTGATTTTTCAACAATTTCAACTTCAAGTAGTGCCTAAACTTGAACAACCACCCACCATTCAAATTTTCCACACAACTCATGCAGACCTTAGGATTTTAAATACACACTTCGAAAATTGAAATGGGTTGAATTAAAACTCAATTTCATTAGCAAAGTTTCAACCTTTATCATGTAAAAAAATGAAATGAACGAATGTATGAAAGTAAAAAAGGTCTAGTGTTTATTTTTTTTAGAAATTTTGGGACTTTGAGGAGGTTTCTATGATTCAGAGGTAAGTAGGTTTAGGATTTTATTGTATGGAGATATATAATGCAAGGGTTAAGAGTCTTATCTTGTGGGGAGTGTGTTGTGCATGTCATGACTATAATAGAGAGTCTAGCTTGTCAGAGGACACTTCAATGGTGACAAGAGAGAATAAGTGTGTTGCCTTTTTTTTTTTTCATTTTAAATTGAAGATGCATATACATTTGGTTCATGTGTATATGTTTGAAAGCTTTTATACCTTTAATTTTTAAGAAAAGTTTTTTTAAGGCTCTTAGATGGTTATTTTTTATCTTTGATTTTATGTATTTTTTATTTTTTACAAATTCATTTAAAGACAAAATAGTGCATTAAGGTCTAAAAACATGTTTTGCAATACTATATGTTATTTAAGGTTCAGTTTTAAAAATAAGAAAGCCAAATAAAGGTACAATTATAATGTAAACTTCCTTTCAAATAAATTTTGTTTTATTTAATTTTGAGATTCTTGTATTTTATTTTTGTTTCCGGGATACTTGCAATTTGCTAAGTTGTTTTGCAAAGGTTCAGTTCAGTGGATAGGCATCAGGCAGCAAGCGGCAGATTTTCCAAAGGTTACAAAAGTTTTGACTACCTATATTCAAAATATATTACGTTTTAATATTTATGAAATTATAGTCACTAATAAAGTAGAGTTGCAACGTCTTAAAATATAAAGCTTTCATAACGATAACAATATCAGAATTTTACTCAAAAAACAATCTACTATCTAGATTCTAAATCTATTAAATGTAACAATTCATTTAAAGTTTACATATTGGTAATACTACTTCGTAAATTACCTTGCAGCCATTTCACTTCTGTAAGATCACAATGCAAACACATAATTAGCAAGTGACTAAATTCCAACAAGATGAACAAGTTAACACCACGTATTGCCACATGAAAAGTTAGAGTAATGCTTTTCCACAACTCAAAAACTTTCCTTTCACTTCCTTTCTCCTCTTTTTCTCCAATCTTCTTTACCTACATTTACATGGTTTGGTTTCGTTTCGTTTCCACATCTATGTGTTGGTGAAGAACATACTAGGCTGCTTAGCGTACATGGTTTTTTGCTAAAGAATATGAACAATGATGTTTTTCATGTTTACATGCCAGCAAAGACGAACAAGATTTGTTCTCTGGGTAATCAGATTTGCAATGGAAAGATAAAAGATATTCATAATGGATCTTAAACTAGAAAGGCCTCTTCCAAGCATTGTGACAAGATACACTCACAAAGAGAACCACGTCTACTTTTAGGACACGTGAAATCAAAAGGGCAAACAACGATTCTAATAGTTATGAGAAAAAGTAAGCCATAAACTAACTAATAAGGCATAAAGAGAAAATGTTCAGTCCTACTATATAAATTGGGATTACAACATGGGCTTAAATTTTAAGTAATTTTTATAACATTACCCACTAATTAAATGGACTAAATATTTAGCAAGGATATGGATTGAAACAAAATTTAAATGGTTATCGACTTTAAAGGTGGCATCTTCCGAAAATCAACTAAAATAATGTTATTTTTAAAAAATAATCACAAAATAAAGTATTTAATAAAATAATTCATAAAATAGGTAATAAAATATGTGAATCTGAAATACACATTTAACTAAGACGAAATTGGCTCAACTAAAGGCACTTATTTGGAATAAGCCTTCAGTATAAAGCCCCGAGATGCGTTTCAGATACACACCTTCAATATAAATTATAAAAAAAAATTAATAAATTTATAATTTATAATTTTTTTATTATTCTTATGGAAACTTTTTAATATTTTTCAAAAAAAAATATTTGAGAAAATTTATCATTAAAAATTTATGATTATAAAAAAAATTAGAAATAATTGTTAAAGAATATATATATATATATAATATATATATATATAAATAGAAACAAATAATTTATTAAAAAATGTTAATAAATTAAAAATTTTCAAAATAGTAATTTACATGAATTGCAAATGTAGATGAGTGACGTCCTTCATGCTACATTAAAATAAATTGATCAAATGGTCCAAGATCCATCTAATTTGCACAACAAAAACAAAAAATATTAACATTATACATATAACAATTCAACATAATAAGTGTATAAGGTTAAGGCAATGACTTAATTAATCATGTGTTTGACGATTTACCGTTTACCATTATCGTGTCAATGAGAGCACGTTCTTCTATTGTGCCCTTTCCCTAAACAAAGTCTACATATGATTCTATCCGGACACTCCTTAATATCTATCTTCATATGATATCTTTTTCACCTCAATTTCCACTTTTTTCCATGCAAAATTTCCTCTTGAATGAAGTAACATGAAGTCTACTAGCTCTTAATCAAGCTCATCGCTTATGGGAAGGAAGTAGGTCTTATATGTGAGCTCTTGGAAGGTCTCCTCTTTCTCTATGCAAGTTTTCCTCTTAAATGGAGTAACGAGAAGTCTACCGACTACTAATTGAGCTTGTCACCTTACTAGGAAGTGAGTCTTATATGTGAGTTCTTAGTGGGTCTACTTCTATCAATCTGGTATAGTTGCCGACATATCGAGCCTAATAGAAGCAGCTACTACATATGCGTGTGAGTATAAGATTTGGTATATTTGCCATTTATGACAAATGCATGTGCAGTGAAAAAAGTCAATAGTGTGTATCCGCCTTCCTCCCCTCACCCAGCTAGCTACATAACGACTATCAATAAGCACTTTGAAAATTCTTTCCTACCTACTATAGTCGATGACCCTACAGTTACTAGCTTATGAACTCCATCTATTTATCATTTCGATGGCATATTTGATGAATACTTTATTCTTCGCCATATTCTTAAACACATTGGATTGCTTGTTGACAAAGTAACCCATGTAAATGCAACTATAAAAAGCCTTCTTAACCAAAGTAGCTACCAATAACCCCTAAGCTCCTTTTAAGACAAAATTGTAACTTTCCACAATATTCAAGGTCATATATCTAAAGCGATAATAGCTATCATAGGTTAAAATCCACCTCTCCACTAACACATCATCAAACCATATCGGGGCATCAAGCTTAATTATCCTCACTTACTCCATTAAATAGTTTAGTTTTCGAACTTGTGCCTATATCCTTGCATAGGTGACTAACTTACATTGCATATTTTTGTGTACTTAATTGAAGTTGCTCGCAATATGTTGTATACAAAACCACTATACTGTAAAGGGAGAGCGCCATCTGGTGGCTCACTCATCGACTGGTAACTTGATGTTAGGGTGTCTATTCAAAATGAGGCAAATGATTCCATGACCTTTACGGTTGCCAACAACATGTTCTCTTAATTTTCTTAAAAACGAACCCTATGTTTTAGCTGACTTATCATCTAAGAGAGCAAATACCAGTGGAAGTATATGGTTGTTTCCATCAACACCATAAGCAATCAACAACTTGTGAGTGTACTTTCCATATAGAAAAGTGCCATTAATAGTAACAATAGGTCTAAGCAATTTTTATGTTACAATGTAAAGCTCGAACACCTAAAAAACCTACTTAAGAGTAGAAACCCCAAGGATATTCAATCTTCTCTACACCTAATCAACTCGTGTTCCAAGATTGGCGTTTTTTTTATCGCATTTAGAAGCTTAAAGAGCTCATTATAAAACATCTTCCAATTCCCATATACATGCTCAATAGCCATTTTCTTGCCCTCCCAAACCTGTCTCCTCACTATCTTGTAACCAAATTTCTATTTAACAATAGAAGTGAGTTCGACAACCTTTATGTCATGATTGTCTCTAACAAGATTAACAAACCGACTTATAAGAAGATTGTAATCTAATTGTAGGTGATCATGACTTATCATCGAATTGATACATGTGTGTGGATGCTCATATTTGGTAATTATAAACAACCCCTATAACTTTTTCTTATAGGCCTGAAGCCTCTACTTACAATCATCATCTCTTTTTGAATAATAAGTTAACCAAAGTGATGTATTAGATTCTACAATAAAGAAATTATAATGGTTTTTCACATGGTAAGCCTTAACTGCTTAAATAATATTTGCTTTTGTCTTGAATATTATGACCTTATTGAACTTGTCACTACTGTTTGAATCACTGCATATCACAATTTTCTCCTACTTGACATAGATGTAACCATCATTACCGCCAACATTATAGATGAGAAAAAGATCTCTAATTGCCATATAAGGTGGTTCAGCCTGCCCTGGCTGATATATTTCTTGTGTAGAGTGCCTTGTCGCGATTGGATAATCCCCTTCAACCATATCATCTTCTTCGTTTTCATTTTTCTCATCTCCCTCCTCAAAACTTTCCTCATTATTAGAACTTTTCCACCTAACACCCATTCCCGCATCAATGTCCATTGCAATTTTCGCCCCTAAATTCACTATGTAAGGATCATGTGTGACTGGTGGTTGTAATACTAAAGTAACTACTATGTCCATTTTAGCTTTATTATTCAATGATGCCTCCTCCATTGGGGTTGGAATTAGATGTGTGCAAATGGGTTAAACAGGCCAACTTAGCTTATGGGTTAAACGGACCCAAATTTGCTAGCCCAGCTTAACTCGTGTGGGTTAGTGGGTTAAACAGGCCAACCCACTAACCCTACCTATTTAACCCACTTTTACCATTTGATGGGTTAAACAGGCCAACCTACTCTTCCAACTTGTTTAACCCACCTTTACAGCCCATTTAATCTACTTACAAGGGATGAGATGATTCGCCGGCGAGGAGATGGACAATCGAAGATCAGACGATTATGATAGTGAGCAAGGTGCGAGGAGACAGATGAGGGACGCAGACGACCAAATGAAGAGAGTGAGGAGAAGGACAAAGACAATCACATGATTGCGAGCAAGAAGGGATGATAAGAAGACGACAACGACAAACTGGACGATCGGTACTGGACGACGAGAGCGGATGAGTAGTCTGCGATTATGATTTGCAACTGCGAAGGGCAACTATCGAGATTTGCTACTATAGTACTGTGTGCCGACTGTTGTTCCTTTCGTTTTACTTAAGGTTAGGGTTAGTAGATCTGCGATTGCATGTGAAGTGGTTGTGGCCTAAGGTGTAAAAAACGAAAACTTCCTGCTGTTAAGTGTGTTGTTCCTTCTGTTTTGCTTAGGGTTAAGGTTAGTAGATTTGTGGAGTGCACATTGCGTGAATTGCAATGCGGTTGTGGCTTGGGGTGTAAAGAACCAAAACTTGCTGCTATCATGCTGTATGCCATTAATCTGATTCCTGTTTTTTTTTTTAGGCATGCAAGTTAACTCGCTTTAACTCATAGGTTAAACGAGCCGCTTGCTTTTTAAACGGGTTAATTTTTTTTACCTTAACTTGTTTTTAAAACAAGTTAAATAGGTTAGCTTGCGGGCCTTAACCCACTTACACACCTCTAATTGGAACATATGCTCCAAACATCGACAACTCAGTCGAAATCTCTTCTCTACTAGGTGAGGAATGCGTTTACCTATTTTTTTTGGACTGTTTGTTGTTTGGAGGGATCCCCCAATTCTTTAGAAATTATAATATATAACTGTTATATGTCATGCTTTCCAAATGACTCGACCATTTCAATTAGATTTTCCACATCATCATCGTTTCTAATTACCATTAAGGTGTAAGATGCATTGCTCCAATGGAAAACCGAATGTCTATGATTTATCTCAACCTCCACTTTAGTTGGATCGACTCTAATACTTTAACATATTTTATATAAGAATTCAATGTAGTCCATATCCTTCTTCATTTTCAACTTCTTAACCGGATTCTTCTCATACTATAGCCCCCAATTACCGCTTATAATATTTCTAAACGCATAGATAAGCAATTTGACATAGTATACATTGTTATTCTATCCGCAATATGGATAAATAGTCAACTAATCTACAAAAACAGTTAATATCGATTGTTTAATCTCGACAATACATAACAATGATCATTTTCTTGCTATATAACAAAAAAAATACATTTTAAATTTTTTAAAAATTGTAAAGTTAATTTTTTAAAGACTATTTAACTATAAATATTTTTTATAACAATATAAATAATAAACTAAAGTTTTACATTTAAAATTAACATGAATTTTTTTGTCAGCATAATATTAATTTTCTTCTCATGGTAATGAAAAAAATTAAATACCGCATATTACATATTACAAGATTTACATAAATCATGTCTAGCACATTACAAACTAACAACAAGTAATAGTATTTTTTTTTAAATTCCAAAAATCACAATAAAATTTTTGTGAAATGGTGAAAATTAATATAATAAGAAAAAAAATTCGATATTTGGTGAAAAATATATACCAAAATGTTATTTAATCGAGTTTTTTTTTTTTTTGAGAAAATGGGATGATATTAGCGAGCTTGAGCTTGTTCAACTCCTCAACTTTTTGTAGATTCACAAGCTTTTCTTCTTCCTACGTAAGATAGAAAAACAAAGGGAGCAAAAGAGTTTGTGGGAACAAAACCAAAAATGAATGTATTATATTTCTACATTTGTGTTATTATATTGAAGTATCGTAATATTTGTGACTATGTAAAAATAGGTTTATAGGATGCTTTTATAAGTTTACATGCTCATTCATTACTTATTTTTTTGAATAATTTTATTAAGTATTCTATTTCATGATTATTTTTTAAAAAATTATTTTAATGAATTTCTTTGACACTTTCTCTCGATAATCACAAAATTAAACTTAAGGAAGTACTAACAAAATTCTTAAGAAGTTCCACGATATATATATATATATATATTAATAGACCACATTAACAAACAAATTTAATCTGATCAATAATATGTGGCAATACACGAAAAGGGCAGTAATAGCATACTCCGAATCATAAGAGAATGATAAATAATAAGCCCATGGAAGTTGGAATTTTTTTTCTTACATTTATCCATAGACTTTTATTTGTTTTTGTTAATCAACATTGTATCGTGTGATTTTTACTTGGAAATTGAAGAAAGTTTGTATTTATCAATGCTTTCTATTGCTTTTTAATATTAATTGGACTATCCATTATTATGTGTTGTAAGATTTGATTGGTTTTAGAGAAAAAAGATAAGGAAGAGAAAAAGAAGAAGAAGAAGAGGGAAAGATTTTGAATTGTCGAAAAAACTTCACCAATTTTCCACGTAATGCTAACATAAAGTCCGCTCCATCACTTTGCTGGCGTTTAATGACGCTTTAGATACGTGTTGTGCTGAGTTGGACTGCAGCGTCAACCGATCAAACGGCTCTTCGATTCACAGATAGTAATGCTAAAGTTTAGATAAGAAATTGGTTTTGTCAACAAAATTTATGTAGTGTTTTCAAAATTATCCTTTTAAAGTTTTATATAAAATAAAAGCTTAAACTTTAAACTCTTATTCAATTAAACATCTAAACTATTTGAATATCAATTAGCCAACGGAGCTTTCAATTGCCAACTCTCGTACCGTCCCTAACTCCATTAGTTTTTGTCTACCATGCTAATTTTCATATGTCACTTGTGATGTCAAAATAAATCCCAAATATCACTTAAGTATATTAAACATTATATATACCATGTAGAGCTGACTTAGGTGTTGCATAGCCTAAATATAAATAAATAAGTAAATAAGTAAAACACATCATCTTATCAAAACATTATTATAATTAAGATTAAAAAAAAAGTAAATTAAACAATTTTTTTTAAAAAAAGGAATCTATTTATATCATCAAGAAGACATACGTCTGTTCTTCATCAATGTGCAGGAGACACATTATCAAGAAATTAATAAAATAAATAAATTTATTCATATTATCAAGAATCCACACATCTGTTCATATATACTTTTATGCATATCATCAACGAATAAAAAAAAATCAATAATGTTCATATCATCAAGAACTATATCTATTCTTCTTTTTTAATGTGTAAAAGACATAACATAAAAAAATATACCACAAAATAAAATCAAATTACATTAGATGGATGATATGAACTCACAAAATGATTTCAAAAAGATTGAATCATTTTTAAGATAGAAGAATTTATAGAGTCTAAAAACCTACCTTAGATTTAATAAATCCATCTCCAAAACTTCTACCTTTATTTAAGTTGCTTGGTTGAGTGATTTTGAATGATATAATTGAGTATGGATTCTTTTAAATTATTTAGCTTGTCAGCCTTCCTTCACCTTGCTAGCTTTTTTTTTTTTTTCAGCTTTGCTAAGAGGTGCCCTATAACTCAATTGAGCTATATATGGCAAGTTTATTTGCCTTTTATACAAATATAATCATAATAATTATATAAAGATGATTAATTATTGAGATTTCTTAATTTTTAAAATACTTTATGATATTATTATAATATTTTTTTTATAATCTCAACCATTAATTATATATAGTGGTATCTAAAAGAGAGAATTAATAAAAATTAAAAGAATGGGAATGGAATCATCTAAATCCGATTTCCCAATAATTTCTTTAGAGAACATCCGCTCCTAAGGAACTTCCCTCCTTATAGCATATCATTTGATATCTGATAATTTAGGGGAAAAAATGATGAGATATGACAATTATGGTAGCAAATTAAATGAAAAATAAAACATTTAATAACAAGAGGATACATGTTTAATAAAAGCTGATAGTTCATATCGTAATAAGAACAATCATTTGATAAAATAATCGATACGACATAATCATTTGATTTTGAGCACTGAAACTGAACTTGTCTCACTTGATGTTGTCTGTGAGTGGATGCTGGGCAAACCATCTATCTTGGTCAATGAATGAATCTCTTGAATATTGCTTCAACTCCTCTTTAGGGAGAGTTTTCCTCCATGGAACTCTCTTAGATTGGTCACCGCCTTTTCCCTTGCATTTGTACTCGCTATACGTGAAATTACCCCTACAATAATATTCATTCCAAAATAAACAAAAGTCATGCATCGATTAATTATTTATTCCATTTAAAGTTCATATTGAAGTTATATCTTGAGCTAATACGATCTAAAGTTTTAAGATGGCACATTTAGATTGGTAGAGCCATTTTAGGTTATATTTGTTTCACGAAAAATATTTTTTATTATAATTGTTTTCAATATTTATTGTAATTATGGTTTTTAAATTATTAAATATTATCACCGTAAATTTAAGATACTGAAGACTTCAGCAGTTGGAGTGATAAATGACGATTATAACGGCCAAATACTCATGGTGGTGCTTAATAACTATGGAAAATGCTAATATGAGAAATAAGAGGAAAATAAACCTTTTTTTAATGATTTTTTTATTTTCTATTAATAATTTTGATAACGATTAACTATTACCATTGGACATCGACAACCATATTTACCTTACACAAGTACTTACCATTAAAAACCATCGATAATTTCAACATCTTAAGATTGTTAGGAAAAAAATTTACAATTCTAAAAATTCATTAAAAAAAAAAACCTTTTTTGTCGCAAAACAAATATATAATTTCTCATACGCTTTTAGAATTTAAGTATAGATGAAACTCATATATAGGTAAGAATTTTCGACTTAGAAAGGTAGCTGGAAGTGAACTTACTCCTTTCCCTTATAGTGCCAAGCATACCATCCTGGACTTGCCACAGCAGCAGACATTCGTGTTCCTTTGAAAATAACTCTTGAATAAGGACCATATGCTCTTCCTAGATAAATTTGACCGCCTTCCCCATGAATTTCTCCACCATCAAATACAAATCCACTCGGATCACTCGGTGATTCTCGACCTTGAGCTGTCACATAAGCCAATCTGAGATTATAAGGCGGTATTCCGACGGTCGTATTCATCGTACAACGCTGCCAAGGAGCATATATATATATATATATATATATATATATCAATTAGATTTTAGCTGAAAAATTAACACTAGTCATCGAATCATTCATAGATTTAGGGTTTGTTTCTTCTGGGGAAACATTTCCGTTTTTTCTTTTTTTGAAAAAAAAAATCTTGTTATAATCATCAATTAAAAGTCGAGATTAAGATCGCATTTAATTGATTACCATTATAGAAGTTGATAATAGAAGATGAGACGGATGCTTTTTATTTTGAAAAAAAGAAATCATATTCCTTAGCATTTTCAGTTATTGCTAACATAACCATAAAAATTATTCATTACCATCACCTTCTATTATCACTTATAGTTACAAACCATTATTAGTATTTATAACTTTTCAGGATTAATACTGTAATATATCTAACACAAAGTTAAGAATATCGAGCAAAGTTTATAAAATATTTCCCCACGAAAGAAATACACCCTAAACAGCAATTGAAAACACACATACTGGTTATAACACAACCTTATAAATGGATTGACCAGAGCCATAAATATAGTCCACAACCCCTTCAATGTAGCAAGAATAGAACTAGTGTCGCCCTTTAGCATCCCATAACGTGTCTTGGACTCCGAGAAAACTACAGTTGATGAAGACGGCTTTGTCCCCTAGAACCTTCGCAGCCACTGCTTGCACTACGTTGCCCGAGGCGGGCCACTCACGGTTGTAGGAATTCTGAGAGATCAAGTAGGAACAAATTCATAAGCCTTCTAGGCCTGTTGTCATGGTGGATGGGGACAGCACACCATGTTTTTGTCATTTATTTCTAGTCTCATAGCATGGCCTAAAAGCAAATACATTTACTGATTTACTGATTTCTTTAGATATGTCATACAAAAATTATACCTACAAAAAAGCTAACCATAAAACCTAGAGAGCCAAATCCTTATAAGCCACATATAGAAGTCCCTTGTTTTTTTTACTGTCAAATGAGAAATATGAACAGTCTGCTATTTAATATGATTAGTGATGGATAAAAATCAATAAAAATGCTGATGGAGATACAAGAGACACGGGACACACGACTTGTCACACGACCGTGTAGTGATTAGAAGAAACTCATAGAAACATACACGGCCTCTACTTACGGGCTGAAACACGGCCGTGTATTCGGCCAGAATATTCCACAGAGACATACACGGTTTCCATACACGATCGTGTATTACAGCCGTGTATTCGATCAGGGTACCCCATAGAAGCATGCACGGCTTCCATACACGGCCAGGACATGGCCGTGTATTCGATTAGGAACATTCACAGAATCATACACGGCTTAGAGACACGGCCGTGTATTCGACCGTGTATTATGCTCGTCGCATGTCCAGAAACATACACGGCCTGGAGGCACGGCCGTGTATACGACAGGTTATAGACGTGTATTTTATTATTTCTTTTCACGTGTACGCTTAGATTTTTCCCTTTTAGATATTTTACGGGGAAGTATAAATACTCTTTTGTCAGATAGACTAGGGTTACGTCTTATTATTGTTTTTCAAATACATCTCGTGAGAGAATTTCACCATTTTTCGGGTTGTGCGCAACAAGATTTGCATCAAAGAGTCTTTCTTTGTTGTGTGAAACCAATCCACATTCGGGTTTGTTTCGTTACGCTTTCCTCACTGCGTTAGTTGGTATCAGAGCAAGGCAATTTCCTACGGAGATGTCGACTAACGGTGGTGTTGATGGCGGTGGTGTTCTCGACCTTGATTGAGATGCGGAAGTCCAAGGAGTCAATCAATGGGCTTCGAGGGCAGTGATTGAAGCCATGGAGTAGAGGCTTGGGAGTGTAGAGCAACGCTTGGAGGATCTGGTGGCGCGGTTCGACGCCATGGTGATGGACCACAACGGTCACAAGGGTGTTGTTGAGAATCGACCGGGGGTAGCAGTTGCTCGCGGTGGCCTTATCAATGACTTTGTTGCTAGAAACCAATAGAACCAGAGAATTGACGGAAGCTCTTCTGAGGAAGAGGATGGAATTTTGCAGAGGAGGGAACAACCACCGCGAAGGGGTGGTGTTGTTGGTGGCGGAAGATTTCGTGGAATTGATGACCGGAATGAACCAGCATATGGTGGTGGATATCGACGTAATCACCAAGGGTTCGACCATGCTGAAGGCGGAGACTTCCGTCTTAAGGTAGACATCCTTTCTTTTAATGGTAATTTGAATGTAGAAGGGTTTTTAGATTGGCTGGCGGAGGTCGATAGGTTCTTTGACTATATGGAAATTCCTGAGGATAGAAGGGTGAGAATGGTTGCTTGTAGATTGAAAGGAGGGGCGTCTGCATGGTGGGATCGATTGCAGCACCGTAGGCAAAGGGAAGGGCGGCAACCTATTAGGTCATGGTACCGTATGAGAAATCTGCTGCAGCGGGATTTCTTGCCACCCGATTACGAGTAAATTCTCTTCCAACAGTATCAGCGCTGCCGACAAGGGCAGAGGACGGTACATGAATACACGGCGGAGTTTATTAGGCTAGCGGAGAGAAATGATTTAAGGGAGACTGAGGGTCAACAGGTGGCACGGTTTGTAGACGGGTTAAAGCCTCAGATAAGAGATAAAATAGGGGTGACGGTGTTCCGAACCGTGAATGAAGCCAAGAGCCAAGAACTTGGCTCTCCGGGCGGAAATGATGATACAAGAACAGAGCGTAAGGTTTGGAGGAAGTAAAAGGAATTACACTTACGAAAGTCCTGGTAATAATAGTAGGGCGACTGGTGAGAGACTTAGAGGAGTGGTTGAGAAACCAACGGGGATTATGGACAGGAAAGAAGACAAGGCGGAAGGGAAGAGACCGGTGGAGAATAGAGACACCCTAAAGCAAAACAATCCATATGTCAGGCCGATATTGGGAAAGTGTTATAGATATAATCAGCCGGGACATCGATCAAATGAGTGCCCAAATCGACGTACTGTAAACATTGTCGAGAGGGAAGAGGAGGAAGAAGTGTGTTGTGAGCCAAATGGTGATGAAGAGTACTATGAGGAGGTTAACGAAGTGGTGGAGCCTAATTACGTAATTAGGAGGATGATGCTAGCACCGAAGCAAGAGGATAGTTCACAACGACACCAATTGTTTCACACTAGCTGCACGATTGGTGGGAGAGTGTTTGACTTGATTATCGACAGTGGGAGCTGTGAGAACATCATCGGGAAGGAGGTCGTGAGGAAGCTCCAATTACCTACAGAGAAACATCCGAGTCTGTACACCATCGGATGGATTAAGGCGGCAGAGCGAATAGAGGTGAAGGAGAGGTGTAGAGTTCCTTTCTCGATTGGCAAATATCGAGATGAAGTGTACTGCGACATCGTCGATATGGACGCTTGTCACTTATTGTTCGGGCGGCCTTGGCAATTTGATATAGATGCCCAACATGCCGGGAAGGAGAACAAGTATAGGTTGGAGAAGGAGGGGGTGAAGTATACACTATTGCCACTATCGGATAAACGACCCAAAATCCAGAAGGTGGAAGGAAAATCTTTTCTTACGATCACCCAATCGGAAAGAGAGATGACTGAAGACATCAAGGAGTCCCGCTTGATGCATGCCTTAGTAGTGAAAAATGCGGGAGAAGACATGATTAACGTAGAGATCCCGGAAGAAGTGAAGGAATTACTAGAGGAATTCAGAGAAGTAGTTCCTGAAGACTTACTGGAGGGGTTACCTCCATTGCGAGACATCCAGCATCACATCGACTTGGTGCTTGGAGCTAGTCTCCCAAACCTCCCGCATTACAGGATGAGTCCCAAGGAAGCCGGGGTTCTACAGGAGAAGGTCCAAGAGCTTTTGGACAAAGGGTTTATCCGGGACAGCTTAAGTCCGTGCGCGGTTCCAGCCTTGTTAACCCCCAAGAAAGATGGGAGCTAGAGGATGTGTGTTGATAGTCGAGCTATCAATAAGATTACCATAGGGTATAAATTCCCTATACCACGCATCGAGGATATGTTGGATCGTTTGGGTGGCGCTACTATCTTCTCCAAGGTAGACTTGCGGAGTGGGTACCACCAGATTTGGATCCGTCCTGGAGACGAATGGAAGACGACGTTTAAGACCAAGGAGGGGCTGTAATAAGTGGCTAGTGATGCCATTTGGGTTGAGTAACGCACGAGCACCTTCATGAGGGTAATGAATCAGGTATTGAAACCTTTCAATGGTCGTTTCCTTGTAGTGTACTTTGACGATATTCTAATATTTAGTAAATCCGAGGAAGAACATTTGGAGCATCTAAAGTGTGTGTTATCTGCACTAAAGGTGAACAAGCTGTTCGCTAATCTTAAAAAGTGTACGTTTATGTCAAGGTGACTGTTGTTCTTGGGTTTGTGGTTAGTAGTGAAGGAGTGATGGTGGATAATGAGAAGGTGAAGGCGATTAGAGAATGGCCTGTTGCTAGAACTGTTACAGAATTGAGAAGTTTCCTCGGCCTAGCTAGTTTCTACAGAAGATTCATTAGGCATTTTAGTACTGTTGCTGCCCCCCTGACTGAATGCTTGAAGAAGGGAAAGTTCCTATGGGGCGAAGAATCTGAATCGAGCTTCATGAACTTGAAACAGAGACTGTGCAGCGCTCCTGTACTAGCGCTACCGGACTTTGAGAAATTGTTCGAAGTGGATTGCGATGCCAGTGGGGTTGGAGTTGGTGCAGTACTATCACAAGAGAGAAGACCAATAGCCTTTTACCTTCGAAAAGAGCGTTTCCCTGTAGGTAAATATGGGAAACTTCAACCTAAGAAGTACGAACCATATGAAGTTGTGCATAAGATAAACGACAATGCATATGTCGTACAACTCCCGGAAGATATGAATATCTCTGGCACTTTTAATGTGGCGGACTTATCACCTTTTCACTCCGATGATACGCCTTTATATCCTGACGAGAACTCGGGGTCGAGTTCTCCATTGGTGGGAGAGAATGATGGAGATACAAGAGACACGAGACACACGGCTTGTCACACGACCGTGTAGTGATTGGAAGGAACTCACAGAAGCATACACGGCCTCTACTTACGGGCTGAAGCACGGCCGTGTATTCGGCCAGAATATTCCACAGAGACATACACGGTTTCCATACACGGCCGTGTATTCGATCAGGGTACCCCACAGAAGCATGCACGGCTTCCATATACGGCCAGGACATGGCCGTATATTCGGTTAGGAACATTCACAGAATCATACACGGCTTAGAGACACGGCCGTGTATTCGACCATGTACTATGCTTGTCGCATGTCCATAAACATACACGGCCTGGAGGCACGACCGTGTATACGACAGGTTATAGACGTGTATTTTATTATTTCTTTCCACGTGTATGCTTAGATTTTTCCCTTTTAAATATTTTATGGGGAAGTATAAATACTATTTTGTCAGATAGGCTAGGGTTACGTCTTATTATTGTTTTTCAAATATATCTCGTGAGAGAATTTCACCATTTTTCGAGTTGTGCACAATCAGATTTGCATCAAAGAGTCTTTCTTTGTTGTGTGAAACCAATCCACATTCGGGTTTGTTTCGTTTCGCTTTCCGCGCTGCGTCAAATGCAAAATATATAGCCATTACTCAATGATAGCTTTTTATGTTATTTTTATGTTATCGTTATTTCCTGCTCTACTCACCACTCTCTACAACATGTTAACAACCTATGAATATATTTTTCCATATGGGACTACAAGTGTTGCATTATTTGTGGCAGATGTATCATATTACAACTTAGACATATATTGTATGCTTTTTCTTTTTTTTAATCAAATTTGATTTCACATCCAACCGATTTTTAAAAGTCTAAACTTATAGGTCAGCTTTTATATTTTGTGCTTAATACACATGCAGGTATGTACATTGATTAAGTTTCGATGACATAAAAATAATTGAAATAGAAGTCAAAGAATTATGGAGGGAATTATTCTGATAGTAATTTAAAAGTTTAATCTAATAGAAGGTATATTATTAAACCTGGAAAGTGACGCCCCGAACAACTAAATTGTCGGCGATGGCTGTGAAAGTAGCGCCGGTGGCTGGTGCAAGAAGGGCATCGTATTTGATAATCACTCGCTTTGAGTTTTGTCCATCGATAAAAATACATGTCTTATTTTGATGAATAGTTACGTTTTCTCTGCTGAATAGAAAGCAATATCATTAATCGCCTCAGAGAAGGTAGGGGCGGGGGTGGGGGTGGTTGGGGCGGGGAAGTGAGCAGCAAGAGAACAATTTTCGAACCAAGCATGTTAAACCATCTTTATCCTTAGGATCTGACATCAACATTTCACAAGGGCCTTCACCCTTAACCTAGGTGCTTATATTAAGGATCCAGGATATTGATGGTCTTAGTAACATTTAAAACAACAAGACATTACATGTATGTTCCCGAGTTTATCATAATTTTAATCCACTCATCGTTGCCTGGAGGAACCTGGTCGATTGCTTCTTGAAGTGAAGAGAATCCCCCACTACCGTTTTTTCCGACCACAAAGCTCCGTCCTATTCTCTTGGGAGGCTTCTTATACTTGCAATTTACAGCAAAAGATGACCAGAATGAGAGAACAGTTAAAGTTATGATCAAAAGGGTTGATGCGATAATTTGCATCTCGACCTAATTTTAATATAACTATAACCCAGTAAAATGAAATTGTAGATATAATTCAAGGTTCTGTTCCTAGTGTTTTGCAAGTATGATGGAATTCAATTATTTTATGCATATGGATGCTCCTATTCATATTTGATTTGATGTTGCCATTTAATGAGATTTTGCTTGAAAAAATTCCTTTTACAATTATATTACACCATAAAAGATTTGGTGAAATGGTGCACTTACAACACTTTCTAAATACTCAATAGGAAGAAAACTTCAAAAACTTTTATAATAAACTCTTCATTTTTGGTTTGATGTTGTCGTGCAATAGGATTTTGCATGAAAAAAATTCCTTTTACATTTGAGATTCCAAAAATCTCATTTATCCTAGTAAAGAAACAAATCCTTTTGCTTATCAATTTGAGTAATCAATTATTTTTTACCAGATTCATCCCCCTCTATTTTTCCTTTACAGAAGATAAGGTTATCTTCCGGTGCTACATTAATTTGGGAAATAGAGTTATCTTCTTGCACTATCAAATGGGGGCTTTATTATATAATTTAAATTAATTCCACTGTATCTCTAAAATTAATTGTAGACTTGAATTTCGAACTTTTCCATATGCATGTATTGGGAATTTTTGTTGTTAATGTTTTTCGTATAATTAATTTTAGTACATAATAAAAAAGATATAAAACGAAATAAAAGATATGGTGAGAAATGAAAGGAATGAAACATTTAACTAATTAGGAAGCAGATGAATCAATAGTAAAAAAGCTATAACAAAAAATTATGAAGAAATTGTTAACGAGTAACTTTTAAAATTTAATTGGAGGCAAATTCCAAATTCGACATTGTTAGTGAGTTGTCATCAGTATAATCACAGGTGCAATTTCTTATCTCCTAGCTGTTTAAGTTACGTCACTCCAGTAATTATGTTAGACTACTTAACTCTCAAAGCTATTTGCTGACGACTTTCGTAATAGCTCATGTATATTTTTCCTATTGATCTAGGAAAGCACTGCCAAGCAAGTTCTATACAAAGCCTATTATGATTTTTTAAATTTTTTTTTGTAAATATTATATCTGTAATAATTATTCTAAAAATATTTTAAAGACATAGATACGGTTTATGACTTTTTTTCTTTTCTAAAATTTACAAAATTGAAGACACACATCAGGTCTACGTCTTTAGTATAACTTTTTTTTTTGGTACACTTTGGTACATGAAAATATAGCAATTTAACCCTTATAAAAATTAATAAATGGCAACATGTTTAGTCCTAATTATAGTACACTCAAATCATTTTTTTTTTATATTATGAGCTCTGTAACTCTAAATAAACAAAAAATTATGACTTTTTAAAGTTAGAAAAGCAAATCGCATAGATTTTATATTTTTTTTCCAACTTTGAAAGTCATAATTCTTTGTCTGTTTGAAGTTACGAAGCCTATAGTATACATATATATATAAAGTGATTTTGGTGTACTATAATAAGATTAAATCACGTTGTCATTTGGTATTTTTATAAATGTCAAATTACTATATTTTTATGTATAGAGGTGTAAAAAAAAAAGTTATACTAAAGGTGTGGACATTTTCAATACAAATTGTACCAAAAGTGTAGACCCAATATGAACTTTCGGTTTTGTAAATTTTGGAAAAAAAAGTTGCAAACAATGTCCATATTTTAGAGATCTATTTTTGAAATAATTTTTTTAGATACTATATTTTGGAATTAAAAAATAATAATATTTAAGAGTATTCTATTATAAACACATACACACACACATATATATAATGAATGTAATCATTCTGTAGTTATAATAGATCATTTCCTTTCTCATTTTATTCAATTTCTTAAGGGTTTTATGGTTTCGTTTAATTTAGAGATCAAGTTGAACCAACGTGTATTTGAAATGATTAATTTAAACTTTTAGATTCAATTTAGTTTAGCTTCATGAACATTTAGTTTCTTTGGCTATATTTCACTATATACAATACACGTTTATTATTGTAATTTTTACTTGTACAATTCAATGTAGGATTTCAAAAAAAAAAATCAATAAAAAACAAAAGAATTGTAGATAATGATTCATCCTAAACATGCTCAACTTGATACTTATAAATACTTTACTAGGTCATCTATATTACCCAATTAGAAAGTTAAAAAGATATTAAATAAAAAATAATAAAATACTGAAGAGCCTGACTAGTTTGCTTCTTATTGCCTAATATGATGCCAATCCATAGCAAATAATACTAATTATCTATAGCAAAACTTAAAACCATAAGGTTTAATTGCAATAAAAACATTATAGCTTGTAAGTAAAATATTAAACCATATTTTACATGTAAATCACTCATTATTTTTACACTATTAAGCATAGTGCGGCTCATTGCACAAGTAGCACCTTAGCTCTTAAATTCTTTTCTTTTCCGACTCTTTTTCCATTACCATTCCCTTTCTTGTTGATGTATATGAAGGCTTAATGCTCACAATTTTTTCCTCACTTTCTCTATGGTAGTGGATGACCTTGCATCAAACTTCTTGAATTCCATTAGTTCTTCTAGACTGATGATAGACTTATAACCATTTTCCACCCCCATAGTTCCAACTATAATCTAGCTTAGAGTTTCAATCCATTTGGAAATATGACAAGAGCATCATCCTGATCAATGTCCAACATCTCCAACATTAGCTTTGGAAATCATGATACAACTTGCCTTACATCGCTTGTACCTTGTAAAAAGACTAATATCATTTGTGTGCACTTGTCACACAATAAGCATCTTCCAACTCAAAAGTGTAAGGCTTTACTTAATTATCTAATATTTATATCAAATTACATCATGTATAGTGACACTTTATAAAAAAAACTATAGAGATATCACATGAAAATCTAGAACCACATAGTATTAGAATCCCCTAGCAAGTAGTATAATGGGTAGTTGCTAACTCTCATAGAGTCATGGGTTTTACAAAACAAGGGAGATTTATTTATTTATCTCTTCAATGTTGCTAAGAGTGAAATCTATAACTATAGCAGTATATTTTTGCTATTATGATCGTGAGTCTTATGCTATAATCTTGAATAGGATGGCTCTCATTTATATAGAGTCTTAACCTACCCTAAGCTTCTTTAGTATTATCCTGCAAAAACCAATCTGTTGAGGAGATTGTGACTCAATGAGAAAAATATTTCAGCACGCACACCCATACACAGTTAAGCAAGTTATTGACCATACATATGAACAAATATGTATAATGTAGCATTGCACACGATCTTTAACTAAAGTAAAGCTAAGAATATAAACTCCTCTTTAACCAAGGTTAGGGAGCAAACTCCTCCACCAATTCTTGACCATTAAAAATAGCATGTGATTCTTTTAGCATCAACCATCTTCTAGAGCCACATGAACAAAGACCCTAAATGATAGTGTAGGCTCTAGCTCCATGTTATGTGTGACACTCTTCGAGTTGCTTAATTTACATATGACGTTGCAACATCATATGTAAATTAAGCAACTCTACATCCTCTTAAGCCTCTTTATGCTATCAAGTAAAAGTGATGGTCTCTCAACATACCACATGTATGTCAAGTTTTATTTAAAACTCAATTTATTAATTAGTCCGATTTATAGTGATGAACCAATATAAATAATAGACAACTATTATGCCACGCGGCATGCTCTCTTAAGTTAAACCAATCAAATAAAATAGTAGCTACACCTAAAATGGTAACTATTAAACAATGTATATAGGCATTAATGATAGGCTACAATGTAGAGTTTAAGCATTATAGTCACAATTCACATTCTCTAATAATGGTTCGTCTTGTATATACATATATTGAGAACATGTATATACAAATATATGTGTATATATATGGAAGTGTACATATGTGTATATGAATATATACTAATTTGATGCAAATGACTTTTTACGGTTAAGAAAAATCCTAAATGATTTTATTGTAAACACTAAGTGCAAGTTCTAAAAGCATATATATACTATAAGTTATAAGTTTTCCCTTTGTTTGATTAGAAAGTGATATCATTAATCGTCTCAAACAAGCCCAAGAAAAAAAAAGTGAGTTGCAAAAAAATGAATTTTCGAATCAAAGCATATTAAACCAACTTTATCCCTAAAATCTAACATGAGCATTCCGTAAGAACATCGATCCATCCTTAATCTACGTGCTTGTACCAAAGATCTGGGATATTGGTGGTCTTAGGAACATCTTAAACAGTAAAACATTACCGACATGTTTACTTTACTAAATAAAATAAAGCTATAATGAATAGTTAATACTGGGGAATAGAATAGAGTTATAATAAGAGGTGAATTATTATTACATTGTTCAATTGGATATAATGAATAGCTATTACATTGTTCGGTTCATTGAATTAGATAAGGAATAGGCTCTGAATAAGAAAGAAAAATACCAAATGCCCCCATACTCGTTCTGCCTCTCTCTCCTCTACATCAACTCTCTCTCCCTCTCTCTCTATCTTTGTTGTACTCTTTACTCTCTCATGGTGGTGGTGGTGGTGGGTTTAGGTTTAGGTGTGGCGGTTGTGGGTTTTGTGGTGGTGGTGTGTTGGTGTTGGTGATGAAAAGGAAAAAGAAGATAGGGGTAGAGAGGTCTTTTTTTGCTGAATTGTAATTTTTAAGTTTAACAAAAAAAATTACAATTCAGCAAAATGATAAATTGTAATTCTACGTAGAATTGTTATTATAGGTTGAAAATTGAACTAAATATCATAATAATAATTTCATAAGGAATAAAGCCACAGTACATTCTCCCTAAGTACACGTGCCATGTATGTACGTTCCCAGTTTTATTATAATTTTAACCCACTTATCTTTGCCCAAAGGGACCAGGCCGATTGCTTCTTGAAGTGAAGAGAATCTCCCACTGCCCTTTTCTTCCGACCACAGAGCGTCGTCATACTCTCTTAGGAGCTTCTTATATTTGCAATTTACAGCAAAAGATGACCAGAATGAGGGGATAGTTAAAGTTATGATCGAAATGGTCGATGCGACAATATGCATTTCAACCTAAATTTAGCATAACCTAGTGAAAAGAAATTGTTACTATACTTCAAAATTTTTTATAATAAACTTTGCATTTTTGGTTTGATGTTGTCGTACAATAGGATCATGCATGAGAAAAAATTCCTTTTACATCTAAAATCTCATTTATCCTATTAAATCAGCAAAATCCTCTTGCTCATCAATTTGAATAATCAATTATTTTTTACGAGATTCATCTCCCTCTACAATTCATTTACAGAAAATAAGGTTATCTTCCCGTGCTTTCAATTTGGGAAATACAGTTATCTTCTTGCACTATCAAATGTGAGTCTTATTATATAATTTAAATTAATTCCACTTTACCACTAAAATTAAGTATAGACTTGAATTTCGAACTTTTCTATATGTATGTAATTGGAAGCTTTTGTTATTAATGTTTAAAAGTTTTCATATAATGCTTCGATATTTCATTAATTTTAGTACATAATAAAAGATATAAAACGAAATAAAGAGATATATTAAGAAATGAAAGGAACGAAACATTTAACTAATTAGGAAGCAGAAGAATGAATTGTAAGAAAGCTATAGCAAAAAATTATGAAGAAATTGTTAAGAAGTAATTTGTAAAATTTAATTGGAAGCAAATTCCAAATTCAACATTGTCGGTGAGTTGTCATTTAGTATAATCACGGGTGCAGTTTCTTATCTCCTAGCTATTTAAATTGCATCATTCCACTAATTATGTTAGACCACTTAACTTTTAAAGCTGTTTGCTGGCAATTTACGTAATAGCTGATGTATTTTTTCTATTGATCTGGGAAAGCTCTGCCTAGCAAGGTCTATACGAAGCTTGTATTGCTATATTATATATATATATATATATATGATGAATGTAGCCATTACCTAATTGTAATAAGGTCATTCTCTTCACATTTTATTCAACGAGTTGGGAGTGGGAGTGTTTATGGTTTCATTTAATTTAGAGATATCAAGTTGAACCAATTTGTATTTAAAACAATTCAATTCTAACTTTTAGATTCGATTTAGTTTGGCTTCAAGAACACCTAGTTGCTCTAATTATATTTCATTAGATACAATGTGCGTTTATTACTATAATTTTTTACTTGTACAATTCAATGCAACATTTTAAAAGGAAATTAACAAGTGAATTGGTTTACACGTGTATATAAAAAGTAAAAGAATTATAGATAATGATTCATTCCAAACGTGCTCAACCTGATACTTAAACTTATCTTATAAGTACCTTATTAGATTATTTATATTACATAATAAGAAAGTTAAAAAAAATTAAATGAAAAATAATAAATTATTAAAGAATTTGCTTGGTTGCTTCTTATTACCTAATATGATGCCAATCCACGGCACATAATACTAATCATTTGTAGCAAAACTTAAACCATGAGGTTTTAATTGGTGTAAAAACATTATAAAGTAAAATTTTATAGTCCATCAGTAGAATATTAAATTACATTTTACACCGTTGAGCATAGTGTAGTTTATCACACTAATAGCACCTTAGCTCCTATGTTTTTTTTCTTTTCCAACTCTTCTTCCTTCACCATTCCCCTCTTTGATGATGTATATGGAGGTCTAATGATCTTAATTTTTTCCTTATCTTTCTTTATGGTAGTGAAAGACTTTGCATATAACTTCTTGAATTCCACTAGTCCTTCTGGAAGGTTGATTGACTTGGAACCATTTCCCAAACCCATAATTCCAACTCCACTCTAGCCTAAGGTTTCAATCCATTTGGAAACATCACAAGAATCACAAGAGCATCATCTGGTCAATCTTCAACATCTCCAACATTAGCTTTAGAAATCATTATATAGCTTGCCTTACATCACTTGTAGGCAAGATTGCTGTAATGACCTTATTGGGACCTTGTAAAAAGATTAATATCATCATGTGTATACTTGTCACATGATAAACATCTTCTAATCGAAACGTGCAAAGCTTTACATAATTATCTAATATTTATATCAAATTATATCATATATAATAACACTATAAAAATCTATGGAGATATCTTACAACAATCTAGAATTGCATAACATCAAAGTCCCTTATCAACTAGTATAATAGATTGTCCTTAACTCTCATAGATTCATAGGTTTCATGAAACAAAAGAGATTTATTTGTTTTTCTCTTCAAGCATCTTAAGTGTGAAATCTATAACTCATATTAGTATATTTCTGCTATTCTAATTGTGAGTCTTTAGTATAACCTTGAATAGGATGGCTCTCATTCACATAAAGTGTTACCCTATCTTAAGCTTCTTCAGTATTATCTCACAAAAATATCCTTTAAGGAAATTGTGACTCAACAGGGAGAATATTTCTTGATGCTACACACACACACACACACAATTAAGCAAATTATTAACCATATATATGAATGAACATGTGCAATGCAACATTTCACACGGTTTTCTAATAACTAAAGTGATGTTAAGAATATAAACCTCTTTAACCAAGGTCAGGGAGTTAACCCCTCCACTAGTTTTTGAGCCATCCAAAATGGCTTGTGATTCCCTTAGCATTAGCTTGCTTGTAGAGCCACACAAACAAAGACTTTTAACGATAGCATAGACCCTGGCTCTATGTCACGGGTGACACTCTTTGAAGTCACCCAATTCACATATGATGTTGCAACATCCTCTTGAGCCTCTTCACACTATCATGTAGAAGCAGGGGTGGTAATTGCGGGGTGGGTCTGCGAGCTGACCCACCCTGCTCGCAAAAAAATGCGGGGCGGGTAAAAAATTTTGGCCTGCTGAAGCTGCGGGCCATTTTGACCTGCGCTCGCGTGATCCGCGGGCACGGTTGGCCCGCGGATCAGGAAAAAAGAAAAAATTTCTTAAGTGCCGATGACGTTGACG
This sequence comes from Laguncularia racemosa, assembly GCA_037954665.1. NCBI lineage: Eukaryota > Viridiplantae > Streptophyta > Magnoliopsida > Myrtales > Combretaceae > Laguncularia > Laguncularia racemosa. The sequence goes on from JBBMOL010000056.1 coordinate 2,892,578, forward strand.
AGTCGTGACAATGAGGAGTGAGGACTAACGGTTGAACTTTCTTGAATCGTCGGTGACGACTGACGAGGACTGAGGACGAACTCCGGAGCAGTCGAGGTGAGGACGACTGAGGACTGACGGTGACGACCGACGAGGCGAGGATGACTGAGGACTAACGGTGACGATTGACGAGGCAAGGACGACTGGAACCATTCAGAGCTCTGACAAACACGGTAATGCTACCAACTCCAGTATCAGCACTTGAGGCTACTGACCGCCGAATGACAAACCCTTCTTGTTCTCGCGTCTTGGGGGTTAACTAAGTTGGCTCCAAAGTCGGAAAAAGAAAACACAGTGGACGATGGTCGCTTTGATTTGAGGACGACGGTGCGGGTCATCACGGGCTAGCCCGTATTGGCCCACGGGGCGGGTTGGGCCTACTTTTTCTGATCCGCCAGCCTTGCGGGCCACTGTGGGCCGGTGTAGGGCGGGCCGACCCATTCGGCCCGCATTACCGACCCTATGTAGAAGTGATGGTCTCTTAAACATAACGCATGATTGTGCATTGCATGTAAAAGTTTATCTAAAACTTGAGTTGTTAATTAGTTTAGTTTATGGTGACCAACTAACATAAATAATAAACAATTATAATGCCACATATCATAAAATTAAGCCAAATAGTCATAGTTCAATCCAAGTAAAGTCAATGGTCATAGTTCAATCTAAGTAAAGTCAATACTCAAGGGAACAATCACCATTTACAATAACTACACATAAAATAATAAATATTGAACTATTTAGACAAGATACAAGATAGAGTTTCAGCAATATAGTCACAATTTGCATCCTCTAATGGTTCATCTCATGTATACATGCATTGGCCAAACATGTATATATATATGTATATATAAGTGCATATATGTATTTATGTGTGTATATGTATGTATAAATATATGCTAATTCAATGTAAATGACTTTTATGGTCAAGATAATTATTAAATGATTTTATTGTAAACATTAAGTGAAAGTGCTAAAAGCACACACATACTATAAGTTAGAATTTTAAATGTTAAGGACATGTTTTTATACTAATCTAAAATTATATATATACATACATACATATATATATATATATATATATATATATGCATGTATATATCTTGTTTTTTTATATTTATGTATTTATATATTTTCATATTTGTAATTTTTTCTATATATACTCACATGCTTTTACATTTATATACAGTATTTTATGATCAGAACTACATTAAATCAAACCACCATTCAAACTATGTTGATGGCCATAAAAATTAATACAATAGAAAAGAATAGATATTAGTTGTGACTTGTGAGAGCCCAGCCAGCCCAGTCCATAGCAGTGACTAATGAGAGCCATGGCCCAGAAGATTAGTCCCTTTCAAGCTCCAATCGGCAATTTACAAGTCCCGCGAGAAATGTAAGTGCTTAAACCCTAATTCTAGCCCCAGGGTTTAACAAAAATCCCATTCAATTTGATCTAGAAATAAAAACAAAAATTTATAAAGAAACTAACCTAATTTTCGAGCAATGACTTTGCAAATTATTTATAGGAAATTTCTGCACAAGAATTTTCTCAAGCAGGTTCGTTCTTCAATTTACTCATGAAATTACATGAAATTTTGTTCTTTAGTTATATTTATGTGGAAATTTATAATAACTTTAATTTTCAATGCAAGTACACGGGAAAGATAGCTAAAGTTTGGTTTTTGCTCGTAATTTCTCTGCCTACGAAGCTTTATGTAGTTAAAGTTTACTCCCTTTAGCAATGCTGGTGCGTTTTTTTTTTTTTGTGTTGAACGGTGGTAATTTGCATTGTAAGTTTGGAAATTTTGACGTTTATATAGCTTTTTTGAATTTGCGTTGCGGTGCTTTTGCTGAATTTCTATCATTTTTGGAGTCCAATGCGGCTGTCCTCTCACTTTTAATTTTGTTGTCTATTTTTTCGCAGAAAGTGTGCTGTGGCTTTTGCTAATAATTTTCAAATCTAGCTTTTAGTTTTTAAATTAAACCTATATCTCCAGATGATAATTGATCTGCGTAATTTCTGCATAATGAGTTTGCAAATTCTTATTGATATTCTAAGCTAGCTTGAAATAACACTAGGAATAATTCTCTTGTTTTTAGTATTTGGACCACCCGGCTTTTTTCAATTATAGACTTTACAGTTTTTCTTTTTTTTTTTTTCCGTAGCCAATCAATCTTCTTTTGTTGGGATTCTCAGGCTATCCTGGCTCGTCCATTTTCTTCCAAAAGAATCATTGATGTGGGGCAACCAACTCCTTCAACTCATCCAGAGGTATGCTTAGGTCTATTGATCAATTATTCTGTGTATAACTCTTTAATAATCAGGTGAATCAATATAGTTAAATCAAATTTTTGGCTCTTATGTAATAAGGCTTTTTCTGCAATGTATGCATGCAGACGCTAACACTTGTTGTTTAGCTAACTGAAAATTAATCCTTGAATTACCTTGCAGTTATTGAATGAGGGAGAGGTAACACCTGGCATAACTAGAGAGGAATACCTCTCTAGACATTCTAGATTATTAGAGCTTCTTCCGGAAAATGGTTTGGCTATCATTGCCGCTGCTCCTGTTAAGATGATGACAGACGTTGTGCCCTACACATTGCGGCAAGATGCCAATTACTCGTATTTCACTGGGTGCCAACAGGCGGGTGGAATTGCAGTTTTAGGTCATGAATGTGGTCTATGCATGTTCATGCCAGAAGCAAATCATCATGTATGGAGCTCTCTCTCAGTGTGTGTGTCTCACTCCACCACCAAAACCCCCCACACACAACCCCCCCCACATCCAACCACCTCTCAAAAAAAAAAACTTTCCCTCCCTGCCCTGGTGGCTTTATTTTTTTATATCTGCTGAATTATATTTTGCTAGTGTAGACTTCATCAGTTACAGCTTTCAGCATTTAGCCATCGTTTGGATTTACATTCTGTCTAATGAATGGGGATTCAATTCCAAGTAACAGCACATTTCACCAAAGATATCCTACTTCACTGTTGCATGGTTTGATAGAATATATTGTATTATCTAATTGGCATATAAAGCCCTATGACACTAAATCAGCTCAAGGTTCATATCATATCAGATTATGCGGTGGATGATACTAGAGGATTCCAGTGACATACAAGAACATCTGTAGATTTTCCCACTAAGTGGTCAGAAGCCAACAAATCATTTTAGGATGTATTCGGAGCATTGCGAGAATTTATGAACTTGCCTTATAGTATTTGTTTTATACTTCTCTGAGAACTTTCATTCATTTATTAATGAAATTGTTTTGTCTTGATAAAATTTGTTCTGGTTAATTGTTAAGGATGTTCTTTGGCAAGGACCAGTGGCTGGAGTTGATGCTGCGTTAGAGACTTTTGGAGCAGATAGAGCTTATCCCATGAAAAAATTGAATGAGGTAATTATTATTTTTTCAGCATTGTGGCGGTATTGGCAGCATTCTGTTTTGCCATATCCTAATATTGTTCACAAGATCTCTTAAGATTTTGATCAGCCATCTGTCCTTGAAAATCACATTATCACAATCTGTAAGCTCACATGCATTTCTATAAAACATTGACTATGCTATACAAAAATATTGCTCACAAGGCAGACCTTTTAAGAGTATAGGCATTTTTCATCTGCTGAATATTGTTTCCTCAATAAGTCATAATTCTATGGTATGAAGATTGTGAAAGAGAACGAGACTTCATTATTCTCGGCAATAATTGTGTTGTCTAACCTGTCGAAACCCTCAATTTTTCCTCCCCTGCCACCGCTAATTAATTGAAATCCATATTTAATATAGGCAAAAATTGAGGTTTGCTAAAGAGAAATGTGACAGTGAACAAATGGATCCTTATTCAATTATCCCTGTGACAGGAATTTCTTTCCAGAGAATGAGTTCTTATCACCATGAACAGATGCCAAATTACAAAACTTATAGGTTAGATCCGTACTTGTTATGGACTAACACACAAGACTATAAAAATTTAGCCAATGAAAATGCAAAAAGATGAAAGTTCAGATATGAAGTTTATAATTGTCCCCAAAATTCAAACCTTTAGACTACTGGATATAAAGGTGAATTTGCTGCATTCTTATTGTTGGATGGAAGTAAAACCATTGCACCTTGCTTCCTGTACATAATGCTGCATGAGTACCACCAATCATTATCTTTCTCAATTTTGATACGTATTTGCCATGCATTGATAGATGTGCCTTATGTGCACCATTTTGATGTCCTTGTTTAAGGTTAATTCTCATTGTTTCCTGCAGGTCCTTCCAGAAATGATCAGGCAGTCTTCTAAGGTGTTCCATAATGAAATTACTGCAGCATCAATTTATACAAATTTGGAGGCCTTTCAAAAGGCCACCTATGATGGCAAAGTGAAGGACATATCCAGTTACACAGATGAACTACGATGGGTAAAATCACCTGCAGAATTGAAGTTAATGAGAGAAGCAGCTTCAATTGCTTGCCAGGTACTTTCATTTATTCAACCAACCAACAGACAAAGACTTGAAAGTTATATTCTTCTCAAAACGAATTTGGAAACATTCTCCTGTCAGCATTTACTGCATCTAATCTCATGACTGTAAAGCATGAATTAAGCTGGATATGGCCCTTGCCAAGTACTTTCATTTATTCAATCAACCAAAAGATGAAAACTTGAAGTTTATGTCTTCTCAAAAGTAATTTGAAATCATTCCTCTGTCAGCATTTCATATGTTTCATCTAATGACTTTAAAGCATGAGCATTGCTGGATATTGATGGCCAGAAAATTATAGTTATTTTGTGATTAAGGGAGTAGAGTTAATTCCATCATGTATGAGAATCTGTATCATCATAACAAATAGACCACTGGTTGTAATAGTATCCTGTGGTAGAAAATTCTTCTAAAACTTTGCATGTGAGGTTGACAGATTCCATGAGTTCTCCAGGAAAAGAGAACAATGTGAATGTTATTAATTTTCTTGCTAGGATATTTATAAAACATTTATGAAGAAACTCTGGATAGATTATTACATAATTTGACTTGAGAAATTTGTAACATATGCATATGTTATTTTTTTATAGGCTCTGCTGCAGACAATGATGCATTCGAAAATGTACCCTCATGAGCATGTGCTATCAGCAAAAGTTGAATATGAATGCAGAATCCGAGGGGCCCAGAGAATGGCGTAAGCATTTTGCAGCTTTTTATATGTATGTGATAAGATCCCGGATACAAGCAAGGATCCAATGGTTTTTATTAACCAAAAGAAACAAGAGTTACAATGTTGTTTTGGTTTCGAGGACCAAGACCTCCAGCCTAGGGCTCAATCTCTAGTTTTTCTCTACTCTTTCTGATTTACATTCTCTCCTTTATACTAAGTATCTGTTGCTAACAAATTTAGGTTTCCTAACAACTTGATGGTTGGTAGTTAGCAACCACCTCTAACCGACTACAACAGTTTAACCAAATCTGTCCTCATTTTTATTTTTATTGCTGATCTGCCCTCTTTTGATTACGCCTAACATAGACTTGGGTTATTTTGGGTCTATCATTACTCCCCCCCCATAAGCTTCACCTTGTCCTCAAGGTGAAACTCCGGAAATCTTACAGCAATATCATAAAAAATTTCCCAAGTTGCTTTAGAAGTAGAGAGGCCTATACACTGTATCAAAACTTCCAATCCTGGACCAGAAGAGAGATTGCGAATTGCAAGTAATGCGACTGGCTTAACTTGCATACTGTCTGGGATAATCAATTGGTCAGGAACATTTGTAGCAACATCAGTAGGGCCCAAAACCTTGCGAAGTTGAGAGACATGAAAGACTGAATGTATTCGGGCTGCTGAAGGTAATTTTAGCTGATATGCCACTGCCCCAATGCACTTCAGGACCTCAAAAGGGCTAAAATAACGAGGTGCTAGCTTCTCATTACTTTGTTTTCCCAATGAATATTGACGATAAGGTGCCAACTTGACAAAAACTTTATCGCCAATCTGAAACTCCAACTCTCGCCTTTTCCCATCGGCTGTCAACTTCATCCATTGCTGGGCTAACAACAGATGCTATCGTAACTCAGACAAGAACTGATCTCTTTCCTGCAGCAAGGTATCAATAGAGTCAATGGTAGTAGAACGGACAGTGTAGCTGGTGAGAGTGGGAGGATCCCTGCCATATAGAACTTTGAATGGTGTAGTGCCGAGAGTTGAATGAAAAGAAGTATTATAGCAATATTTGACCCAACTCAACCAATTTACCCAACACTGAGGTTGCTAGCTGGTAAAACACCGCAAATACGCTTCCAAGCATTTGTTGACCACTTTAGTTTGGCCATCCGTTTGGGGGTGATATGTGGAACTGTGTTTCAAGATGGTGCCCTGCAGCTTAAACATTTCCTACCAAAACTTGCTAAGAAAAATTTTATCTCTATCCGACACAATAGAGCTCGGATATCCGTGTAGCCGTACCACTTCTTTCACAAAGATAGAAGCCACAAACTGAGCAGTATAAGGGTGCTTCAAAGGAATGAAATGAGCATACTTACTAAGCCTGTCTACAACTACTAAGATAGCAGAAAATCCTTTTGATTTGGCTAACCCCTCAATAAAATCCATAGAAATTTCCTCCCACACTCTGAATGGTATTGATAAAGGTTGCAGAAGACCTGCAGGAGAGAGTGAGAGATACTTGTTTTGCTGACACGTAAGGCACTCAGCTACAAACTTATACACATCGCGTTTCATACCCTCCCAATATAACTCACTTGCTAATCTTTTACAAGTCTTAAGAGCTCCTCCATGACCTCTTATATTACTTTGGTAGTTGTCCCCAAGTAAAGTCGGAATCAATGATGAAGTTCTTGGAATGAGTAGTCGATCCTTGTAAAAGAGACGGTCTTGAACCACTGTATAGGGAGGGTGAGCTCCACCATCTACCAAAATCTCTTTCTTCAATTTGGACAATTTAGGATCCGCATCAATCTCCTCCACCGCTTTATCCATGTCCAATAATCGAACTACTGTCACCTCTAACAACTCAGTGTTGTGGGAAATTCTAGACAATGCATCTGCCACTCTATTCTCCCTACCAGCCTTGTACTCGATGGTAAAGTCATAGCCCAACAATTTGGATAGCCATCATTGATAATCCGGATGAATTTCTTGTTTCTCCAGCAAGAATTTGAGTGGTTGTTGGTCTGTCTTGATGATAAACTGATGTCCTAACAGATACGAACACCTCCTCTTAACTGCCAAGACGATAGCCAACAATTCACGTTCATGGGGCTAGCCTGGCTCCACAAGCTAACCACCCTTGACAAATTGGAATCATGGGGCATGACTACTTCCACCACGTGCTTCCTGTGTCAGCAGGGCCCGGAAGATCACCCTCACCTCTTCTTCAACTGCAGTTACTCTCGCTCCATCTGGACAGTGGTTTGTGATCACCTTCATTGCCCACCACACTTCCAGAGTTGGCAAGGGGCCACTTCGATACTATTGGCCTCAAATGGCTCCACCTCTTCCGACTTCAGCAGAAGATGTGCTGCATTAGCTGCTTCGGTGTACTGCATATGGAGAGTGCGTAACAATGCACGTCTAGGGAATCACATCCTTAGCTAGGGTTCTGTTGTAAACCAAATTAGAGCTTATACCTCTATACTGTAATGCTCCCATGTAGCTTTTCATCTTTGCTTTTGCTTTGTTTTGTCCTTATGACTATATTGTAAATTTTCCGGCTCACGATTGTATACATTTGGATATCAATAAAATTCACCTTATCCAAAAAAAAAAAAAAAAAACAATTCACGTTCATATGTTGACTTATGTCGCCTTATTCTTGACAAAACCTGACTGTAGTAAGCGATGGGCTTCTTATTTTGCATTAGCACAGCCCTAATGGCGTGGGACGAAGCATTAGTCTCCACGACAAATGGCTTGGAGAAGTCAGGTAGTGCAAGGACTGGTGCTAAAGTCACGGCTTGTTTGAGATGCTGAAATGCATCCTCACTCTCTACATTCCACTTGAAGCTCTCTTTTTTAAGAATCTGGGTCAGTGGCCATGCAATTTCTCTATAATCTTTGACAAACTTCCTATAATATCCTGTTAGCCCCAAGAAACTTTTCAATTCTTTGACATTTTTGGGTCTTGGCCAGTTCACCATCACCTGAATCTTTTTCATGTCAGCGGCCACCCCCTCTTTTGAAATAATGTGACCGAGATACTCTAAGGTCTCTTGTCCAAAAACGCATTTCTTCGGATTTGCATATAACTGTTGAGACAGCAGTACTCCCAAAACTATTCTCAAATGTTGCACATGGTCAGCAATGCTTCCACTATAAACTAAGATATCATAAAAAAAAACTAACATAAATTTTCTCAAATAAGGTTTAAAAATGTGATTCATGAGAGATTGAAATGTAATTGGAGCGTTCGTCAATCCGAAGGGCATTACAAGAAACTCATAATGCCCTTCATGGGTCCGAAATGCAGTCTTCTCTATATCTTCTTTCCTCATTTGAATCTGATGATACCCCGACTTTAAATCTATCTTAGAAAAGATCGTAGCCCCTGTTAGTTCATCCAACAACTCATCTATAACAGGAATAGGGAATTTGTCCACCACTGTGACTTTATTCAAAGCATGATAATCGACACAAAATCGCCACCCATCATCTTTCTTCTTTACCAATAACACTGGACTTGCATATGGACTAACACTCGGTTTAATGATTCTCAAATTCAACATTTCCCTTACTAATTTTTCTATTTCGTTTTTCTGAAATTGGTAATACTTATAAGGTCTAACCAACACGGGATTCACTCATTCTTTTAATACAATTGCATGGTTCTTGACACGTTCCGGAGGTAATTTGTGTGGCCAATTGAATACTGCCTCAAATTCTTTTAGTAAAGGGTAGATTTCTAGTGGAATTGAATTTAGATCCTTTGACTCTTCAACTCCCAACGACCTTAATTGTAACAAATATACCAAGTCGTCTTCCTCTATGGAATATATCAGACTCTTCATGCTCATAGGTGTCTTAGATAGTGCAGAATCTCCTACAATTGTAAAAGTCTGCCCATCTTGTGAGAACTCTATAGTCATCTTACTCCAATCATGCACAACTTTCCCTAAAGTCTGTAGCCACTTTATTCCTAAAATGACATCTCAGCTGCCCAACCTCATGGATAAATATTCTTCTTCTACTTTCACTCCTTAAACTGACAATACCACCCCTTTGCAGACCCCTTCACCTTTAATTTTCGACCCATTTCCCATAGCTACCACATACTTTTCAGTTTTCTCCAATCTACAATTTAGTAATGTCAGCAACTCCCAAGAAATAAAATTGTGTGAAGCCCTACTATCAATAAGCACAATAATTGCTCTTCCTTCCACCATTCCTCTCACCTTCATCGTTTTAGGGAAAGTAAATCCCATAACCGACCCTGCGGTTAACTGGATGGTTTGAAGAGTTTCTTCTATTACCTTCTCTGCATTTACTTCCTCCAATTCCTCTTTGTCATCCATTGTGGCAAGTACTTGTAATTCCATTTTTTTACACCTGTGCCCAGGGCTAAATTTCTCATCACATCTAAAGCAAATTCCCTTAGCTTTCTTGTCTTGTAACTCTCCAAAGGTCAACCTCCTAAATCCTCCAATATTCTGACCCTTATTTCCCTTTACTAGCTTATTATGTGGTAACATATTAAATCGACTCTCATTATTTTCCGAATCATCTTTCCTTTTTCCAACTCCTACTACAGTTTCCAACTTTGATCCAATTTTTCCCATCCTAACTCCTAGTCCACCCCGATTCCACCTACTTGCACTCATCCTTCTCAATTTCTCTTCCACTTGTTGTGCTAATTCCATCATTTCACCCAAACTCCTTGGCTTCAGAATCTGCACCTCCAATCTTATCTCATCCACCGACCCATTCATAAAAGTGCTTTCAAACATAGAATCGGGCAACTCAGGAAGTGGAGCTGCAAGTTCAAGAAACTTACCGATATACTCAGCTACTGTTCCGATCTGCTTCACTGCCAATAGCCTTTGACATTGCGTGCCTTCATGAGCAGGTCTAAACTTCTGTATCAACAACTTCTTGCACTCTTGCTAGTCTGCTGTCGACCTTCGCCCTTCTACCTAGCGAAACCAAGTCAATGCATCTTTTTCCAAGCTCATTCTAACGAGCTCTATCTTATGCGCTTCTGAGAATCTCCCCATCGAAAAGAATCTTTCGACCTGATATATCCACCCATCCGGATCAACTCCCCCCAAAACGGGCATCTCGATCCTTCTAGTTCGACAATCTCGCTGAATCTCATTGTTGCACACAAACCCTAAAGGTGGGTCGTTGTGATTTCCGAGTCATTTTGCAAATCATTGCTCTCAAACTGCTCGTCTATTTCAATCGGATCTTTTCCTAATTCTTTTCTACGATTGAATTTAGGTCGAGTTTCTTCGGTTTGGTTCATCACCGCACCTTCCACACCATCACTTTTTTTCCATGTTTGTAGAACCGACAACATCATGCTTTTTATTTCTGATTTCAGGCGATCACACATTTCTTGGTTAGAACGATCAATTTGCCTCTGAAACTCCTGGTGAACCTGACTAATTGCTCTCTGAACCTCTTTCCTATCATTTCGCCTTTCTTCATGAAAAAGTTCCAAATCCCTTTCAATTCCTTCTATCTGGTTGTCAGCCTTCTTATCAGCCATCTTCGAGGATTAGTGGCTCTGATACCAAATGATAAGATCCCGGATACAAGCAAGGATCCAATGATTTTTATTAACCAAAAGAAACAAGAGTTACAATGTTGTTCTGGTTTCGAGGACCGGGACCTCCTGCCTAGGGTTCAATCTCTCTAGTTTTTCTCTACTCTTTCTGATTTACATTTTCTCCTTTATACTAAGTATCTATTGCTAACAAATTTAGGTTTCCTAACATCCTGATGGTTGGTTGTTAGCAACCACCTCTAACTGACTACAACAGTTTAACCAAATCTGTCCTCATTTTTATTTTTATTGCTGACCTGCCCTCCTTTTATTACGCCTAACATAGACTTGGGTTATTTTGGGTCTATCAGTATGCTATTGGATGGTTTATGTCTGTTGCATTGAATATTGAGATGGTGTCTTTGAGCAACTAGTAGTTTATAACTTCATATTGTGTTGTGGGTAAGGCTCGCCATTATCAATATTGACCAATGATACGATTTTAATCAGATTCAACCCCGTCGTTGGTAGTGGGTCAAATGGTGGCATTATACATTATTCTCGAAATGATAAAAAAGTGAGCTCTATTTCATGGACTTAATTGTGAAACTTCTTTGTTTTCTGGGGATATTTATAATTTACGATTACTCCTGTTACAGATCAAGGATGGGGATCTTGTTTTGATGGATATCGGGTGTGAGCTGCATGGTTATGTTAGTGATCTAACACGTACATGGCCTCCTTGTGGCCGTTTTTCAAATTCTCAGGTGTGCCCTCTTAGATGCTCGCACTCTCCCTCTCTGTGGCATACGCTTAACATGCATAAAGGGAGCTTGTAGACAATCCTTTGTTGCTTGTAAAAGATGAAAATTGCACTTGTCATACCATCATCTGCTCATGGAATGGATTATTGATGAAGAGTATCTTTGAGGTGGCCAAAGAACAATGCCCATAACCTCATTCCACGCAATGGAAGCAACTGCTTTCTCTCATTTACTGTTATGTTCACTTATTAGGGTGCATTTTAGAATTTAGATATTGTAGGTTCACTTGTAAATAACTTTGTTTTCATTTTGGCCACTATGTCCAATTGTTTCTTTACCACAGCAGACAAGACTTTTAATTTCAAGGACATATTTCATTGTTTGTAACATCACATTGCTAGGTTTTCTCCTTTGAGCACACAATTATATGAATCTTTCAGATGATTCCTTTTTCCTTCAGTATTATATGGATCTGATAAATCTTACTGCCAGAGAACTTGTACTTCAGGAAGAGCTTTACGATCTCATACTACAAACAAACAAGGAGTGTATAAAGCTTTGCAAGCCTGGAACAACCATTTTGGACATACACAAGTACTCGGTATGTGAAGATGCCTCTAATATAAGTTTGGTCAGCTAATTCAGTTTGCTACTGTGCACGATTGTGTGAGTGCTTATATTAACATAAGATCCTTTGAATTACACCCTATTTTTTTTTATCTACATCTTTTTTTGGGTGATGGTGCAATCATTTGAGACTTGGAGTTCATAAGTTGCTAAATTTAGTTAAAACCCGAGTTTTCATGTTGTCACTAAGGTGTATCAATTGTATAGATTAATATTTATCCAAAAATTCAGTTAAAACCCAACTTATTTATGTGATATTCATCTAGTGATCCCATTACTTGTTTGAAGCCGAGTTTTCATGTTGTCACTAAAGTTTATCAATTCTATGGATTAATATTTGTTGTCTTTTAATCACCTGTCGATGTTTTAGTCACATGTGTATCCTATTTGAATGTTATCTACCTTCATGTTTGTCTTTGATCTATCATCTGATTGACTGCTTGACATCTGTGGAAGATTAATTTTTTAAGTTCTTTGTGGTTATGTAGGTTGAGTTGCTTCATAAAGGATTCAAAGAGATCGGTCTTTTGAAGGATGGCAGAAGCAGTTCTCTTATCTACCATCAGCTAAATCCAACTTCTATAGGTTTTCTCATGCTTCTCTGACATGCGTTTAGTTTTTATTGTAGGAAACTGGGGAACAAGATGGAAGCATAATTACCCTGTTTTCTATATTATCATGTACAATATGTTTCTTTCTTTAATTTCAGTGCATCACATATACCAATAATTACTTTTTTACCTTCTTTTTTCCTTAATAGATGGTTATTCAATTTGTCTTTTACTTTTCTCCTGTCTAGGTCACTATCTTGGCATGGATGTGCACGATTCTTCTAGGATTGGCTATGATCGAGTTTTGAGACCTGGTGTGGTAAGCTTTTCTAAGTGCTTCAATTTCAGTTTCTATTAATCATCACTTCTTTATTGTTCTCTAGGCTTAATCATTTCAAATGCCATTCCATATTTATTTAAAATTTTTCTAAGAGCCACCTGGAATTCATGCTCCATTTTGCACTGGTTCAAATTTATATTTTACATGTTTCAAATGCAATTTATGTACTAGTACTGGCTATTGTCATATGGTATACAGCTGTGTGACAACAGCTTCATTAGTTTACATATTTTATGGTGGGTTTTGCTTCTGTTGCTTCTTTATTAAGACGGGCTTTATTTATAGGTAATAACAATTGAACCAGGAGTTTATATCCCTCAAGAGTTTGATTGTCAGGAGAGGTATGGTTACCTTTGAGGGTGTCAATTTTGGATTTTTCTCATGCTGGACTCTTGAATTATTTCAGGACGTGTTCACCATTAGAAGCAAATTTTTAGGATTCTATTTGAAACATTATCTTGCTTTTTTTGAAATTTCTATTCAGACGGGCAAACAAATTTTCAGGTATCGTGGCACTGGGATAAGGATTGAGGATGAGGTTCTTATCACGGAGACGGGCCATGAGGTATGAAACTCCAATATCCATATTTCAGGAAGTCAACAGAGGCGAAAAATGCAGTCGTACTCTTTTTTTTGAGCCCCAAGGGAATTTTAGATAGACTGAGGGCGCACCTAAATTCAAGCTCTGTTTTTTTTTTCCTAATCAGAAGAAAGTCGTGTTGCAACAGGTTCTCACTGGTTCCATTCCTAAGGAAATTAAACAAATAGAGAGATTGCTAGACAGTTATGGAAATGGCGTGCGAGTGGACAGGACAAATGAGGCAATAGCTGTATTCCCTTAGCAATCTCCGAGATTTCCAGCCAGACTTTCTAAATTGAAAGTAATGGGGACCTGCGTTTTCAGCCCCATGATCCTTGAAACCATCTCAGCCGCATATCCAACCATCCACGTTCAGGCGTTGGCTTTCGGCTTGGTGGACCCGTTGGAGCGTATCACTTGAACGGGCGTAGAAGTTGCCTATCTTTGTAGGTTATCACTTGAACGTATGGTGTGTTGTGGAAAAAATATTTGCCATCATTTGTTAAGTCCGGGAATATAGATTCCTTACATGTACCAGCGTTGTAGAACTTCTCCAAAAATGAAATTGCCAACTCTTATATAACTTGGGCATAACTTTTACTATTTTTAAAAAGTTGTGATTTTTTTTTTTTTTTTTAAATGTTATACTTTCTATATTACTTGTAAAAAAACACCAAATCATATAATACTAATTGTTTAAATTAAAAATAATAATTATATATTTTTTAAAATAATTTATAAAAAATATTATTAATACTTAATTGTGATAATATTTTAGAGAAATATATCATTTTTTTATATAAATATGTAACAATTTTAAATTAAAATTCGCATATGGCATGGGGTATTAGCTAGTTCATTATTAAAAACGTTTCCTATGCCCCTAAAAAATATAAACCATTTATTTATTATTATTTTTAAATATTCATGCATAGCTTGTATTTAAAAAAGAAAAATAAAAAATACGAGTATGCACCGTAAGTAAACAATCCACGGGCCACCGTTAGCCGAAAAGAGGAAATGAAATTAGCCAAGGACCGAATAGAAAACACTTTTTTTATTTTTATTTTTTATTTTCACTACAACGACGTCGTTTATCAACCGTCTGCCTGTCACAGATTCACTCATAAATAGGGACTCCACAAACAATTAACGTGTCTATTCTATCTCCCCGCTTTTACGAACCGTTGAATTTGAACCTAAAAACCGCTCCATCCCAAAGCTCGCAGTTCAAGATTCGTTCACTGGGGTTTCTTCAACACAAACTCTACGAGATTCTTCATTCTAGCGTCAGATATCTGGTGGGGTTGCGAAGAAATCCTTATGACGAAGAGAGTGGAGTAGAAATCAATGTGAGGTTTGTAAAGGCATCCAATCTTGGAATCGATTTTACGGGTGTTTCTTTAATTAACTCTATCAAGTGCATGTGTTTATGGTGAATCTCCGTTTCGTTGTTGGGATCATTAACGATTGGTTTGGAGTACTTTTCTTTTGCAGATCTTGCAGGTTAGGAAAGCGGAATGAGAAGTTAGGATTTTGGAGAGGAACGACACCACGGCTGGGTCAGTTGATGAATATGAGGAGGGTATACCGAGTTTCTGAGAACGCAAATTCACCGAGTTGCTGGACATAGACGAGTATGCATTGATTTTTTTTGGATAATTAGTATGCATTGACTTTTCTTGCACTGGCTTGTGTTGTTGAGTTGGTTCTTTGTTGATTGAACTGGCTGTCATTACTTTTCACTGAGAAGTGAGAACTTGCTTGGGGGTGATGTTTTAGTTTAACTGCTTTATTATCTATTTTTGTGAAGTGTTTTGTTGGTCTTTCTGGTTGTCAAGCTTTTGCTTTCATGATTGATATATGCTCCATTTTTTTTTATATAATATTCAATTTTATTTTACTGTTGACTTTCTTTTACTTCCTAGAATGCTTCATGTCAACTGTGCAAAATCTTGGTTTTTTTCATTTTTACTATGATTTGATCTTATACCCATTATTTGTTGTTTTGATGATATCTAATTTCACTGGTTTTGTTTTCTTTATCTTGAATTAGCACCTTTTTGTTAAATGTCTATGGGCAAAGCTGGATAATGTGGCATTGGTTTTACTTTGCGTGCGGGTTAATCCATGATCTTTCTTGGAAAACTTTGGTTAAAGCTTTCTTCTTGAACTTTTTATTTAATTTTATTTGTTGATTTTCTACAATTTTTATCTCTTTCATTGTTCCTGACTTTCTACCCTTGATATTTTATTTTCTCGAATTTTGGACTTATACGAGCACTGCTAATTAGATATATGGCTTGCTTTTCGGGTGGATGCTAAGATCCTTTTTCGTTTTTGATAATCTAGAGGAATGTTTATATGGCTGACTATGGAAAGTGCAAGGTTTTTTTTTTTTTTATAATTATTTTCTTGAAAATTTATTGCTATCCTATACTTTCATATGATTTAAGCTCACTTAATTGGTACAACCTTTTATTTTACCTTATATATATATTTTTAAAATTTAAATGAGAATTTTTTTTGAGTGTTCGAACATTTCAAATTAGTTGTACTTTGTTTTTGCTTAGTCCTAAGTCCATCTATGGCACTTTATTCATATATATGATGGGAATGCCAGATACTATGCTGTTGATTGTGGCTTGTTTTCTAGATTGATAGGCTTTTTTTTTTCTTCCCTCATAACCACAATCTTGAGGGAATGTTGTATATGAATGAAATGAGCAAGGGCTTTGTTTTTGTTTCTTAATGCTTATGAATCCATTGGTCCAATTTTTTATTTTACGTTGTATCAAATTTCCTTTGAAAGTATTTAAACATTTCTCTACTTTTGTTCTATCAAACCATTCAAGCTTAGCTGACATTTTATCCAAAAGAACCATTCAAGCTTCATCACTTCTGTCTTTCATCCGTTTATTGCGCATTATTCATATTTTATGGGAACACTCAATAAGGTGCTACCGATTGTGGCTTGGTTTTTTGGGTGGATACTAAGGTTCTTACCCACTGAATCTGATCCCAAGTGAATGCTAAATATTAATGGAAAGAGCTGGGATTTTGGTTGCTGTGATCCTATATTTTGGTCACTCTTGAGATCCTATACTTTTCTTTGATATATGAGATTGCTTCTTTGTGTATCAAGTTCCTTTCTTTAGTTTTTAATGGTTTAAGCTTCATATTTTCTTCAGTTATTAATCTGCCTACAGCGCTTTTTTCATATATCTAATGGGAATGCTGTGTTGTGTATTGTTGATTGTGGCATTTTTTAGGTGGATGTAAAGTTTCTTTTCCTTTAGCCATGATCATAATGTAATGCTAGATATGAAAGTGCAAGAGTTTTATTTTTGTTCTATCTAATGTTTTCATTATTTTTGGCAGTTACTAATGACATGCTAATTTTTATCATATCCATATTTCATTGAATTTATTCAATCATTTTTTTTTTTTGAATTTTCAAACTTCTCTTCTTATCTACCAACCAAAATATTAAGGGATATGAAGGAAAATATGAGAGTTTTTTTTTTGTTTGGTTTTTATGGCTATTTTTGCAATTCTATACTTTTTTTTTGCTGATTTGTTTTTCATTGAATTTATTATTTCATCATTTCTTTGAACTCTAAACTTCTCCTTTTATCAAATTGGCCCAAAGATCATATTTTCTTTTGTGTTTATTTTTTATATAGCAATATCTTCTTATACTCAATAGAAGCATTGGATGGTTATGCTTTCAACTGTGGCTTGATTGCTTTGTGGATGCTAAGGCTTTCACCTATGGCCACAATCTTAAGGGAATGTTGGATATAAATAAAAAACGCAAGAATTTCATCATCATCAAATTGAAAGCTTTGGCTCTTCTCCTGCAATCCTTTACTTTATTTTGATCTTGTCTAATATATTGTATCAACGAGTTTAATTTTGCATCATTGCTAATAGACTTTGCATTTATCTAATCATTTCAATGAGTTCCACAATTTTTTCTTTCTATTTTATTGGCTACTTTCTTATTGTTTAATCTGCTTGTTGCACTTCCTTCACATAGTTAATGGGAATGCCGGATTGGTGTATAATTGATTTTGGCTATTTTTCATTGTCCAAAATCTTAAGGGAACGTTGGATATGAATGGAAATTGCAAAAGCTCTTGTTATCATTAAAGTCCTTACTTCTCTTTTGCAATGCCATATTTCTCATATTTCTATTTTTTGTTTTTACCTTTTTAGGAGTTAAATCTTATTTATTTGTTTGACTTTCTATTTTATGTTATATCTACTTTATTTTAAATATATTTGTTTGTTTGTGTTGTTTTTCCGACTTCTCTTTTTATCAAATCAGATGGACTGTCTTTTCTTTTCCTTTTGATTCTCTCTATGACACTTATCTAGTATATATAATGGGAATTGCTCAATAATATACTGTCGATCGTGGCTTGTCTTTTAGATGCATGTTGAGGTGTTTTTCTACTAGACACAATGTTAAGGGAACGCTAGATATAAAGGAAAGTATAAGAGCTTTGTTATTATTATTGTTATTATTTAATTTTGTTTTTATTATTATTATTATTATTTAATTTTGTTTTTGGGGCTCTTTTGCAATACTTTTCTTGTAATCTAACTTTCATTGAATTTATTTGATCATTCTTTTAAGTTTATAAACTTCTTTTTTTATCAAATCGGTTAAGAGTCATCTTCTTTGTTCTGTTTATTTTTCTATAGCAATGGCTTGATTTCTCTATGAATGTTAAGGCTTTATCCACTACAATCTCAAGGGAATGCTGGTTATAAATGAAAAATGCAAGTGTTTCGTTGTCATCATATTGAAGGCTTTTGCGCATCTCCTTTAATCATATGTTTTTATTTAGATCCAATCTAATTTGTTGTATGGACATTTTAATTTTACATCATTTCTTATTTTCTTTCCATTTTTCTTTTCATTTCTTTGAATTTTGGAACATTTTCTTTCTATTTTATGGTTTCTTATTTATTCTTTACTTTGTCTATAGCACTTTCTTCAAATATTTAATGGGAACACTGGATAGTGTGTTATTAATCAAGCTAGTTTCTTGGGTGCTTGCTAAGGTTTTTTCCTACTAATTACAATGTCAAGGGAACGGTAGATATAAAGGAAAGTGCTAGACCCTTGTTATTTCACTTATTATATTTTTTTATGGCACTTTTGCAATATTACATTTTTTTGACAATCAAATTGTTGTTGAGTTTATTTAATCATTTCATTGAGTTTTCAAACTTCTTTTTTTTTTTTATTTATTTATCAAATCCATTAAGGATTATCTTTTCTTTTGTGTTTATTTCGGTTGTGGCTTGATTACTCTATAGATGTCAAGGATTTATTCATAGAGTATGATCTAATGGGATTGCTAGATATAAATATAAAATGCTAGTGTTTTATTGTTGTCATATTGAAAGCTTTTGCTCCTTTCTTACAATCATATATTTTTATTATGATTTTATCTATTATGTTGTATTGAAATTTTAATTTTACATCATTTCTATTTTCTTTGCATTTATTTGATCATTTCTTAAAATTGTGGATTTTTTTTCTTTTTTTATTAGTTTCTTTCTAATCATTTAACATGTCTTTAGCACTTCTTTCACATATTTAATGGGAATGTTAGATAGTGTATCATTGATTATGGCCTAGTTTTTTTTTGGGGGGCATAAAGGGAACGTTGGATATTAATGAAAAGTGTAAAAACTTTTTTTTCATTTTTATTTTTCTTTTGCAATGTCATGCTTTTCCTCTCACATATTTAATGGGAATGTTAGATAGTGTATCATTGATTATGGCTCGTTTTTTGTTGTTTTTTTTTTTTTGGGCCATAAAGGGGAAATGCTGGATATAAATGGAAAGTGCAAAAGCTTTTTTTTTTTTTTTTTTGAAATCTTTACTTCTCTTTTGCAATGTCATACTATTCCTCTCTATTTATATTGATTTCTTTCTTATTTTTTATTCCATCTATAATACTTCCTACAAATATTTGATGAGAACATTGGATAGGGTGTTATTGATTGTGGCTTGATTATCTAATGCAATGCCTCTTTTACATTGGCCATAATTTTAAGGGAATGCTCGATATGAATGGAAAGTGTAAAAGTTTTTTTTTTTTTTGGTCATTTTTAAAATCCATACTTTTCTTTTGGAATGCCATATTTCTATTTTTTTTCCCTTTTTTGGGACTATAAAGGGAACGCTGGATATAAATGGAAAGTGTAAAACTTTTTTTTCATTTTTTCATTTTTACTTCTCTTTTGCAATGTCATACTTTTCCTTTCACATATTTAATGGGAATGTTGGATAGTGTATCATTGATTATAGCCTATTTTTTTGTAGGTTTTTTTTTTTGGGCCATAAAGGAACGTTGGATATAAATGGAAAGTGCAAAAGCTTTTTTTTTTCATTTTTATCTATTATGTTGTACTTGAAATTTTAATTTTACATCATTTCTATTTTCTTTGCATTTATTTGATCATTTCTTAAAATTGTGGATTTTTTTTCTTTTTTTATTAGTTTCTTTCTAATCATTTAACATGTCTTTAGCAATTCTTTCACATATTTAATGGGAATGTTAGATAGTGTATCATTGATTATGACCTAGTTTTTTTTTGGGCCATAAAGGGAACACTGGAAATAAATGGAAAGTGTAAAAGCCTTTTTTCATTTTTAAAATTTTTACTTATCTTTTGTAATGTCCTACTTTTCCTTCACATATTTAATGGAAATGTCGAATAGTATATCATTGATTATGGCCTAGTTTTTTTTTGTTTTTTTTTTGGGGGGGGGGGAGGAGAGCATAAAGGGAACGTTGGATATTAATGAAAAGAGTGAAAGCTTTTTTTCATTTTTATTTTTCTTTTGCAATGTCATGCTTTTCCTCTCACATATTTAATGGTAATGTTAATAGTGTATCATTGATTGTGGCCTCGTTTTTTTTGTTTTTTTTTTTTTTTTGGCATAAAGGGAATGCTCGATATAAATGGAAAGTGCAAAAGCTTTTTTTTTTTTTTTTTTTTTAAAATCTTTACTTTCTTTTGCCATTCCATACTATTCCTCTCTATTTATATTGATTTTTTTTTTATTTTTTATTACATCCATATGCTTCCTACAAATATTTGATGGAAGGTTGGATAGGTGTTATTGATTGTGGCTTGATTATCTATGTCAATCTTCTTTTAATTGGCCATAATTTTAAGGGAATGAATGGAAAGTGTAAAAGTTTTTTTTTTTTTTTTTTATTTTAAAATCATCTTTCTTTGTGCAATTTCCATACTATTTTTTTTCTTTTTT
Source organism: Laguncularia racemosa (assembly GCA_037954665.1). Lineage (NCBI taxonomy): Eukaryota > Viridiplantae > Streptophyta > Magnoliopsida > Myrtales > Combretaceae > Laguncularia > Laguncularia racemosa. Next base: position 2,913,492 of record JBBMOL010000056.1, read on the forward strand.
GAGACATGGAATGTTGTATTAAATCTTATTTTTTTATTTTCTCCTCATTCTTCAATACTTTCCTTTCACATATTTAATGGGAATGTTGGATAGTGTATCATTGATTATAGTCTATTTTTTTGTAGTTTTTTATTTTTTGGCCATAAAGGGAACACTGGATATAAATGGAAAGTGCAAAAGTCTTTTTTTTCATTTTTGAAATATTTACTTCTTTTTTGCAATGTCCTACTTTTCCTTTCTCTATTTATATTGATTTCTTTCTTATTTTTTATTCCATCTATAACACTTCCTACAAATATTTGATGAGAACGCTGGATATGGTGTTATTGATTGTGGCTTGATTATCTAATGCGGTGCCTCTTTTACATTAGCCATAATTTTAAGGGAATGCTCGATATGAATGGAGTGTAAAAGCCTTTTTTTTTTTGTCATTTTTAAAGTCCATACTTTTCTTTTGCAATGCCATACTTTCCATATTTCTATTTTTTTTTCTTTTTGGGGCCATAAAGGGAACGTTGGATATAAATGGAAAGTGTAAAAGCTTTTTTTCATTTTTGAAATTTTTACTTATCTTTTGCAATGTCATACTTTTCCTTTCACATATTTAATGGTAATGTCGGATAGTGTATCATTGATTATGGCCTAGTTTTTTGTAGTTTTTTTTTTTCTTGGGCCACAAAGGGGACGTTGGATATAAATGAAAAGTGTAAAAGCTTTTTTTTTTTTTTTATATATCTGAAATTTTTACTTCTCTTTTGGATGTCATACTTTTCCTTTCACATATTTAATGGGAATGTTGGATAGTGTATTATTGATTATGGCCTAGTTTTTTGTAGTTTTTTTTTTGCCGTAAAGGGAACGTTAGATATAAATGGAAGGTGCAAAAGCTTTTTTTCATTTTTGAAATCTTTACTTCTCTTTTGCAATGTCATACTTTTCCCTTCACATATTTTATGGGAATGTTAGATAGTGCATCATTGATCATGGCCTAGTTTTTTGTAGTTTTTTTTTTGGTTCATAAAGGGAACGCTAGATATAAATAGAAAGTGTAAAAGCTTTTTTTTTTCATTTTTGAAATCTTTACTTCTCTTTTGCAATGTCATACTTTTCCTTTCTCTATTTATATTAATTTATTTCTTATTTTTTATTCCATCTATAATGCTTCCTACAGATATTTGATGAGAACGCTGGATAGAGTGTTATTGATTGTGGCTGCATTATATAATGCAGTGCCTCTTTTACAATGGCCATAATTTTTATTTCTCTTTTGTATTGTCATACTTTTTTTTTCTATTTTTTGCTATAACTTTTTATTTATTTATATATTTTATGACTTAATCTTATTTGTCAGCCTGACTTTCTATTTTTCATCATATCTACTTTATTTTGAATATATTTTATTGTTTGTTTTGTTTTTCGAACTTTTCTTTATCGAAGTAGTTGAACTTAGTCTTCTCATTTTTCTTTGATTTCTTGATGGTTCTTAGAGTAAATATGATGGGAATGCCGGATATTGTGCTGTCTTTCATGGCTTGCTTTTCGGGTGCATGTTAAGGATTTTTTCTACTAATCACAATATTAAAGGAATGCTAGATATAATTCTTTTTGTTTTTATGACTTTTACAATATTATACTTTTCTTATGATATAACTTTCGTTGAATTTATTTGATCATGACTTCTTTTTTTTTTTAACAAATTAGTTATGGGTCATCTATTATTTGTATTTATTTTTCTATAGCAATATCTTTGTATACCGAATGGATGTACTGAATATTATGCTTTTGGTTGTGTCTTTGATTCTCTATGGATGGGAAGCCTTTTATCGATTGGATATAGATGAAAGATGCAAGTATTTCATTGTTGTTGTGTTGAAAGTTTTCATTCATTGACCACAATCTTATTATCTTATACTTAATGGGAGCACTAAATAGTATGCTTTTGGCCGTGTCTTGATTTCTTTATGGATGTTGAGGCTTTCATCCATTGACCACAATCTTATGGAAGATAAGATATAGATGAAAAATGCAAGTATTTTGCTGTGGTCATATTAAAAGCTTTCACTCTTCTTTGGCAACATGTTTTTATTTAGGTCTTTATCTAATTTATTGTATTGACTTTTTAATTTTGCATGTTTTTTATTTTTCTTTGCTCTCCTGATTATTTCTTGAATTTTGGGACTTCATTTATTTTATTGGTTTTTTTTCTTATAATTTAATCGTTCTATAGTACTTCCTGTACATGTTTAATGGGAATGCTGGATTGGTGGCCTTTTTTTTTCCTTTAATGGAATGGCTCTTTTTCATTGGCTATAATCTTATAAGAACGGGGGATATAAATTGAAAGTGAAAGAGCTTTGTTGTTAGCTAAAATACCAAAAGACCATGAAGGAGGAGGGGCAAAGAGTATTTTTAGTGGATTTTATACAAACATTTAGGCACTTAGCAGGATATTCACAATAAGATTTGGCAAATAATTGAATTAAAAGGTGACAATACGGGGGAAAATTGCGTAAAAGTAATAATCAAAGCACAGTTTAATGGATTCATACAATGTTTGCATTATGCCTACAAATGCCCAAATTTTATTAGGAATTCATAAAAGCTGGCCGTAATTACATCAATAGGAGACAAATCAAAGGTGTTTAGTTACAGCACCAGTACAAAACAGCATCCTTGAGACGGTAGCATTAGCAGCTAGCAAAGCTCAAACTAGATTGTATTGTATGCATGTTGATACAAAAGGTGATAATCTGATCAGTCAAGCACTCCACCGTATCGGTTTCTAGGAGAGCTTCAAATCCTGCCATATTTCTTCAGATAAATACATCAGTCCTCTATGCAATCAAACATCATCCATCTCTCTCTCTTCTATTCAATTATGCCAGACAAGATCTAGAAATTATATCCCTATTTATTGAGATACAGTCTTGGGGGTCATTTTGATTTTTGTAGTAGTAAAAACTGTAGAGCAAATTGCGAAATACATCCTCAAATCTACTAGTTTGGTGGCTTTGGACTTCCTCTAAGGGAAAATGCTAGACCCTTTTATTTCATTGTACTATTTTTTTTTTGCTCTTGCAATTATATTTTTTTGTAGCTCTCTACCACAAACTATAAGAAGAAGGGCATCCTAAAGTTGAAGTGATTTGGGTCCAAACTGTTGATGAGAAAATACACTGGAAAAAAAAGGATGTTGATGGGATTTTGTACTTTGGTTGTATAAATAATAGGATGAGCGAGTTGTAATTTTCCACACATTGAGCTTGTCAAGAGTGTATAGTTTGCTATTGATTGTAGGCTAAAGAATGAAGCAATGTTTTGAAATAGGTCTATTGCACCACATTGATTTTGACCAAAACACATTGGCACCAGAAGGAATAAATGACTTGTACGCACCCTTAATTGAGAAAATGCCATTAGAGGTTGGCCTCTATAAGAGCTTGTCTTCTAATGATAGGTTAGGGAGCGTGTTATGAGTACCCTTTTGGGATCGGGTCACCGGACGAAGGATTGAAAAGTCTCCTTTCAACAAAGGGTTCTTACCCTTGTTCCTTCTTCTTGATGCACCTATCCTTGAATCTAATGCAGCTCGTAAGGGAGTTGCTACCTTGGAACTCGTTAAGAGAGAGTTCCTAAATCTCTTGGAGTTTGGGTGAAAATAATTTTCTGCCTTTATTGCTTAATAACTCCCTAAATTTAGGGAAATACAAAAGATTAGGATTCTTAATTAATAAAGATTAGGATTCCATAATATTCCTAACTTTCCAAAATGAACTCCTACTCTAGATAAGGAAAAATTAAAACTGGAAATTGAAAAGATATACTAAAAGAAATAAAATGGGAAAGTAAATATAGAATTCCTTAGTTTGCATTCTTCTTTTGGTGTGTACGTCTTGTGTATTTTTGCCCTATGAATGCATCTGCAACATTACTCCCCTCTTTGACTTCCAGCTTGTCCTCAAGCTGGAAGTCAGGAAAATGCTAGCTTGAAGTCCAATACATTCTCCCAAGTAGCATCCTCTAGTGTTCGTTTATTCCAGTGGACTAGGATTTCCCATTAGCCGCGGTTTCTCCGAGTCCGCAGGACAGCCACAGGGTTGATGACAACCTGACCATCTGCTAACGGAGGCAGCTTCGTGGGTGCGCTCGGCAAGTCGCCCTTGAAAGGCTTCAGCAAGGATACATGGAAGACATTGTGGAGCTTGCAGTCCAATGGCAGTTCCAGTTGGTATGCCACAGTTCCAACGCGCTTGACCACCATGAAAGGCCCATAGAACTTAGGAGCAAGCTTATGAGAAAGGTGGCGAGCAAGGGTCTTCTGGCGATAAGGTTGTAAGCGCAACCAAACATAAACACCCGGAGGGAATTCCACCTCACGATGTCCTTTATCATAGAAAGTCTTCATACATTATTGTGCTTGGTGGAGTTTGGCACGAATGTCCACTAAAGCTTCATCTCGAGCGAGGAAAGCTTGATCCACTGCATCGACGTTTGAAGTGCGGGCAACATAAGAGGTGAGACTCGGAGGCGCACGTCCATACACAACTTGGAATGGGGATGTTTTAAGAGCTGTATGGAAGGCGGTGTTGTAACATAATTCTGCCCACGGAAGCCACTCAACCCAGTTTTTTGGACGAACACCCGCAAGGCAACGTAAGTACATCTCAATGGTGCGATTCACTACCTCTGTTTGCCCATCTGTTTGGGGATGATAAGCGGAAGAGAAATGAAGTTTGGTACCACATAAACGAAACAACGCCTTCCAGAAGGTGCTCGTAAAAAGGGGGTTACGATCACTAACAATAGATTCCGGAATGCCATGTAATCTCACGATATTGTCAAGGAATACCCGTGCAATGGTGCAAGCATTGTAAGGATGAGCTAAGGGAATAAAATGAGCATATTTTGAGAATCTATCTACTACCACAAATAAAACACTTTTACCCGTGGATTTAGGTAAGCCGTCAATAAAATCCATGGAGATATCGGACCAAACTTGGTGTGGTAATTGCAGCGGCTGTAATAACCCAACTGGGCTTAAGTTCTCGGCTTTATTACGTTGGCAAATGAGGCATGCAACGACATATGCCTTGATGGTAGTCTTCATGCCAGACCAATAAAAATCCTTGCGAATACGCTGCAAGGTCCTCTCCACACCTTCATGAGTGTTGTCATGGATTCCTAATAATATAGCGTTGATCAAGGAAGATGTGGGAAGTAAATAGATACGGTCCTTGAAGAATATCATCCCGTCACGCAAACCCCAACCCACACCTGCTGTCCCTTGTTCAATCCGTGACCAAAGGGCACGCAATGTGTCTGAATTCTGTATCTCTGTGCGAATTTCATCGAACAAGAGAACCTGCGGTTGGGATGCGGCATACAGCAACGCACCCTCGTCCTCTCGACATGACAAGGAGTCTGCAGCAGCATTCAACCGGCCGACCCTGTATTCCACGCGAAATGTGAACCCCAGTAACTTGCTAAACCAACGCTGGTGGGGGGATGTGGACAGCCTTTGCTCAAGTAAGTACTTAAGGCTATAGTGGTCTCTGCGAACAAGAAAAAGACCGTCCCCAGAGATATGGTCTCCAATGTTGAACAGTCTTGACAAGACTTATCAATTCCTGCTCATAAGCGGCAAGTTTCAAATGACGGTCCGCTAGTTTCTTGCTAAAAAAAGCGATGGGGTGTCCATGTTGCTGCAAGATGGCGCCTATTCCTAGACCTGATGCATCACATTCAACTACAAATTCTTCTTGGAAATTAGGCAAGCTCAGAACTGGAGCCTCTATTAAGGCTTTCTTGAGTGCTTCAAAGGAGGCGTGGGCTGCCTCGTTCCATTGGAAAGCTTGTTTCTTCAATAGATGCGTTAAGGGGGCAGCAATGTGGCCATAGTCTCTAATGAACTTGCAATAATACCCTGTCAACCCTAAGAATCCACGCAAGGCCTTAAGAGTGTGTGATCGGGGCCACTCCTTGATAGCTTGAATTTTGCTCACGTCCGTGGAAACACCCCCTGCGGAGATCACATGACCTAAATAGGAGACTTGCTGCTCTCCAAATGTGCACTTAGATCTCTTAAGATAAAGGTGATGGGCCCTTAATAACTCAAAAACAGTTTGGAGGTGTAGTACATGAGTGTCCCATGAATTGCTGTATACAAGGATGTCATAAAAAAAAACAAGCACAAATTGACGTAGGTGCGGTCGAAATACCTCGTTCATTAAGGCTTGAAAGGTGGAAGGGGCGTTGGTAAGTCCAAAGGGCATGACGAGGAACTCAAAATGGCCATGGTGAGTTCGAAAAGCTATCTTCTCCACATCTTGAGGATCCATGCGAAGTTGATGATACCCAGATCTGAGATCAAGTTTGGTAAAAAATGTTGCGCCATGTAGCTCATCCAATAGTTCATCCACGACGGGGATCGGGAATTTATCCTTAATAGTGTTATGATTTAGCTCCCTGTAATCAACACAAAATCGCCAGGTGCCATCGTGTTTGCGAACTAGCAATACCAGAGAGGATAATGGCGAGCGACTTGGCCTGATAATACCTTGTTGTAAGATCTGTTGACATTGTCTCTCAATCTCATCTTTTTGAAGATGCGGGTATCGATAGGGTCACACGACTACGGGGGTGGTGCTAGGCTGCAAGTTAATGTGGTGATCACATGGTCGGATGGGGGGCAGTCCTACGGGTTCTTGAAACACTTCTTCGAAAGCTGCCAGCAGTCTCTCTACGTCCTTTTCCCGTGGTTGAAAGGTTTGAAGTTGGTTGAGTGTTGAATATGAAGTCTGCAACTGTCCCTGTAGCATGATGGGGTTGCTGGCCTTCTCAAAGTGCATGGTGAGGGCGGAAAAATCCCATAGAATTTGTCCTAATGTTTGAAGCCATTGTACGCCTAACACCAAGTCAAACCCCGCTAAAGGAATCACATAGAAACCTGCCTGGAAGGCGTTATTGTTGATTGAAAATTGCAAGTTGGTGCATTTGCCTAACCCCACCACTTGCTCCCCATTAGCTACTGCCACTTGAAGGTTGGTTTGGGGTTGCATCTGGACTCCTAGTCTCTGAGCTGCTGTTGAACTCATGAAGTTGTGAGTACTCCCCGAATCTACCAAACTGTTCAAGGGCTGTTCATGAACCATTGCAGTTAATTGCATGGTCCTCGTATTCTGCTCTCCGGTGATGGCGTGCAGGGATATGGCTGGCGTATTTTCTTCTTTCGATGGTTCTTCCTTTGCGGTTTCATCCATTTCCAACCAGAATAGTTTCTTGCATTGATGTCCGGGAACATATTGCTCATCGCAATTATAACACAATCCCTGCACTCGACGATTGGCCATCTCCGCTCTTGTTAATCTCTTTGCAAATGGCATTGCAGCACTGCCAGAAGAAGAAGCTGCACTACCCGCCGTGGTGCCTGGTTTTGCACTCATCGGGGTTCCCTTTGAACCGAAACTTATGCTGGAGTTTCCTCCTTTTTTAACGTTTTGGGGGAGTTGCAATTTCCTTTCAAAGGCTCGTGCAAAATTCATGGCATGTAACAAGCTTGGTGGGCTGTGTAATTCCACATCAATGCGAATATTTTCCTTCAAACCCACTGTGAACATGTCGACTTGCTGATCAGGTCGAACTGAACTTGCCCTTGCTAATAAGGTTTGAAACTTCCGCTGGTATTCTTCTACTGTCTCGATCTGTTTGAGGTTGATTAATTCTCCTAAGGGATTACTGCGCAGGGGAGGTCCAAAACGTAGGATGCAATATTCCTGGAACGTCTTCCAGGTCAGATTGGGTTCTTCCTTCTCTATTTGGTAAAACCACAATTGTGCCTCTCCTGTCATGTGGAACGCTGCTAACCCCACCTTATCTCCTTCCATTGTTTTCTGGTTTTCATAGAACTTGTCACACCTATGGAGCCACATTAATGGGTCATTCGTGCCATCATAAGTGGGAAAATCCAACTTCATATGCCTTGGCACCCAACCCCCTGATCCTTTGCTACTAATATCACCCTTGCTGCTGCTGTTATCGTCTTTTGTACGTGATCCTGGGTTGTGGTTGGAGCCTGCATTACTTCTGTTCCCCGCCTCTATTCCCTTGCCTTGGTTGCTTACGCTAATCAAAGCTTCCATTTGTTGTGATAATTGCTGGAGTTGAGCTGCTATCCATTTTGGTGTCCGTTTGAGATTGGTTCTCATGCAAGAGATGTCGTAGTCGTTCCTCCACAAGGTTCTCGTCCATGGTGAGTGGCTCTGATACCAAGTTGTTATGAGTCCCCCTTTGGGATCGGGTCACCGAACGAAGGATTGAGAAGTCTCCTTCCAACAAAGGGTTCTTACCCTTGTTCCTTCTCCTTGATGCACCTATCCTTGAATCTAATGCAGCTCGTAAGGGAGCTGCTACCTTGGAACTCGTTAAGAGAGATTTCCTAAATCTCTTGGAGTTTGGGTGAAAATAATTCTTTGCCTTTATTGCTTAATAACTCCCTAAATATAGGGAAATACAAAAGATTAGGATTCCTAATTAATAAAGATTAGGATTCCACAATATTCCTAACTTTCCAAAACGAACTCCTACTCTAGATAAGGAAAGATTAAAACTGGAAATTGAAAAGATATGCTAAAAGAAATAAAACGGGAAAGTAAATATAGAATTCCTTAGTTTGCATTCTTCTTTTGGTGTGTACGTCTTGTGTATTTCTGCCCTATGAATGCATCTGCAACAGAGCGCATTAGGTGGGATATTGAAGTAATTCCAAAATGGCACTTGAGGAAAAACTCATTCCCTATCTTCAATTAATGACAAACTCTAGCATTCAATAGAAGCCTAGAGGAGGCTATCTCTCTAGCATTAAAAATGCTATTGAGTGACCCTTGTGGTAGTCAATAATCTAACTAAAGGGAAATTTAGAAGCCATTTGCCACTTTCCATCCAAATAAAAGCCAAGCATGGTCATGTAGCTTAAAGAGTTATCTCTAGGCCTAAGAGCATGATGATGAGGGCTTTAACAAACCAAACACTTCATCCTTTCAAAATAATAGTATGTATCCAATCCATCCAAATGCCTTTGACATTACCATTACATAGATGCCATATGTCTTTTAGTTGTGCAATTTTATTCCAAGCTTCTAGCTGAGATAAGCCAAGGCTCCCTTCAATCATGGGTGTACAAACCTTTTCTCATCTTACTTTCGCTTTTGTAGCAATATTGGGTCTTCTACTTTAAAGGAAGGTCTTTATCATTTATTCTATCTTATTACTTTCTTTAGAAGGATGAACGTAGAAATTTCTTGGTTTAAGATTCCAAGCATGCTGAAATTTTTTATATGTCACAATCTCCTTTCTTCAATTTAGAGGAGGTAAAGGTACACCTAAATATCGAATGAGTAGTTTTCCCTCTTGAAAACCAAAAGCTTCGAGTGCTACCTCTTTGGGGGGATTGTCAACATTTGAAAAGAAGATTTTGCTCTTGTCTAGATTTGCTTTAAGTCTTGAAATGGCTTGGAATTCCAACAAGATTTGTTGAATAAGCAAGATAGAATTAAGATCACCTTTGTGAAAGAACATGAGGTCATCAGCAAAGCAAAGGTGGGTGATTCTCTCTTCCTTGCATCTCCAATGGTAAGAAAAAGCTAGGTTTTGAGCCATCCTTTGAAAGAGACCTGAAAGAGCTTCCATTGCTAGCACAAAAAGGTAAGGTGAAATATGATCACCTTGAGGTAAACCACGGTGGCTTGGGATAAAGCCTATTGGTTCACCATTTAAATTGAATGTGAATTTCGATGTTGTAAAGCATTGCATTAAAAAATTTATGAAATGTGCTGGAAACCCCATACACAGTAGCACTTTTTCTAAGAAATTCTAGCTTGAAGTGTCATATACCTTCACGATGTCCACTTTGATGGTGCATCTAGGAGGACCATGGTGGCTATGGTATCCGTTGACTAGTTCTTGTGCAATGAAAATGCTGTATGCGATTCTCTGATTTAGAATGAAAGCAAATTTCTCTCTCTCGACTAGAGAACTTAAAACCTCTTTAAACCTTGAAGCAAAGACTTTAGAGATAGCTTTCGAAATGACGTTGCAACAAGAGATAGGCCTGAAATCTGATAGCTTAGAAGCATTAGAAACTTTAGGCACCAGAGTTATGATGGAGCTATTTACCTGTTTAAGGAGAAACCTTAAGCTAAAGAAATCTTTGATGGCTACAATTATGTCTATCCCAATTATTGGCCATGTAACCTTACAAAAACTTTGTGAAATATCCTTTTGGGCCCGATGCTTTACTATTGGATTGGCTAAAGAAGGTTGCTTTGGTTTTTTCGTTTGAGAACGAGGAATTGAAGAACTCAATTTATTGGTCATTTAGTTTCCAAGTTATCGGATTTTTGACATTCAAGAGATTGCGTTTTGCTTTAGGTTCTCCAAACAAGTTAGAGAAGTAGGACAATACTTTTGATTTAATTGCCTTATCACCCTCGGCCCAAGACCTATCCTCTCTTTGCAAAGATCGAATGGAACTTCTGTTGTGTCTTTGCAACTAGCTTACGAAAAAAGGAGGTATTTTTATCTCTAGGTGGCAACCATTTGATTCTAGATTTTTGCTTAAAAAAACATTCTTCAACATTTCTCAAAGTGTAATACTTTTGGAATGCTTATGCTCTTCTTGCAAGCGAGCCAGATCCCCATGACCTATGAAAGATTGAATAGAGCTTAGAGTTTGCTTGGCTTGAGAAACTTTATTCAAAATATTGGAAAACTCCCTGTTGTTCAATTTCTTTAACTCAACTTTAAGGAGTTTTAGCTTTTTCACTATCTGGAAGAGTTTAGAGCCTTTCACATTGGTTGACCAAATAGTAGATACCAAGTTCAAAAAGCCATCCACCTCAATCTAGAAGTTAAAGAACTTAAAAGGTGATTTTCGGTGATAATAGGAAGAATTACTAGGGATCATACACACTATGTGGTTAGAAAGCAATGGTGAAAGGAAAATAACTTCTGATCTTGAAAACTTATTTAACCATTCTATGTTAACTAGAACATGATCAAGTTTCTTTAAGATGGGGTTTTGCACTTGTTTGTTTGACAAAGAGTAGAAATTTTCTATGTATCGAAGGTCATCTAACTTTGCAAGGTCTATAAAGTGTTTGAAGTCAAGTATTCCTTGATTGAGTCTTTTAAAACTCCTTAAGTTCTCCAATGTAGATCTGGTAACATTGAAATCCCCTAAAATAACCCATAGAAAGACAATTGTAGTGGTGTAAAGGCTCTTTAATTGATTTCAAAGCTGTTTTCTTTCCATAGCTGAATTTGAAGCATAAATAATAATGGTTAGGAAAAAAGTGTTAGCTTGAAGATTTGTATAAGAGTAATGGCAAAACTAAACATGCTCCTTCAGAATCGACACATCCTAAATTCTAGCATCCCAATAAATTGAAATTTGTTTGTAAGACCATTAATTGCAAAATGCCAAGAACGACTAATAGTTTGTTTGATAAAATCTTGAAAAGAGTGGTTTGCCCTAATTTCAAGTAGCCCCACCAAAGATATTCCATTGTCAACACACCTTCCTTACATTAGCTACATTAATTGGGCTAGTAATACCTCGTGTGTTTCAAGTCGCAAAATTCATAGTAATAGGAATACAAAATATTGAGTGAAAGAGCATTTACAACGTTTAAAATTTTTTCTCCTTTTCTTTTAGTTAAAGGAGCTTTTCCAGCTTCCCAATGAAGAACTTGAGGTCATCTCCCTTTGACGTACCCTACTATCTATTACAACGACAATCAGAAATGGCCTCGGTGAAGATTCCTCTTTGCTAGACTCAACAAGATTTGGAGTTTTAGAAGGAGACCCCTCCTTTATACCTAGCTTTGGTGTGTCCAAGACATGTGATGGCATGGTGTCCACTAACTATGGTCTTGCTTGAGCAAGGGAACGAGGAACTTCTCTATCTACTTCCTCATGCTTGCTAGTAGCTTCGCTTGCCGCTTTGAGGGGAGGAATGACCTCTTCGATTGACATAAATCCTTGCTCTTGTCTTGGTGTGGAATGGTTGATATTCTTAGTGGAAGACTCCTCACGATTCTTATGTTTTTTCCCTCTCTTTCTTTCTCGAGGTGATGAAGGGCCTACTTCATTGGATTTTGTAGGTTTAGACAAACATGTCCAAGAACCTTACACAATGGGCAGTGTGGAGGGAGCCATTGGTATTCAACCAAAACCAAAGAAGTAATCCCGTCATCTCCAATAACTTCTACTTGATGAGTGGGTTCCTCTCTAGCATCTAGTTTAGCGAGAACTATTGCTTGGTTAGCTCTTTCTCTAAAAGCTGTAAGAGAGTCCGCTTGTAGAGGTTTCCCAACTGCACTGGCAATGTGGCTAATTCCCACTTCAGTCAAAGGTTGTGGTTTATCTAATGACATATGTCTTCTCCACTTTTAAAGAACCAAAAACCTTTGAGCAAAATACCATGGCTTTGCTAGTAAAAGGTCCAAATTTGATGAGGAAGCAAATATGAAGCAGAATAAACCATCTTTGTTTCCTATGAAATTTAAAATTCCATAGTCCTTCTAGAGCCTAAAAGTTGTCGATTTCACTAAAGAGAACGAGATTCTCTAACCTAGAAAGTAGCCCAATAAGGTTGATTTCCAATGCCTTGCCCCTTTTTTTTTAGCTACACCCAAAGGCATCTTGATTGTTGAAGTAGGTCCTTTGGCCACTAGAGGGAAGAACGAAATCTTAAAGTCCAAATCCTAATGGTTTAAGGAAGAGTTCCTTGCATAGATGTCAACAAAAGATTTTTGTTTTGGTTTTAGAGAAGGCTATTTTCCAATTTCAATGTTTTCTAAAACCTCTTGTAATTCCTCCATTGTAGTTTTTCCAAAAGAGGAATTGTCTAGAAAAATATGTCCTAGTTGACTAGGCCCCTTTTCCTTGTAAGGAAAGAAGTTTAGTCTTGAAAAGACCAAAGTTTGAGGAGTTGCAGTGAAACACTACTCTAAATTACCAAGGTTAGCATGGTCAGTTGCCTTAGGAACATCATTAAAAAAAGTAACCCTTTCTTTTTTCCTGGATGAGGAAATCTATGGAACACTTTTTCGAGGGCTCTTTTTCTCTCTCATTTGGTTGGTTTTTGAAAAAACTAGTAGGAAAGTTCTTCCCAAGAGTAGAAAGGTCGGATTTTGAACTTTGGCTAGTCACTTTGTTGGTCATGGAAACAAGATGTACACAACGAACAAAGGGACTAAACTAGTATGTAAAAACTCAAATGGATAGAATTACACAACAAAGAAGAAGGGAGAGTGTGTTTAAATTTACCCTAAAGGAAGTGGTCATTTAGAGGGGGTTGAAGGCCAAAGCTAAAGAGAAGGAAGAGCATTTTTTCTATAGTAATGTCTTCTTATATCCAATAGGAGTACCAAATAGTATGCTTTTGGTTGTGGCTTGATTTCTCCATAGATGTCAAGGCTTTCATCCATTGACCACAATCTTATGAGAATGCTAGATATAAATGCAAAATGCAAGTGTTTTATTGTTGTTATATTGAAAGCTTTTACTCCTCTCTTATAGTCATGTATTTTTATTCAAATTTTATCTATTATGTTGTGTTGAAATTTTAATTTTACATCATTTCTATTTTTCTTTACATTTATTTGTTTATTTCTTTGAGTTGTGGATTTTTTTTCCTTTTTTTATTTTTTTTTCTAATTATTTAATATCTGTTTAGCACTTCTTTCACATATTTAATAGGAATGCTAGATAGTGTATTATTGATTATGGCTTAGTTTTTGGTAGATTTTTTTTTTTTTTTTGCCTTGATTTGAAGGGAATGCTAGATAAAAATGGAAAGTGCAAAAGCTTTCTTTTCATTTTTAAAATAATTATTTTTCTTTTGCATTGCCATACTTTTCCTTATTCTATTTTTTTTATTGTACTTTTTTTTAATGACTTAATCTTATTTGTCAATCCTACTTTCTATTTTACATCATATTTACTTTATTTTGACTATATTGAATATATTTTATTGTCTATTTTAATCTAGAATAGTAGGAATGTTAGATATAAATGAAAGTGCAAGAGCTTTGTTACTATATATATAATTCTTTTTGTTCTTATGACTTTTACAATATTATACTTTTCTTATGATATAATTTTGATCAAATTTATTTGATTAGAAATTTTTTGTTTTTTTTAACAAATTAGTTATGAATCATTTATTCTTTTGTATTTATTTTTCTATAGCAATATTTTCGTATATCTGATAAGAGTACTAAATGTTGTGCCGTTGATTTGTCTTGATTCTCTATGGATGGTAAGCCTTTTATCCATAATTGTATGAGAACATTGAATATAAATGAAAGATGCAAGTATTTCATTATTGTATTGTAAACTTTCATCCATTGACCACAACCTTATAGGGAGTACTAAATAGTGTGCTTTTCATTGTGTTTTAATTTCTCTTCGAATGTCAAGGATTTTATCTATTTATTACAATCTCATGGAAGATACATTTTATTTTTACATCTTTTTTTTTTAATTTTTATTTGCTTTATTTTTTGTCTGATGATTTCTTGAATTTTGGAATATTTTCATTTTTTTTTTGTTGGTTTCTTTCTTATAATTTAATCCTTCTGTAGCAATGCTGGATTGGTGGCTTATTTATTTATTTATTTATTATTTAATGGCTCTTTTCCATTGACCATAATCTCATTGGAAGGCCAGATATGAATTGAAAGTGAAACAGCTTTATTACCTAAAATACCAAAAGACCTTATAGGAAGAGCGAAGATTCTCGTTATTTTTAGTGGATCGCATGCAGATATTCACCATAAGATTTAGCAAATAAGTAAATTAACAGGTGACAATACAGGGGAAAATACATAAAAAGTAATAATCAGAGCACACAGTTTAATCCTTGTAAGGAAAAAAAAGAACGATATGAACATCGTGACTTGAATATTCACAAACATAAGGTCCTGTTTCCCCATGAGACAATAATGGATTCATACAACGTTTGCATTGGGGCTACAAATGCCCAAATTTAAGTAGGAATTTATAAGAGCAAGGAGCAATTACATCAGTAGGAAACAAATCAAAGATGTTTAGTTACAGCACCAGTACAAAACAGCATCCTTGAGACGGTAGCATTAGCAGCTAGCAAAGCTCAAACTAGATGTATTGAATGCATGTTGATACAAAAGGTGCTAATCTGATCAGTCAAGCACTCCAACGAATCGGTTTCTAGGAGAGCTTCAAATCCTGCCATATTTCATCAGATAAATACATCACTCCGCAATGCAATCAAGCATCATCCATCTCTCTCTCTCTCTATCTCTATCTCTCTCTCTCTGAGTCAAATTTGCCAGACAAGATCTAGAAATTATATCCCTATTTGTTGAGATATAAATCTCAGGGGTCTTTTTGATCTTTGTAGTAGTAAAAATTGTATAGCAAGTTGCAAAATACATCCTCAAATCTCCTAGTGAGGTGGCTTTCAAGTTCCTATGATTTTTTAATATATATATATATATATATATATATCTAATGGTTTGGGGCTTTTAACAATAGCTTGAGAGTAAAGTTGTATTTTGGACATTTAGAAGATCTATCGGTACTTAACAAAAAAATTTATTTTTGTACTTTATATTTTTTCTGAATTATCTAATGTTATGCCATCTTGTTTGTATAAGCGAAACATAGTCATTTACATCATACATAACCAAATTAAGCACAAGCAAGATGGACAACCTTTCCAAATATGAGCCTACATATCCCATTTCTTGGCCTTGGGGCAATTTCCAATCACCATATATACACAGGTTATTTATCACATTGCAAAGCCTTATGAATGTAATTTTCAGAGTTTACAAAAATCAAGTGGAAATCTATATTTTCATCAGACGAATTGATCATTTACTATTGAGAACTATAAAACGCAATTGCAAAGCAAGAAATCGTTGACATACCAGTGAGGCCACCACCCATTTTCCATCAATCCATTCTTGATGCTTTCTTAATTCAGAGTGCTGGAATTCCAGTTCTTCCTTGGTGTCTCTGAAGAAAACCACATACCTTGAGTTGTCAAGGACCTTAGAGATCACACCCACCCACCAACCATCATTGTACAAAGCATCAACTTCCTCAAACAAATTAAATTGCTCAACCATTGCAATCTCTGGAGGACAAGGCCTGATGTGCATAGCATCAATCTCTTCATTGAGAAACTCTGTATCATCATCATTTCTTAAGCTTTGGTACTGTATCATGTAATTTCCATTTTCCAATGCCTTGAGTACCGTTGCTATGAACCAGGCACCATCATATCCATCTTCATCACTGGTTACCTCTACTAAGCACCCCTTAATGAACTTGTTTTCCCTTTGCTCGACAATCTTCTTTTCAGCTGAAATCGGGGCTATCTGAGTTTCAAAGTTTTAGCACTTGTAAGAATGATCGAATGCAATCCACAAACATAAATACTTTCCTATTGTCAGTGATTTTGGCATTTCTAACATTCTAGGCAAAGAAGTATGGTTCATGGAGGTTATGAATGACTATAGGCACGCAACAAGTTACAATATAGGACACATTTTGTGTTCCGATTATGGATTACCACGAGGAGATTTCTTGAACTGACAAGACGCTATCATGATTTTTATCAGGAATTAGGGGTTCTTCACAAACCATCGAATAATTTACTTGAAGAATAATTTGTGCAGGCTGAACAAGAGCAGTCTTTCAATAACGTTAATAGGGCAAGGACTGCAGCAACAATGTTGGCACTTCTAGAACTCCCAGCATATTTTATTCTTGAAACCCATGACATTTAGGTTTGGGGGTGGCCATGAAATATGGGAAGGCCAGTCACTCAGTCTATTGATCAGGAGTTTTTAGCTATTCTCATGGCCATTGCCAAGTAGAAGCACTACTTGCAAGCTAAATCTTTCATCATTAATAAAAAATCGTATGACCTTAAATACTTGTTAGAACACAAAAATATCTGCTGAGTTACAGTAGCAGGGGATGACCAAGTTACTAGGTCTTGATTATTGGGTCCACTGTCAAGAGGGATGAGAAAACATGGTTGCCAATGCTTTTCAGGTAGAAAAACTTTCAATAGAGTAAGAAGCTATTATCACTGTAGTCCTCACTCGGATTTGGAAAGGTGGCTAGCTATGAATGAGATTGGGAAGCATATATGGTTATACCACAAGTGTGGGAAGTAATTTGGAATAGGAAATTCATGACTTTAGGATGGCAGATCGCTAGACACCGAGTACATTCCAAGAGCTATGAAAATGTTTAACTGGCCTGAATTAAGGAGACAAGTTTATGAGAATGTCAAGAACTTTGAAGCATGCGAAATGTGTAAGGACGAGACTTAGGCCTATTACAACCTGTACCTATTTTGGAGCTATAAATGAGATTGGGAAGCATATATGGTTATACCACAAGTGTGGGAAGTAATTTGGAATAGAAAATTCATGACTTTAGGATGGTAGATGGCTAGACACTGAGTACCTTCCAAGAGCTATAACTGGCCTGAATCAAGAAGACAAGTTTATGAAATGTCAAGAACTTTGAAGCATGCGAAATGTGTAAGGACGAGACTTAGACCTATTACAACCTGTAACTATTTTGGAGCAAGTTTAAACTCAAGTCAACATGGCCTTCACTATAGGACTGGCCAAATCAGGAGTTGACCTTATACTATCTATCATCGACCACTTAAGAAAGTATGCAGATTCTACATCCTTATCTCACCATTAGTCCTCCTTTTATCTATCAAAGAGTGGTTTCAAATAGAGACAAGATATGCATTGGTAGTGTTGGCAAGGACTACTCAAGCACTTGGGGGTAGATTTGCACTTAGCGGCACATGAATGGATTTTAAAATAGGAATGGTCAATCATTGCTCAGAGACTTACGTGACATGCAGAAATTTTCACAAACCTTAACAATTGGTCAAGTGGTTAGCTTTAGAAGAGATGGTTTAAACTGACTGTCACAAAGCATAAAGAAAGATTTCTTTTGATTATCACATCATTTTTTTGGATAAATTAATTATCACATCCTTGCTATAACTTCACTTCAATAGTTAAACTGACTGTCACAAAGCATAAAGAAAGATTCCTTTTGATTATCGCATCATTGCTATAACTTAACTTCAATAGAAGAGTTTGTGAAACAAAGAAAAGAGGCACTTGAATCACTGAAGAATCAACAAAGCAGAGGCTGAAACAACATGAAGAGCTATGCTAATAAGGGCAATCAGATAGGAGTTCTTAATATTGGTTTTACCATTAGCTCCAATTATATAAAATAAATTCCCTATGACTTTGCAATAACAAAAAGCTGTTACTAAGGTATTTTAGCTCATATTAGGTATTGTTATCATCATATGGCCGAAGAATCAATTAATAAAGTCAGATGTGTGATTCCTCGTACATACAACTGTCCACTCACAGATGGCTACTGGAAGCTGTTAACTGCAAATTTTTTTCTCTCTTTCACTTCCCTATTTCTATCTTCCTTCTACTGTTCTATTTTTGTTATTGTAACTGCCATATGCATGTGACACCAAACCAGACATATAAATATTCCAGATAGAATCATCTCAAGTAAAGAGGGAGACTGACTGGCTTCCTAAAAGAGTATTCAACAAAACTGGGTAAGAAGTAACGGTTTTGATGCATTAGATGGTCAACTGCAGTGATGCTGAAAAAAATACTGAGAACGAAAAACTAGGGAAGCTCAAAGGTGCTTCCAAAAGAAAAATGGCAACTAAAGACTTCTTTCGGTCAATTAAGGATGAATCCTATTGGAGTTTATTGACACGGAAAGCATCATGATAGTGTCAATCCTATCAAGGGAGATTATTCAGTTTGTTCCCTTATGCATCGAGAGTTCTTCCATCAATAATTGGTTTTTTATATCATAATTCGAATATATCCAGAGAGTAACTTATAAAAATACCAATTTTGTTGCACATACTAAATTGCAGTTTGAAAGAGATGAGTTCTAGTATTACGATTTAAAAGATAAAAACTAGGAAATCAGAAACTTTGGTTGATTGAATATAAAGAAGGTGCAAAATGTAAAATGCTGTACAGATAAGTTATGGACATAAAACATTAACATGCCTCGGATTCTTATTCATCTGTCCCCACTCTGCATTTGATGTGGCATATCACTTCCGGTGAATATTTTCAACCAACTTCTCCATTCTTTTAAGCTAATGGAGCATGATTCAATACCGACACTACAATCTATCATCCAATTCAACCTAGTACCCGTAAAAAAAATTCCCAAATCTATAATTACTTACATAATCAAAGAAATGGATACATTTATTCTCAATTACTATATAAAAATAAAAGCTTTTCAAGATTATCCTTTCTGGGCTACAATCTATATAAACAAATGTTACTACTTCCTGTACCAGAACTAGTACTCAAACCCAAAACCAAACAATATAAAAAGGAAATGGGCATAAATAAAAAAACGCACAAACATACGCCAAAATGAAAAAGATTTCAACTTTTTAGGTAATTTGAATAAAGGTTGCAACTTTTAAATGTCCAAAAGAAAAGAAGAAAGTGGGGTTTGTTTTCAATCACCTGGTCAAATTCCATTTGGAACGAAGGTTTAGAAGTCACTCCTTTGGAACCTTCTTCTTCACTTCAAAGGCGATATAGGCATGATACTTGTTTGTCTACTGAGACTGACTGACCTGTGTCTTCTTTGTTCTTAGTTATGTGCGAGCAGATTAGACAATTCGCTTTGGGCTACAATCAATATAAAAAAAAAAATTATTGTCCGTCCTAGAGAGGTATTATCTTTTAATTAAGCATAAATTAATTGATCAAGATGGATATAATACATACAATTTTTTAGCTTTTTTTTTGTTGTTAATTATTTCTTTTCAATATTATTATTTTTTGTTTTTAATTACTTTTTTAATAAAGTATTGAAAATATTGAGGATTTAAATAAAAAGAAGAAAAAGTTAAATATTTAAATATAAAAGGGTAAATATTGAGAATTAAAAGTGTATTTTTTTTAATTTTAATTTTTTTAAATTTTATAAAATTACACTTATATAAAATAATAAGAAAAAAAATATTTTTTATTTAATTTCTAAATATCCATTTTAATTATTACAGAGTGTTAAATTGGTTTTACAAGATATCCCAGGCTAAGCTTAACGGCAATTATAATTGAAGAAGAAAAGTTTACTAGAAAATGATCTAAAATAATGAAACTAATACCAACACTAGTAGGGAATAACATATTTTATAATAATCTCCTGCAATCCTTCAAAATTGATTTCCTCTATTATTAACTTTCCTTATTGATGAGTATTCCAATTCTGCATTCAACGTTTTGAACCAAACTTAAAATTCGGTTTGGAGTTTTCTTAATATTGTTTTATGTTTGACTTCTTCTCAATGTGTCTTAAATTTATCTTTTACAAACTATTTCTTCTCTGTGTTCTATTCAAATTTAAAAGCACTGCTTGTGATACGCCACTTATATTGCTTAGCAATATAACAGGCAAATAAGAAACTGGAATGTGAAACATTTTAAGGTGAATTACATTCATTATCCTTATGGATTTTTTAATTATACCAATATCTCTACTTTTTCAAAATATAATAAATACACCTTTATTTTTTTCTTAAGTGGTACAAATGTTGACATGCCATTGTGATATCAGTATTATTCATAATTTTACTTAAATATTATAATTATATATATCAATTAACTAAAGCAATAAAAAATAAAAATAAATTCAGAAAAATAAAAAAATGCTGATTTTTTTAAAATTAGCATCCAAACATTTATATAATATATATACATATATATTATATTAAATAAATTAATAAAAAGAAAAATTTTGTTGGAATCATTACCGGCCATCCCTTGCCTTTGGATGGTGATGACTGATGACATGTTAACATTTATAACATATCAGCATCCATGTAGGCAAAATGAGAAGTATGTCTATTGCATTTTCAAAGAGTTGGGTGTTAATATAATTAAAAATGTTAATGGAATTTATCAAAATATAACAAATATCCCAGTCTTCCTAATGCATATGTTTTTAATAAAGCTCAAATACGCCATATCATTTTTAGCATTTCTTTTCATGTAGTTTTTGTTATACTTTGTCCCCATCTGATAGTAGTAAACTAGCGCAACACCCAGTATACTTGATTTTATATGCGTTCATTTTCTATGTTGTTTCTGATATCCGCTAATCCAATCTTCTACTCAAGCTTATAGTCTCTTGTGCCTCCTGGTAAAAACTTCTATGGGCACTTTACGGTGGCATAGGTAAACTATTTTATCCGTATAATACCAATAAATAACTAAGAGATTAGGAAGGCATAGACATTCATAGTATTAGTGATAGGTGATGATGAACACTATTTGAAGGGTTAGATTAATTTTGACTACGTGTGACCTCTAAATAAGCACTAGCAACACTCAATTTAGCATGCTCTATTTCATTTTATGCGACTCCATCAAAACCCTATACACAAATCGTGCCCCTAAAACAAGCAACCGGCAACTAAAGTGGCGGAAGGAGCTAATTAGTCGCCATTGCCGCAAGGATGCAGCAAGTCGTGTATAAGACATCCCACCAATTCTTGACAAGCATGCACATGGATGTCTTCCTCTAATAACTATTTGGCCTTAATTAAATGATCATGTGCTTGAGCTAAACCTAGAGTATCGAAGGTGACAATCATGGACTTGGTGTTCATACACCTTGTGAATTGCAAACATTTGGAAAAATATGGTTGATAATTTAGGTGCGAATACAATTGTATGTGGTTAAGTAGGTTGTTGATATGATAGAAGTATGACTACTATTTCATGAAAAAACCGTAAATTGATCGCACTAATCGTATGAGACTATCATGGATGGTTATAGTTGATGGATGATAAGGGTTCTTGGATTGAGTATGGGACAATTGTAATATAAGATGATGGGACTTGTGGCTCTCACTTGTTATTTGTTTTGTGTTATAAGTTCTATAGATCCCCACATATGGTTTCATTAGGTGTGTTTTGTCAAAATCTGATTTACTCCAAATTTAGAGATGTTGAGATTGTACTATTGATTTGATCTAATTTTTACCTAAATTGATTTATTTGACAAAAGAGTGGAGTGCATGGACAGTTAATATAACTTCATTTATTATTTAAATCAACTAGTATAATCAAGTCAATTTGAGGTGAAATGAGAGAATCTTAAGCCAATATATACAAGTAACAAGCTTGAGCTATATAAACTTGAGTGAAACTCAACTTTCAGCTGCCTTGTTTATTCTCAATTGGGATGTACCACTCCCGCAATCCATCTAACATGCCAGTTTTGACATCCATCGAGCATAATCACATGCTCTCGACTGCATAAATCACTTACAATCAAATAAAAGGCTTTTAATCTACGTGAAAAGGGCTAATACCTTTTTGGATTGTGTTACAGCCCAGTAGTCAATTCCTGCTTTGGGGCCATTCTTTTGCCAGCGATGTCCCATTTAGCAGAGGGTTTGTTCCCACTTTTTATTTCATTCTAATTAGACATTTTTTGTACAATTTCTATTATCATCAGCATTTTGTTGATTGAATATCTTTTACCGTAATAGGTATCATTAGATGATTGTAAATCCTCATGTTTATTGCGATATGAAAATTGTTCTTGTTGGCTACTTCTTTCAAGTAGAAAAGAAAACAACTAGACTTTGTTGGCTGCGATCAAGGCAATAGGCATGCGCATGTTCTTGGGGATTAGGTAGGACAAGTCTTTATGCTATGGAAACCAATAAGTTCGAGCAATCCAGCACTTAACTACAGGTGGATGACACAAAAGGCACCATTCCTTTGAATTGGGTCCGACTATTGGTGTGACTTAGCGAAACAGTTTGCCCATAACGTGGAGGCCCATTTTAATATTTAGGCAAGAGCCTAAAATCTCTCGACAAAAACTGAAAACACATTCATATTCAACCACGCAGATGTTGCAGGGAAAATCAAGAGACGAGCCATTTGAAATATCACAGCTAGCTAAAAACAATGACCCCACCTCAAATCTAGATCAAAGAGTAGAGAATTTAGATGTATTCATTTTAATTTGGACATTCATCAAAATTTTTTTTTTTTTTGTAATAATATTTTCTAGTAATTGAAGAGGTCATCGATATTAGTGGCTTCACTCAATAGTACTGGAGATAGAAGAAAATGGTAGCAGCAGGTCTTCATTGCTCATGATTAACAATCATAAAAAATACAAATAGAAAATAATGAAAATGATACTCTCCTTTTATGAATGAAATTATATTTTATAATAGAGACTATTGTTTATATGGTTATTAAAAAAACTTAGTTTCAAAGTATCAAGTAAGAAATTCTCATGCAATCTCCAAACTAATGAATACTAGGTGACATAAAAGGGATTAAAGTTTTTTATTCTGAAATCAGTGTATTTTGAACTTGAATCCTTAGGTCCATGACCAAAGCCAAAGACTAGAGTCCAAACTCCTAGATACCAAACTCCTAGGAAAATTTCAGCATCAACAAAAGTTCATATCCCATTAGATCACATATGTAAAAAAAAATTGATACATATACCATTCTTTATCTTTTATATATATATATATATATATATATATAAAAGTATGATTGAGAACTTCATTTAGTCCTGTAACATATAGTTTGAGAAAGATATGCATTTAATCCTATCTTTAGAATTTGGAATCCACCTACTGGGTGGTAACGTCGGCAAGTAAAAGAAACTTGTCGATTGCGTTCAAGGCATATTTAATTGATCATGACCCTTCTATTAAAATAACTTTTACTTGTATGTTTTATTTACTGTTGTAATGGCATAAAATTCACTACATATATCCTAAAATTAAAAACAGGGCCCAGCATTGCGTGTTGACGAGGCGGAACACAACATGACTTATTCTCCTACAAGGACTTGTGAAAGTGAACAGACCCCTAATTTATAATTTCTTAACTACCACTTTGCGTGGAAACATATAAAAGTGGACATGTTGCAATATAATATTAACTGTGAAAAGTCTCCCATCATTTGTGGCTGAAACTAGGGACAAGATGGGGAATAGAACATCCTATCCAGAGACCCAGAAACTTTGAGAACCCTTGACTCTTGTACATCCACAATTTCTACTCCGGGAAGACAATCAGGAAACTTCCATGTAGAATATTGTAGAGAGTAAAAAGATAGTTAAAGTTACTATTTCCTTTCAAATGTGTTCCCTCGCTTACATATTACACGTATATTCACATTCAAAGGTAATATGTTATAGCTTTTAATATTACCTGCTTGCAAAACAGATAGAAACTTTAGATGATTGCAAATATACCCATTAATATATTTACTCTACTAATACACATCTTTATATACATGGCAATTAAAATCGAACGATCACAATTTAAAATGGGAAAACCACATTAGGAAAGCATAAAAAGAATATTCCATGTAATATTCTGCGGAAGTGAAAATATAGCAACATTTGGCGGTCTAAGTTTGAAAATTGGATCATTATCCAAATAGATCAAGAAATATTCAAACTTTATCCTAAAAACCACGTACTTATTCAACTAGTTCGACATATTATAATACTTTAAGTCATCATTTTTAAGGCAAAAAAATTAGCCAAGACTGTCTTAAAGTCCAAGGGTTATCTGTAATGTAACTGTCAGTAACCCATCCTAGCTCTAGCTTGGAAGTCATTGAAAAGGGATATACATTGGACCAGCTAACATAACTAGAAAGTTTGGAAAAAAAGAGAGAAGTAGCCCATCATGCCACGTGGCACATCGCCGTCCTTCAAATTAGATTTGGACACGTTAATAACACAAAAAAGGGACACGCAAAAGGTCTTTCGAGAGGTTTTCGTGCCTCAGTGGTGGGTCGCTTGGTGGTGGAGTGGTCCGACTAAATTAACAAGAAGCTGCAATGTGTGCATGTGCATGAACTGTGCTTCGTCTAAGCTTCGGGCCAAATATATTTTCATTTGAGTGAAAAGCAAGTTTATGAATTTTTTAGGAGTTGATGCCAGAGGTTATGAGAAAGGGAAAATGGGTTCAATTAGAAAGGTTAACCAGGACACACCACCAAAGAAATCCACCCAAGAATACATGTCTAGGTTACTCCTTCACATAAGGTATTCTATCTAATGTTAAAAGAGTATAAGAGAACACACTCTTGAAATGAAGAAATCAATTTTTTTTTTTTATATAAATAAATAATATTATCAAAAAGTGAGGAAGTTATAACCGCCTTAAAGAGGAAAGGGATTGCAAAAACAAACAGTAACCAGAAGTAAAGGTTAACCAGCTAATGACAAAAGTAAATAGCAAACTTCACTTTACAACACAGAAACATAGTGAAAGATTTATCTTGACCAAAAGGAGATTGAGATGCACAATTATATATCAACTCAAAGTGATTTGTTGCAAATGGCTGCAAGAATAAACTATATACAGTAGTGCGCTTGGGACATCCCTCCAAGGGATGAGTAAATATGAAACATCCCCTGTCACGAAGTAACGTAGTACATCCTTCCAAATATGCTAACTGTCCATGAACCTAATTCATTAAGTCCTAAAATGAATAATACAACTCTAGTATATGTTGAAATGATATGCGATTCTCAGGTAAAATGGCTAGGTGGAAGAAATATAGCCAACTTTGTTTAGGAGATTTCGAATTACTTAGAACTTGATCTATTGAAAGCTACATCCATAGGGCTTCCTAATTGGGACGGATGTAAAATAGGACTGGAAGAGAGGGACACCAAAGAAGAATTTGTGTAGGTTTTTAATTAGTACCGTGGAATATTTGCAAAATTCACATAAGAAGAAAATTATACAATTACAAATCGATCTCATATTTTACAAGTAAAATATGGGCATATTGATAATGAATCAGGTTGACGATCCCACATCTTTCCTTGCTTCCCAAAAGACTCTTATCTTAAGTCATTACCTTATATATTAGATGCTCAAATAACCCTTTAAAAGCGGTTGAAAAGTCAAGTCATGTTCTTTGCATGATTAATGACCATTTACTAACTTTTCACAACAGGTTTCTTCGTAAGGAACTCCTATAACAACAAACAAATACCTACGTGCACATGATATATTTCTACAAACGCTTTTGTGTGGCACTTAGAGCTCCTAAGAAAGGCTAAGTTTAGCCTAAAACATACACAAGATACTTCAAGAAAAAAGCTTTAAGTATAAATTGAATTTATTCAAATATTCGAATCGAAAAGCTATCTTTATATATATAAAAGATTTATTTAAATAAATTATCGAGATTAACTTGATTTAATTATTATAGTTAATTTTCATTTATTATATTCACCTACCTTACCTACTATAATATAATAAATTTGGACATTTAAATATTTCTTTTTAAATCTTTCAGCTTGGGCTCAATTTTCTCCTTCTCTAGGCCTTGATAACCTTTGAGCATAGTACCTTATATGATTCGTAACACGCACTATATAATATGTCTTTTGTTATCAACTTTTCTAGAATGCTTGAAAGATATATTAAATTATGAGTCCATGGAATGCATGGGCGTCGATTTTTATCTAAAACATATTTCATTTGTCTATTTAAGATTTTTTTAATGGAAACTATATAAAGGTTCCAAGTCTATTTCTCTCCTCATCGTTATCTTTCCAAAGGAAAGGAAGATTTAAACATTCTCTTAATTTTTCTTATTAGAGAACGTTGGTTTTTGCTTGTATTCACCATTCCATATGATTCGAGACTTTTCAAAAATGAATCATCCTGATTTAAGAAACATTTTGATATTCGATTTGACTAAAAGGGCTCGACCAAGAAAACTGGAGGCGAAAATTGATAATTTATCAATTATTTTCGTTTGGTTATAGTGATAGACGCTGCACTGTGGATTTCCGTCTCATGAAACTTGGATAATATGAAAATCAGTTCCTAAAACTTTGCGTTTTCTTTTTAGTATTTACTGTATATCGCACATCATCAATTTTTGTTTGTCAAATTTTATATTTAAATTTTTAAGTTACTAAGATATCTCATATCCTATTTTTTTAAAAAAAAAAAAGTTATGGCAAATTTATATTGGTCAACGATAAGTTCTGTAGTAAATTTAATAAGTAAAAAAAAAAATTGAATATGACATTTAACAACTTTATATTTTTAAGTAGAAAATTGAAAATATACTAAAAATTTATGTAGTGATTTTGATAGTGATATAAAATTGCTAAATAGTGATGTAAAAAGACTAGTAGAATGGATATTTAAATATGATGGTCAAAATGAGGCTGTTTAAGGATATGTACGCTTGAGATTGTCTGTGCCTTCAATACAAATTTGCTGAAGACGCAAACTGTATTCACGTCTTTAAAACCTACTTTTGAAATAATTATTTTAAGTATAATATTTGTGGAATATTTAAAAAAAAAGTACCATATTTAAGAGTATTACCCTATTAACTAATATGAAAAATAGAATTATTTAGAAAGAGATAACAAAAACTTATTAAATATATCAAATTAATATTGAAGATGATGAGTGATATTAGAGAAATGATAATAAATTAAATTTTTTTATATCAAATACAATTTTTTCATGATTTATTGATTAGTATATAAGAAAAAAAATTAATAATACATGTAAAAACTGTTTAAACCATGTACTAAGCTAGGCTAAACTGTTTTTTTAATGTTTGAAAAGATTGTTAAATGAGCCATATGGTTAAATTTGATTTAGAAAAAAAAAGTGTAACATACATTTGGATTCGATTTAATAGACAAACTATACCAAATTGAATTGTGCCTACCCTATAAGAAAGTCTAGAGAGCATATTAGTGAAGCATGGAAGTGGTGGGTGATATTTTATAAAATTTTAGAATTACAACATATCTTGTAATAAGCTCTCTATTTAGTATTTTTTTTTTTTTTAACTTCTCATGGTTCAGTTCAGTTTAAAGCAGTTTAATTCGATTCATAATTTTTAAAATTTAAAAGAACGGTTCAAACCTAATTTACAATTTAATTCAATTTAATCCAATTTGATTAGTTTTTTTAAGCTCTATCCAGCGTAAACCATCCAATCATGGAATAATAATAATAATAATAATATATATAATAGTTAGCTCGCTTAGCTACTCGCTGATAATTAAAATCTGATAGCCCGGGCAATGCATATTGAAGAATTCAAACGATGATAGCAACACGCCCGCGTATGCACGACATTAATTATCATAAATAATACGTAAATCCTCCCAATTGTTTTTAATTATCTACTGCTGATTTCATAGGATCGCTAACTCCCCAATCCTCGTGGATAGAGTCCGATGTACATAGAAGCTGTATTACTATTTGTGGTATGACTTTTGGTAAGGTTATCTTTCCAAACAGCGACATTCTTGGAAAAAAAATATGATTAGGTTTTCCAAACTTTCGATTTAATTTCTTTGTAATTAAAAAAAAAAGAAAGAAATGATATAGACTTTGACTATAGTTAAATCTCCATAAATTTTAAAATTCAAGTCATAGATGTTCTATAGTTTTAAGAAGATAAATTCATACTTTGAAAATTCAAATATTTATATATATCTAACCAATCATCTTAAAGATAAATTTATATAGAATAAATATACTTTACATACCGGTACTATTGAGTTTTGATAATTAGATGTTTAAACTTCTGTTTAATTTAGTTACAATTTAATATGATTGGTAATTTAATATCTAAAAATTCACTAAATTATATCTAAATTTAAAATGCATACATTAAATTAGGAAAAAAAAAAGTTCGGACATTAAATGGTTGAAAATTAAAAATAGGGCACGCCTATGGTATTATTTATTTCTTCTATATTTACAATAATTATCGTAATATTACAACGTTGGCATCTAATTTCGCGCGTTTTCCAGCACCGTCCTATCCAGGAATTTCCCCGGTACGATTGGATTAAATTCTCGAATCTCGTCACATATTCATCTGTAGCAATTAGAACGACGACGTTTGCTGGCATTTACAGTGTGCCCAAAATTCTATATAAACCAGACCATTCCTCATTCCATCACACACGAAAATCAATTAGATCGTTCTTTGCAAAACTCTAACCTAAGTCACTT
Organism: Laguncularia racemosa; assembly: GCA_037954665.1. Classification (NCBI taxonomy): domain Eukaryota; kingdom Viridiplantae; phylum Streptophyta; class Magnoliopsida; order Myrtales; family Combretaceae; genus Laguncularia; species Laguncularia racemosa. The sequence continues at coordinate 2,942,684 of JBBMOL010000056.1, forward strand.
TGAAACTACCCACACTTAAAAACAAATGCCAATTTTCATCTTCTAAATATTAATTACCCTTTTGTTGGATCATCCAAACATGGCTCCTCATATCACTAACACTCCTCCTGCAACCAAGGCCGCCACGGGTGCCCTAACCAAAAGCCTACCACCTACACGAGCCTACGTGACCTTTTTGGCCGGAAATGGTGATTACGTGAAGGGTGTGGTTGGGCTTGCTAAAGGGTTGAGGAAGGTCAAGAGCAAGTACCCACTTGTGGTCGCTATATTGCCTGATGTACCTCAAGAGCACCGCTGGATTCTGATTGATCAGGGTTGCATAGTCAGAGAGATTGAGCCTGTGGATCCACCGGAGAATCACACCGAGTTTGCCATGGCTTATTATGTCATTAACTATTCCAAACTTCGAATCTGGCAGGTATGCATTCATTTTTTTGTCTCTGTTGATGATTTCGCTTTCCATATATATATGGTCAAAGTATAATTATTTGGACAGGATCTAGAAGAACAAATGGTTTGATATGCTTGATGCAATGCATAAATGATGAAAATATTGATCTCCACTGCTAACATGCAAGTGATACATGAAATCAGTTATGATACCACTAGTTACAAACCTAAAAACTAGTCTGATAATGGTATACCTGATTTTAAGTATCACACTTAATTTATACTATTATCTCATATAAAATTATAATAGTAAACATATAAAAAATATGAAATAAGCTTTTTTGACTTATAATAAGTATCTAAAATATCGGTTGATACTCTTGTAAAAAGCATGAATTAATAAATATTTGTCATTTACGTCTTTATATAATTGTTTCCATTGAAAATGTATCATCTTTTAAGGATTTAAGCAAACATATCGACATATAATTAACTATTACTCATATTTCCCTGTATTGTGAATTTGCAGTTCGTGGAGTATAGCAAGATGGTGTATTTGGACGGAGACATTCAGGTGTTTGACAACATAGACCACCTCTTCGATCTCCCGGATGGCTACTTCTATGCAGTCATGGACTGCTTCTGTGAGAAAACATGGAGCCACACTCCACAGTATAAGTTCGGATACTGCCAGCAATGTCCCGACAAGGTCGAGTGGCCAGCCGAATTGGGGCCTAAGCCCGCTCTCTACTTCAACGCCGGAATGTTCGTCTACGAGCCAAGCCTCACCACTTACCATGACCTATTTAAGACCCTCAAGATCACCCCTCCAACAGCTTTTGCGGAACAAGACTTATTGAACATATACTTCAAGGACATCTACAGGCCAATTCCCAACGTTTACAACCTTGTACTTGCCATGTTGTGGCGTCATCCGGAGAACGTCGACCTTGACAAGGTCAAGGTGGTTCACTACTGCGCTGCCGGATCGAAGCCGTGGCGGTACACAGGAAAAGAAGAGAACATGGAACGGGAAGATATCAAGATGCTTGTGAAGAAATGGTGGAATATCTATAATGATAAATCCTTGGATTACAAGAATTATGCTGCCGTGGAAGCCGCGGAACCCGTCAACTTGCAGCCCTTCTTGGCGGCCATATTGGAGGCTGGAGCTGTCCGTTATATAACAGCCCCTTCCGCAGCCTAGTTGATGGGGGTGCAGTTGAAGTGTCCAGAGAGTTCTATGAAGTTATAATAGGGCATATTTCTTCCTTCAAATGAAAGTTTATATATTTATTTGGAGGATATTTAATATTGCACTTAGGTTTTCTCTTTTTTTACTCTTTCCCCTTTTTCCAGTTAGGTTGCTAAAATCATGTGTTCGAGCTGTAAATTGGATGTTGGGTTGTTACCATATTAAAATATTTGAAAATTGAACGGAGGAAGCTTGTAATGCTACAACCAAAAGTAGCAAATAGCCAAATTAATAAATATTAAAATGCTTCTTTTTTTTTTACATTTATTTAAAAAATTTCTAACTAGTGTTAACATGTTATTCATTATTTGGTATTATATACCATCACTCAATATCTATTACAATTTATATAGGATTTCAATTCACATGAGGTATCAAAATCTCCCTCCTCCTATGTGATGAGCAATGTCTTTATCACGAAACCTTACAATTGGGCTTAGATTTTTCTCTGATACCATTTGTAATACACTAGGTCAAAAGTAACTAATAATCAAGTCAATAAATACTAATTGACCTTTTTTTAATTACTTGACTCAAAATTTTCTAATTAGTATTAACATGTTATTTGCTACTTCGCTTTGTATGTCATTATTCAACAATTTCCACAATTCATATGGAATTTTCATTCACATGAGGTATCACAAAGCCAATTAGGCATGTAATGAAAAAAGAGTTCACATGAGGTATCACAAAGCCAACCAAGCATGTAATGAAAAAAGATTCGTTAGTACTAATATACTATATATGTATTTAAAGAAGTGGTGAACAAGTACAAATGATATTTAAATACTTTCTACAAATAGTGGGTAGGTTTCAAAAATTATCATTTATGTTTGGGAAAATTTTAAGTAAGGAGATTAATACTTAAGGTTAAGTTCAAATAAAGAATTGAATTTTGAAGTAGTCAAAATAAAAAAATCAACGTTATGATAAATGGCTAAACATCATTTAAATACAAATGATATTTAAATACTTTCTACAAATAGTGGGTAGGTTTCAAAAATTATCATTTATGTTTGGGAAAATTTTAAGTAAGGAGATCAATACTTAAGGTCAAGTTCAAATAAATAATCGAATTTTCAAGTAGTTAAAATAAAAAATTAACGTTATAATAAATAGCTAAAACATGGGATCCTATTATAGTATTGTTATAGACAACAAAAAAATCATCTATTCGAACCATTTAGAGTGTTATTGGGACTATAATGGACCATCTGTTTGAATCACATAACATGATGTTAATATTTTATTTTAATCACTTAAAAGTTTGATTCTTTATTTGAACTTATTTTCAAATGTTATATCCTTGTTTATAATTTTTCCATTTATGTTTTTACACATTAGAATTTCATTAGTACCTACCTACCATTAATCCATTCATGTGGTGTATTAGCATTTGAAAACTTTTCTCCAAAAAATAGTGAATTATCTATGTCTATATTTGATAATGTGTTAAAGACATACAAGTAGATAGGTGAAATTCACGTGGGAAAAGATAAATCTTAACATAGCATGTTGTACAGAGTAAAAGCCTTGGGGTAAGAAAAATGGATTTGATGGATTTAGATAGTTTGATTTCCATTTCCTCTTCTATATGATTTCGACCACTAGTTATATTTAATGATATGTAAAGAGAACTAAATTGGTAGAAATTAAGGAAATAGGGATTGAAAAAATCTATTTTCAATATAGATATATTTAAAGAGGAATAAAAAGGCAAATAAGCTTAGCAATGGTACATTGTTAAGGTTTTTAGTGGATTAATATGCAAGCTACTAACCACTTACTAAGAGTACTCCTTTAGTTGCACATTTCAAACTTAGTACACAACTTTATCCCACAATTATTGAGGAGCCAAGAAGGTCATATGTCATATATTGCATCAATAATCTCATGTAGGCTAAGCTTACAAATGTCTATGATCTATATTATGAAATTATAACAACCATGATAGAGCATTTTAGGTTTAACCCCCTACAGCCTATTGTAGCCCACTCAAACCCTCATACGAGCTCATCTTATCCATGCCTACCTCTTCAACAGAACTATATGATTTGGCTTTAAATTCAAAGTTTCTGACCTCCTCCAAATCGGATTTCCACACCTATCAATACGATGGATAAGTATAAGAGAATGATATGGATAAGGAAAAAAGTTGGTCAAAGATGTGTCTTGCCATATTAAGAGAGGATTTTGGGAATTAATTCACTTTCTAAATTAGGATCATTCACATGCTTATAAATAGGAAATAAAGATGACTGAGTAAAGGGCTTTTTAAAACCTAATATACTTTTAACCCTCATATATTCACTTCATTCTTTACTTGTGTTAACTTGGATATCAGAATGGTCACGTTAGAGCAAACTTTAGCACTCTCACAGTCTAATTTGTTTCTATCTTGCAAGTGATTCAATCACTTTTTAGAAACATAGCACAACACATACAATAGTTAATTTCCATAAGGATTATTGCAAAAAAGCAACCTAATGGATTTTTAAATTCTTACGCAGTTCTATTATTATTTTTTTTCAATTAGAAGATGTTGTCATATATATATATATATATAATATGAGAACAAGTTAGAGGAAGAAACAATCAAAAGTTAGTCAAGTTCAGTCAAAACTAGTTCACTATTTGGCACCATTTTTTATATTAAAATTGCATGTTTTTACATTGTATAGAAGCATCATAGAATTTTAGGCTAACTTAGGAAAGTATACTTTGATTAATTTGGTTCTCTATTCTATTTTTATTTGGTTTTCTTAACAATTATAGGTTTTTAGCATATAAATACTTTAGATAATGTAACTAATAGATTATTATTGAAAATTACGAATTATTTTTCTTTTTATATTTTTGTGTTATCACTTCGTATTGTGTTATTTTTACTCTAATTTTGATGGTGATCTTGATAGGAGAAAATTACATACATAATATGTTCTCATCGTTATTGGTAATGCTATCACTTGAAAAGCTAATTTGCAATTATAATCTATACTATTGAGGTTGAGTGTGGTCATTACTAAAGCAACTAGAGGTGTTAAATTGGTTGGAGGATGCATAATATATATATATTATATATATTCATTCCTTCTCTAAGAATTTGAATAAGGTAGAAATTTTTTTTTTTTTTTGTGATGGCTGTCTTCTATTTGCTTAAGGCTTAATTGGTTTATCTGTCACCACCCAAGTGTTTATTATGCTTAGTCTTAGATTCATCTATATTATAACTTTTTATTAGGGATACAATACATATGAAACTTTTACCTACCGTATATAAAAAATCTATCTTATATTCTACTTTTTAACCCTCCTCCCATCGAGTAAACTATAACTTTTACATTTTCCAAGTATAATCCACGTCTTCATAATTTTAATTTCCTTTTCTATTGCTTATTTCGTGGCTTCAATAATAATTCTATTTATTTGGTTTAGGTCTAAGAACTTGCACTTAGGAAAAAAAAATACACAAACATAATAATTATAGAACACATGAGATGCTACAAGTACTTTTTTCTAATTTTATGATGCGTTTGATTTATTGAAATAAAATCACTATATTATTCCAACTTTTTTCCCTTTTAGTGAATTAACAGTGATGCTAATATACAAGGGATGCACTAAAGTCATTCCATATTCTGGATATAGGAGTCATAAGTGCAAAGTATGTATGAAAGTCAAATTACTTTTGTGCCAAAAAATAAAAACGAGAAAATTGATGGATATGTAGCTAGGGAAAAAAGGGGAAATATTAGATAGCTCATGCTTTTCGAGTTGCAAAAGATAAGGATGCATAATATATATATATTATTGTTATAGAGTGTTTATCAATATGTTATTATTATGATATTACATGTGAAATATATTCCTATATAAATTGTAGGAAAGAATTAGGTATTAATTTATAAAGTGAAATAATAAATAACATACCAACACTATATAAAAGCTTTAAAAAAAGCCAATTAATATTTGTTGACTTACTTATTAATTACCTTTGACTTAGAGTGTTATAGTAGATAGACAATTCAAAAACAAACCAAAGAGGAAGTTGATGGGCCTGTTTCAAGGGTTACATACTTAAATATAATAATTTAAAAAAAATTCTTAAATATTGTACCCGTAATAATTATTTCTAAAATAGGTTTCAAAAACGCTAACCATATATGTGACTTTAGGCTAACGAAAAAAATTTTAACTGAAGGCGCGAACATGTTTTATTATTATTTTTTTCTTAAACCTGCGGCTATATGTTTAACAAATGCATTTTGAGATGTACATCTTGACTAGGTGGTACAGGAAGAAAGAAAATAATAGCAATAGAATCCTTCTTTAGTGATACAACTCTTGTTTTCTTGCTTAGATATCAACCAAGCTTGAAGTAAAGTAGAATCTTAGGACATCTTGACTAGGTTATGACTCCCATCGAGAGTCGTGATGGTACCCGATGACCACAAACATTCTCTTCAATGTAGTCCACTCTCACATTCTCGAAATGCATTTGTTGAGCATATAGCTGCAGACTTAAGAAAAAAATAATAAAACATGTACTTGTCCGCACGTTCAATGAAAATATATATATATACTAAAAGTACAAATCAAGTTTGTACCTTCAATTAAAAATTTTTCGTTACCCCAAAGTCGTTTACGTGATGTGCGTCTTCAAAACTTATTTAAAGAATAATTATTACTAGTATAATATTTACGATTTTTTTTTTCAAAAGTTACTATATTTAAGTATATAACCCCTTGTTTTAACCTATTTAGAGAAAAGATTCGAGAAGGACACAAAGTGCCTTAAGGTATGACTCTTGGCATGCTTTTGAGATGATCTAGGCAAGTATGAAGTGAACTGCACAATAAGAGAATAACTATACATAACTGTGTTTAACATGCCAACATTAGGTAAAAGCTTTTGGTGTAAGTGATTGAAAAAAAAAAAAAAAGACTCTTTAGTATTTGTTAGTTTATTTATTGATTATTAGCTACTTTTGATTTGAAGCATTACAATTTTAGTCAAAACATTAAAGAAAAATAATGGTGTAAGATTTGCATAAGCATGTAATGTCCAAACGGTGTATTATGTTGCAAGCCGTGTCAGGTGATAAGAAGTATTTTGAAGATTTGTGTCCTATGAATATGACAGGCACCTCATCTGAAATATGAATCAACTAGAATCTCGTTTACAGGGAGTGCTATTAGGAATGCGCCTTAAAATATGACCACCCAAAGAAGTATGCTAAAATTACTCGAATGAAGTACACACGCAAAACAAAGTGACTCTTTGAAATGGCATGAAACTTTGGCTGAATTTAGCTGCCTTTTGGTGTATGCCTACATTCAATAAAAGGTTAATGCAATGACGTTTAATTTGTACCAAGGTCGTGCTGATAAATTGTCTGTACATATTATGCGAAAATTATGAGTAAATGGAGCAATGTTTAGATGATCAAGTTTAAATAGAAAATTAAATTTTTATGTGGTTAAAATAAATAATCAACGTTACGCTAAAAAATTCAAATAAGGGATCTTATTATGATAAATTTTTAAATAAATTTTTTTTTATTTAAATCACTTAATATTTATGAAATGATAATAAATTTTTTAGCATTAATCTTCTATTTTAACTACTTAATATTGAACCATTTATTTTAATAATTTAGTATAATATTAATACTTTATTCTAACTACTTAAAAGTTCAACTCTTACTTAAAATCGACCCCAAACATTTATCTCATTACTTATAATTTTCTCCACAAGTTATAGATATCTTTTAGATGTTACATCAAATATTTCCTAGTTACTTTCTAAAGTGTGGTTGACTGATGATACACGGTTGATTATATAACCTCTATACTTTGTTGCTTCTTATATCCGTCATATTATCATTTAGCAAGCTTATATTATATGATGTTCAGCTTGCAAAGAGGAGTGTCTAACATTGCTCTAAATTATTCTTCTTCTTTTTTCTTATTTTACTTATTTATTATTTTCAACTACCTAATCATCTAAAGAGATATAGTAAAAAAATTATAATCTAATAGAATAAATATCGATGTATTAATAAAATAAAATAAAAAAGTAAATTTCCATCTCATATTATATTTACCTAAAAAAATATATGCAGGTATTCGGAACTCAAATATTCAAACACATAGGGATTTTATGTAATTATCATTTATGTCAAGCATATATGATCAGGATTTTGTTAATCAGCATCTAACTCATCAACATATGATAAAAAATTATAGACTTTTCAAGATATGCTTTTTGCTCATAATGCAGCACTGTCATTCGCAGAATACCTGTAATTAAATAGTCATGAAAAAAATAATTACTCTATTACATTTCTTTGAACGTAATCAGAGAATGTTAACAGACGACTAAGTGAATGCCACGTGTAACCGATTTGGTGATGTAATAGATCAATCCAGTTAAGTTTCTCGGGTATGAGTCATCTAATAAAAGTGACCGCCTCAGGAAAATATTAATTCGTTGGTTGGACGTTGGGGAGTTGAGTCCAATACAATGTGGAGTAAGTTAATGACAGTGATAGGAAAAGCCATTCCGCTCCTAAAATTTCTCTCAACCCTATATAATTGGATTTTAGATTTTCCTACTAAACCACTTTCTCTTATGTCCCGTTTATTTCACTCCATAAAATAACATGTAAAAGTATATTGCAATTCAATAAAAACAAAATACATAACTGATAGAGACATGAATGAATGTAAAATATTTTTATTTTTAAATTTAAGTAATTCAGTATTTAAAGTTTTATTTTTAAAATTTTTAATATTTATATTTTAAAATAATATATGACATAATATTCTATTAGATACCAATTTTTTAAGAAATAAAACTTAAAGTACTAAATTACTTAAACCTAAAAATCAAAACACTTTATACACCCTTTTACTGGTAATAAGCTATTACTCTATTTAGTTAAACCAAACATACACGTTGAACAAATATGGAATATAATTAAAATTACAAAAATATTCATATAATTTCAAATCCAAATCAGTTCACTCCTTGACCCTAAGCGACCATTCACCACTAAACACCAATCATCAACCACTATTACTAACCTGAGTAGTCGTTCACCAACAGGATTTGAATGGGGATTAAGAAAAGTAGACGACTTTGGTTCCGACAGGACTTGAATGACGACGAATAGACGAAGAAGACTCATTGTTCACCGCCACGACTCTAGCGTGTGGGCATGGGTGCATAGGTGTAGGTATAGTGGCTAGGTCCGATGCGTGGGTATGGGTACGTTGGTACGTGGCTTTTAGCTGTCTGGTGCATGGGTATGCAGTCTGATGTTTGCATCTAGTGCGTGGTGCACAGGTATGACAGAGGAAAAGAGGAGGATAAAGAAGAAGGGGAGAGACATTTAGGTAACATGTCCGACGAATCGCTATTCATGGAGTCTCCCTTCATAACAGTTATTCAATATTTGGAAAAAAAAAATTATCAATAAATGGCAATTTGTAGGTACATGGGCTTAAGTACAATGGGTTACGTATGTACTACATGCAAACATACTATACTTGACGAAAAGAAAAGCGAAACATAGGAGATAAAATCTTACATATTGAATGGTGATGGCAATCGATGATTATAAATGAATGGATCCTTAGATGGGCTTTTTGTAAACCTAAGTCTATTGAAAGTTCTATTTTAACGTGTGAACCTTATTAAAAAAAAAATTAAGTTAGACCGGTCGATCCAATAAGCCTTACTTTGAGTTTATCATACCAAATCTCTACTCATCATCATAAATCATGGCTTGACTCTTTGGACCTTATTACTTTAACTTAACGAGTCAAATACATTCAATTATTGGACTAAAAACTCACAAATCAAATTTAACCCTTTACATAATTCATACTAAGTGAATAATGTAATAAGCAAATTTTATGAAATAAAGGAAGTTTAACAATTCTATTCCCCTCTATTCATTAAAGTGAATAGGCCACTGTTGATGTAAAAGCATTAAGGTAAAAGATGTGAGTTGTTACTAACATTTGTCAGTCAGAGACATTTTAAATTTAGGTGTCAAAATTGTTTTTCACCTGTGTTGCAAAAGGGGTGTTTCCAAACATACATGCCCATTTAAAGTAGGTTTATACAAATGTGCAATGGTCAATGGCTAAAGTTCCAGGTGTAAGCTTAGAGTTTGGTTTCTTATAACTATATATAATGTTGTTAAATGTATTGGATAGACTAAGTGAAAAATCAAAAACCTTAAAGTTTGTTAGAAATAAGTGCTTTGAGATTCTAATTGAACTCTACATGCCTTTATTTACCTTCTTATTTGTTTATATCTCATATGGTTATGTTTTTTGTGATGGATAATATCATATTTGATATCTCAACTTTAGGTCAATTTTCAATTAAACCCTCTAACTTTTAAAGTATCAATTTTAATATTCAATTACACTTTCCAATGTCATGTGGCATTTTAGGCCAATCACTACACAACATATGTTCTTTTTATTAAGATAATACTAAATCCTTAACTAAAACATGCCATATCAAATTTTCTTTAGAAAAGAAAAAAAAAAGGAAATTATGAAAGAGTATCCATACAAAATTTTTCCTTGTAATCAATATATGTCCATAATAATTAAAATGAATTAAATTAATTAAAAACTCTTTTCATAAAGGGAGGAAAACTTATCGTCATCTTCTCCATGAACTCCGATGACCCCAGCGAAGAACTTCAATAACTCATGACAACACGATGAAACCTATGGAAAACTATCATAACACCTATTCTTCTCCAACATCTATCATATAATCCTAAGAAAAAATTACATCTTTCAATTTCAAAACCACTAATTTCAACATCTTCCCTTCAAGCAACTATGAACTCTCTCTCTTCTTTACTTCAATGTCTATCTCTTAACCTTTTTCTCTTCACTTTAGTTTCCATTGGAAAAAACCCATTTTACCAACTACTATTACTTACCAAATGCACTAAACTTATGATAAATTTGAATCACTAGATACATAATTTTTAAGAGAAATTATCCCCCCTTATCTCCTCCATTGATACTTTACCATCAATTAAGTCAATAGCATGATCCATATTAACCGCCATGTCATTCCCCAATTCTTTTCCATATTGAAATACCCTTGAAAACCCAATTCATTTTTTCCATATAATAACATGTGCTCCTTTCCCTTTCTATGCTTCAATCCTCTCTTTCAATGTACTTAATCTCATAAAAAAAAAAAAAAAAAACTCCATACCAAACTTGTGTATCCATTGTGAGTGGGCTTTTACACAAACTCTGTTTCAAAGACCCAATATTTGTGTTAGCCATGTAATGGTACAACTTAACACTTACTCCTACATAGATTCATATAAATATGCACATAACACACACCACCGAGTGGCTGTGGTGGTAGCTACAAAGGTAGATGATGAAAGAGCTAGGGTTTTGACATGTGAAGTGATGAGTCTTTCTCAAGATCATGAGATGTGACGATTGAGATCTTAAGTTGCGTCTAGTTTAGTTTTTGTTCTCTTTCTAAGTCATGTTCCAAATTCTTTCTCCCTCTATTAGTTTTGGTCATTAGGGAAAGAAGATTAGAAGAACACACTAATAATTCTAATATCTATTTAATTATGATATATTTTGGTTTAATTAAGTTAAATATGATTTTATTTGAATATTTCATTGAAAGTATTGCATGGCAAATCTAGTTAGCTTTTCTTTTGTTAGTTTATTGACATATGACACATGTTAGATGATTATTGATTTTCTATGCTAATATGTCTAGCATCAACTAATAGAGTTATCTTAAGTATTAATTATAGTAATCTAAATGTTCAATTAGGTATTGAAATTGACCCTTAGAAAGTTTGGATGCTTACGTATGACATATGATATTATTATGACCAAAATGCAAATCTTATCTCAACAAAGAAAATAAAATATAAATTTATTTTGACAAATAATAAGTTATTAAGGAAATTATGTAGAGCTCTCAAGGTTAAAAAAAAATAATAAGTAAAAGAGAAAGAACCCGCCGTATTTAAGATGAAAAAAATGATAAAAAGTAAAAATAAAATTAAAAAAATCTATCAAGAATTTAAAATAGAGCCATAATAAGATTTTAAAATTCTAACCATACAATTATGATTCATGTTATATATTGCTAGTTGTAACGCGGATTACCCATGTTAAAATGTGCAAAACAACGTCGTATACATATATATACATATTAAATAAATAAATAAAACAAAAACAACAACACATCGTACATATATTCATTTATTTATGGATGCATGCCTAGCTATAAGTCCATATCCTTTGAAATTTGTAGGTACGTGTATAGTATAGCTTTTTGGGAGGCGATTTAGAAGCATCTCATTAAATGTGACCGACGGTATTTTTGGCTGTTTCATGCACCATCGCTCCTATCCTGAATCTTCTGCGAAACCGACACACGTCATGGACCGATAGTCAAAAAGCATCCGACACCCGTCGCCCCATAATGGTAACTGACCGGATTACCTTCAAACTTTATAAATTACACCAATATTTTATTTTTTTTAAATATCATATTTATCTTTATATTTACATAAAACTAACGTATCATTGCTATATCATCACTATAGCAACAGTAATAATATATTTTATTTAAATATTATATATATAATAAACTAAAATAGTAAAAATAAATAAATTTTTAAAAAAAAGAAAAATACTAAAAAAAATTTAAATCATATATATTATATATAATATACATAAAAGCATATATACATAAAATATATTAATTATATTAATAAAAAATAAAAATACAGAAAAAATAGTTATATGTATATATGTATTTGTATGTATATTATATATAATATATGCTCTTTAAAATATTTTTTTATATTTTTATTTTTTCTTAAATTGTTGTAAATTTAATTAATTTTTTATTATTTTATTGATTATTATATATATAATTAAATATATTATTAATGTTAATGTAGCGATGACATAGCAATGATATATCAATTTTTATACCATGTTAGCTTATATATAGACAAAAATATAAAAATAAATGCTGTATTTTTAAAAATAAAATATAAATATAATTTATAAAATTTATAGAAATTATCAATACAATTTATCCTTATCATTAAACATATCTCTATCCATCCATGGCCCATTTACCTTCAACTGTACATTAGTCACGCATGAAATATTTATGTATGTCGGTTTTTATACTCTCATTCCTCCATATTATTAAAAGGAATGCGTTGGCCATTGGTGTCTCCTAAAAATTTGCAGTATTGTGAGAAATGGATAAAATATATATATATATATATATAGAAGTTACAATTAAAAAAACTATCTAATGAAATTAAGGAAAATGTGATGGTTTTGAAAAAGTGGGCTATTAATATCGGTTTATTCTTTATTTTAAATTTATAAACAAATATACATATCAATTTTATAAAATAGTATATATTATTATTGAGTATCAATCCTACACAAATTATTATTACTAATAATTATCTTTTCTCTTATTATCTAATAATCAAAACCTGAATGAAAAAATTATTAAATAATTAAATAATTAACAATATATAAAAACATACCCGAATATTAAATTCTCTTACAATTACTAATACAATTAATTAATTATTATATTTTAGGATCATAAGAATTTCTAATTCCTAATAGCTCTCCCGAATTTATTAATTTCTAACTCTAAGTTAACTAATTAGAATCTTTTTCTAATTAAAACCCCTAAAATCGTATTACTTTTAATTTGCAATTTTGCTTTAACACAGTTTCTAACTCAAGCGTATCCATACTCATGTACTTATGCATGGCTTCTATCACTATCATGTATTTGGTCCGACAACTTATCCTTCTCTACAAGCTCGACACAATCTTCAATAGGCCGTAATTAGTTCGTTTTAATTTTGATTTATGTAAAACTTGTGTAAATTTGTTCTTTTTTATTCAAAGTTGCTTGTTAAGACATGCAATTAAAATATAAGCCAATTAAATTTAATATCTAATTAAATGTGCTTATAAAATTGATAGAAAGCAGATAAAAATTAAATAATTATAAGTCTTTTTCAATACTTATCAACTATGAATAAGTTATATAAGAAGAGAAATTAAGTTATTTAAAATAGTTTTATAGAAAAATAAAATTATACTTTTTTGATAAATTATAATTATTATATTTAAATAAAATATACTTATTTATTTAAGCACTACTTATAAATAAATATATTTTATCCTTTCTAGTCTCAATAAAAATATACAATCGAGGCGGTTTGATCCAACAAAAGTGGATATAAGATTTCCTCATACATAACCCTCGCGCATATTATAGAGTAATATGTAGCTATCTATAGAACTTTGATAGCTAAATTACAATGACGTCCTATCGGAACTATCAAAATCATGGAGAAACCTCAACTTTCTTAAATAGCATATTCATACCGTTTGAAACTTGTTACTACTATAAATTTTTCCTGCAATATAGTACCAAGTTAGTATGATACTAGCAAACGCATATATATATTGCATTACTAAAAATATTTGGTAATCAACAATAAAATATGAATTTCGAACATTACTTTTTATCTTAAGGGAAGGAGCAAATAAAAAAAATACATGTAAATATATAAAGTATCTAATACATAAATCGCTATAAGATTAAAAAATCTCCAAAAACATGATACAATTTTTATAGATATAGCTTTATAGATATAGTACTAAACAAGATATAAAAAATCATATTAAAATAATACAATTAGATATGTCGACACGAATAAAGCTGTATTGACTTAACAATATAGATATAGATATTAATATATGATTATAATTATTTTTAAAAGTCGATCTATCACTATGTTTGGTCAATATTGATAGCTAGAATAGAAATTAAGTCTAGAAAAACCCAAAATTAAGTGATATATCAATCTGGAAGAATAATTGCAAATTTGTATTTTCTTAAACAACTGTCTTAGTAATGCATTAGAAAAGAAATTCTATAATGTCAAAAAAATTTAAGAATTGTAAATGCTATTTAAAAATTCATTGAGGACATTCTTGCAATTTTAACATTTTATGGGTGATATCATTGTTCTTTAACAAGTTTTGACGGAACATTATAATCCACTACGTGTCCTTACTGAAGAGTGACACACAAAGGCTCCTAGTACACTTATCCTTTAACCTGTTTAACTTCACTATATATTAAAATCATTATAACTCCAATAATATAAACAAATGAGCCATAGGTAAGTCATTCCAACCATATTACAAATAAAGTTAAACTACATTGTACCACCTCAAGTAATTACCATTTTGAACAAGATTACTAAATTACTATTAGGTCCGAACTACTAAAGTAAAGTGATTTAGGAAGTCTCAAACAAAGCGTCAAATAATCTTCTAATTCTATTTCTCCTTGTTACTCATCAACGTAGTAGTAATAATATCCTTCATTAACCTTATCTTCATAATAATAATATAAGTTCCTAGCCTCATCATATTCCACATACTTGTCATACCTACCTACAATTAAAAAAGAAAAGGGTTGAGCTTAAACCCAATACGTGAATACCCAAACACATATGCACGCCATAACAAATATTGGTTACACACACGTAATGCAATAAATAAATAACAGGCATTCACTTAATTCTCTTTTAGTTAATCACCAAGTAGTGCAAAGGTACCTATGACCTTACCACACTATTTATTGCACATTTTTAAGTATTTTAACCCTAAATTGGAAACTACCACCTCTGACCTAACTTTTTACTAGTATCGGGAACAGGAATTATTGACCTTAATATCCCTAAAATCTACCCCAAATCATCTCGGTATAGAACTCCATTAGAGATAATATCGTATACAAATCATCGAGGTGCTCCTTAGGAATTTGTCACCCCGACTCTTAGACTAAGTCACACATAAGTAGCAAGCAAGTCAATTACCAAGTTTATGTTAAGTTCATTCATTTACTATAACTAACAAGTATAATCAACAGGTATGGTAAACACACATCTAGAAGAATAGTTTCAAATCTTACTTGTCTGCAACAATCACATACCTCAAAGCCTATCATAAAATAACAATTGATCCTTAGTTCTATTCTACAACATGGCCTAAACTTCACCAAGTTGCTCAACTAAGATTTAGTTGTTTATTTTCCCTTCCCTAAGCTCTATTGTAAATAATGCTAACTTAGAATTAAAATAAACTAAAATAAAATAAAGAAAGGAATGTTCCTAGACAAGACAACCATGTGTATGGTTTTGTACCTTACTATATGAAAAGCTATCTAAGTACATGGGCCATACACTTGGACATGGATAGGTATGCGCACATATACATGGTTGTGTATAACCTATCTCACAAAATTTTCTTCACTCTCACCACAGTTAGGTATATGACCATGTACCTTAACTGTGTACCACTCTAAACCCACGATCTCTCCAATCTCATTCCCATTCGACCCTTTCTACATGCCATCTCTCACCAATCAACTGAACACTCAAATTCTAACATATAATCTACCAAATTTTATGAATTTAACTGTGATTGGAATACTTACTTGTATCAATTTGAATCTACAACTCGAAACAAGCTTGATCCGGAAACTTTGGTTTTCAATTAAAATGTCTAGAAATCTTAACTTAACACCATGCTATGCCTTTAATCGATTTCCCACTAAGAAAGATAACATACAAAACACCAAATTGATTAGAGGTACTTACCTTCAAGCATACATCAAATCGAAAGCCCTTCCTTGTTGAGTTGTGAATTAAGATAATCGAGTTTCCTAAAAGATACAAAGGATTCAACATTTTAGAAAGATGAAAAGAGTGGCATTAGGGTTACACAAGGACTTATAGAGTCTGAGGTAAAAAAAAAAAAACTGAACTATCATTTTTATAAAATTCATAATTATCTTAATGCCTCTCATTTTAAAACATTTTTTTTTTTACATTTAGTGAATCAATCTGTAATTAAACACAAGTAGAAACCATATACTTTGGTTTTTCAGTTTTAGAAAACAAACCAAAGCGCAAAACATGGCTCCTAATATCACCAATGCTACTTCCAAGTCCACCAAGCCTGTTGATGTCAACCTGTCGCTTGCCCAAGCCTACGTTACGCTTCTGGCTAGAAATGGTGACCATGTAAAGGGTGTGGTTGGGCTTGCCAAAGGGTTGAGGAAGGTTAAGGCAAGTACCCACTTATGGTAGCTATCTTGCCTGATGTGCCTGAAGAACACCGCCAGATTCTGGTAGATCAAGGCTGGATAGTCAGAGAAATTGAGCCTATGTATCCACTAGAGAATCGCACCCAGTTTGCCATGGCTTACTATGTCATTAACTATTCCAAACTTCGAATTTGGGAGGTATATTATGTTGTTCTTCGTATTCCACACATTAATTTAGAGGTTATGTTATGTAGAACTTGATCGAACATAATAGGAAATAATGTGTATTGATGTGGACATCATAGCTGTTACGGGTTGACGAGGCATGTCTTTTGTAAGGCACAGCCGTGTAATGAGTCTAGAGGCTCCACAGAAACATACATCGCAAGAAGGTACGACCATGTAATGAGTCTGGAGGCTCCACAGAAACATACATGGCCTTATACACAGCAAGAAGGCACGGCCGTGTATTGATTCGATATAATTCACGAAAACATACATGGGAAGAAAGCACGGTCGTGTGTTGTGTTTGAAAGACTCACAAAAACATATACGGCCTTATACACGGCAAGAAGGCACGGCCGTGTATTATGTCAGGATTATCCACAGGAACATACATGGCCTTATACACAACCATGTATCAACCAGATGACGAACGTGCATACATATATTTATTTCCACGTATACATATATATTTCTTTTTTAATTGTTTTCCAGAAGACTATAAATAGTCTTTAGGTCATTTTAGGGTTAGCTTTTATTCTTTATCGAATTATGTACACTTAGAGAAGAATTTTCTCTGTTTCCTTAATTGTGCACAATTGAGATTTTCAAGGAATAAACTCAAATTATTCTTTTTTTATTTGTGAGGTCCAATCCTAGAATTGGTCTCGTGTTTTATGCTTTCCACGCTGCGTCAGTTGGTATCAGAGCAAGGCAATTTCCTGCAGAGATGTTGGCTAACGATGGTGTTGATGGCGGTCGCGTTCTCGACCTAGATCGGAATACGGAAGTCCAAGGAGTCAATCAATGGGCTCTAAGGACAATGCTCGATTCCATGGAATAGAGGCTCAGGCGCATAGAGCAGCGCTTGGAGGATCTGATTATGCGTTTCGACGCCATGGTGATGGGCTACAACGGAAACAGGGATGTTGGTGGAGATCGACCAAGAGTAGCAGTCGCTCGTGACGGTCCTATCAATCAACCTACAATCGCAAATCAATTGAATCAACGGCTAGACGAGAGTTCTTCTAAGGAAGAGGGTGATTTCCTACAGAGGAGAGGACAACAACCGAGGAGAGGCGGTGTTGGTGGTGGTAGATACCGCGGGATCAACAACCGAATTAATCATGAGCATGGTGCCGGATATCAAAGAAACCACTAGGGATACGATCAGACAGATGGCGGTGATTTCCGTCTCAAGGTAGATATTCCATCCTTTAATGGTAATCTTAATATAGAAGATTTTCTGGATTGGCTTGCAGAAGTCGATAGATTTTTTGACTATATTGAGGTACCCAAGGATAGGAGAGTAAGGTTGGTTGCATGTAGGCTGAAAGGAGGGGCCTCTGCATGGTGGGATCATTTGCAGAACAGGAGGCAGAGAGAGGGAAAGCAACCTATAAGGACATGGTACCGCATGAAGAACCTGTTGTAGAGGGATTTTCTACCACCCGACTATGAGCAGATTCTCTTCCAGCAGTACCAACGATGCCGTCAGGGACAGAGGACGGTGCATGAATATGTCGCCGAGTTCGTGAGGTTGGCGGAGAGGAATGATCTGAGGAAGACCGAGGGTCAGCAGGTAGCATAATTTGTGGATAGGTTAAAGCCCCGGATTAGGGATAAAATTGGGGTGACGGTGTTTAAAACTATAAATGAGGCAAAGAATTTAGCCCTTAGAGCTGAGATGATGATTCAAGAACAAAGTGCGAGGCTTGGTGGGGGCAAAAGGAATTATGTGTACGATAGTGTTAGCAGTGGTAGCTGGGCTGTTGGTGAAAGGATTAGAGGAGTAGTTGAGAAGCCTGCTGGAGGTATAGAAAAGAAGGAAGACAAGGCTGAGGGGAAGAAGCCTCTTGAGATCAAAGAGACCCCAAGGCAAAGTAATCCATATGTTAAACCAATTCTGGGGAAGTGCTATAAGTGTAATCAACCGGGGCACCGATCTAACGAATGCCCGAATCGAGGAACTATAAACATTGTCGAAAGGGAGGAAGAGGAGGAAGTGTGCTGTAAACCGGATGGTGATGATGAATATTATGATGAAGTTGATGATGGACTGGAGCCGAGCTATGTGATCAGAAGGATGATGCTGGCACCGAGGCAAGAGGGTAGTTCGCAGTGACACCAGTTGTTCTGCACTAAGTACACAATTGGTGGGAGAGTGTTCAACCCAATTGTTAACAGTGGGAGTTGTGAGAATATAATCGGGAAAGAGGTCGTAAAGCAACTCCAGCTACCGGTAGAGAAACATCCAAACCCCTACACCATAGGGTGGATTAAGGCGGCAGAGCAGATTGAGGTAAAGGAGAGGTGCCGAGTTCCCTTCTCTATAGGCAAATATCGGGATGAAGTCTATTGTGACATCGTCGATATAGATGCTTGCCATTTGTTATTCGTGCGACCATGGCAGTTTGACGTGGATGCCCAACATGCCAGAAAAGAGAACAAGTATAGGCTGGAGAAAGGGGGTATGAGATACACATTGCTTCCATTAACGGATAAATGACCCAAGACACAAAGGGCTGAAGGAAAATCCTTTCTGACAATCACTCAGTCAGAGAAGGAAATGACCGAAGACCTAAAAGAATCCCGAATGATGCATGCACTTGTTGTGAAAAATGCTGGAAAAGAAGTGAGTAGTGAGGAGGTTCCGGAAGGAGTAAAGGGGGCGTTAGAAGAGTTCAAAGAGGTAGTGCCCGAAGATTTACCAAAAGGATTGCCTCCATTACGTGACATCCAACACCATATTGACTTGGTGCCTGAGGCTAGCCTTCTTAATCTCCCTCATTATAGGATGAGCCCCAAAGAGACGGAAGTCCTACAGGAGAAAGTCCAGGAGTTACTAGATAAAGGCTTTATCAGGGATAGCATAAGCCCATGTGCCATTCCGGCACTATTGACGCCCAAGAAGGATAGTAGTTTGAGGATGTGTGTAGACAACCGTGCGATCAACAAAATCACAATTGGGTATAAATTCTCAATTCCTCGCATTGAGGACATGTTGAATAGGCTAAGTGGAGCGGTGATATTTTCGAAGGTGGATCTTAAGAGCGGATATCATCATATCCGAGTCAAACCTGGGGATTAGTGGAAAACCACTTTCAAGATGAATGAAGGGTTATACGAACGGTTGGTTATGCCATTTGGCCTCAACAATATACCCAGTACCTTCATGCACGTAATGAATTAGGTACTCAAACATTTCATTGGTAGGTTTGTGGTAGTGTACTTCGATGATATCTTAATATATAGTAAGACTGAGGATGAGCGCTTAGTGCATTTTAGAAATGTATTAATTGTGCTGAAAGAGAATAAGCTTTATGCCAATCTCAAGAAGTACATATTCATGTCAAAGAAGTTGTTGTTCTTGGGTTTTGTAGTGAGCGGTGAGGGCATAACGGTGGATGAGGACAAAGTAAGGGCTATTAGAGATTGGCCTACTCCCAAAACGATCACTGAGTTGAGGAGCTTTCTGAGGTTGGCCAGGTTTTATAGGCTACGGCATTTCAGTACTGTCGCTACCCCATTAACTGAGTGCCTGAAGAAGGGGAAGTTTCAATGGGGCGAAGAAGCTGAGTCCGGGTTTGCCGTGCTAAAAGAAAGATTGTGTAGTGCGCCGGTGTTGGCGTTACCAGACTTTGACAAGCTATTTGAAGTGGATTATGATGCCAGTGGGGTAGGTATTGGAGTCGTGTTATCTTAGGAGAAAAAACTTGTGAGCTTTCATAGTGAGAAGCTCTGTGAAGCTAGGAGGAGTTGGTCCACTTACGATAAAGAGTTCTATTCCGTGGTTAAAGCTCTAAGGATGTGGGAGCATTACTTGGTAGGAAAAGAATTTATCGTCTATTCGGACTGTGTAGATTTAAAACATCTGAGCAATCAGACCCGTATCTGTAAAGACATGCATGCCAGATGGATCCAATTTCTGCAAAATTTTCCATTCCACTTGATGCACAAATCTGGGGTTCAAAATAAGGTGGCAGACACATTAAGTAAGAGAGCTGATTTATTGATCACCATGAGGGCTGAGGTGGCAGGTTTTGAGCAAATGAAGAAACTGTATGAGGAGGATGTGGATTTCGGGACTATATGGAAAAAATGTATCAATCAGGAACCTAATGACAGTTACTATATCCTGGAGGGTTACTTAATGGAAAAAAATCAACTCTGTATTCCTAAATCATCCTTAAGGGAAAAGTTGATTTGAGACCTACATAGAGGAGGACTAGCCGGACATCTGGGGCGAGATAAGACTCTGGCGGCAATGGTTGCAAGATATTATTGGCCTCAACTGAGGAGAGATGTAGGGAGAATTGTGTAAAGGTGTTACGTCTGTCAGACATCTAAAGGACATTCTCATAATACTGGGTTGTATACTCTGCTACCAATACCTGAGAATATCTGGGAGGATCTATCTATAGACTTCGTTTTAGGTTTGCCTCGTACCCAACGAAGTGTTGATACCGTTTTTGTGGTTGTAGACAGGTTCTCCAAGATGGCTCACTTCATTCCTTACAAGAAGACGGCTGATACCCAGGGTGTTGCCAAGTTATTCTTTAAGGAGGTGGTCAAGTTGCACGGGGTTCCTAAGTCAATTACATCAGATAGAGATACCCGGTTTCTTAGCCACTTCTGGAGGACGCTATGGTACATGTTCAATTCCTCACTCAAATTTAGTAGCACAGCCCACCCTCAGACTGATAAGCAGACGGAGGTGACGAACAGGACCCTTGGCAACTTAATATGAAGCATTTGTGGAGAGAAGCCAAGACAATGGGATTTGGCTCTTTCTCAAGCCGAATTTGCTTACAACAGTTCCATCCATAGAACTACTGGGAAATCTCCTTTCTCAGTGGTCTATACAAAAGCGCCATCTCACGCATTGGATTTAGCTCTTTTGCCCAAGGGTGTAGAGTCCAATGTAGCTGCCAAACACCTGGCGGAACAATACCAAGCTGTGGCTTCCGAAGTGAAAGAGAAGATCGAGAAGATTAATGAGAAGTACAAAAAAGCTGTCGACAAGCATCGGAAGAAAAAACTATTTGAAGTGGGAGATTAAGTGATGGTGTTCTTAAGAAAAGAACCTTTTCCCGTGTTCACTTATAGCAAATGGCAACCAAAGAAGTACGGTCCTTACAAGATTATCGCCAAGATAAATGATAATGCGTATGTGGTCGAACTTCCTGAAAGCATGAAGATTTCGAAAACCTTCAATATAGCTGATTTATCTCCATTTTACTCGGATGACAAACCTCTATATTCGGAAGAGAACTCGGGGTCGAGTTCTTCATTAGTGGGAGAGAATGATGTGGACATCATAGTTGATACGGGTTGACGGGGCATGTCTTTTACAAGGCACGGTCGTGTAATGAGTCTGGAGGCTCCACAGAAATATACACGGCAAGAAAGCACGGCCGTGTATTGAGTCCATATAATTCACAGAAACATACACGGCCGCATACACGGGAAGAAGGCACAGTCGTATGTCGTGTTTGGAAGACCCACAGAAACATACACGGCCTTATACTTATACACGGTAAGAAAGCACGGCCGTGTATTGTGTCAGGAATATCCACATGAACATAGATGACCCTATACACGGCCGTGTATCAACCAGATGACGGACGTGTATACATCTATTTATTCCCACGTATACATATATATTTCCTTTTTAATTGTCTTTCAAAAGACTATAAATAGTTTTTAGGTCATTTTAGGATTAACTTTTATTTTTTGTCAAATTATATATACTTAGAGAAGAGTTTTCTCCATTTCCTCAATTGTGTGCAATTGAGATTTTCAAAGAATAAACTCAGATTATTCTTTGTTTATTCGTGAGGTTCAATCCTAGAATTTATCTTGTGTTTTACACTTTACACGCTGCGTCATGTATTCTATAGAAATTCACCGAACATGTCTTAGAAGTAACCATATCCCCTCTAGTCCAATAACACAATACTGTTATACTGCAATCTACCAACGGTCATAAACACCAAAGGCAGCACTAAAATATTTTGGTAGGGTAAGGTTAAACTTTTTCTGAAATGGGGTTAAAAATGATATCCAAATCTTTCTAAGTAAAATTTTGAAATTTTCGGCGCCAAGGTACTGGTCGGAAAAAAGCCCCCGATTCCACTAGTGCTCAACATTTCATGAGTTAGGGCCACGCATAAAGGGTACAATGTTCCCTGGTATTTATTTTGATTAACCTAATTTTGCAAGCTAAAATTTCTAAACAGAAGTTTATTGTGGATTCTTGCAGTTTGTGGAGTACAGCAAGATGGTGTATTTGGTTGGAGACATCCAAGTTTTTGACAATATAGATCATCTCTTTGATCTCTCTGATGGCTACTTCTATGCAGTCACACACCACAACGCAAAATCGGCTACTGCTAGTAATGTCCAGGCAAGGTCAAGTGGCAAGCCGAATTGGGTCCTGAGCCTGTCCTCTACATCATCGCCGGAATGTTCGTCTACAAGCCAAGCCTCACCACATACCATGAACTACTAATGACACTCAAAATCACTCCTTCAACACCTTTTGCGGAACAGGACTTCTTGAGCATGTACTTCCAGGACAGCTACTAGCCAATACCCGATGTTTACAACCTTGTACTTGCAATGCTGTGGCGTCATCCAGAGAACATTGAGCTTGCCAAGATCAAGGTGGTTCATTACTGCGCTGCGGGGTCCAAGCCGGGGCGGTACACTGGAAAAGAAGAGAACATGGATAGGGAGGACATCAAGATGCTTGTGAAGAAATGGTGGGATATCTACAATGACGAGGCCTTGGATTATGAGAATGAAGCCCGTTTAAGCTTGAGGCAATTCCTGGCAGCGATGTCGGAGGCCGCAGCGGTCCGTTATATGAATGCTCCTTCCGCCGCATACTTAATGGCTTTTAAAAATGTTTAAGCGTGTTTTGTATAGGAGGAAAAGGCGCTAGGATGTGTCCATATAAACTTTCTTTAATCTGTCAAGTTTCCTAGTTTTTTTCAATTTTTATTTTTCTTAATTTCCTTTTAAATGGAACGTCTTTTATGGATTTGCAGGAGGGAAAAAAAAATACATATATATATACATATGCACTAGCAAATCAAATCTCTGTCCAGTACATATATTCCTTTGTTAAATGAAAAGCAACATGAGGCATTACCAAAGACTTTTTAGGTCTAGCAGAGCCAAAAATTTACATTGAGAGTCTTATAAAGGATTGATAAAATGAAACTGGTCTTGATTGCCTTCCATGTATGTGAATTGTGATGCACATGCACTAGAGTTCCCTGTCGATTCGCTTGTGTATGAAGCAAATACCAAATTGGATGTACATAAGCTAAAGGTCATGATATTGTTCAACGACGGTACTAACTGGGAATAGATCTTCCTATTCCGAGAAATGGTTTGCTAAGTTTCACAATTTACCATTGTCTTGTTTTTCTTCTAATATTACTTCGCCACATCGACAGCATTCAAATTCAAACTTTATTCTCACCACATGAGAATGGTTATATGAATTTTATTTTATCATTCCACTCAATATATATCAATACTTCAAAATATCTTTTTCTTTTTTCTTTTTTTGGGTTTTGTCTTTCCATGTGTTCATTAAGAGTTGGCTCTCTCTAGAATACCGTAACATCTAACAAGTCTCTAAATCACGTTTTGTACGTGGTTCATCATCTCAAGTATGTGTATCCCCCATCCTTCCTTCCATGGATACTCTTTTTAACTTTCTCCCAGTATTTCCGTGTCTTATCTTAATGTACTCGAATAACGGCACATCCATCTTAGCATTCTTATCCCACTACTCTCATCTTCTACCCTTGCCTGTATTTTACTGCTTAGCATTCACATTCCATCCACAAGGCATCGCTAATTTTACAGCCGTACGATAGAACTTACCTTTGAGTTTTACCAGCATCCTTATGATCCCATAGAATACCTCTTCTCTCCATCTGTCTTACCTAGTTGATTTTTGTATTGTTCATCTTTATCTATGCCTTGTCCTTCTAATATCTATCCTAAATACCTAAAACTCTTACTTAAAGATATACGTTATTCCCTTACTTTTATAGAGATTCATTCATCCACCTCCTACTGTTAAATTCGAACTCCACATACTTAGTTTGTTTTGTCTTGCTTATTGTAAGACCATTTTCCCTCTAAAGTTTTACGCTAACATTCAAGCTTGGTATTGACCTCTTTTCGTACCTTATCCATCAAAATAATGTTATCAGTCTATATTATACATCGTGGTACCGCATCTTGAATATCTTCAGTAAGTTCATCCACAACTAACATAAACAAATAAGGCTTAAAGCTGAATCTTGATATTAACCTATCTTTATAAAAAAACTCTTTTAGTCCAAACATCTGCATATCTTTAACACTGTATCAAGTCTCTATCAAGTGTCTTTAATAGCTTTTATTTACGTTGCTCTTATACGTTTCTTTTCCAAAACTCTCCATAAGACTCAGGAACTCAATCGTGTGCCTTTTTTGGGGTCGATGAACACATATGCAAGTCTACTTTCCTCTATTGATATTTTTTTTTTTTTAGCAGCACTCTTTGAAGATGAACGGCTTTATTTGGCATATATCAAGTCGATCCTTTGGCAAATGGTTTCTCTTCTCAACCTTCTTTCGATAACCTCCTCCCAAAGCTCCATCGTATGATTCATCAATTTAATTTTGAAGTAATTTGCATGATGTTTTATATAACCTTTATTTTTATATAAAGTAACCAAAATATTTTTTTTTTCTCCATTAGTCAGATATATTCTTAGTCTTTAAAATCATGTTAAAAAGTTCTGTGAGCCACACCCACCTTCTTTCCTAAGGCATTTCCACATGCCAATTAGGATTTCTCATTTTCTAAAACGGTTTGTACCTATTCATATCTGAATTCCTTGATAGAAAAGCTAGGTTCCGATAGTCCTTGTACTCCTTACTCGGTTCATCTAAACCGAGTTTATTGTTCTCGCCTTCATTGAATAGTCGATAAAAATACCCCATCCATCCTGCGTATATTGCCCTATCATCCACTAATTACTTGTAATCTAGAACATTGATTTTGATAGAAATAAGCCCGGAGATCTACATCGAATTTGCTATATAAACATTATTTCACAACTTCGATAGCTACCTTTCCAAGTCCTCCTATTTATGACATCATTTCTTTAAGTTTCGATTTTATTTATTTTTTACTTTGGTTCAAAACTTAATTAAGCTCTATATATTTTAAATGAGTAGTTTAAATTCCTTAGACCTACCTTTTGATCATCGTAAAACAAATTAAAATGGAGACTAATGTGTTCGCCGAAATGAAATGTTATAATTAAATTTTTCTATAAATTGCAAGCAAAAGGAGTTACAGCATTGGTGGGAAATAACGATAGTTTCCTGTAGCTAGTAGCGGTGGATAACTAAACTTTTGAAGATCTATTGAACTGAAAAATAAATTTCAATAAACATTCATTGCTTAGTTAAACACGATCACCTGTGCAGGTACTGCCACTTTCTCATATCTCACCACCTCCTACCGCCGATTTCCCCTGATAGCATCACATTTTCTTATTATTATTAATATTAGTATCCGCCAAATATAGCATATATAGCATTTTTAGGATTATACAAACATAGAGCTGTGCGGTTTGACAGAACCGTCAAGTCCGGCTCCAGAATCGTATATTATCGCATTATTTGATATTTTTGGACCTCTTCGGTTCGATTGATTGGTTTACAATTCCGTTCAGTTTTTAAATTTGTCACCAGAAGACCACGTCGAGTTTCTGCTTTGATCAAGAAGCTGCCACTATCACTGCCACCAGCTCGGCTAGGCTAGTTTAGAAATTGCGAGCTGGCCATCTGGTCGATTTTATCGGACCGACGGGTTCAGCTCCTGATCCACTCCATTAAGGAACTTGTGACATAGGTGAACTCCTCCATAGCCTATGAACACTAAAAAATTAAAAATTGATTTAATGTTTTCGATTTTAAGGGCCATGGTGCATTAAATTAGAGTATTAGGCTTCTACGTACGTAATTCAATATTGTATGGTGTTGAACCGACTAATCCGGTTAACCGTCCATGTGGTGGAATTGCATCGTTGATCGTCCTCGAAATAGATCATGGCTGTCTGTGTCTACCATATGGACCACTAAGAAACGGACAAGTACGTAGATATTTGTGGATCCCATGGTGATGAACAGCACATACTACGAAGTTCAAGATTTCTTTTTAATGTCATAATGAAAATTGACAAAATACTGTAACTGGAATACCAGACGCTTTTGGACTTCACAAATTAAATTATATCTCAAGCAGAGTTTGCAGGGAGTTTCTTGTATCAATGTCCCCGCTTGAGGAGGATATATATCATTGATAAAATGGTTGGGGGTTGGTGGAAGCATTATGATGTATTTAGATATAATTCACTTATACGATATGATAATTTATTGGTAAAAAGTTTTATAATATATATATATATATATATATAGGTTGAAGGTTATAATTATTTATAAATAGTAAAATAATTCACTTAAAATATTCTAAAACGAACTAAAAAACACAAAATAATGAAAACAGTAAGAAAGCATGATAAAACTAAGGATTAAGACTTTTTTTATTATTGGAATGGATACCGATCCCATTAATAACCAAAAGACTTAGATTTATTTTTAAAAAAAATCAATTTCTATCATCAAAGCACCGAATAATTTCCCCCCTTTTTCTTATCTTCTTATTTACGGAATTGTACGAAGTGGTAAAGAGGGTACCGTGCATTATAGGTAAAGCACCAGCCCGGTGAAACGGTTACTAAAACTCCCAAGTCACTAGACTCCAAGATGGATTTAACATTTTAATTCAAATCTTGTTCTTCAAGGCGAGAGGACAGGGGATAAAAAAAAAGGGGAATGAATAAACAAATGGGAAAACTTGTAAAATACAGAAGCCCCATCCAACCCATTCGACAAGAAAATCTTGGAAAGCATATCTTAATTATTAAATGATGTTTGGCCACCGCAGCCTCCTCCAGTCACCCGTGAAAGGGTGCACTCGGTGTAAAAGGCTCTCTCATCAAATCAACGTCAGAGTATAGTTTTTGACTGATCTTTAGTCATATTTCTTGCACCGCCCCTATCCACAATTTTCTACGAAACCGTTAGATTTTCCTTGGCCTTTCATTTGAGTCGGTTGGATACTGACAAAAATGGATTCAACACGACTATCGTATTCTCTATCTACTAAACACGGTATTCCTAGCCTATGGTATTAATTTGCTCCTTACTTATTTTTTATTAATTTTCATATAATATCTATATGAATTTATTAATACGATAGTATTCCATAATAAATATATTAACAAGTGCTTCAAATTTTCGATTTTAATTAATATAGAATTAATAATATGGAAAGCTTAAAAACTATTTTCACTAATAGCTTAGCAAAAATAAAAAATTGAGTTATGAACCATTATAAACTAATTGATACTATTAAAATATATGATAATAAGTGTAATGTATTACCCAATTTGTTAGCTGTTTTTTTTCTTCTTTTTCTTTTTTTTTTTTTTTGTGGGGGGATGTGCGCCGGGACCCAATAAAGAAAAGAATTCTACTTTAGAAAATGTTGTACAAGAGTGAAGCATCTGACGTTTAAAATAGCAACAATTATGTCGACTCAAAAAAATTTACCCCCGCAATCTTCTATAAATACCACACACCTCTCCTCCCCGATTCCATCAATCCTACTCAAGCAAAGCTATTCTCTCTACTTTTGCTCTTCAGTTTCCACATACCAAAAATCTTTTAAGTTCCTACAACCAAGTTACTTTTATCAGATACACTCCCATTGATCTAAATCAATTAAAACCATCTTCCCTTTGGTTCTACTTTCTGTTTCAATAACACAAACCAAAGCAAAACATGGCTCATAGTCCTCATATTACTTTTTCCTCAACCAAGGCCAATGGATCCCTTGCCAAGCCCGACAATGTCAACCTGCCACCTTCTCGAGCCTACGTTACGTTTTTAGCTGGAAGCGGTGACTATGTCAAGGGTGTGGTTGGGCTTGCTAAAGGCTTGAGGAAGGTCAACAGTAAGTACCCACTTGTGGTGGCTGTACTGCCTGATGTGCCTGAAGAACACCGCAAGATTCTGGTGGATCAAGGTTGCATAGTCAGAGAAATTGAGCCCGTGTATCCACCGGAAAATCAAATCCAGTTTGCCATGGCCTACTATGTTATCAACTACTCCAAGCTTCGAATTTGGGAGGTATGCCATATGCTATTCTTCTTTTCTTTTTCTTTTTGCCTTTCCTGGCTTTAATTTGGCATATTATGTTAATACTAGTAGTTTAAGTTCATTTGATAAGTTTAGATTAACAGTTTCTTACGATGAAAACCTTATGACTAGGGTCAGATTTTTTACTTATCAAGTTAGAAAGTTTCGAAAGCATTGTGGTGTCGTTGCTCTTTTTTCGATATTTGCTATATTCAAAGCACTATATTAGTCAAATATTTTCATAATATCTCAAGAAATAATAGACAAAAACTATTTTCAACAAAGGAAAAGGATTTTCTTTTATTAAAAACGAGATCACTTTACATTTCTCTAGATAGATGTTTAATCATCACTTGTATGGTCACCATTTTGCCATCCACCATTTACTAGTGACCCCTTTAAATCTTTCAACATAGTAGATACCAAGAAAGTCCGAAAACATTTTTATTATTCATAGCTTAATAGCATCAACTGAAATTAATTCGTACGTTGGTACTATACAACATAGAAATAACCAGGAAAACATTAGTTTATAATATCTTGTCAATTTCCTGCAGTTCGTGGAGCATAGCAAGATGGTGTATTTGGATGGAGACATCCAGGTGTTTGACAACATAGACCACCTCTTCGATCTCCCAGATGGCTACTTCTATGCAGTCATGGACTGCTTCTGTGAGAAAACATGGAGTCACACTCCACAATACAACATCGGCTACTGCCAGCAATGTCCTGACAGAGTCGAGTGGCCAGCTGAATTGGGTCCTAAGCCTGCCCTCTACTTCAATGCTGGAATGTTCCTATTCGAGCCGAGCTTGAACACTTACCATGACCTATTAAGTAACCTCAAGATCACCCCTCCAACACCTTTCGCCGAACAGGACTTCCTGAACATGTACTTCAAGGACATTTACCGGCCAATTCCTCTTGTTTACAACCTCGTACTTGCCATGTTGTGGCGCCATCCGGAGAACATTGAGCTCGACAAAGTCAAGGTGGTTCATTACTGCGCGGCAGGGTCCAAGCCATGGCGGTACACTGGAAAAGAAGAGAACATGGACAGGGAAGACATCGAGATTCTCGTGAAGAAATGGTGGGATATCTACAATGATGAGGCTTTGGATTATAAGAATTCTGCTCCTAAGAAATTGCAGCAATTACTAGCGGCCATGTCGGAGGCTGGAGCTGTCCGTTATATAACCGCCCCTTCTGCCGCTTAATTTGGTTGATTTTAAGGATGTTTTGCGTATAGGAAGTGTCTAGATTTTCTTTATTATTCTGTTTTCTTCCGTCAAATGGAAGGGTTTTTTTACTTCAGATTTGAAGGAAGACATGGCTTTTCTCTAATTTCTTTTACCCTGTAAAAAGTTATACTATCATTCTACTTGTAAAATGATACCCATTATATACATGTATTTATTAGATAATCCAGTGGTTTTATTTTATTTTATTTTTCTCATTTGGTTCCATTTCAAATTTCTTTTTAATTTTTTTGACCCATTAATCAGTAATCACAGCCTTTTTCAGCTCAAGCTTCAATATGTTCGTAGCTCAGTAAATTTGGAAAAATAAAAATTGGCAATGAAAATCCAGTTCTGTTTTTTTGAGGTGAGGTAGCTTCTAATTTTCCTATTGGAGACGGAAATCTCCACAAAAGAATTTAAAGTAAGTTTTTGAATTAATTCAAAATGATTTAATAATTTATTCACAATAACGTAAAAGACTATATATATAATCAAGTAAAAATAATTATTATGGAGAACCTACATGGGCCGGTGATCTTTTATATATTTCTAATATCAAATAATTAGCTAATTACAACTAATATCTAACTACTAATATGAAATGAAAACTAAACTAATAACCTACTATATCTTCTTCTTTTTTAATTTTCAGGTCATAATATTTGCCCAATCCTTTTTGTGAACCTTGTCCTCGTGATTCTAAAAATACTAAATGAATTAAAAAGAAGAAACTAAAAAAGCAGTACTAAGTAATTGAATACAATAAAATAAAAAACTCACGAAAAACCAATATCATTAAAATATTATTTTGTGGATGACAACAACTTTAATTTTATCACACATCCCTTCAAGAAATTGAGTGAGAAAACATCGAGTATAACGGTAAGAAAATCTCTAAAAACTAAAATAGCCATATCTTGCTTACCCTATGTCAAATTGCTAAGAATATTTTTATTATTACATTTATTGTGTGCATAAAACGGGTAACTAGCATTCCCTTATTGAGGTCAATATCAAGATCATATTGCATGATAATTTCTTTAAAGTCTTCCTGATCATGTTGCACATCATAATTCTTTGATGCAATGTTGCTGTAAAGAGGTTGTTCAGCATTAGTCTTGAAATCTTGTTCATCTTTCGTTGGAGTATAGATTTGGATAGGGACTTCCTGGTCATTGCATGGAAGAAATTGTTCCGCATGTCCTTGCGGCTCTGGTCTTGTATTGATTAAGTTTGTTGATTCTTGCTTTGTGATATTGAATGATCGTGTTTATTCCGCTAGCGATTACACCAAAGCTTCCAACTTTTCCATTGTTATGGTGTTCATGGATGAAACTAGTTATGGACAAGAGCACCGTTAATCCGCTCGTAACTTAGTAAATTTGAAATTGGAAATCCCTCTTTTCGAGATGTCATAGCTCCCAAATTCCTCTAATCGTGATAGAAAATTTTCACAGAAGAATTCGAAGCAAATTCTTAAGTTTATTTAAAATAAGTGAATGTTCCACTAAAAATTTATTAAAAGACTTTTTATACTATCAAGTAAAACCTTAATATCTCACTAATACTAATATATAACTAATATCTAAAATTGTGATGTATATTCTTAAGTTTATAACAAGCCGATCCAAAATTGTGATGTATTGCAAATTTCATGAGGTTCATCAAAAGAAGCTGAATCAAAGAGTTAACACATACCCGGCTAGCTAGTAGCTACACTATAATCACCCCGTCTAGTCTAGATTCTAGAGCTTCACTTCAGCACATTTACATATTATATTGAACCAATAAAAAAAGTTACATGTCAAACCTTCAATTACGACATCATGTTTCAATCCTATTTTTTAAAATCTTATGACGACATTTCACTCATATTTCCATGTAAATATCATGATTTTATCAACAATTTCAAACAAGTTGATGTGTACATCATTAATTGGTCTAATGTATCACTTTATGATGCTAATATGAAACCTCTAATCTACCTAATAAATATTATGCTAAGTTTTTTTTTTTTTTAATTAAACCCTTTATTCAATAGAAAGTTTTTCTCTCCTCCAATACGAATGAAAGGCACTGCTAAAGAAAAAGTGCATCGTAAATGCTAGTCTCTACGCAATCCATCAGTTAATTAGCCCGAACATTTGGTCAACTGGCATATTCTCCAACTCGCCCTCTACATAGAATTTTGACGACATTGCCCATACTTCAATCCTGCTTAGTATTGCAAATAAGCAGTGACTCCCAACATCCAACATCACTCCTCTTCGAAGCCAACGAGTTAGACTCGGGAACTCTGACCAAGCTTTGATCACCATAAACGAAAATAAAATGAAGAGTAGTATGTCTATGTAGAAAAAGTTTGGGTTACTCATGAAACTAATATACTTGAGCTTTCATGTCCTACTTTGCAAGCATGTGTTATTTTTTAATGTATTTATGTAATATGAGTTTTCGCATTGCTCACTTGAATCAATTTTTTATTATTATTATTATATAACACTATTGTTAACTTCTTCTTCTTCTTCTTTTTCCGGTTGGCATACTTGTACTATTATTTTTTCAGTTATATATAAGCTAATAAAATCGAAACTTTGTTACACCTATCACATTTTCATGTTTTTTTTAGGTCCTTTTGTTGTAATAATAGAGTAACATTTTCACAATGAAATTGTTATTATTAGAGTTGCCTAGGTCAACACTTCAATTTACGAAAATATATCTCTACATATATATTTGTACATATCATTTTTTTTTTAGATTATTGTAACTTCTCTTAACTTTATGATATAGTTAGTCTCTTGTACCTATTAATACGTACTGATATAATTAATTGAAGTAAAAAAAAAGATAATTTTTCTCATCTTACGTCTCATATTATGTCTCTCAATTCTAAATTTATCATGATATTAGAGCACTAAGCTTCCTAGATACAATCTCTTCCTTGGCTGCGTCTACAATTCCAACCACACTCGAACTCCACCGCAATCAACTAGTGCGTCTCATCCTGCTCATAGTCTACAACATTTTTCCTCCAACAATCCCGTGTTATTCTTCCTTGTGTCCAACTTTCCATGGCAAAAGATACCAACACACCCGCCAAGCCTAAGCATCTTGATCTGAATTCCAAATATTACTTGTCTAGTCAAGCAAGTTCAAGTAATTCACTGACTAAGGAACTTCTAAATGGGGACAATTATATTGCCTAAGAACAACCTACTATGCTTTCACTTCGATCATATAATAAACTTGAATTTATTGATGGAACTATAAAGAAACCAGACCCAAAATCTAATGAGTCTCGTTCATGGGACATTAAATTCTGTGATATGTTTGTGGCTTTGTAATTCTTTAGAACCCTCAATTTATGCTACCATATCACATCTCAATGAGGCAAAATTAATCTAGGATTCCTTGAAAACACAACATTCCATTCCAAATTGACCTAGGATTTATAAATTATGGTCAGACACATCTACAACAAAACAAAACGGCACATCTATCGTGATTTATTATACAAAACTACTTAGCATGTAGGGAGAATTATCGTCATTATCACCTTTGGAAATGTGTGATTGTGCAAAGGGGAAGGAAAAATGAATGGGTTTAATGATCTACAAACCTACCAATTTCTTATGGGATTAAATGATGGGTATTCAACCTTGCACACCAACATCCTAAATATAGACCATTTTCCCAACATAAACCAGGTATATGCTATGGTAATGTAGGAGGAATCACACTGGGGTCTAGCTCAACCATCTGTTGTAGGATTTGACACCCAAGACGGGCGATCCGCTGCTTCACATTGCACATACAGTACTACTCTGGCAGGTAGTGATTTTGACTACACCCTAAATGGTTGACCATAAATCAGGCTCAACGCCTCCTGGTTATGCTTAAGGCATCTCCTTCGAGTCCTACATCCCTTGTAAGTAATGCCACCGATTCTCCTCTTATTTGGTTAATTGATAGTGGTGCTTCCTACCACATGACAAGTAATTTGGATTGGTTCTCTAGCGTTTGAGATATCACCCCTTCTCCTATCGATCTTCCCTATGGTTTGCACACCAATGCTCTCAAAGAAGACACTATTATTCTAACTCCAAACATTACTCTTCGTCATGTACTCCATGTGCCACATTTAAAAGTTAATCTAATTTCCGTTTCTTGCTCGGCAACTGACACTAACTATTCGATGGTTTTCTCCTATAATTTGTGTATTTTACAAGACCGCACTATAAGGAGCTTGATTGGATTGGGTAAATTGTAGCGAGGGGTGTTTAAGTTTCGCAGCTATCTCAGCAAGTAATTCTTATGATCTTAGGCATCGACGCATAGGACACCCATCTAGTCAACCCCTCTCCCATATCCCTGATCTTACAACTCTTCCTCCTCCCAATAAAGAACTTTGTGATATTTGTTGTCGAGCAAAACACACTCGCTCTATTTTTCTATCTAGTGCTAATCGTGCTACGGATACTTGACTTGATTCATGTTGATATTTGGGGTCTTTATCGGACAAGTACTATTTCTGGTGCCAAGCATTTTTTATCTATTGTTGATAATTTTAGTAAGGCTGTTGGGTGTACCTTATGCATGATAAAGGGCAAACTAGGGAATTGTTACGAAATTTTTGTACTATGGTCCCCTTTAGCTTCATGCTTTTTGTAACTCCGATTAGGCTAGTTATCCACTTACTCGGCGATCTGTCATTAGTTATTTCATGTCTCTTGGTGGTT
The DNA here is from genome assembly GCA_037954665.1 of Laguncularia racemosa. Taxonomy (NCBI): domain Eukaryota; kingdom Viridiplantae; phylum Streptophyta; class Magnoliopsida; order Myrtales; family Combretaceae; genus Laguncularia; species Laguncularia racemosa. The sequence continues at coordinate 2,978,030 of JBBMOL010000056.1, forward strand.
CTTCTATCTCTTAGCGTACCAAAAAGCAGCAAACTATCTCCTGCTCCTTTACTGAGGTTGAATATTGCGCTATGGCAGTAACTGCTTATGAGCTCACTTGGCTCAAATCGTTCCTTCGTTCTCTTGGTGTTCACCATGATCGCCCTAAGCGACTTTATTGTGACAATCAAGCTACTCTTCATATTGCATCGAACCCAATCTTCTATGAACGGACCAAACATATCGAGATTGATTGTCACTATGTTCGGGAACAATTACTTGCTAGTAACATCAGCATGGCTTATGTCCGTACAATCCAATAGCTAGCAGATATATTTACTAAAGCCCTTGGTTGGAAACAGTTTACATTTCTCAATGGCAAGTTGAGCATTTGTAACATTCATGCTCCCACTTGAGGGGGAGTATTAGAGTTGCTTAGGTCAACACTTCAATTTAAGAAAATATATCTGCACATATTACAATCTGTTTTTAGATTGTTATAACTTCTTTTAACTTCAGGATATAGTTAGTCTCTTGTACCTATTAATACGGATTGATACATTCAATGGAAGTACAACAAAGATAATTTTTCTCATCTCACATCTCATATTATGTCTCTCAATTCTAAATTTATCGGTTATGTAATTAAATATCAAAAAAAAAAACTCACTATATTTTTTTGTAATTAACCTATCTATGAAATTTTTGTGCTTGTTCTAATTTAGGTTTTATTATAATCAAATTCAACTTCAAACTACATTAACCGAAGGGAGTTACAATAATTAGTGGCTTGGATAGTGAGAAATAATAGTAGCTTCTTGCAGGTGATAGCACAGGCTAACTAAACCCTAAAGTTCAGTTGAACGATAGAAAGAAAAGTCACTAGACATATTCTATTTGGTTAAATGCTTAGAGGTGGAAATCGCTAACCCTAGTTTGTTATATCTCGCCAACTCCCACCGCTACTTTTGCTGCACAGCATCATTTGAGGATTACGCTTACACATATACACACATTATGTTTTGGTAAAATATAGGAAAAGAGAAGTAAAGGGGAGTAAGGCAATGTGAATTATGCACGAAGGTGAAATAGAAATTGCGGAAGTAAATAAATTGGAAGAAATATCTCCCTTTTTTTTATATTTGAATGATGTGAATAAGGAAAAAGGAAATGAAATAAATGCGGTATATTTTTTATCATTAACCAAAGATTGTTTGGTAGTTTAAAAGGACTTCCCGCATTTTCCCTCATTTCTTCATAAAAGTCGGAGGAAATTGTTGGCTATAAAGAAAGGGAATTCGTACATTGTCTAGGTCATCAAGATCTGAGAACAAAGTGTCTATCAGCATCCTTTAGTCCTTAGATTGCATTATTATTTGACGAACTCCCAACCTAGTACTCAGTTTGGATACTCTTTTAGTTAAACATTAAACTTCCAAAATATTTCGAGATGAATTTAAGATCCATAATATAGAATTAGCAATCTATTCAACACAGATTGATTTGGGATGGCAAGCCAGCTCTTGGTTCCGTCAATTCCAAGTTGATTGATTTACAATTTCATCTAATCATTAACTTTTTTACTTAAAAAATAAAAAACCGACAGTTTGCTAAAACGCGGAATTGGCCATTAGCTCGTTTCTACCAAGAACTAAAATGGTTCAGCTCGAGACTAGACCCACTCCAATAAGGACACTACATAGGAAAAAAATCAAAAAAGGTGTTGAGAATTTCCGAAAACGCTATAAAAAGTTGATTTTGGTTTCTGTTCAAATGGGCCATGGTGTGGTATGAATTAAAGTAATGCAGTCTTGAACTAACAAATCCGGTTATCTATTTGTCCATGTGGTGTCGTGATGGAGGGGATACAAGACTCGGACACACGGTCTGAAGCACGGTTTCTGCGCACGGCCTGAAGCACGGCTGTGTCTCGAACAAGGGGATCAAACAGCGAATTTTCACAGAGTTCAACATGGCCTGAAGCACGGCCGTGTCTCGAGCAGGGGTATCGAACAGCAAATCCTCACAGAGTCCAACACGGTTTGAAGCACGGCCGTGCCTTTGACCGTGTACGCGTAGATTCGCCTTTTCTTTTATTATTTTAAGGAAAAGTATATAAACCCTTTTGTTGGTCATGTTAGGATTACGTCTTATTTTATATTTGAAATACATTTCGTGAGAGGCTCCTCTCCTTTAACGGGTTGTGTGCAACCGTTGTTTGTTTGTGAGATTCATTCGTTGAGTGATTCTCGTGCTTCTCTACGCTAACTCGCTGCGTCAGTTGGTATCAGAGCAAGGAAAATTTCCTGTGGAGATGTCAGGTGACGGTAGTTCAGGAGGCGGTCATGTTCCGGACGTTGCTCGGGATATGGAAGCTCTGCGAACCGAAGTGCAGGCTCAAAGAGCAGTGTTAGACACCATGGATCAGAGACTCCGGCGTTTCAAACAGCGCTTTGATGATCTGGTTGAGCGTTTCGACGCGATGGGGACCAATACGAACAGAGATAGAGACGTTAGAGGAGTACGACCCGGGGAAAATCCTGCTCTTGGCGTTCCTATCAACAGACCTATCGCTGCAAATCAAAGGGTCCAAGCGTGTGATGTGGATTCTGAGGAGGAAGATGATTGGTTGGTCGGAAACCCGCAACCACAGCGGAGAGGATATGTTGGTGGTGGGTATGGCAGGAATCGCCATGGCCATGATCAAGGAGACACCAGCGAATTCAAACTAAAGGTAGATATACCCTCTTTTACCGGTAATTTGAACATCGAGGATTTATTAGATTGGCTGGCAGAGGTAGATCGTTTCTTTGATTATATGGAAGTGCCGGAGAATCGTAGGGTGAAGTTAGTGGCTTGTAGATTGAAAGGAGGGGCTTCGGCATGGTGGGAGAGATTACAGAATATGCGATATAGAGAGGGAAAGCAACCGGTGCAGACGTGGTATAGGATGAAGCAATTGATTCAAAGGGATTTCCTACCTCCTGACTACGAACAAATACTGTTTCAACAGTATCAGAGGTATAGGCAGGGCTCGAGAATGGTGTATGAGTATACGGCGGAATTCATGAGGTTGGCTGAGAGGAATGATTTTAGAGAAAGCGAAGGGCAGCATGTAGCTAGGTACCTGGATGGACTGAAGGTGCAAATTAAGGAGAAGATAGGGGTTCATGTTTTACGCAATGTCAATGAAGCGAAAAACATGGCTCTTTGAGCAGAGATGATGCTGCAAGAGAAGACCAATAGGTTTGATGGGGGTAACCGAAGGTTTAAGAACGAGGGGTTCAGTACAGTAGGTACGGATAAAGGGAAGGCTGTCCCGGAAGTACCAGGTGGAGTTAATGAGAAGAGAGAGGAAAGAGGGGTAAGCAGGAGACCAATGGAGGCTAAGGAGGCACCTAGACAAAATAATCCCTATGCTAAACCAGTTGTGGGAAAATGCTATAGGTGTAATCAATCGGGCCATCGTTCCAATGAGTGTCCCAGTAGGAGACCAGTCAATGTTATTGACAGAGAGGAGGATGAAGAGGTGTGTTGTGAACCGGATGGAGGGGATGAGTTTTATGGTGATGATGGCTATGGGGATGATGAGGAGACATATGTCATCAAGAAACCGATGTTAGCACCAAAGTGTGATGAGAAGACCCAAAGGCATCAGTTGTTCCGTACTAGGTGTACTATCGATGGTAGGGTGTTTGATTTGATTGTGGATAGTGGAAGTTGTGAGAACATCATAGGTCGAGAAACGGTGAGGGTCTTGAACTTGCCGACTGAAAAACACCCGAACCCATATACTATTGGGTGGATTAAAGCAGCTGAAAAGATAGAAGTCACCGAACGATACAGGGTACCTTTCTCTATAGGGAAGTATAGGGATGAGGTCTATTGTGACGTCATGGATATGGATGCATGTCATCTTCTATTTGGGAGGCCTTGGCAATTTGATGTTGATGCCAAGCATGAAGGAAGGGAGAATGTTTACCGGTTAGAGAAGGATGGGGGTAAAGTTCACTCTTCTACCTCTCAAAGTATCACACCGCCCTAAAGCTTCTAAAGCGGAAGGGCGTTCCTTCCTCACTATCACCCAATCTGAGAGGGAGATGGAGGAAGCAATCAAGGAGGCGCAGACCGTCCATGCGCTAATTGTTCGACAGGTGATGACAGTAGAGGAAGGCCAGAGTGATGCTCCGGAGTTACCTGACAAAGTGAAGGATTTTTTGGAGGAGTTTAAGGAGATAATATCCGAGGAGCTACCTAATGGATTACCTCCCATGAGGGACATCCAGCATCACATTGATCTGATTCCAGGAGCTAGTCTACCTAACATTCCACATTATAGAATGAGTCCCAAAGAGACAGAAATATTGCAAGGGAAGGTGCAAGAACTACTCCAGAAGGGATTTATCAGGGAGAGCATGAGTCCTTATGCAGTGCCCGCCTTGTTAACCCCAAAGAAAGATGGAAGTTGGCGTATGTGTGTTGACAGCAGAGCGATCAATAAAATTACCATTGGCTACAAATTCCCAATACCAAGGTTGGAGGACATGTTAGATTGTTTGAGTGGGGCTAAATTCTTTTCCAAGATCGATCTGAGAAGTGGCTACCATCAGATTCGGATCCGACCGGGAGATGAGTGGAAGACGGCCTTTAAAACCAAAGAGGGCCTATATGAATGGATGGTCATGCCTTTTGGCCTTAGGAACGCCCCAACCACATTCATGCGGATTATGAATCAGGTACTCAAACCTTTCTCTGATCAGTTTGTAGTAGTTTACTTCGACGATATCTTGATCTATAGCAAAACTGAGGAGGAACACATTAGTCATGTGAGGGAAGTGTTGAAGGTTCTGAGGGAGAACAAGCTCTTTGTGAACCTGAAAAAATGCGTATTCCTCTCTAGGAGGTTGCTGTTTTTGGGTTTTGTTGTTAGTGGTGATGGAATTACTGTGGATGATGAGAAGGTAAGAGCTATTAGGGAATAGTCCATTCCTAAAACAGTAAGTGAGTTGAGGAGTTTCCTGAGATTGGCAAGTTTTTATAGACGGTTTATTCGGCATTTCAGCACCATTGCTGCACCTATGACTGAATGCCTGAAGAAAGTGAAGTTCCAGTGGAGTGATGAAGCTGAAGGTAGTTTCGGGCTGTTAAAAGAAAAGTTGTGCAACGCGCCAGTTCTTGCATTACCTGACTTCGATAAGTTGTTTGAAGTCGATTGTGATGCAAGTGGGGTTGGAATAGGGGCGGTACTATCTCAGGAGAGGAAACCCATTGCCTTTTTCAGTGAGAAGTTATGCGAGTCTAAGCGAAATTGGTCCACATATGACAAAGAGTTTTATTCAGTAGTGCGTGCCTTAAGGACCTGGGAACATTACCTAGTGGGCAAAGAATTCGTACTATATTCGGATTGTGATGCCCTTAAACACTCGAATAATCAGACCAGGATTAGCAAAGATATGCATGCACGATGGATTCAATTTTTGCAGAAGTTCCCGTTTAAGCTGAAACATAAATCGGGGGGTCTACAATAAAGTTGCAGATGCTTTGAGTAGGCGAGCCAGTTTGTTGGTGACGCTTCATACTGAAGTGGTAGGGTTTGAACATATGAAAGACCTGTATGGGACTGACAATGATTTTAAGGATACTTGGGAGATGTGTCGGGGTAAACAGCCGAGCAGTGACTTCCATATTTATGAGGGGTACTTAATAAAGGGGAATCAGTTGTGTATTCCAGAGTCTTCTTTGAGGGAGAAGTTGATTCGTGACTTACATAGGGGTGGATTAGCAGGGCATCTGGGAAGGGATAAGACCATTGTTGCAGTTAGTGCTAGATACTACTGGCCTCACTTGAGGCGTGACGTTGGGAGGATTGTGCAACGGTGTTATACGTGCCAGATGTCCAAGGGTCAGGCCCAAAACACTGGCCTCTACACTCCACTTCCTGTTCCTGATAACATATGAGAGGATTTGTCCATGGACTTTGTCCTGGGATTGCCCCGTACCCAACAGGGCGTTGACTCTGTTTTCGTTGTGGTGGACAGGTTTTCCAAGATGGCCCATTTTATCCCGTGTCGGAAAGTCGCTGATGCTCAGGTCATTGCCAAGTTGTTCTTCAAGGAAGTGGTACGCCTACATGGGGTGCCTAAATCTATTACTTCAGACAGAGACAGCAAATTCCTGAGTCATTTCTGGAGAACCTTGTGGCAGCTGTTTGATTCCTCCTTAAATTATAGCAGCACGGCTCACCCACAAATGGATGGTCAGACAGAAGCAACAAATCGAACTTTGGGCAATCTCATTAGGAGTATCTGTGGTGAGAAACCCAAGTAATGGGACGTGGCATTGGCTCAGGCGGAATTTGCTTATAAGAGTGCCGTTCACAGGACAACAAGCAAGTCTCCATTCTCTATTGTCTATACCAATACTCCTAACCATGCTGTGGATTTGATCAAGCTTCCAAGGGGTACTGAGTTTAACACAGCAGCCAAGAACCTAGCGGATAGTTGGCAGAATACTACAGCTGAGGTGAGGGCGAAAATTGAACAATCCAATGCTAAGTACAAAGCTGCAGCTGACAAGCATCGAAGGCGACAAGTATTTTCAGTGGGTGATCAGGTTATGGTATTCTTACGCAAGGAACGGTTTCCTGTTGGAAAATACAGCAAGCTTCAACCTAAAAAGTATGGTCCGTATAAGATCGTGCAGACAATCAATGATAATGCTTATGTGGTTGGTTTACCAAACACCATGGGTATTTCAAAGACATTCAATGTCGCTGATATCTTTCCTTTCTTCCCTGACGATGAGGCGTTATATCCTACAGAGAACTCGGGGTCGAGTTCTTCTTTGGTGGGAGAGAATGATGGAGGGGATACAAGACGCGGACACACGGTCTGAAGCACGGTTTCTGCGCACGGCCGTGTCTCGAACAAGGGGATCAAACAGCGAATTTTCACAGAGTCCAACACGGCCTAAAGCACGGCCGTGTCTCGAGCAGGGGTATCGAACAGCAAATCCTCACAGAGTCCAACACGGTTTGAAGCACGGCCGTGCCTTCGACCGTGTACGCGTAGATTCACCTTTTCTTTTATTATTTTAAGGGAGAGTATATAAACCCTTTTGTTGGTCATGTTAGGATTACGTCTTATTTTATATTTGAAATACATTTCGTGAGAGACTCATCTCCTTTAACGGGTTGTGTGCAACCGTTGTTTGTTTGTGAGATTTATTCGTTGAGTGATTCTCGTGCTTTTCTACGCTAACTCGCTGCGTCATGTCAATTGGCATTGCTTCATTGATTGTCCTCGAATTTAGGTCATGGCTTAGCCGACCATTCTACTAAATTAAAGCTGGTATGCTATTTGGATTTGGACCACCAAGAAACCCAACAAGCAAAATAGACTTTCGTGGATCCCGTGATGATGAACAGCGCAGGAAAATTCGGGATTTTCTTTTTTTTTTTTTTTTTTTTTTTGGAGTTGTGTTTTCGGGATGTTTCTCTCTGGTTCAATGCTATGATGCATAAAATACCAACACATCAATATCGACACATATGGCATTAATATATGATATAATAATATTTATTAATATACATATAATAATATTTATTAATATATATATATATATATAACATGATAAGTTATTAGTAAGGAGTAAAAAAATTTAAAAATATATTTATGTATGTATTTTAACTATTTTACATATATATATTATGGTGCAAGTACATAAATGTTTTACAAATAATAAATATATTCACTTAAAATATTTTAAAACTAACTACAAATATACGAGTCGACACTCAACTGCTCAACACTTGGCATGGTGACCAGCTACGACATAACATTAACATATTATCTCTGTTCAATATTTGTTCACGAAGTGGAAGAATGTGGGAATTGTGAAAAATATTATAAGACAGAGAGGTTTAATCTTGTTCCTTGAGGATAAAAAAAAAAAAAGAGTTTTAAAGGGGGCAAAACTAGTCAAAATATAAAATAAAATACGAAAAAAAAATCTCAAAATGGCTTTTTGGCCACCATGTTATATTATCCCATCCGATTCACCGACAGGGCTGCTCTTGGCTCGTAATGGGGAACACACTCTCAGTGGTTCAACGTCAGAGTGCAATTTTTGACCGACGACTCATGGTACAAAGACATCAAATAAGATGATGTTTAAGATAATGTTTCTCGCACTGCACCGCCCCCTGGAGTCGGACTAATGCATGGACGTACATAATTCCCGTGGCAGATGCAGTTGAGTCGGTTGGATACCGACAAAATTGGATTTAACAGTGATCTTGACTTCCCTTCCTTGGTCTGGTCTGAACAATCTTCCATGCAAAGACGAGGAAACAACGGTACTTAGCCAGCAAAAAGAAAATGGGATATATACTGTATGTATGTAGATAAAAAATTATAAATCAATTCTTAAAAAGGTTTATATATACTTTGATGAAAACTGGGACTCTATAAATTGTCACAAACAAATTAACACGTGATATATTTTTGAAAAATATATAAATTTAGTTCTCATAATTTACTTACTAATTTATTTAAGTCATTAATATTTCAGAGCATAAAATATCTTCAGCTCAAACTCAAAACCAAGAAAAAACAAACAGCTAGCTTTACTCATATTTCACGTAAATACCATGGCTTTGTTAATAGTATTCATTGATCGGATGTATCACATTATCGTGTAGATAACGGAATTCCTAAACTAGGTTGAGTATGCTTCATTGTAAACACTCCCATATCCATCGGAAAGTTTTTCTCTCCTCCAATACAAGGGAAGGCTGCTGAAGAAAAAAGTGCTTAATGATATGAATGGTATCGACCGCTCAAGCTTCAGAGAATTCCACGATATCCTCTGTTGCTATCTAATCGGTACTCATGTACTTTGGATTTTGCAAGTAGAAATATAAAGTAAGGAACAAGAACAAGGCAAGTCTGGAAAAATAAATTAAAAAGGAAAATGAAAATCGCTGGCCCATGCAGGTCTCGAACCTGCGACCTTCGCGTTATTAGCACGACGCTCTAACCAACTGAGCTAATAGGCCATTCATGCTCTGATCAGGTATTTTACTAATACAATCTTTAAATCTTTATGGCTTTCAAATTTCTCGTTTTCTTTACTCTGTTTCTCAGATGAAAAATACTTCCATTGAATTTAATTTCATATCATGACCTGCCAGTCAAAAAACGTCGAACGATTCTTGCATTGGAAAATCTTCAATATGGACCAGGTACACACAGACTATTACACTATACTTGTATCAAGTATGTATAGTATAGGTAAGTTACTCTAATAGGATCCATATAAAATTAATGTTTCTATCATTTTTTTAATATTATAGCTTTGATTTTATTATAAAATATATATATATATGGTTATTTTCAGTACACTTTTTAATAAGCTAAATAAAAAAAAAAACTTTAAACTTCTTTTACATATTTGTTTTTTTCCGTAAAGTATTCTAAATTTTAAAAGCGTGATAAGTCTTAGGACTTTTGATAAATACCATGAAAACATATCGCTAACCTAACCTTATTTTTTAATGAAAGACAATTGTGTGCTTACTCATGAAAAGACGTTGTTCCTTCCTCGGCTTCTACTTCTGAAACCCAAACCTGTTTCTCGGATCACATCTTACATCATGGCAAAGATCATATCTTAGATTTTTTATTTTTTTTTCTGAAACACATGTTATCGATACCATGAGCAATACTTTTATTGTAATAAATTTTTGTTGGATATGAGGATCGAAACATAGACTCAGTATCCAAAATTAATGATCGTATTCTATTTTCTAATTTTCAATTTTCTTTTTTCATTAACTACACTTGTATTGTTAGAGAGATTTAAGACATGACTAAAATAAATAAATAAAGATTTAAGTCATGCGATGAAATCACATTCGGTAGAAATATTCCAATACAAGTGAAAATGTAAATGAAACCGGAAATTTCAGCAGGTGGAACTACTGGTTGGTTAAATTTTATGTGTAAAAATGTTATCATTTCTCCAACAGTAGGTGTATTAGTTCGGTTGATGCTCTTTATGTTTTTCCATTTCATGCTTTTTATGTTTATGTTTAACTTTTCTCCGTTTCTGCAACTCACTAAATACAGATTTATTACGGTTTAAGTACTATCTATGCAAGTCTCTCTATCATGGCATTGTAATTTATTTGCATGCCCACTTGGATTATAAGAGCCAGACTTACACACACAAGCAATCCACCAATTCCGGATAGAAGCCAGTACTATGAATCAAACTCTCCTATGTTAATTTGCTCGCATATTTCATACATTCCTAGTATCGGTTTCTCTCTGGTTAGAAGGTCAGAAAATGTAGTAGTAGATTCAATTCAACCGCTATCAGTATAATGCGTCATCAATCCGCCAATACCATCATCCCCTTGGTTGCTTTTAAGACTTGCATTGGGTTAGAGGATGACACTCAAGTTGTAAATAGTTTGAACAGATTCAACATCAAACTCGGATCAAATCCCCCTATTTAAATTTGTAGGTAAACTTTACACATCCCTAGTTGAGAAATCCGCCAGTGTAGCAGCTGAATAGATTGCTACCAATACAATGCGGGGATGAGGTTTTGTCCGGAGGCATCAAATCGCCAGGCCCCATGCCTTCCGTCTGCTTTTGTTAGGGTTCAGGGTTAATACTCAAATTGTAAATAGTTCGAACAGATCCAAAATTGAGTTTGTATGATTGACAATACAAACTTTTCATGGCCAAAAAAATATCAAGCTCGCGGGCATTTAATTTCGGGGAACGATGGTATAAATATTAATCGCCAAACTTATGGGGAAAATTAAAAACAAACATGCAATAATTTATCGACTAGCTCCAAATGCTGTTGATACATCTATTGCACCAATCATCGCGTCAATGGTATCAATGTTTATCGCCTCCGCTTGATATTTCGCCGTATCGGTTCATAACAACTACTCACTAGAAAAGAAAAGAACATCAAATAGCAAAATAGCATCATAGATTTAAAAAGTAGGCAGGAGGTTGCAAAATGCAATCATGAGATTTGCTCGCATGGACAACAAATTACCACTTCAATAAAAGGAATAACCATAGTCATTACATGAATCATACAAAATCACAAATATGAATTGCTAAAGTGGGGTATGAACTATGAACAGATCATATGCGATCTATCTCTGCTGCTGAGAAATACAACCCAAGAATCTGTTATTAAGAACAATAGAACCGACAAGCTTTTATGAGTAACAAAAATCCAACAGAGATAGATAACTAACTCGCAGGTGCTAAACAAGAGAAATGGACTAAAATTGGTAGCATTTTGTTCGCAACAGATTTCAAGCTGGCAAAGTTTGTAGCAAGACGACCACCTTTTAAGCCTGCCATATAGATATTTTACAACATATAAGACCAAAAAACTTTTTTTGGATAAATATAAGACCAAAAAACTTAAAGAGGCACTTGTTTGAAAAAAAAAAAAAAAATTACACGAATATTTTAGACAAACTACCTTGTTAGCGATGTTGTTGGAAAGCCAGTCCAATCCCTCATAAAGTCCCTCCCCAGAGGTTGCACATGTACTCTGAATGTACCTGCAATAATGCAGTGACCGAACACAGTCAATAGACATGAACTAAAAAACTAATAAGGAATACACCTGTTTGGACTGGATAGAACGATAATCAATTTCAAGAAGGAAATGTACCAATGGCGCTGGCGGAGGGAGTGGAGGCCAAGCTTGTCGGTAATCTCAGCAGCATTCATGGCATTAGGAAGATCTTGCTTATTGGCAAATACAAGCAGCACAGCATCCCTCAACTCATCCTACAGGTACAAGCATAAATGTCAATAGCCATATGTAAACAATTTCTTGCATATAGATCTCTTTAAGAAATCAGCAAGCAGTTTACAGCAGTGCCACTGAAACCTTTCAGCAAAATCCATTAAGTGGTACAGCAATGTTCATTTTTCGAGAAGTAAACCACTTCACCATTCCTCCAACAAAAAAGTGGTATTGAGCTTGCCTTGGTGCAGGGCAACTCTAATGCCAGGTAAATGGTACCATTGCAGCAAAAATTTCAAGAACCGGTTTTTGATACCTCATTCAACATTCGGTGCAGCTCATCTCTAGCCTCAACAACACGGTCCCGATCATTGCTATCAACAACAAAGATAAGCCCTTGTGTGTTCTGGAAGTAGTGTCTCCATAAAGGGCGAATCTGACATGCACCATTAGGTAAACAGTTAGATTGCTTAACCATATGCCTTTTGCAAAAGGATTAAAAAATCTCTGATGCTCTGCGATAACTACTGAAAGATAGACAATAATTGGGATTTTATTCATAAAGCAAGACATTAAAGAGCATGACTCCATAGAAAAATGGCTCATGGCATGGAGGCACATATATCTAGGATATAATGACATCTGTTATGCAAATAAGATGTCACGGCAAACTTTTATAACACAATCAAGAAGTAAGATCTGGTTAATATTGCCATATACCTTGTCCTGACCTCCGACATCCCATACAGTGAAGCTAATGTTCTTGTATTCCACAGTCTCCACATTGAAGCCTGCAGGCAATACGATTATGATAAAGTTGTAATTCCAAAAAAAAGAATGTGTGGTGAAATGAACAGATAAAGACATTGAAATAACACGAACAATCTAGTGTAAAGTTTTATTAATCATATAGTTGACAGAAGTATGAGCTTGGAGCCATAAAGTTCTGGAAGACATACCAATTGTGGGAATGGTCGTCACAATCTCTCCAAGCTTGAGTTTGTACAGGATGGTGGTTTTACCAGCAGCATCAAGACCAACCATGAGAATTCTCATCTCTTGCTTGGCAAAAAGCCTACTGAAGAGCTTGGTGAAAGACAGACCCATCTTTAATCGCTTCAAATCTTACAGCTGATGAAATTTAGTCATGCCAGATTAGTTTTTTTCTTTTTTGTTTTTTTGTGGTAATCAAGTATATGTTAAATTGCCTAGACAACAGCGACACGGATGGTGAGCATCAACTATCATAAACTTGATACGCAAATAATCACATTTTAGACTCTGTTTTACTTGATCTGATCTGTTTTACCAAAGAGTAGCAAGAAAGTTAAACTATAAAACAACATCTATTCACTTGTTGAGAATAGTATCAACAAAAGAGTCACATTCAAATGGTGTAATATACATCACTCAATTCAAAATCCCAACAGATTTTCTCCCTATAATGATACAGCCAAGGTGGTCATTGCATGTAAAAGATCCCTAGCTTGGCAATGATAAGCACAGTTAAACTTCGACAACATTTTCCTAGTCAAACAAACACAACACAAAGCTCATATATCATGTTCTTACAATTAAATTATCCGCTATAATCACTGAGATCAGGAGCACAGTATGACTCCTACTCATGTATTTCCTTTATGCCACAAACAAAGACAAAATATTGATCCAATTAAGATAAATCTAGTCCAGGCATGACCAATACAGGCAGATCTTGTGTTGTTACCTTCACTCAGTCCACAAGAATAAGCTGATTTTATAATTACATTATTTCAATCTTGTATTTTCTAAAGAAATTCATGCCATTCTGCTTCCAACACATTTTCTCGCACAATCACCAGATACTTAGATACAATTATCCTTTTTTAATCCATCACATAGAGTAACAGAGCACGTGTAATTCAAAATTCCACTCAAAAATCAGATCTACGATGTCCCAGCCAAATACATTGCTAACTAACGTATCTATTTTCGTTCATTGAGGCCTCATTTCCTTTTTTGGATGAAATCTCACTATATTAGAGACTCATTTCATTAATTTTATGGAATCGGATTTCACAGAATCCAAATTCTTTCGAATTTCATTATAGTTTGATGAAGATGTAAGCTAAAACAGTAAGAAAATGTAACTCCATGCTCCCGATTCCTCGAAATTCAATTCACCTTTCCTCCTAGAAATCAGAATCACCGAGTCACGTTTTTTCAAATTCTTTTTTTTTTTTTAATTCTTTTACTATACTGGATCCTCGTTATTTTTAATAGAAATCAACGGAAACTTAGATCCAACCAAACACGGTCTCCAAATTCATTGTAATTGAATAAAGAAAATCTCAGATCTAATATATGTAAACATATAACAATAATGACCCAACTTAGATCCAATATTATACATCTGAAATTGGCAAGCCAAGTGTTAAAAAAAAAAATGAATCTTGAATCGGTTTAGTATCAAAATGCGGATAAAAAAAATGATATAAATCACCAGATCTAATGATATGAACATAAGGGGAAAAAAAATCAAAAACAAAAACCCATGAGCTGAGATCGATACAGACATGGGAGATTACGTACCAGAAGGAAGATTTGACGTAAAAGGGCAGATCTTGAGAAGCTGCCCCTGGAGAGAGAAACCAAATCGAATGAATGCAAAGAAGGAAAGGAAGGCGTGTGTTATTTTTTGAGATGGTCGTTCGTTGTTTTTCTAATATAGGAATGGGGAAAACTGAAAAGTGGGTGCGGTTCCGCCGTGGTTATGGGCCTAATTCGTGTGGGCCTCAAATGTGATGTTGGTTTTTTTGTTTCATTCGTTCATATTCTCTCTCTCTCTCCCTCTCCCCCGTTATTTCAATTGCATTAATTTAAAAAGTTCTTTCGGTAGTATATGATTGCCACAAAAATATGGTACTAGACTTGAAAAAAAAAATTATCCAATATTTAGTTGACAAAAATAAAAAAAAGTACTACATAAAATGGCTAAATTTTGTATAATATGTAATTTAGTACAAAATTCGTAGTACAAGATAAAAAGTTAATTTTTTTCAAATTCCCCAAACTATCATTTCATTTCTTTTTCCTTACATCAGACAAACGTAAAACCCTTTCAAGAATAGTACACAACCTAGTTTCCATCCACATTGCACAATTGTAGGCTTCGTCGTGCAATTGATCGTCGTTCGATTGTCACCATCTTCACACCACAGGTCACCGTCTAGTTGTCAACGTCTTCACACCATCAAGTTCATCGTCAAAGTATTGTAATTTAAATATAATTATAGTTATAAAAAAAAGATCCAACAAATTATTGTAATGCAATATATATTAATTTGTTATAATATTAATATAATTTATAATTTTTTACGATAATTCTTAAAAATTACTAATATAATTTTTAGAACATGTTATATTATTAAATATAACATAAATGATTGTAATTTATAATATGAATTATCAATTTTTTTCAATCAATGAATTTACACGAATTATTTTATATAATTTATAATCTCTTCAAATAATATTTTCTTATAATAATATCAAATATGTATAAATAACCATGATATCATTAAAAATGGTATAATTATCAAATTTACTATGTTCAATGCAGTATTTTGCAAATCCAAACAATAGACAATACAAAAATCCTTATTCAGTATTGAACAAACCAAATGTGATACAAAAAAAAATTTTGTCTAGTTTTTCTTATTTTGTATTGTCTAGTACTAGTAACTAAACGCTACCTTTAGGTGGATTTTGATTCTTTTTAAAATTATTAGAGAAGATATAAATAGCATATAAATATTTTATAATTTTTTGTGGTGATAAGTGTGATTAAATAAAAAATTAATATAAGATATTAGATATCTTGTTTTTATATGTGGTAGCTTTATAAAAATTTGGGTCAATTTATGTTAAACCAATGCCGATTTGCACTTAATTCTTTAAATGGACGATAAAGTTTGAGGAGTTAGGTATGGTTTAAGCAAATTTAATATAGTACACTTGGATTTATCATCTTTGAACCTTTCACAATTTAGTGGATGAAGTTAACCGTTAAGTTTTATAAATACTTAATTATTCCTCTTCATTCAACAATAATCGAGTGAAATACAAAGTAGAATTCTACCATCAAGTTGCACTACTCAGATTGAACAAATACTTAGATAAAGAATGAGCTGCTTTTTATTCAAGAACAATGAACTTGATACTCTAAATTCCTTTACATGCTATTTGTGCATTCAAATTGTTGAGCAAGAGTGGATGTAGCAATATGAGAATGGGAGGTCATACTTATTATATTTAAATTGAAATTACATTATGAATGTTATATAGATATATATATAAATATTTTACAAGTAATACACTATTTTTTTTTAATATTTAATAAGGATTGTTATCAATAGAAATATAATATAAAAATACTTAAATAAAAAATTATAAGTAAAGCTAAAAGAGTAATATGATATATATAAGTATTATTTTTTTTAATAATAGCTCTACAAAATTATATCATTAGTAATACTACAAAAATTATCAATTTAATACGATTAATTACATAATTAGTCATTTAAAAATCACATTTATTTTCATAATATTAATTATAAGAAATATATGTTAAATGATATGATTGTTACTATTTACTAATATTTTTATAGAAATAAGTTTGAAATATTTGTAAATTAATGTAATTGTTATTTATGATGTACTATTAATAAATAAATAGTAACATAAGATAATTTAATTAATTTATTATGATTTAATGATGAATAAAATTAATGTTATTGGTCATTATGAATAAAACATAAAAGAAATAAATAAAAAAGAGCATATCATTAAAGTAATAAATGTAACTTCAAAAAAACTAAAATGACCATAATAAAAATTGAACAAACTCCACTATCAAAAACCTTTGCATTTACCATTAAGTAATATACTATATTTTATTAATAATTATTTTTAAAATATATATATTATATATAATTTTTACTTTTTAATATTTTATATATATTTTTTCAAATTTTGAGGGGTTAGCTAGAGCTCCTTTCAACCCTCTTAAATCTGACCTTATTGTTGAGATTATTTATTTCTTATAATTCTCTCTCTTTTTTAAGTATTGCTTTACGCGTTATCTCTATGCTTATTTTAGGACACATGAAGCATGTGATTTATGTCACATGCATGCGACGGTACCAACTATAAGCCTTCATTTACAATGTATTATCTTTTTAGCTATTTATTATAAAAATAAAAAAAGAAGAAAGAAACATGAGTTTGGGGAAAAAGCTAAGGCAAGAGTCCTCTTGAATGAGAACTTCCTAGCCTAGTGAAGCCATTGACAATAAAAGTCCTCACAAAGGACCCATAATTAACAACGATTATAACAACCTTTTCTACATCTATTATGGACCTTAACGATGCTCTAATGCTACTTATCGCAGATGGGCTCTATCAAGTGACATTTGATACTATAAATGATATTTACACTACTTTTATGGATAATTATTAGAACAAGCATCATTTGGTGCATTAAAAGAAAATTAATGGTGAAAATTAAAAAAAAAGCTAACAACAAAAGATTAATTAATAAATTATCCGATTACCTAGATATGAGATTTATTTTAAATCATCAATGGATAATCCACTCCTTAGTACACCTACCTTGGACAATTGTTAACACTTTAGGCAGCGATTGGTTTGTAATTTTGAACAATACAGAAAGTATTGGACAATACAAAATAAAAAAACAGAATAATTTTTTTATATCACATTTGGTATGTTTAATATTGAACAAAGATTTTTGTCCAGTCTATTGTTTAGAATTACAAAGTACTGTATTGAACATGATATTTTTGACAATTATACCATTTGTATAATATCATGATTATTTAATTACATTTTTAATATTATAAAAAAATAATTTGAAGAGATTATTTAATTTATGTAATTGAATAAATTATATAAAATAATAAATGTAAATCTATTGATTAAAAAAATTAATAATTCATATTATAAATTACAATAATTTGTGTTATATTATAACACGTTACAAATATTATATTAATAATATTTAATAATTTTCATAAAAAATTATAAATTATATTTAATAACCATAATGTTAATTATACTAATATTATAACAAATTAGTATACAAATTACAATAATTTGCCTTAATATTTAATAACTGTAATTTTAATTAAATTACAATATTTTGATGCATATTGTAAATTCTAATAGTAAATAAATTAAACCAATATCCTCAATAAAATATGTGATAATATAAGAACTTGTATTAACAAACTAGCATTATTATCAAAATAAAATTCAATACTCTAACACTTTTTTGTGTGTTATATTTGACATGGTATAAATTTTAATCATTTTATCCAGTACTCCAACATTTTTTTTGTTCAGTACTTAAACTAATTTTTCAAACTAAACAAAGGACAAAAATATTTATCCTGTCAAGTACTATGAAATAGGAAACTAGATGCTACCTTAGATTATACTCTATCTCTACATGTGATGGTGTCAACAAGAAGAGGCTTACACAGAGAGATTAAGCCATTCACACAATGGACCTAAAGTGCAAGATAAAAAAGAAAAAAAAAAGAAGAAAAGAAAAAGCCTCTAAAATGGTATAAAATGGAATAGAATCGTCGTTCTCGTATTTAAAAATGCACGAAAAATGTAATGTGCATAAAGTAGTATTTATAAAAAAAATTATCCTTAATTATTAAATATTATAATAAGATTAAAAGTTAAATAAGATAGTTTAATTAATAATTATTAAAGAAATTGAAATGAAATATCGTTTCTAACTTTTAAAAACACATTCAAAAGTAGAAAATAGAGTGAAATTTAGAATCATAGTTTCATTCTAGATTCATTTCCGTATACCAAACACATTATAAGAGATTAACCCACGATACATGATTAGGAGTGTGATGATTGTAACTAAAATATTGGCTCCACATTATTTGATAAAAACCTTTAAGTAATTTTGATAAATAGTATAAAATTTCTTTCAATATACTTTATCTCAAATTACTTCATTGACATAAATGCTTTTAATAAGTTTTTATAGAGGTCTTGAGTGAAATAGGATTTATTGCTTATAGGATTATTATTATATTATTTAATTTATAGAATCATTGTTTCGTGATTTTTTATGGAAAATTTCATGGTATTTATGAAAAAAAAAACTATTTAATGCTAAAAATAAGGAACTCCAGTTCATCCTTAAGTTTAAAGAAATAGCCGATTTTTCTCTGCATCTTGCCATACTTTTATCAGTGAAACTCTAGTCTACTAGTCGAGTGATGGAACATATCACCTTGATGCAGTCATCATTATTGTAGACCCATTTCCAATGGAATTATTTGATCATGACTGTTGAATATCCCAAACTATTGTTGTATCATTTTAAGTACAATGAAATGGATTAATACACATTACATATATATTCTAAGCTTTTGAATCGCAATCTCATCCTCACCTTAAACCATTTCATCAATCAAAGGTACAATAATGGTTCGAATCTTGGGTATAAATAAATGCAAAACTACCAGTTTGAAGTTTCACCCTAGCATGATGTAAAAATATTTGTACTGTTTTTTTTTTCTTTTTTAAATGGTATTCTTGGATTAAATGCTTATATAACGATTTCTTTTTAATTTAAAATTGAAAAATAGCGAGTTTGATGTTTTTCCATAATTGATTAACAAAAAAAAATTAAAAATGTTAATAAATTTTTAGTCTTTAATTATACAATCTTATAAATATTTTTTTAAGGCAATTGTATCATAAATGCTTTATGTTCTTGTCATCCCTATTAGCAATTTCAGTTTAAATCATTTTTATAGGGGCAACGTGAGTGCATTATTCACTTGTGATGATAATAACAAACAAAATTTCTTTTTCAAATCAAATGAAGAAAAATATGAACAGTATTATGTTTTATTGTATTTCCATAAAAATAAAAGACTATTATTTTCGGATAATACTCTTAAATATTGTTATTTTTTTAACAAATTATGAAATGTATACTCACAAAAATTATTTTAAAAATAAATTTCAAATGCACAGAACTTATATGTATATTTAGTGATGTGAAATTTTACAAAATTAAAAATTTACATTAGAACTATGCCTTCAGTATAATTTATATCCATGCTCTCAAGTATATTACTTGAAGATGCAGATAGCATCTGCTCCTTTAATATAACCTTTTTTTTTTGTTTCACTCTAGCATATAAAAACATAACAATTATAAAAATATTAAACAGCAATGCGGTTTGATTTTAGTTATAGTATACTTAAATTAATCATTTTTAATATATTACGAGTTCCGTAATTTTAAACGACTAAAAAAATTATGATTTTTCAAAGTTAAAAAAAAAAAATGAAACCAATGCAATTTACTTTTATAACTTTAAAGGGTCATAATTTTTTTTTTGTTTCGAGTTACTGAATTCATAGTATATTAAAAAAAAAACTAATTTAAATATACTATAATTAGGACTAAGCATTACTATTTGGTATTTTTATAAGTATATGTATCAAAGTATTAAAAAAAGAGTTATACTAAAGGTGTAGCCGTTGCCTGTGTCTTCAAGCAATATGCTGAGACTATAGATGATGTTTATGCTTTTGGTATAAATTATATCAAAGGTACAGTTCTGATGCATATCTTTAATTTTATAAAATTTAGTAATACTAAATGTGCATATTGAGTTTGCACTTTAAAATATGATTTTAGAATAATTTTTATAAATATTATATTTCGGAATTAAAAAAAAATAATATTCAGAAGTGTTTCCTATTATTTCCTACCTAATTGAATAAAAAAAAAATGTTGGCCCAAATTTTTTCTTCCTACTTAAACGTGGCTGCTTCAACTTTCTTCCGCCATGTGACGACTTTGCGCTCTTTTCTTCTTGCTCCTCCACAGCACGCCTTCGGCTCGTTCGCTCTCTCGCTTCGCAACTCTTCAAAGCCTAGCCTATTGGGTAACTTTAATACTGGAAAACACGTAAAATTTATTCCTCTCTTTGCCCTCATTATTTGTTTATGCAAATTTTTGCCCGTTTCGATGATTTTAATTTATTGTTCTTGCTTTCGGCCGATTCAAACCTAAAATTCACTTATAAAACTAATTGCCTTAGTGGCTTAGTGTTATGGCACCATGTAAAGTTTCAATTGATTGAGGTTCGATCAAAAAATGGAATCGTTTATTGAAGGTGTTTCGTTTGAATTGTGAAATAGCTCCGAGTCCCAAAAACCGTAGTCGAATATAAGGTTAAACTGTACATTGTTATTCAGTTAGTTCTTGCTATAGGTGTTTTTTATTGTCTGAAAATTACACAGTTTGGGGTTAATTCAATGTAATCTGATGCTTGGTAATGCTTCCAATAGATGTGACTCTGCTTTGATGCCCGGGTGAGAGAACTGCTAAACTTGGATCCTTCCATGCGATTCCATTTAATAGATAATAAAGGGTCTCAAATTTGAGTTACAAAGTAACTTAAGCCCTGCATAACGAGGTTGAGAATGAGGTTTAGTTGTATGCAGTGAGGATTCGGGATTGTTGTCGTTACATCTTGGCCATTTCCCGTGAAGTTATGTAGATATATTTGTCTATTGCCATTAAGTTGTTTCCCTATGTACTTTATCGTCAGAAGTTGCATTATTTCTATGGGGTTTGTTCGGGTGAGAGAGTTGCTTCTATTATTGTTTGCTTAAATATGCTACATGAAGCCAAAGTCCATGCTGTAGGTCTATTGATCTGAAACTATTGCATCCGTTGAATACAATGATTTGCAAATGTTTTCTTAAAAGACTGATTTAGGGCCAGCTAAATCCTTATATCTTTGTTATCCGAAAAGGGCATTCCCAGTTCCTTTTTTATTGTTATTGTTCCAATGGGCAACCTGTAGTTTGTTTCTTTTGGCCAAATTCTGTTTTATATCTGTTGGATATTTGGTGTATTTTGATGA
This sequence comes from Laguncularia racemosa, assembly GCA_037954665.1. NCBI lineage: Eukaryota > Viridiplantae > Streptophyta > Magnoliopsida > Myrtales > Combretaceae > Laguncularia > Laguncularia racemosa. Next base: position 2,999,794 of record JBBMOL010000056.1, read on the forward strand.
GTAGTTCTGTTCTTTTTCTCTTTGAAGGCTGTTTTACAATGCCAAAAGATCAGGAGATTACGGCTGTCAAAGATGCAGTGTACAAGCTACAGAATTTTCTTCTTGAAGGAATTGAAAACGAAGCACAGCTGTTTGCAGCTGGATCAATTCTGTCAAGAAGTGACTATGAAGATGTTGTGGTTGAAAGGTCCATAGCAAATCTGTGTGGTTACCCACTATGTTGCAATTCTTTACCATCTGATCGGCCTCAAAAGGGCCATTATCGAATTTCGCTAAAGGAACACAAGGTTTATGATTTACATGAGACATATATGTACTGTTCGTCAAGTTGTGTTGTCAATAGCAAAGCACTTGCTGGGAGTTTGCAAAGCGAGAGGTGCTCTGTTTTGAACCGTGCCAAATTTTGTGAAGTTTTAAGGTTATTTGAGAAGGTGAATCTTCAGTCTGATGATGATAGTTCTGGGAAAGGTGTTGATTTAGCCCTCTCAAAATTTAAGATTCAAGAGAACGCCGATATCAATGATGGGACAATGTCTGCCCAGGACTGGATTGGACCTTCAAATGCAATTGAGGGATATGTCCCACAGAGGGATAGGAAGCCGTTACCTTCGTGCTCCAGAAGTTACAAAGAAGGTAAATGATTTGGGTTTAAAGTGCTTCGTAGTGATTACTAGATTTTAGAGTGACCCTGGGAACCTGAAAATGATTGAGCTTTTCTGCAGAAACTTGGTCTTGTTTGCTTAACTAAATGGCTAGATGGGAGGAAAATGAATATTATTGTTGTCCTCACTAGATAGGACTTTGGTGGCTTTTGTAAACAAGGTCTTATCAGCTACAATCAGCTTATGTACTTATATTGTTCTTGATGGTGGTAAATGAAAGTGTTTCCCTCCCATACCTATCTGGTTTTAAGAGATGCGTTCAACTATTTATTAGGTTCTTGGAATGCTCATTGCAGGAAAAAAAACTAGTACTGCTGAGGCCCCAAAGAAGGAATTTATGTTCAATGATGCGGACTTCATGAGTGCTATCATTACAAATGATGAGTATAGTGTTTCAAAGTCTTCATGGAGTGTGATTTCTGGTTTGGATTCTCAAGAATCAATTGGAAAAGTTGATTCCATAGAGTTGGGGCAGGATTTGGCGTTGAGAGATAGGCCTCATGTGCCAAAGCCAGGTATTCTGAAGGATAGCTCTGGTAAATGTAAGGGAAATGTTGATGACAATTTGGGAAAACATGAGCAAAAATCTTGTGAAGAATGTTCTACTTCTACTATCTGCGAGCTTGGGTCTACAACAGTTCATGGACATGGCACAGGAGAAGATCCAAATCTTGTGAAAGCAGATATTGAGTCTGGTGGGACGAAGTTGAAACCCTCTCTCAAGTCATCCACTTTAAGAGAAGGAACTAATGAAAAAAGATGCAATCGTACCATTTCTTGGGCTGATGAGAATACTAGTAAAACCATGACTGATAATGTTGGTGAAGCTGTAGAAACGAAAGATACAAAAGGGTGTCCTTCTACTTGTGGCAGTACAGAAATGCAAGAAAGAAAGGATTTAATATTTAAGGACATGGATTTCATGAGTACTTTCATTACAAATGATGAATATGGTGTTTCAAAGTCCTTATTAAGTGACAATTCTCATTCTCAAGAATTCAAAGGAAAAGTTGACTACCAAGAGTATGATAACTCTTCCACAAAAAGAGATACATCTGATGTGGCAGAGCTGAGTGTTCCGGAAGAACTTTTTGGAAATGCTGAAGGAAAGTCTGCTGTGGCCAAGCTAAAACCCTCTCTTAAGTCATCTGCTTCAAGTAAAGCTGCTAGTGAGAAAAGAGTCAATCGTACTGTTACTTGGGCTGATGAAAAAACTAATAAAGCCATGGATGGAAACATGGGCGAGTTTAGGAAAATAGAAGATATGAAGGAGGCTCCTTCTACCTCAGGCAGTGTAGATGTGCTGGATGATGAGGAGCTATTACGTTTTACATCAGCTGAAGTATGTGCTGAGGCTTTAAGCTTAGCAGCAGATGCTGTTGCATCTGGGGAATCTGATACTGTGGATGCTGGTATGTTTTTGGGTTCTTAGGTGTCCTACTGCTTCATTGTTGTTTCTTTTGCATTTTCTTCATTGGAATCACGTGTTTCTTTTGGACCCTTTCATAGTGCCTGAAGCTGGGCTAATTATATTGCCACAACCTCAGGACATGGATGAAGGTAACTCCAAGGAGGATGTTGACGTGTTGGAAGTTGATCCTACTCCTGTAAAATGGCCAAGAAAAACTGCTATCCAGGCTTCTGATTTGTTTGATTCTGAAGACTCGTGGTTTGATGCTCCCCCCCAAGGATTTAGTTTGACTGTGAGTTTATCAAATTTACCATGTACTATTTTTCGAGCTGTTGATTTCACAATTAATATTACATTATTCTTTAATAAACAAAACTTATCTTGCTCTAGTTATCTCCTTTTGCAACCATGTGGGGTGCACTTTTTGCATGGATTACATCATCTTCGCTTGCTTACATATATGGACAAGACGGAAGCTTTTATGAAGAGTACCTATCAGTTAATGGAAGAGAGTACCCAAGGAAGATCGTATTGACTGATGATCGTTCTTCTGAGATAAAGCAAACACTTGCCGGCTGCCTTGCTCGGGCTTTGCCTGGACTTGTTGCTGATCTGAGGCTGGCTACACCAATATCAACCCTTGAGCAAGGAATTGTATGATACCCTAATACTCTCTCTCATGTTGTCACCAATGGACACTTTAACTGGAATCATTATTATTATTATTATTATTTTTTCACCTGAACCAAGAAATCTTAAATGTAGGCTGTATGCTTGGAGTATTTTCTTCCCCAGTGTGTTAAATTCTCACTTTCCATTTTAATCTGTGCTCTGTGCTTGGAATTGCTTAAAACAACTCTTAATAGTGATACTATATGTGGTGAAAAGTGAAAATTTGTTGCTCACCTAAATCTTTTAGTTTAATAGCAAAACGTTGGGAAATCTGACACATTAAGTGAGGAAATGATAATAACTTCCCTGAGCCGAGAAAAGAAATCATAACATCTTCAATTTCATACTTTGGAGTGATTTGCATGTTCTATGATGTTGGTTGAGCTTGCAAATTCTTTTCTCATCCTTTATCCTTATCTGGTGAAAGATTGTAAATAATATATCAACTTTTGAAAAGATAAGGATATTTGGGATAGGCAGATTTAGAGTGAACACTTCTCCATATCTTTTCATCAATGCTTTTTATTGCTTGGTGTGGCCTTTTTTTCCTTCTACTTCTATCTAGTTTTTCTTTCACAGCTTTGATAGCTTACGGAAGTATAATATAGTCAAATATTTAGGACATGTGACTGTGAGAGCATTGTATATTGGTTTTTGAGCTAAATACCTCATGAACAGTGATTCTATTTTGTTCAAAAGTTAATTTAATGTATGTTATGGCTTATGCAACCATCTATTCTATTGCTTACATATCTTTTGAAGTGGATTGTCAATACACATATTATGGTTAATGTTGATTTCTGAAACAGGGACTTTTGTTGGATACGATGTCTTTTGTTGATTCTGTTCCGTCATTCAGAATCAAACAGTGGCAAGTGGTTCTTCTTCTCTTTCTTGATGCCCTTTCTGTTTGTCGGCTTCCTGCATTGACTGTGCACATGAACAATAGGTGGGCTTTGCTTCACAAGGTAAATCGTTCTCCATGTTCTGCCCTTTTACTGGCACCACCACTGCTTCATGTACTAGATTAGTGCTGCCTTGTGGACTGTCTCAAGTTATTCTAAGGAAGTTCTATCATATTTTTCTTTCCATATAATTATAAGACCATGTATCACTAGATCGATTCAATAACCATCTTCAGATGCTGGTATGTGTTGTCTACTGACTCAATGATGAATAGCTGGAGTAGAGTGTTTTTAACTGTTAACCATGCCAATGTTTGGCTGCTATGGATCTTGTTGAGTTTTGTATTTTCTGCATGATTGGATTCCATTTTCCTGCTTGCTCTTGACAGAGGGTTTTGCTTGTTTTGAAAATTATTCTATTCTTGTGCAATTATTGTTTGACATTTCTCAAACCTGAAAGGTCATGAAAGGCTTATCCTGGAAACGTTACTTATAAACAGTGCCATTTTGAGGATTTCATTGATGAGTGAATCTGGGTAAATTTACTGTATAGAAAATGCTAATCCAAAAATGGCCCAAATCCTGTTGATGGTACACACTATGTTTGGCAACTTACAAGAGAGAGAAAGGGGTGAACATTAACAGAAATGAAAGGAAAAGGAAGGAAGTAGAAAGTGGAAGGAAATTTCCCTTTTTCTTGTTTGGTAAAGATGGCAAGAACGCAACGAAGAGAAATAAAACATTTGTGGGGCAAAAGTATTCCTCATTTGTTTTAGTCAAATTGATATAAAGGATGTTGTAAAACTGTGCTCATCCCCACTGACTTTTACCATTTTTACGTCAACTTACAAAGTAGGCTTTGAAGTGGAAAGTTTTCCAGATCAGACTTCTACTTTAGCTGCTCAAACACAATATTTCCTCTCATTTCCACTCATTTCATTCGACTTTCACTTCTACTCATGTCATCTACTGCAGCATAGTATAGTTTCTGCAGATGCTTAATCACAAAAAATGGCACTGTAAAACAGCATCAACTTGAAAAGAATTTTTCTGGCTCAGACATCAGGGTATTTCTAAAGTCATCAAACTCTGACTATTAGGTATTCCTTTCAGAGATAGAAAATGGAAATGGCATAGTTGTTGGATAACCATACACATCCAAGCTATGCTTTTAACATTAGTAGTAAGCCCAATAGTAAACATTGTCTCCTGTGCCCAGGTGTATACCATTCTGTCCCTGAATATGGGTATGCAAAGAAGAGGTCCTCATGGGTTTCTAATCAAGTGATGCACAGGTAGCATTTTCTTAGACTGGTGAAGCTGTGGAGTCTTTGTTGGATGGTTAAATAAAGGTGGCCTGGGCCAGCTTCTTTAAAGCAAGCCTGGGAGGGGATATCAATTTTCATGGTGGTTTAGTTGAGTATCATTTATTGGATCTTAGGATTGAATTGAATCTGTCTCCCTTGTTGGATCCAGGTTCATATGATTAGAATGAGCCTTACTACTGACATCATAGACCTGTCCCTATGTTAAGTCCTCATTATATGCTATGAAGAAGTAGATCAGCTTCTTTGGAAATCCCTGATGTTTGAATGCTGGAAAAGTTCCCATTATCTATTAGAGACACATTCTAGAATTAAAGAAAAGAACTGGTGCAGATGAAAGTAAACTATGCAGTTATATTACCTTTTAAATATCTTGCTAATTTTAGGATGCTCAAGCATACTGTAGGTTTTGCTATACTTCTGGACATATCATGGGATCATTACTAGTTTTACTTAAGTACAAATACTCATGATTGAGATTTACAATAGGCATATGCCCTAACTTCAATTCACGATGTGTTTGTTTGCTCTCTCAATGATTTGTTTTAAATTCACAATTCAAAAATATAGGTATCAATTCATGTCTATATGTAGTTAAAAATAATTTTGCATAGGATCTATAGCTGCAAATTATGCAGAGTGTGCTGTAAATGATGCTGGATACTCGCTAACTCTATTGTTGGCCAATTATGTCTGGCTTATTGCAACACAAGGATTTATTATCATGTTGGTGAAAGAAGATTGAGTGTGCACGTTGGAAGTTCCTTTCATTTAGTGGTTTGACAATTGTGGAGGGTGGTGAGTTTTGCGAGAGATTTTTTGATTATTGAAGAAAATTTACCATCCATACTTGACTAAATTGTGCTCATTGGGAAAGACAATTGAATATTGTGGGTATAGACAATGTTAGAAAATTTTTGGCACGGATCAATCTACTTGTTTATTCTTCTTTCCCAGTTGTCCTCAAAGTGGAGTGTTCTATCAATGTGCTGGTTTTGTTATTATTTAGGTGTTGGCTGGTGCACAAGTAAGTGCTGAAGAGTATGAGATTATGAAGGATCTTCTTTTGCCTCTTGGAAGGGCACCCCGTTTTTCTGCTCAGAGTGGAGCGTAGAGAAACAAGGAGGAACGTTGTATATGCATTTTAGCCATATTTATTCTCCTCAACCTTTTCCTCAGTTCCATTTCACAGGTAGCTGATGCTAATTCATATGTAATGTGCTCTTTCCATTACAGTGCACTGCTAGTTTTTGATCATGTAAATGACCCTCCATAATGGAGATGGTCATGTGATAATGTGCTCTTGAGGCGGCTAAGCTTTATCTGAGGTGTCCATTTACATTTGCTTTTTTCCAGATGAGCTGGATTTCTGTTTCTTTCTCATGAACATATATATAATTTTTGAACGATGAATTCTCGTCTTCATGCTGATAACTAAAATTACTTGTGAGTTAACGGAAGATATGATCCAAAACATGGGATTATGTATTGCTAAGGCTTGTGGAGATTTTACCTTTAATGGAAAAATGACTTTCCTGCGCTCCAACAGGGTATGGTATTGATTCTCCATACCCTTTCGTCGAGAAATCTGTTATGTTTCTGACTCGCATGACGACACTTCGACACTACCAAGTTTTACCGCCTATGTTAATTAGTTAAAATTACCAGCTAAAACATTTCTTAAACATGACTAGTTTGCAGGATGCTGATTATGTCCGGTTCCTGGAACTAAGGGACTCGTTGGAGAGAGAGAGAGAGAGACAGATTATTAAAACTAAGATGGCTTATTCCCAGGAGACATTGATGTATCCAGACATTATAAACTCGTGCGTATTGTCTAGCAAATGTTATGTTTGCTGGAATAATAAAAGCTGGCAGTGCGTGCTAATTGCTATAGGGATCTATCTGCATTAGGAGTATCCATTTTCCTTGATGGTTGACCAGAATTCAGCGATTATTTGGTGGTCACAAATCTGGTATACGGTATACCTATCCTACACCAATGAATGTAGAGGGTCACCGCCTATTTCACCAGAAACGTTGAATCGTTTTTTTTTTGCAGTACTATGAACATGAATAGGATCCGAAACTAAAAGAATAGGCTTTGTTTATTCGAAAGCCTAATTTAGGGGCGGTGATGGTCATGTTGCAACTTGGCAGGCTTGATCGGACCCAGTTTCAGGTTTGGACCAATAAGATCCCATCAAGTACTTTATATAATCCAATGCTTTCGGTTTATAAAACTTGGTCATTAAAATAAATAAATGGGTGCCATCAAGGTTATGAGTATTTTTTATTTGGTATTTTAATGAGTTCTGCTGTGATATTCATTAATATTTTTTTTTTCTCTAAAGGATAATATAGGAATCTCCCATACTTGTACATCTGTTAAGAAAAAACGGTTTCTTCAAAATATATTTGAGAAGGAAATTTGAATCTGTAATAATTGCGTTGGAGATTGGAAATTCTTTAAGTATGCATATTGATCTATGAATATCTATCAGCAAAATCGATAAAAACAACCTCCTTACTTTTTATTGTATTTCTCATAGAGCTGTTTTTCAGGATAGTGTTGTGTTAATAAAACCGTAAATTGAGAGTAAATAATAATAATAACCATGAACAAGTGTATCATTCTCCATTTATTTGAGCTGGTCAGAAATGCAGTCCTAAGTAAGGAACCAGTTCGAAAGGGAACAGAAAAACAAAACAATCCAAGTTTTGTGCAACATCGGATTTTTGCAGTATACAATACACGGTTTCACATATTCCATAAAGACCATTTCTACACTGATGAGGAACTATGGAGTTTGCTCTCAATTTGGTCCTCATGGACATGGAGGATTCACTGCAAAATAAGGTGGATGTCTATCCTAAGTTAAACCAGCTGTCATATTTTATTTTATGAATTTATAGAATCAACTTCAAATAAATTCAGATTTAAAAATAAGTTTTTTTTAAAATTGATATTACTTAAATTTTATTCTGTGTGGTTTATGTCTCCAAATCAAGTTAAGAGTGCAGAAGATTTATATATTTTTTTAAAAATTAATATTCATGATAATATGATGTTCAACTATGGTTAACTGTTAATTTTTCCTTCGTTAGTCCATTTGGAAGGCACGAAGGGTGACGGCACCAAGTCAAAAAAATTAGAGATGGTCATAATAATAAACAGGGACCATATGAACATAAACTAAGAAAACAAATGTTGAAATTGAAGTTTTGGTGTCCCTTTAGATAAGCATTAACATTGCATTGCCGGCCTGAACGTCCAACGGCAAAAAGAAAATTCTTAAAAAAAAAAAAAAGAGAGAGAGACAGAGAGCAGGTTTCCTTGGTCATAATTTTGCTTATCACACCCTATCCTCGCTATGACCATTGGCCAGCGCAGCTCTTGCCCGCAGGTTTTGATTTTAGGTGTTTTTCCATTTAAATCTGGAATTATACTCTCTTTTTTTTAAAAAATAAAATAAAATTATTGGAGTATAACATTTGAGAACTACAAATACAAGGTATTAAATATAATAACATGTTATTTAATAAATCAAAATGAAAAAAAATCTAAAATTTTGTTAATAATTTTAATGTTATCACAATATATATATTAACCAAAATAATGTAGATGGCTGCAAGAAGTGGGTTTAAGATTAACTTTACAATATTTGGCTTGTAAAAATTAAATTATATTTCCCAAATCGGCTTAGATGGTTGATTTTCCCAACATTGTAAAGATTTATTACTTGACTTTTACCCCTAACAAAAAACATAACCAAGTTAATAAGGAAACTAATATCTTCTCATTTTTCATTCTTTTTGATACACATTAAATTTCTTGCCGAAGCCAAACAAATGCCCATTGCATGAAAAATATATATATATATATATATATATATATGTATAAGTGTGTTTTTGGAAGTGCTCAAATCATTGCCCTTCACAATCTCCTATCTTTTCATGAATAAAAAATATTAGAAAACCCAAGCTTTGAACGGTCAAAAAGAAGGCCAAGGCCAACTGACTTTTGATTATGCATTTTTCATTTACCTACTTGTATTTTTCTTTTCAAGCTCTTATACCAACTAATGACATAAATTTCCTTTTTTTTTTTTTTATAAAATGAGAAGATAACTATATTTATTGATTGACCATAATACGACTAAAACATATGCATATAAATAACTATAAAATGAATGATGACTTGATAAGATTGAAAGTAAAAATAATAAAAAAATAACTCACATTGCACAATAATATTCAAACTTTTTTTGTATTTGATAATATAAGATGGTATACTATAAGTTTGTAATTTATTTAAAATGTATATATATAATTTAATATTTGATTTAATATTGATACAAAAATGGTTCTAACATTTGTTAATTACTTAAAAAAAAACTTTGCACCTTTTTTTATTATATCTTCAATAGAAAGAGTGTATGGGAAAATTATAAGCTTTTTAATTTAATTTTTATAAAGTTTTTTTTCGAGTAGCCATTAACATTTTCTGGAGAAAATTGGCATGCAATTGTCACCAGTAGTAATTAATATATTTTATTTAATATAAAATTTATTAATTTAATGTCCTGTGATATTCACTTCTTCGACTGTCACCAGCGCTATGCCAAGCCAAAAAAGCGAGGAAAAAAAAGAAAAGAAACACTCACCAAACAAAAAAAAAAAGAAACCCCAAATATGGATATATGTTCTTTTTCTCCTCCACTTTCTCTCTCTTCATTTCTCTCTCTCTAAAATCCCAATCTCCCCCGTACGACGCCGTCGCCTCTCGATCGGTATAGTTCTTCACCCTAAATACAACTTCTTTTTGTCCAATTTGGATTTAAATTCCATTTTGTTACTTTCTAGAGTTTCCATGTGATAATCAGCTGGGTTTTTTTTTTTTTCTTTCTGGATCTGGAAATTAAGATATGGTTTTTGGTAATTATTTGTTTTTGTGGCTAAAGTTTCATGCTTTAGAGGATTTTAACGGTTTATTCCCATGGTACGTTGATTTCCTTTTAATTTGTCTTTCAGACATTGAATCTATGATCTTTTATCTATAATATTTTTAACTAGGTGACGTAAAAAGCTCTTTTTTTTTTTGGTTGATTGATGAAAGAAAAGAAATTTTTGTTTTTGGCTCTTTTTTTTTGTTTTTTAATTTATTCTGTTTTTGGTGACTTAAGTCTATCTGAATTTTTGAATTGTACTTATAACGATAAATCAAATTTTTACAAGTACTTTAGAGGGTCTGGAGCAGTTCAATTAACTTCTGCTAACTAGTGTGTGGAGGCACCTATTAAAAAGGGAAATTTTATATTTTTCAGATTAATTACATATTTTTCGAGAAAGTAAGTTTATGGAAAGGCGAAAAGTTTCTTATTTTGGCCTATTATAAGGTTAGCGGCATTCATTATCATTTTTCATTTTAAACTTTTGCCATAAATTTGAGATGCTTTTTTGGTGAGAAGATCAGGCCTTTCATTGTTCATAGGGTTAAGCATAAGATGCTACAGATCTCTAGTCAGCTCTATATTCTGGCGGAATTGAAATCTTTTGTTTCGTTAATTTGGAATTTTGACCCATTGATAACTATTTACCCATGATCTTGCAGGTAAATGGTTGATTTGGTTGGGGCGTAGAAGCTGCGTTTTTAGGAGCACATTTTGTTACACCAAATGGCTTCAGTAGGCCTTGTGCCTACTTCAGGTTTGAGAGAATCCAGTAGCCATAATACTGGCGTTGAGAGGTTGCCTGAAGAAATGAATGAAATGAAAATCAGAGATGATAAAGTATGTGATAACGGTGATCAAATTCGTTTTTTTGTCCGCCCAAAGTAATTTTACATCGAAATTGGCTAATATTAAAGATGTAGTTTAATCATTATATTTTTCTTATGCTTTCCTTTTTTTTGCGGGGGAATGAAATCGTCATTCTTATGCCTTGTCTGAAGTCGAGTGTAAAAACTGCTTATCTTCACTCGATATACAGGAAATGGTTCCAACAGTTATTGATGGAAACGGGACAGAGGCAGGGCACATAATTGTGACAACAATTGGTGGCAAAAATGGTCAGCAAAAGCAGGTCAGCTGCTTGCATTTTTTTTTTTTGGGGTAGAAAATAAGCTGTTTTCAGAGTTTCAAGAAACAATGTCTTTTTTTCCTCTTTTTGGTGATCAAAGTAAACAATGTCAAATGATATGCATACAAAATCTGCATCTAAGAAAGATTATATGACTCGTGTATAATGAATAGAAGACTTTTGCAATATGCCATCCATTTTAAGTAATTGGCAATATCCCGTATTTTGCTTTATAAAATGCTGTACTACACTATGAAACATAGCACCATTTAGCATGAATATATTAGTTTGGACTTGTGTATTCCTTAAATAATGTCATATGTCATGATGTGGTGTTGCCTGCCTCTTCTAGTTGTTGTACCTATCATATTGACTTGTAAATTGATCTCTTGGTTCTATACTAATGTGCATTTGCTTCTCAGACAATAAGCTACATGGCTGAACGTGCAGTGGGACAAGGTTCTTTCGGAGTTGTATTTCAGGTTGGTTTTGTGTCACAGTGGATTTATCTATAACCTGACTGAAAAGGTCTAACATTTTTCTACATTTGCTACCAATAATCACAGGCTAAGTGCTTAGAGACGGGGGAAACAGTAGCTATAAAGAAGGTTCTTCAAGATAAGAGATACAAGAATCGGGAGTTGCAAACTATGCGTCTTCTTGACCATCCAAATGTTGTCTCATTGAAGCATTGCTTTTTCTCAACAACTGAAAAAGATGAGTTATTTCTGAATCTGGTTCTTGAGTATGTTCCTGAGACAGTTCATCGCGTGATCAAGCATCATAACAGGTTGAACCAAAGGATGCCACTCATTTATGTGAAGCTCTATGCTTATCAGGTATAGCATTAAATATCTCCTATCTGTTATACATAATTTTTAGTGTAGGTTTCCTGATTGTTCCTCAACCTGGTTAGCTTCTTTACTTTTTCTCCATTCTATCATTGTGTTATTTTGTATCCACCCTTCTTTGGTCTGATTTTAGTTTTTGGTCTCATTTACTCTGAGTGTCAAGGACTGTTTAAATTTGTTTTCATTTTTTTAGGTTTGATCCTACTGGAGAATTTCTGGTCTGAAGTAATATTATTTGTTACATTTGCAGATCTTCAGAGCACTTTCTTACATACATCGCTGTATAGGCGTATGCCATCGGGACATCAAACCACAAAATCTTTTGGTGAGCATATTAACTTTTAGTATGAGCTTGTACCAATTAACACAGAAATTGGCATAGTGAAAAATGATGGATTCCTGTCCAAATTGACTTCTTGGTGGTTGATTGTCTTGATGATGATTTTGTATGTAATTCTGATATATACATTTTTTTTGGTTAAATTATATAATTCCAATTTTGTGCATGCGCTGGGCCAAAACTTCTCATTATAATAAAAAAGGGATAAATTTATTTACCAAAAAAACAAAAAAAGGAAAAGGATTCTCATTGGCCTAAGTTTGGAGTAGATTAGATAAAATTATTTTGCATTCAGTATTTTGAATATGTGCTTTTTGTTTTTGGTTGGACCCATTTTCAACCTTTGTTTAAACTAAGAGAAATTATTATGCTTTAGACCTTTTTCAATAGTGTGATTAGATAGGATAGTATAAAAGGTTAGCTTGGAATGTGCTGGTGATATTCAAATGATCAATATCGGCCATTAAGTAGTCTGACTCTTGATTTTGGCAATCAATTTTTCTCTAGAGAGACTTTGACTTGAAGTAATCTAAAAAACTTTTCTTTTGGTCTTTTACAGGTGAATCCCCATACTCATCAGGTCAAACTATGTGATTTTGGAAGTGCAAAAGTATTGGTAGGTTCTCTCTTCATACTCTTGTGCCCATCTTTTTCAATATGGATTTCTTATGGTAATCTTATGCTACGACTGACAGGTAAAAGGGGAGCCAAATATATCATACATCTGCTCAAGGTACTATAGAGCTCCAGAACTTATATTTGGTGCGACTGAGTACACAACAGCTATTGACATCTGGTCCGCTGGCTGCGTGCTGGCTGAGCTACTTCTTGGACAGGTAGATGTGTATGTTTTAGTCTGGGAATTGTTGCATCATGTATTATGTATTGTGTTTTTAAATAATGGAGGTTGATATAAATATATATATGTATTTTTTTTTTCCAGCCTCTCTTTCCTGGTGAAAGTGGAGTTGATCAGCTGGTTGAGATTATTAAGGTAAATTGGTGCTTTTTGGCTTGTTGTGGTTTTTTATGTGCATTCGGTTCATATTGTCTCCACCTTCAACTTGCTGGTTGGAAGTCACCTATTGTCTTATTTACTTTGAAGAACTTAGTAATTGAATCAGTTGCCCTAAAAAAGACCCTTATTTTGTTTACAGATTTTGGGTACTCCAACAAGGGAAGAAATTAAGTGCATGAACCCCAATTACATGGAATATAAATTCCCTCAAATAAAGGCTCTGCCATGGCATAAGGTGGTTTCTCTCTCTATATATCGTGGAAAGGAGGTGGCTTTATATCAACTTGCATTGTTTACATTTTATTCTTTCTCCATACCAGATATTCCAAAAACGAATGCCTCCTGAAGCTGTTGATTTAGTTTCAAGGTTGCTGCAGTATTCTCCCAACCTCCGGTGTGCTGCGGTGGGTATCTATATATATATATATATATATATATATTGTTTTACCTATTTAAAAGTGTACTTCTGTTTGGTGCTTTTTGATTGATTGGGGCTAAAACTCTACAAGAGGCATAGTTTCTGAAGGAAAACTTCTCCTAGTTTCTGCAATATTTGGCCATTACAATCATTTCTTATGGAAGTAAGGCCATTATTATAAATAGTAAATATCAGTTCATGGATATCATTTTATGTAGCCACCTGATGATATTTGCATCTAATCAAAGTATATGCTGGTGTTTGTATCACTTTATATGTATACAATGTAATGCATCTGGATGGAATTCCAACTTTCCTTTTTCTTTTTTCCTTTTCTTCTTTTGGTCTCTCTCTTTTTTAAAAATAATTTTAACTGATTTTGTGTCTTGTGACTGCCATCAACTAAGCTTCATTACCAAGCTATAGTGTGTTCACTCAGACCATTTTCAGATGTATCTATGGCAGTGATGTCTAGATTAACATTTTGGCTTCTAATGATGTATCTACACGTTGCAGCTGGATGTTTTGGTCCATCCCTTTTTTGATGAGCTGCGTGATCCCAACACCCGCCTACCAAATGGACGGTTCCTTCCACCACTCTTCAATTTTAAATCTCATGGTATGGAATTCTTGGTTGCTTTTAATTTTTCTTGGTTGCTCCAAGATTCATCTTTTGCGACTGTTATAAGCTCAACAAGATTCCTTATTGGCTGGTTGTTGCTCTTGATCAGAATTGAAGGGAGTTCCAATGGAGACCTTGGTGAAATTGGTCCCAGAACATGCAAGGAAGCAGTGTTCATTCCTTGGTTTGTGAGTTTGATGATGTAAGATGTAACAAAACAAGCTAGTGGTGTTTTTATAATGAAGCTAAATTTGCTGCCGCTCTGAAATCTGGCTCTTTTCGGTTATATATATAGTAGATTCATATTTATTTCTTCGCCATGTTTAGTGTCTATTGATTTTATATTCATCCATTTGTATCACATGGATCTCTACAAATTCTACTCGGTACACTATGGTTTTTATGAGGGCCATTCTTTACCTTCCCTCCCTGTTATTTTCGTCTTGATGGTGGAGAAATTCGATTTTGTCACCCATTCATGACCGACTCGTTTTATTAGAGATAGCAATGCTGATCTTTCTGGTATCTTTAGCTCATTTTAGTGGTGTCTATCAGTGTTGAATTTCTGTCCTTTTGAAAGAAATGAAATGCCACTGTAATATAGTTGGCTGGAAGAAGTGTGAGCATAATCCCAGAAAATTTCCAATTTTTCTGTTTGAATTTATATCGCCTGCTTGGTGGGAATAAGTCTCTGGGTGCTGCAGCTGCTGTTATTTTCACTTTGCGTGAAGCTTTTTCTACATTATCAGTGTGTGCCGTTTGATATGAATGCAGTTTGGATTATAGGTGCAGTTGCTGTTTGGATGGATTCTAAGCCATCAGACGCAATACTTGCCTGCATTTGGATTTTGTCGACGGCTGTTACTTGTTAGCTGCTTCTCCTATCAAGGAAATAAATCAATATCGATGATGTTTGCGAACTCCACGTGTTGACAAATACGCACCCGAAAAAAAATAAAAAATAAAAAAGCATGTGTCATCTTCCTGATTTCTCTCTCTCGATATTATATCACTAGATGACATTCATCGTAAATTGTGTTTCTAAAATAAAAAAGATCGAACGCATCGTTATGTAAAAGTTGGAAACTCTCAGAGACCTTTAATTATTACATCTTGATTTGCTGGAGCTTATTCTCCTTATTTAAAGTAGAGATTGTGAAAATAGAAAGCAAACACTGCCAAAAAGGAAAAAAAAAAATGTATGGTTTACTGGTTTTAGCTTTTAACTAAGAAACATATATATATATATATATATATATATTTTATTTAGAAGATAATTGAAGGAATTTATTAGTAAGAAATTAAATTTTGCAAAAATGCTTTAACATTATAAATATTTCTTTTTTATTTGATTATTTGTTTAGTTGCTTTTACAATGAGAAACTGATGAGAAATGAAATATAATGTCTAATAGACAAAACATAACCCTGTCTTATTCCAGTAAAGATTGTTAGAAATGTTTTTATTTTGATCAATTTCCATGCATTTCCTTTAATTCTGGAGATAAAAAAAAGGGGGGGGTGGGGGAGATGTTTTCACTCATATCTTCCATCAGTAATCATATAAATCTACATAAATTATAATACGTATTTATACAATTAAATAGTTGTCTTTACACTATACTTTAGAACAATTTATCATTGATATGCAAAATTTGACAATCTTTTAAGTAAAATTTTCATTCTCTTCAATATAAACATCCTCAAAACCAAAATTTGCACATCGCCTCAGGTTTTAGCTAGCTTTTTTTTTGCTTTTCAAAAGCTTAATTTGAAGTAATATACAATGAGTTTGCACTGATTTAATAAAATTGGTTTATGCTTGTTTATTTAAAAGAATCTATTTGTTAAAATCAAACCCTTTAAGTAGTAATTACAAAAAAAATAAGGAAAATGTGGATGGGTGATTGAGAAGCACTTGTAAAATTATAAATGAAAGAAATATTTCCATATGCTTTAACTTTTTTATAATATGCATAATCAATGTTAGAAAGCATTGGAATTTTTATTTTTATGTGCTTAACAAATGTTTCAAGGGTCTTGTAACTATTATTTTACATTCCCCAAAGTCAAATTTGGAGAACGTATATAATACCAATGCAAAAAAGTTCTAATAATTACCCTTTGGACATCAGGCAACACTTGTCTCGTTGCGTCGCAGTTAAGGCGCTCAAGACAATTTTGGTTTGTGTCTGTATTGAGATTTAAAATGTTATAGGAATTTTATTTATTTTTATAATTAATTATTTAAAATTAAAAAATATTAATTTATTATATTTAAAATTTAAATTTATTTGTAATATTTGAATAAGATAATTAATTATAAAAATAAGTAAAATTTAAGTTAATTGTACGAAGAGAATAAAGTTATGGTAATTAATTATATATATAAAAAAAAATTAGCTTCTACGTCTTCTACTCGGCGAAGCCCATATAGCAAAAAAAAGGTGGTATATTCGAACATCCACAAAGAGAAAAGAGCCCAATCCGCACAGCGACCACGTTTTCTCCAATTATAGGCATAATAGAAGCTTCGAGGTATTTCGGAGAAATTCATATTTCAGACACACATGGAAATATGTAGTCCTCCTCTTGAATGCTATGTTTTTTGTTTTAATTTTTTTATCAACTTATTATTATTCACCAAGTGATAAGGCTTGTACGTAAAAAAAGTTTGGAATTCATTTGCACGCCACTTGTTTGATGAAATGCATGCTTCCTTCAACGCTGGAATGGTTTTTCCTTTTTAGATAGGCCGTGTATTGAGACTAACGGAATGCTACATATGTTGGACGGAGCAGATTTCTGGTTATATAATAGATAAAAACATTTTTTTTTTTTTAAAGCCACCGATTATATAGATAGAGCAAAACCCACAGTCCATAACCATATTACTTCTAATACAAAGTATGTTACCTATATTATTGAGTTCAATCTGGCTATTCTTCTCTACGTTAGCATTATTTGATTTTCAAAGAAGAGAAAAGATTGAAAATGTTGGTGAGTTAGTGGAATAAAATAACTCATTTTCATTATTTGGAGGCATATATACTGCAGGTGCGAGTAGTGTCATTTGTAATTTGCTTCCCTTTTTAGTCTTATTTGTTATCTTCAGCTTCAGCCCCTGTAATGCAAGGGTTCATAATATATTTGATTTGAAGTTGCATGATTTTGTTATATGATATATGTTCCTGATATTTGAATATTTGGAAGAAAGAGGGAAGTGAAGAGTTAAAGAGAGGGAAAGAGGAATGCCTTTAGGAAAATACTACTGTGATTACTGTGACAAGGAATTCCAGGATACTCCCTCAGCCAGAAAGCGCCATCTTCAGGGTCTCCACCACCTCCGTGCCAAAGCTCTCTGGTATGACTCCCTCAATAATCAAGGTAAACATTTCCTTCCCTTCCCCTCCCCTCTCTCTTTATCTTACACTTCGTATCTCTTGGAACTTCATCGGTATTTAATCTTTGATTTCAGAATCCACTCAAGCCTTCGCAGAGGGCTTTGTCAAAGGAGTTTGCAATCGTTTTGTCAAGACGGTATCGTGTTTTTGTTGATCCCCACAAACCAACCCATTTTGTTTTTTTTTTTTTTTTGCTTGCATGTTAATAATGCGCCGTCTTTTTATGGTAACATAGATCAGATTGGAATCAAATTATTTACACTACATGACTTTACAGGGGTTTTGTCAGTATGGAGACTCATGTAAATACTTCCATCCCAAGAACTTTGCCAATTTGAACACTCAACATGCATCTGGTACCGTGTAATTTATTAGTTAGTGATCCATTTTTCAAATTCTAGTTTGCTTCAAGATTTTCTTGTCATCTTATGTTCATGGCTAGATTGTTAATTTGATGGCTTTGCGATATTGTTGTTGAACGGTTCTTCCGCAGATAATCAGCAATTGGGACTGACTTTATCACATTTGTCAGTACCTGGGGTCTCTTTGCAGGGTATGGTTTTTGATGTTTTGTTTGTTCAGGTTAAAGTCATTTGCTGATTGATATTTTTATGTTGTGCATTCTTAAAAGAAAAACGATGAAAAATTATAGGAAGTGAAGAAAATTGGGTAAATGGAATAAAGAAAGCATTTATCTTCCAAGATTTTTGTTAGAAGAAACTCCATATTTTTCTTCTTCTGTTTTTTTTTTTTGGGTGAAGAATAGATAGGAATTGTGTAGCATTTGCATTCTAAATTTATTTCATTAACTTGAATATTAATGCATCAAGTTTGTTGATAAGTAAATGGGCCTTAGTAAAAGTTTAGGAACTGACAAGCGAGATGGTTTCATGCTTTCCAATACTTGGACAAAGGCATTTACACAGTAGTGCAAAAATCTTCCCTCTTTACTAGCTATGGCGGGCAAATGACATGGTATCTAACTTGTGAAAATTTGAATTGATAGTGATTAAAAAATCTAAGTACTTTCTCAAAATACTTTTCTTTTTCATTTTGTTTTTATTGTTAGGTGATGTCGTTACAGGTAACATGGGATTGGCATGGGGCAATCTTCCACCGTCACTAAAACCTCCGCCTGAGGGAGGATATCCGTCCTATGCCTATTGTTGATTGGGGATAATTATTCAACACCATTTGTGCAGGTAGTTTCTACTGGGGAATATTGCTTTTACCGAAGTTTTCTCGTATGGCTGGAAAGGATATTAACCCCAAAGTTACAACCTTGGAACTTTTGCATCTTCTACTTTGATGAGATTGAAAGATATAGCTACTCTTGTGTTCTTGTTTAATGCCTTATGCATTTCCGAGTTTCCTCCCGTTGTTTCCATATTGTTGATTTCTCTTAAAGTATAGATTTGAAGTTAGGAGTTTTGTTCAGCATTATTAAATCCTCCTCTCCTTTCGATACTTTTATGTATAAGGTCTCAATCATTAAGGGCTATGAAAGCACAAGATCATGGCTTTCTACGAGAAATACACACAGTTGACTCTCTCTCTCTCTCTCCTCTTATTGCTTGACCATCATAATGTCATATGTACAGTCTGTAAAGAATAATGATTATCCTAAGACATAGGATGTGAATGATGCATCCCATTTCATCTTGGCAGAGTGCTCAAAAAGCCCACAATGTTTACATTATATGAAGGTGCTAATTTGTCAAAAAGAAGTCATAATTCACGAATATGCCCAAATATGTTTGTTGTTGTCTCTCAATCTCCGTGATCTGCTCTCAATCAATAGCATTTGGGTTGATGATTGAGCCTCGATGAGCTACGCTGATCTATAAGTTGATAATTTAATTCACGCTATAACCAGGTATACTCCACAAGAAATTCTAGGTGTCTTTAATTTCGAAATTACATGCACGTGTGAAGAAATGAAGAAGAGCAACAAATACTTCTTAATACAAGATTGAGCCTAAATGCTTCTTTCTAAGATTGACAGATTTGTATTCGATAGCAATGTTTGGAAAAAGCGGAAAATAGCTTGAATTAGGCCTAGCGATTCATGTTGATGAGTAATATTTCATGCTCCAATCGAAACAGGTTCAGCCATCCATTCATAACATGAGTGTGTATCAATTTAAAATATTAAATTTAGCTCTATGCATTTAATAAATGTGTTTCGAGTCTAGATAAGTCTCTTTATTGGTTAAATTTTTTTTAACAAAACAACCATAATAGGAAAAATTTACAATGGAACAAAAGATGGAGATGAGTGTTTGTAAATTGATATGGATGTTGTATATGAATTTAAATATGATTACAAATGAGTTTAAATGGGTTTGAATCATTCATTAAATATACTGAGTTTTGTTAATTAATATTTATTTAAAATTTATCATGTTATGTTGTATTAATAAATATTTTATGGAAAGCGTCCCATTGGAAGACTTCTCTTTGCCACATATTCGCCTTGAGGTTTTCAACAATTTTCTCTATTAAATGAATTGAATTCCAGAGAATTTCTTACCATTGAATCCTTAACAGTAAGAGAAGAATGGTTGAAACTAACAACGCAGTAATGAGCATGGCACAATTTTATAGGAGACGAGATGTTGCGTGTCAGAAAAGGAACATGCAATATGTCCTTAGGTGTAAAGGATGACCATTTATGTAGATGATGAGGTCAATGTACGAGAGATATGAGTTATGATAATGCCATCACAACCAAAATGAATTTGGATTGGAGTTATGTCGTGTATCGTCGTAGAGCTGGGATAACAGATGGCCTTGCGAAAATCTCCAAGATAAAAGAGTAGCAAACATTTGGAGCACATGCACATAATACTTATTGAACCTAGGATAGCATTATTTGATATGTGGCCCGGTTTGTCTCATATTTGATACATCAGAGCACATGCTGGGTAGGGTTGTTGAGAGTAGACATCGGGGCAGTTTGGGTTGTTGAGATTAGACATCGGCTTGGTTTAAAATCTGCCCATTGCCTGTCGACACGTTGGAATCGGCATTGGCCTGGGAGGGAAGGGTCAGGCTAATTTACGTGAATCGGTCGCTTATTTGCTGACTTGATTTGTGAATCGGTTCTTAATTTTTTTTAGATTATTTGGAATTTTTATTTGTTATTTGTTATTTATCAATCTATTTTTTAAGTGTTTTTTTTCCTAAATTTATTCAAGTAAAAAATTAATCTATCATTTTTGTTGCAATATAAGATGTTTGCTTTATTAATTAGTAACAATACTCTATACACACGAGAGAGGGGTATACATGTCTCAAATTTTATAGATTGATTAAAAATATTACAGAAAAAAAGATATTTGACATTATCTCTTTTATGTGATTACAAGACTCTATAAGTAAATAACAAAAAATAAATAAGAAAGTATTACTCTCTTTATAAATTATAAAAAATAAATAAGATAGTACTATTACCCTTACAAATTAATTTAGCTTACCTAACATTAGGATCTAAATCAGCAAGGCTTCTCCCTACAGGATGAAGTTACTAAAGTATTCATCTTCTTTACTAGACGTCCTATATGAGTTTGTGTTTGACTCCTCACCTTTGACCAATCCTTCACATAAGCTAATGCCTTAAAGTATATGAGTGACAATTTTGATCATCGTTGGGATATGATAAGGCTCATTATGCTAACAACTTATTCAATAGCTATCGTTGATGTAGGAGCAATAAGAACTTGGTGAGCCATTCGAGAGATGATTTGATACGTCTTTCTATACCTCCTCTACTAGTTTAACATGTTGAGATTCATGATACTGCTATCATTGAATTCAAAGTTTGTATTAAAATAGGGGTTAAGTTCTGTGTACTACTTGACTTGGCACAGTGCCGCTTCAACCTTTTGTACTATCATTTGTTGTGTGGGAAGGATATGACCATGCATGGCACCATATAGTTTGAGGGATGGTGAGGGGGTTGCAGGAACTTGACCACCATATGTAGTAAAAAGGTTAGAATATAAGTTTTTTGTTACCTGGATTGCTTGTCATAGTTTTTGTGAGGCGATAATGGCATATGTGTCTTCAATTTCGGAAAAGGTATCAACAATTTGATATTAAAAATTAAGATATTCTAAAAGCATATCTTTTTTACAATCTGGATTTAAAATAGAAGCAACAAAATAAATTGCAAGAATTTGTCTATAATAATCTAACCATTTTGTAGTCATTTCATTAATAGCTACTTGAAGAAATAAGTAAGCTTAGGCTTCAAGCAGCATTGACAATATATTTACGACATTTATCAAGAAAAAGTAAACACTAACTTAGTACACTTAAGAAAATATCAAAGTAGACTCATGAAAAACTCTTAGAATATTCAACATTCTGTTGTATACATCCCAATTGTTAGGGCATAGTGGGATGTTTGGGACATTCATCATACTAAAAGTATACAATGCATCTTTATAGGGAACCATACTTTCTAAAAATCGATATATAGAATTCCACTTATATTTAACATCTTTTTAAAATTTTTTAAGTCGCATTTCGTCATCAATACAAAATTTTTGCCATACCTTATTTACAAAATAATGGTTAATTAAAAAGCTAAGTAATTGTTTTATTGGGAACATTTTAAAATCTAAACAATTTATATTATCTTTAACGCAAAGATTTAAAATATGGTAGATACATTGTAAGTGGAAAAAAGTCCATCTAACGTAGGTTGACACAATGTTTGAAGTTCATCAATGGATGCTGTGTTAGTGAATGCATTGCCAAAATTGATTGAAAATATATTTTTTTGTCAAAGAGTATTCACCTAAAATAATACTTATTATTTGAAAAATTTGTGCCATATAGCATTCGTTGAAAATATTAAGCGCTATTAGTTTCTTTTATACTTGCCATGCATCGTTTATCTAGTGACATGTAATTCCCATATATGACTCTTCCTACCATGGCTTAGTTTATATATCCATGCAAATAGAAAAATATGTGTCAAGAGAATTAAAAAGAGCAACTAATTCATGCTTATTGTTGTAATACAACTTCACGGTGGTTTGTTATATTGTTTTTAGGTCATAACTTTATGAGCTTGGATTTAAAGCTTCTTGCTCGTACTCTAACTAGTGCTTGGAAGATTTGTGACTCATTAATAGGTTACATTTGGCTAAGTATTTTGTGAGAGCAACTTTTTGTCTCTTAGTAGAATACTGAAATAGACCTATTGATTATGATCCATGTAATTGAGAAATTTGTTGTTGTGGCTTATTTATGCTGAACTCCGTGAGATGCTTTGATCGCATGTGTCTATTTAAAGTCCTGTAGTTCTCTCATTTTTTTTATGCATAACTTGATTGATAATAGTTGTAATATGTACGAGTGCTCTCATTTTCTTCTGCAATTTTACGAAAATATTTAGTAAATGTCAGATTTAAGTAGTTGAGATGGCTTGCCCATAAAGCTGGATGGGCTACGTATGTGGCCCAGTACTTCTTCCTTCAGCACTATCTAAACATTATCTTCCTCTTTTTCTTCCGCCTCCTACTCACTGCTTTCTCTTGGTAGTGATTGGCTTTGTCCACTAAGAGTCGTGTGCCCAAAGCTTAGGGGTGGCATAATTAAATCTTTGAGCTGCTTGTTGGTAAAGTCGTGAATATCGTAATTCTCTACTTCAAAAAATTGCTTGGGTGTAGATTGTATAGATTTTCTCATATCACTTTTTGCAGAACCATCCTTCTTATCAAAAGATGAACCGTTGAAGAACCTTGCCATTTTTGAAATTAGTATAAAAAAAAATTGATATGGGCAAATGAGAACACGAAAAATATTGAGTGCACATGAGATTGAGCGTAATTTTTTTTTGTAGAGAATTCCTATGAATACAGAGGCATGATTTATACAATATTATTATACTGTTTAAATTTTTCTACTCTATTATAATGTTCAAATTCGAAAATTGTGCATCCACGCATACAATTTTACAACTCTCGTGAATTTTTTTCAAACTATCATTGCTTGCAAACATTTGTTTGCATGAATTGCCTTGTAATTTTTTTTTCTCCATTGATAACTTGTGTTGTTGGTTATCGTCTGCAATCTTATAACTCTATACATTTGAGTTTTGCAGATATTTGTCTGCTTCCATTATTTTCATCTAAGTTTTGATTTCTAAATTTTCTAATATTTTTGTAGACATTTCATCCATTTTTTTTTTCAATCTATTGCGGTCTTCGGCGAGTTCAACTTGGGTTGAATTGTCTCCATGAATTGATTCACAACTTTCAATTGATTGAGTTGGTTTAGGCCGCTTTATAGGTTTGAACCAGTCCTTTTTCAATATCTAGTTGAGATAAGCCACGACTAAACATGTAACATGTTACACTTAAATACATTGGTTAACAGAAAGTGAAGGACGAGGAATTATTAGATAGGCATAGTGGTAGGAAAATATTCAAATTTTCAATGTTTGGGGAGTAGAGAGAGCTGTCATAATCAGAAATGGAATGATTTACTTTGGTTGATCCATTCCATCTTCTAGAAGGTGAATATAGGGGGTAGGAACTAGGATAGTTGTTTATTGATAGTAAATGTAGGTATGGACTAATGGAAAGCAATACAAGTGCAGGACGCAAATGGCCTAGATGGAGGAAAAGATGTCGAATCACACACGGGTCCCGATGCCCACGTCACTTCTCCGGCTATGTCATGGGCGGTGACGCCATTACTATTCTCACCAACCACCCCGTTTTATTTATTTATCTTTAGAGTTATTCGTTTCAATATTATCGTTTGTGACTACTATTTTCATGTGCAAGTTGTCTTGTACGGATGTCTTAGTCCATTAATCATTGTAGTTTAGTTCTTTTTATTTTAATTTTGTCGGAAGATGTATAATCGCTAGATATGTCTTATGCATCCTAATAGTGGGATTTGTATAATACCCTTTCATTTATGTAAAATAGCACTTGATGTAAAATCATTTAACATTGAATTGATATGAATACATTCCATTATGAAAATAAAAAATATAATAATTAAAACTACTATAACTTAATAGTATAAAGTTGATAAATAAATGAAATATATTAGGTTTAAATTCATTATTTTTTGTTATAATCATAAAAAAAAATAAATAGAAATAGACAATATAATAATGGAGTATTGGCCGATGATTATTGTACCAATTCTAAAAGTTTGATCTGCTTCTATTGTCGGATTGTTTGTTCATTTATTTATTTTTTGGTAAATAACAAAAAAAAGAAAATTTCTTCACAGATAATTTACCTATATGACTTTATTTATACCCAAACAAGAAAAAAGTCCAGAAAAACATCATTAGAGAACCGGGCAGTCGGCTCCTCCTAGATCAAGTTGGAAGGGGGCATCTCTCGTCTAGTCCAAACAAAATTTCCATATTTATCTTCTAAGAAAACACTTAAAACAAACTCTGGTGATTGGTTGAAAACACATCCAAAAAAAAGAAAAATTTTGTTTTTCCCCATACTACCTTTTTTCTAATTAGCTAGCATGTTAGTCAGAAGCATTTGGTTCTTAAGGGATCACTTTCAATCTTTACACGATTAAGCTTCTGGGTCTAGTCCTACAAAAGATTATAATATATAATGTTAGGACAAAAGGCAGGAGGTTCTAGGGCCGTATTCAGAGAACCACATAATTTACGAAAAATCTGTTTTCAATTAGTAAGTAAAATTATTTTTATCCCCCTTCTAAAAAAATATATAGTTGAAGGCTCAAATAAACCGACCCCCTACCTCTGGGCTTTAGCTTAGAGACAACACTTTTTGAGCATTGATATATCTTGTTTCTTGTACCCCAAAAGATCCATTCTTCACGATCATTTTGTAGAAGATATATAGAATACCTGCTCGCTCCTCCTTTCCCTCCTGTGTGACCTGTGAAAAGGGAAGGGCAAGCAACTTAGCACAATTCAGTTTATACCACCCATCAAATGCGGGGCATCGGGGCCTTCCTCGTGCGTGTGATGAGGAATCCCAGTAAAAATGGATGAAGTGCCAAGACCAAAGTACTATGAAGATAATTAATCAAAAAACATCCACATCCGAAGTGTACCCGTGGCGTTACCTCAGAAGTCTCAATCAATATAGGCCTTTACTCGTCCTGTCGCTTTACACGAAGTTTCTTAACAACGTCGTCTCTTTCAGAAAGGAAGGCTCCTCATCCTACGATGCATTCTTACTCTTACTTCTGTTTGTGGTTGATATGAATTGTATGGTACTTCTGTTCAACTCGACAAGGTAGTCGACGTGTATTGATATATGATTATTGTGTTATCTTTAAAAAATTAAAAAGAAGAAATAGAAAGGAAAAAAAAAATAATCCAGATGAATATCAAGCACTTCATATGGGGCTCTGGTAAATACTTTGATGGGATAAGATTATACTTTCTTTTTTATTTTAAAAAAAATTCTAAGTAACCATGGCATTGTCTGTAATAAAGCAAAGATAATAGAACACACCAGCTCTAATAAAATAGAGTTCCCATCGTCTAGTGCTATCCTTTGTTTAACAAAATTACAATCCACATACAATCATGAGATTTCTTCCTTCCACAACAAATTCCAACAATTAACGACCCTTCAATATCTCAAGAAAAAAAAAACAAACCTTTCATTAGAGGAATTTCAAAATGTTCATACCTATGGTATACATTTAATTAGTAAATGTTCAATACATAACAAAATACTGATGAAAACTGTTGATGCACCTACCATATCTTATATACATTATAGTCGGATCCATAGTTCCCCGTTTACAACAGAATTTTGGTGTATGGTACGTGTAGACCAGGTATGCATCACAATAGTAGCTATCTGGCGAGGACGAAAGTAGCACTGCAGGCTTGCCCTCAAGTTGAATCTTTTAGAAAGAAGGAACATGGTAGGGCCAAATTAATTTCCCTTATTTGGTAAAAGGAAGGAATGCATATAGGGAGGAAACTTTGCCTTCGGCCCACCCAAAAGAACTCTTTCCGATTTAAATAAAATTTGGTTTTCATTTTTTTTCCTTTCTAATTCTTTTCTTTCATTTTACATCTCTCTTTCCAAACATAGTTTAAGGGTCTAACAAAACATAATCAAGTCACAGTATTAAGTTGGAATTCCATTGAGTTTAAACTTTTAGCTTGAGCACTTTTAAGGTAACATTTAATAAGCTCAAATTTGGCTAATTTAAATTTAATTATTTAAAAAATTTATATGAAAGCTTGAGTTTGAATTGAATTCAATTAAACTTAACATATATTTAGGTTCAATTAACTTGTAAGCTTATCAAAGCATATATGTTTAAACTTGAGCTTTACCTAATATACTAGTACCTCAAACACAAGCTAAGCTTGATTCTCCTCAAGTTGAACTTGAGTAAATGACTAGCTAAGCTTGAATAGTTTGTAAATTAACTTGGTTCATTTACTAAATTGTATCCCTGAAAGAGTTTGTATCTATTTGCTCTATAAATGTTTTTTTTTTTTGGTTTTGTATTTTATTATATTGGTATCTAATTTATGTTTGCTCAATACCTCATATATGTATTTATCACTTAATCATACTAGTATCTTGTTTGATCAAATTTTTTACTTTAAATTGATAATAAAATAATAAGGTAAACGTACATAAGTGCACTTTCTTTAGAATTTAAGGGTCCATTTAGCTTCAAAAATGGTAATGACAAATAGTAGAAAACTATGCCTTAGGGGTAACTATTACATAAAATATCCAAGTAACATAAATTTCATCATTTACTTCTCATAAATCTCTATAGCAAAAAATAACTATTCCACTGTATGCATGATATAAAAATATCAAATCTTATTTGGTGAAAAATACCATTATTATCATAATCACCACCGCATCACTTTCGTCCCATCACCACCACAATAACCTTATCGTTGTCAACACCAACACCACTACCACCACTACAACCCTATACTAATACTCTTATCACTCTCACTATACCACCACCATTTCTATCATCATATCACCATCAAACCACTACATCTGGTATTGCTACCATCATTGAACATATGCCACTATCAACACTACAATGGTAATGATGGTTGTACTATTGGTATTAATGTTAGTCTTGGTAATGGTGAAATTGGGAAAGGGTGTGATGGTAGTGCAGGACAAGAACAATAATGGTAAAGTAGTAGTAATGGTGCTAGCAATGAGTTCTAGTGGTGATGGTAAGGGTAAGAAAAATAAAGGTGATGATAGTGGTGACGAATGTAGGGTTGTGATGGGGGTAATAGTGTAGAGGCAATATGATGGTGGTGGCAATGTAATGGTAAGGTTAGTGTAGGTGTAGTAGTGGTGGTGTGAGTACTAGGTTACTTGTAGTCAATGGCAATTTGAGGATAAAGATGGTAATGATGTGACAATTATGTGTGATTTTGGTGGTAATAGTAGTAGTAATAGCGATGACGATAATGTTAATGATTTAAAGGTGCTACTGATTGTGTAAATAAAATGTGGTATGTTAATGGTGATGGTGTAGGTGTAAGGGTGAGGTTTACGATGGTGGTGATAGTGCAATAATAAAGGTGATGGTAGCCATGGTGATGGGGTGGCATTGAAGGTGTGGAAGTGGTGGCGGTATGGTTTTGTGGTAATGGTGTAATTTTATTAAAGAGAATAAAAACTATTTCTTATATAACTAGGGATGTAGTTGGACGGGTCACTGTCGGGTTCTTAGCCCACCTAATCCGTTAAAAACCCTATAGGATAGCAGTACTTTATAAGGTTTGGGATGAATTATGGGTTTTTTGTTTTTTGTTTTAAAGAAAACCTTATAGGGTTTAGGATGGATAATGGGATATAGTCAAGGGAGGCATAACTGAGGCATGACTGGAGTTGGATTGAGTGCTGAGTTGTGTCTCATGTCATACAGCAAGAGTGTAGGACTGTAGGAGTAGAAGTGCATACAGCAAGCTGACCGAGTCATCAAGTAGATGCAAACAAAAGCAAAATTGAAAATACAAAACGCAACTCTAGCTTTTTTATCGGCCTTCCACTTCCTTCATCATCCGGCAAGTATCAATCGTCATTGGCCTTCACTTTAGATTTGTGATATGTTCCTATTCATTATCCTCGCGTCATCTCATATCATATCTCACTTCTCACCCTCCCCTCTTGGTTATCAACTTTCGCTCTCTCGACTTGATTGTCGGTATGGTGAACACATAGGCATGAGCACCATGTTCAAGCCACCAATAATAAAACAAATATTTTAAAAAGAATATTAATAAATAACGAATTGAAAATCGCATTACTTATTAAAAATCTTATAAGGTTTAAGACATATTTTAGATATTTGATAAAAAACTTATAAAATTTAAGATAAATTTAGATAATTCTATAAAATAACAAAATAAATATTAAATTTATTAAACTCAACTCAAATCGGTTGTGCTTTTATTCCATATTTATTCCATTTCATTGAGTAACTATTCTTTACATTAATTGTCTCGAAGTTACCAACTCGCAGGCCCGTACATTTATTGTATTATAGTGTGGTAGCTGTATTGCCCACACCTTTTCTTCACTTACATTTGACATTAATAAAAGACTAGACCGCTATGTGGTCTATTCCTCGATGATTTTGAATTCCTAAACCCTGCTATACAATATTACCTTCTTAGCTTCCCTTTCCTGGCAACTCATTAAGCCATTACAGATTCCTTCCTCCTCTCTCTCTGTCTCTCTCACACACACTCTCTCTCTCCCTTCTCTTACTTGGAAGGATAATATAGTATGGAACCTCCAGGAGCAGATAAAGGCAAGAAAAGAAAGATCGGTGATGCTGCTGATAATGAAGAGGAAGAGAATGAAGAAGAAAAGATGGAGAAGTTCTTTGCTATACTCAACAGTGCGCGAGAAGTACGTGAACGCATTAAACAGCAAGAGAAAACAGCCTTAGCAATTACTAGTTCCCAGGAGAAAGTGAAACCTAGTAGTGTTTGGCATCCTACGTTTCGACCAGAAGATTTCATGGATGTTAAAACTAGTAAATCCAAGGATAATACTGATGTTGATGACCCTGTTGCCGGTTTGGGGTCGGGTTCTTCTTCCAGGAGTAAAGAAGAAGACAATGAGAAGGAGAAAGATGGCGATGGGGGTTTAAATCTGAAGCTTTCCTTATGAAAGTTAAAAGTTGCCGTTTGGTTTAGAAAATTTAAAGGAATTTCTTTTTTCAAATTTAGTCATCATCGCCATCATCTTCTTCTTCTTCTTCTTCTTCTTCTTTTCATTTTTCATTTTTCGCCAAAATAATGAAAAAATATCTCAAAACCAAATAGCCTGGAAGCTTCTCAAGAAGTAGTGTCCATGATAAAGGAAATTTCATTGTAGACCTCATTTGGAAACATCCGTCCATAAATGGTTCCATCCACTGCATGCCATCTAATATAATATAAGTGATCCGTGTTTTATCAAATATTGATAGCATGCTGTGTATATTGTTATTAAAAAAAAGATAAAGTGTTCGATTAACGAAAGCAAACACATTGTATTTTATAATAATAATAATTATTTGTTCCGGTGCGGTTAGAGAGATTGTTTTTGGGTGATGATGGGAGGATGTAGAAGGAGGTTCTTATTATTTATTTATTTTATGCGTGTTAAAAAAAGCACATGACGTAACTGCTAGCGTCATTCGATGGTCATGAAGATTGACTGTATATTATTTTAATGGACATTGAAAATGGCATATTACATTTTACTGAAAAAGGATACATAAACTTCTGGTTCTCTTCTGGCCCGGATAATATGCAATATCTGCATGCAGATGCACTGCATCGTCCATGTTGTGTCTCCTTTTTTTTTTTTCCTCCTGGACATAAAATTGAAAACTTAAGGATTAATTCACAATGGTTGAAACTTGAAAGACGCGGGAGGCTGGAAAAGGATTTTGGGGTATTTCTATTTTACAAGTTCAAGTATATATGCATGATAGGTGGTGGTAGCCTTCTAATGATCCGGATTGAAATCGAGTTGCTCATAATTCGAATTTAAGTTAAATTCGAATAAAGAGGCAATTTCAGTATTTATCCATGTTTGCAGTACTAAGAGATTTCAATAGTAGGATTGATACTCATATCCATATCTTGTTAAAGACATCATAATGGCTGCCCTGACCAAAAAGTTTTCGGCCAAAATTATGCGCCATGTCCCTTTATTCCTTTCAAAAAAAGGTGCGCCCTTCTGGGGTATGGCCTCATCGTTTGCAGTGGGTGGAATATGATGGATCCGATGAAGCGAATCTCTATGAGTTGTCAATTTGTTTTATTCTACTCTCTACATAACTCTTTGAATCGATGCGAGCAATATCTTTCCTAATATGATGAGGGTTTTTTCACGTAAAAGTTATTTAAGTAAACATCATTAATGAGATAAAATGTCATTGCATTTTCACTCCCTCTTCTTCTTCAAACATATCAATTCAAAGGATTCATGATTCCAGCTTTGTGAGGAAAATGAATGAAACTTGAAATCGCAATTCAATTCTAGATCTATTTCAACGTATTAAACATGACATTAGAACATGTTCACTTGGAAAAAAATTATTTCATTCTTCCTTATTCCATATAAAGTTATTACTATAATATTTAATTGAATTTCAAACATTGAATAACTATTTCAGTTAATTGTATCATCTAAAATATTAAATATTAATTCACATCTTCAACTCATAAATTGCTATTTAATAACTCATTTATTATCCTTATCATAAATAATTTTATTTATTATTTATTTTTGTATCAACTAAATATTGAATTGCAATTCAATCCCTCCTTATTCTAAGTAAACAAGCTATTAGTGTCATCCTCTTGACCTTATCTCTAATATATAACTATTATGCATAACAATGAATATTTTAGTGAAATACATTGGCTTTAATAGTAATTATGATTCTAATATTGATCATTAACTCTTTCCTTGTTTAAAATAAAATTGGGATAAACACTCTAGATATGATTAACGTTTAAAGATATGTTCAAATAGATAATAAACAGAACAATATGGACTTATTTATTATTTCAATGATATTTAACATATTACAATTAGTCCACTATTTATAAATTCTCAATTTAATTGTTGAAACACAAAAAAAAAAATTACTAGAATAGATATTTACCTAAAACATAATCAATGTACAAACAAAGTGACCTTTTTCTAATCATTATTAAAATATTGAGAATTCAATTAGGAAAGTTAATTAAAAAAATTAAAGATTCAAATAAACTATAGTAAAATGTTGACCACTCGAATTGATTGGTTAAAGTGTGAAGATCACACATTGAAATTATAAAGATACTCTTAAATGACAATTTATTCTCATTAAGAAATAAATAATGATGATTTTTCATTAGCTTAATCATAAGGATGGTGTAGATGAGAAGATTTGGTTGTAGTGGTCATGTGTGTATAGTGTGTATCTCACACTACATGTGGTTTTAGAGGAGTGACACATATATAATGATAAATAGAGATAATTTAGAGGGAAAAAGACAGAGAAGAAGAGCAACCAGTCTCAAGAAACTCAAACAAACGAGTTATAGGTAGAAGAGTTATAGAGTATTAACCTCACTATTCTTGATGAGGGGTGATGTGCTTTTCATTCTGAGCCTTGTTGTAGCCATTTGATAGTACAATAGTGTTTCTTTGTATCTCTTAGTTATGCTAAAGGAGGAGGAGCTTTTGAGTATTTATAAAACTAGGCCATTGACAACATTCGTTTGATCATACAAACAGTCAATAATTGAGTTCAAGTATAAGCTTCCCTGTGAAAGGTTAAAAGCAAATGAAATAGTACAATGGTCCCTATTTCAACCTTACTATACCAAATCTCTCTAAGTCATCTTAAATATATGGACTTAACTCCTTATACCTTGTCACTTTAATTCAAAAAGTCAAATCCATATTAATATTGGACTTAAAAAAAATAAAATTCTAGCCCTCTACAGTAGGTAATATAAAATTACTAGGATCATAGAGTTAATATTAATATAAAATACAAATTAACTTATTATTTTTATACTAAAGTGAAACATATATATATATATTTAAAACTTCCAAGTGTTCAAAATCACCGTAAGATATAAGCATTGACCTTGGTGATTAAAAAAATATTGCAAAAATGGAAAAAGTGACACATAAGTGTTGCAACAAATTTAGCCCGTTTGTTTTACTAAAAATGTAATTTCTTAAATGAGATAGATAAAATGGTATTATAGCTTAAATTATATACTAGTCATCAATATATTCGTGATGCATGTGCAAATATTATTTGAGAAATATCATAAAATTTAGAACATGCCGCAATTAGTGAATCAAACCAAATACATGAACAATAATTTAAATACGAGAAAAAAAATACGTAAACAGTTTACAAAATGCATGTATAAGAAATAAAGAAACAAAATAATATACTAAAATTATTCTAATTGCAACTAATCTATTTCATCGAAGAAGTTGCCATTTGCCTACAAAAACAACAAAAAAAAAATAAAATAATTAATTGATTAATTTTGTACATCACAAAGTAAGATGTTTCCGTGTAAAATGGTATTACTTAATAATTAAGTCAATGAATTCATGTACATTAATTCAGTGCTGAACTTTTTGATGCTACAAAATTGCACAAAAAAATTATGAAACAGTAAGGAACCAAATAAAGAGCATATGGTAATATGGAAAAAAAAGAAGGAAAGAAATAATAATTTGAAAAAACTTCGATAAGAAGAAAGTGGATGGAAAAGTAGGCTTTGACTTTGTACAAATTGTGAAACCATGAAAAAAAAAAAACGAAGAAGTTGAGATGTATTTCTTATTGCAATAGTAATCGAATTTCACAATTGTGATTGAATTCATTGTCCTTATCATATTCAACTTCATTAATGGATTTTGCTTGGTGAGAGGATCCACATTCATCTTCAATGGTAGGTGCCCATATACCACTCAGACAAATCTTAACCAAAATCAAGCAGCGGGTGTAGTTTAAGCAAAATTACAGGATAAAAGAAAATGAATTTATTTCAATACTAATAGATAGTACCTATAATTTTGAATCTTTTTAATCTCTCATCTAATCATCCTAATAAAAGATCGTTTATCAACTTTAATAGAGCATATTTCAATCAAAGCTGTGACTCCTTTGATAATTTCTCTATAGGTGAAAAGTAAATAGTATATATGTTGAACTATGTAGATATATGTATATATATTTAATGAAAAGTCTTTTTAAAGATGCATATGGTAGAAATAGCTACGGTGTGGGGAGATTGCTATGAACGGATAATGGAAATCTCTAAATTGAACAACTAAGCATTGATAGGGCTTAAGCCAGTGGAAGATTCCTATATTGTAGAAAACACGAATGCTAAATATTACATGTATAGGTGTTTGCTATCGACGATTCTAGTAGAGGACATAGCTTCTTTCATACTAATAACTCATTCTGTATTTGACCTTTTTTTTTTAATATATATCGACAAATACTAATGATATTCTAGACTTGGTTTGATTTTTAGATGATGAGGAGTTTGATCGTTCATTTGTTTCCATCATAGATCTAAAAAACAACAATTATTAAACTATTAGGTTTCTTTGTAAATATGAAAGCAAAGAACGATATATAAATGATGCCTAGGGAAATTTCATATGATAAAAAAAAAACATAAATATAGATTTTGAAAACTATAAATAGTTAATTACTAATCAAGTTGAACATTATCTAAATAAATAATAACTTTTATACTTGACTCGAGCTTTATATTTTGTTTGTTAATATTGCCTATCAAATTCTACTATCATTGGTATCAATAACAGCTGTGTAATTCTACTAAGTCCACTCCCATATCAACATATTTTGTATGCGCTATTCTTCAACAATTTATTTACAAATTTAATTGGATTTATACCCTTTTTTTATGCCATTCACTCATTCTCTCTCTTCTCTCTCTTTTTAAAAAATATCAACAAACACTAATGATTCAAATAGAGTGTGTAGGTGATGGAAATGATTAAAGAAATTATAATAAATGTCATTAAGACCATGTGAATGCCAAAAAAAAAAAAAAGTACATGTCATTTTGGATTAATACTAAATTTTGAAGAAAATGAGAAGTGTATGTAAATTGCTGAAATAAGCATGTCATTGCCATTTTTGGGCATAAGATTTATTTTTTATAGGATCCAATGGAAAATGATTTTGATGTAAATATACATAAAAATAATCAAATATTTTGTATTTTTTTAAAGGTATGTGCAACAAAAACTTATGTTTTAACTTAATATATGTTTTTTTTTAATTTATTTATAAATTTAATTGGAATTATAACATTTTTTTGATATAGGTGTTTGCTATTGGCAATTGCACTTGAAGACATAGCTTCCTAGGTGTAATTAGCATATTTTTAGTAAATTTTTTCATTTCTTCATTTCTTTTACATGCATTTTGTAGATTTGATGCGAACCCTAGGTATATTAAACCTAGAACCCGTCAATCGTGATTTGAAATCGGATTCCCAAGTATCGTCTTGAACAAGTGATGAACGGAACTAGACCCCAACCACACCTGCTGATTGAAACCTAAGTTATCAAGATGACTTCCCCGGGCGTTTAGATCGAAGAAATCGAAAGGAGTTCTTTCGCAAAGAACAAAAGAGAGAGAGCTCTCAAAATGTGTATTCAACAACTATCCGTCAATTGGTCTGACAAAAGAGTATTTATATGGCCCCGTAAAATACCTAAAAGGGGGAAAAATCTAAGCGTACACGTGGAAATAAATAATAATATTCGCGTCTGAACATGTGACGAGTGCAGTACACGGCCGTGTCCCAAGCCGTGTCTTAACCCGTGTAAGCTTCTGTGAAAGTTCTGCAAGCCGTGTCCCCAGCCGTGCCCGGAACCGTGTCAGAGTCTGTGATAGACCTTCAGGCCGTGTCTCAAGCCGTGCCCGGAACCGTGTTAGAGTCTGTGACAGACCTTCAGGCCGTGTCTCAAGCCGTGCCCGGAACCGTGTCAGCCTCTGTCCTCCATTCAAGGCCGGTTCTCTTGGGATCCTCTTTGGAAGCTTGGATTATGTGAATAAATGTCGATTCTCCCTTGGTAAAGCTCGGTTCCTTCTCTTGCAGCTCCATCACTAATCCTTGCAAAGCTTCTCTCATCCGCTTAGCTCTAGCTCTTGTCATTGGACCTCCAATATCATGTAACGGGTCATTGGATTTTGACTCTTGAACTCTTGATGTTAGCTGATCCCCATCATTCCCTCCTTCCTCGAAAAGATTTGTCCTCGAATCACCTGCATCATATAGAGTAAGGTCAGAAACATTAAAAGTTGCGCTTACATTACCATAGTGACTTGGTAAGTCAATCTTGTAAGCGTTATCATTGATGCGTTCCAACATTTGGAATGGCCCATCTCCCCTAGGGTGCAACTTAGATTTTCGCTGTTCGGCAAATCGTTCCTTTCTCAGATGCACCCACACCCAATCTCCTGGATGAAAGACAACCTTCACACGACCCTTATTGGCCTGGCGAGCATAATGCTCATTCTTCTTCTCAATGTTAGCCCGCACCTGAGCATGCAATTCCCGCACAAATTCTGCCTTTTTCTTTCCATCAAGATCAACAAATTCATTAACAGGCAAAGGCAAAATATCCAGTGGAGTCAAAGGATTTAAAACCATACACAATCTCAAATGGAGAGTAAGATGTAGTGGAATGCACAGTCCTATTATATGCAAATTCTACATGGGGTAGACATTTCTCCCATTGTTTCAAATTTTGATGAATCACAGCACGCAACAAGGTTGGAAGAGTCCTATTGACTACTTCGGTCTGACCATCAGTTTGAGGGTGTGCAACAGTAGAGAACAACAACTTAGTACCTAGCCTATTCCACAGAGTACGCCAAAAATGACTCAAGAATTTCACATCCCTATCACTCACAATAGAATTGGGCAAGCCATGCAATCGCACAATCTCTCTAAAGAACAAATCAACAATATGTTGTGCATCATTAGATTTAGAATAGGCAATGAAATGAGCCATCTTACTAAACCTATCAACAACAAAAAATATGCTATCTTTTCCACTTTGAGACCGTGGTAACCCTAACACAAAATCCATAGAGATGTCAGTCCAGGGTTGATTAGGCACGGGTAATGGAATGTATTCTCCATGGGGCATTACTTTGGATTTAGCCTGTCTACATGTAATGCACTTGTCACACACAGTTTGCACATCATGCTTCATTTTTGGCCAATAAAAGTGTTCATGCAAAATATCCAAAGTCTTTTTAACACCAAAGTGTCCCATTAAACCACCCCCATGTGTTTCCTTCACAAGCAATTCACGCACAGAACTTTTAGGCACACACAACCTATCT
Organism: Laguncularia racemosa; assembly: GCA_037954665.1. NCBI lineage: Eukaryota > Viridiplantae > Streptophyta > Magnoliopsida > Myrtales > Combretaceae > Laguncularia > Laguncularia racemosa. Next base: position 3,036,921 of record JBBMOL010000056.1, read on the forward strand.
TTCTTAAACAAGTACCCATCATGCCTATAAAAGTCAGCATATCCAGACTCAGCACAAGCAACCCAAATTTGACCAAAATCAACATCAGTCTCATACAATTCCTTAATGAGTTCAAATCCAAGCAATCTAGTATGCAAAGAAGTCAAAAGTGAATACCTTCGAGAAAGTGCATCAGCCACCACATTCTCTTTTCCTTGCTTGTATTTAATCACATACGGAAATGTCTCAATGAACTCCAGCCACTTTGCATGTCTCTTGTTCAACTTACCTTGAGTTTTCAGAAACTTCAAACTCTCATGATCGGAATGAATGATAAACTCCTTAGGCCATAGGTAATGTTGCCAAGTTTGCAAGGTCCTCACCAGAGCATATAACTCCTTGTCATAGACTGGGTAATTTAATGCAGCGCCACTGAGTTTTTCGCTAAAATAAGCGATCGGTTTAGATTCCTGCATAAAAAACTCCACCAATACCTTTCCCAGAAGCATCGCATTCAATTTCAAAAACCTTCTCAAAATTAGGTAGAATAAGTAATGGTGCATTAGTCAACTTACCTTTCAAAACATTAAAAGCCTCCTCATGCACTTTAGTCCACCTAAACTCAGCATTCTTCTTAACAAGATCATTTAAAGGAGCAGCTATAGAACTAAAGTCCCTAACAAACCTCCTATAAAAACTTGCTAATCCATGAAAGCTCCTGACCTCACTTGCGTTCCTAGGTGTTGGCCACTCCCTGATCGCCTTTACCTTTTCTTCATCCATAGCAATCCCATCTGCACCTACAACAAATCCAAGAAAAACCACAGATTCCATACAAAAGGTGCACTTCTTCAAGTTTGTATACAACTTGTTTTCTCACAAAACAGTAAACACACTTTGTAAATGCTGAATATGTTCATTTAAAGTCGTGCTGTAAACTAAGATATCATCAAAGTAGACAACAACAAACTTTCCAATGAAAACGCGAAGAACATGATTCATTAACCTCATAAATGTGCTAGGCGCATTTGTTAATCCAAAAGGCATTACCATCCACTCATATAAACCATGTTTAGTTTTAAAAGCCGTTTTCCACTCATCTCCCTCTTTCATGCGAATTTGGTAATAACCATTCTTTAAATCAATTTTGGAAAACAAACAGGCACCATGCAACTCATCAAGCATATCATCAAGTCTAGGGATAGGATGTCTATACTTAACTGTGATCTTGTTGATTGCTCGACAGTCAACACACATCTGCCATGTTCCATCCTTCTTGGGAACTAGGATGACAGGAACTGAGCATGGACTGAGGCTTTCTCTCACAAACCCCTTCTCTACTAGATCATCAACCTGCCTTTGGATCTCCTTAGTTTCCTCTGGATTGGCCCGATAAGCTGGCCGATTAGGAATGGAAACACCTGGGATAAAGTCAATTTGGTGCTCAATGCCTCTTAGTGGAGGCAATCCCCTTGGGACTTCCTCAGGAAACAAGTCCCCATATTCCTGCAAAAGAGACACAACCACACTTGGCAAAGAAGAGTTAAGGTTAGTAGTAGTAAAATATAAATCCTTGTACATGAGTACAAGTAGTTGTTTCCTGGCCACTATTGCACCTTTAACCTCACTTTTTCTTACAACTCCACTCTCTCCTGCAACTTTCTCTCCACTCAGTGTGTTAAGCTCTTCACTCTCTTGGCTCACATGTGTTTGCCTCTCACTCTTTCCTTCTTTTTCACTCTTTTCTTGTCCACTCAAGTGTTTCTCTCTAAACTTTTTTGCTAGCCTCACTTGATCCTCACAAGCCTCCCATGGTTTCTGGGGAGTTAGAACCACATTTCTCTTGTTTAAAATAAAAGAGTAATGGTTCTTGTACCCATCATACATCACCCTCCGATCGAACTGCCACGGTCGCCCCAACAATATGTGACTAGCCTGCATGGGAACTACATCACACATCACCTCATCATGATAACTCCCAATAGAAAATGAAATAAGAGCCTGCCTGGTCACCTTCACTTCCCCACACTCATTCAACCACTGTAACCGGTATGGTTTCTGATGCTTCGAAGTCTTCAACCTCATTTTATCAACTAATAAGGTACTAGCAACATTAGTATAGCTACCACTATCAATAATCAAGCTGCATACCTTCTTCTGTACATGACACCGGGTGTAAAAAATATGCTCACGCTGAACCCCTTCACCATCATCCTTAGGCTGAGTACTAAGGACTCGCCTAGTAACTAGCAATTCCCCACTCACGGGTCCCTCAACGTCCACATCACTACAATCTTCCAATGGTGGCATGTCATCATCACTGGAACTAATACTCTCCATATCTCCATTATCCCGAATGATCATGGCTCTTTGATTTGGACATTGAGATGCAATATGTCCAAACCCCTGACACCTGAAACATTTGACATCACAAGTTCTAGTGAATGGTTTAGTGTCAGATTTACCTTTAGAGGAAGTAACTGGACTCATGGCCTTCACATCCTCTTTTGGTTTTGAGTTTGCAGTGTTCTTCTTCCAATTTGACTTCCATGAAGAGTTAGAAGTCGCCCAAGATTTAGAATTCCCTTTATACTTCAACTGCTTCTCTACCTTGATCGCCTTATGCAACAATTCCTCAATATCCACATAATGTTGTAAGTCTACTACATCAGCGATCTCCCGATTCAACCTATTGATGAATCTAGCCATTGTAGCCTCATCTTCTTCATCTACTTTAGCTCTAATCATAGTTATCTCCAACTCCTTATAATAATCCTCTACACTCTTGGACCCTTGTGTCAACCCCTGTAATTTCCTATGCAAATCCCTATAATAATGACTAGGGATAAATCTCTTCCGCATAATTGTTTTCATCTCATTCCAAGTGCTAACAGGCCTCTCACCATACCTTCTCCTATTACGCACCAGCTGATCCCACCATACACTGGCATAATCAAAAAATTCAATTGCAGCTAACTTTATCTTCTTCTCCTCACTGTAATTATGGCAATCAAATACATGGTCCACTTTTCTCTCCCACTCCAAATACAGCTCTGGATCATTCTTCCCTTGAAAGGAAGGTATCTTCATCTTAATACTACCCAAATTACCATCTCGTCGTTGGGTATCTCTTCTCTCCCTCATGAAACCATATTCCCCTGAATCAGTATCCTCCTTCTCTTCTATACTCACTCCCTCTCTTGAATGCCTATTGGTTCTTCTCCCCACAACATTACTACCTGATGGTTCCCTACTCTGCTCCATCTTATCCAACCTCTCATGGACTTGCTCCATTTCAGCACTCAGCATTTTTCTCATCTCACCGAATAATGCCTCAAACATCAATTTCTTATCTACGCCTCCCTTCTCTCCATTAGTAGGACTTTGATCAGACATATTGCTGCAACAAAAGGGTTAGAAATAACACAAAAAAAAATATAAACCTCACAATTCACTCCCTCACCTGTTTACAATCATAGATATAGATTCACTCGTGTTTCGTTCAATAAATAGATGATCCTCACAACTCACTCTTATAGGCTCTTTGATCAGAACTCAATCAAAATTTCTTTAACATAAACCACTAAGGCAACTCAACTTTTTAAACAAACGGTTCCAATTCAATAGCCAATTAAGAGAAACACGGACAAGGACTCCAATAGGGACACAATGAATACAATTCGAATGAACGGAAAAATATAGATACTAGATTACTGAAATGTTCTTTTTTTTTTTTTTTTAAAGAAGACAACGATAATTAATCGAAAAGGATAGAATTACTTGAATCAAGAAGCCGAGGCTCTGATACCAAATGATGCGAACCCTAGGTATATTAAACCTAGAACCCGTCGATCGTGATTTGAAATCGGATTCCCAAGTATCGTCTTGAACAAGTGTTGAACGGAACTAGACCCCAACCACACCTGCTGATTGAAACCTAAGTTATCAAGATGACTTCCCCGAGCGTTTAGATCGAAGAAATCGAAAGGAGTTCTTTCGCAAAGAACAAAAGAGAGAAAGCTCTCAAAATGTGTATTCAACAACTATCCGTCAATTGGTCTGACAAAAGAGTATTTATATGGCCCCGTAAAATACCTAAAAGGGGGAAAAATCTAAGCGTACACGTGGAAATAAATAATAATATTCGCGTCTGAACATGTGACGAGTGCAGTACACGGCCGTGTCCCAAGCCGTGTCTTAAACCGTGTAAGCTTCTGTGAAAGTTCTGCAAGCCGTGTCCCCAGCCATGCCCGGAACCGTGTCAGAGTCTGTGATAGACCTTCAGGCCGTGTCTTAAGCCGTGCCGGAACCGTGTCAGAGTCTGTGACAGACCTTCAGGCCGTGTCTCAAGCCGTGCCCGGAACCGTGTCAGCCTCTGTCCTCCATTCAAGGCCGGTTCTCTCGGGATCTTCTTTGGAAGCTTGGATTATGTGAATAAATGTCGATTCTCCCTTGGTAAAGCTCGGTTCCTTCTCTTGCAGCTCCATCACTAATCCTTGCAATATCATGTAACGGGTCATTGGATTTTGACTCTTGAACTCTTGATGTTAGCTGATCCCCATCAAGATTGTTCTTGTATTTTTCTTTTTCATATTTAAATTATTGGTCATGCACTTGGTTTGATCCACTAATTGTTGCATGTTCTAAATTCTATCTATGATATTTTTCAAATGATTTTGGCACACGCATTGCGGCGGGTTTGTCAATGATTAAAAACAAAGAAATGATTTACTTTTGATCAAAGTCAAGCTTCATAAAAATGGGAACTTTAAATTTATTCTTTGAATTTCCAATTTAACCCACTGAAATAGAAATTAACGATAATGAAATGGCTTCCAAGTAAATTCTAATTAACTAATTCTATCATATAGTTATGGTTGCCTCTCAAAAGTTTTAAAAAGATGTAAAATCTCTCATATAGGATTTTAAACTATTGATTCCGTGAAACATTTTGCTAAATTTGAAAACTTTACAATTAATATACCTTTCCAATTCTTAAGAATGTATTGCAATTAGCATGCAATCATACCAAATTAACTTTTTAATTGTTTAATTTAAGAAAAGAATAATAAATATTTTAAATCTCTCATTTTTTAGAAATGAATGAACTGAGAAATCTTAAAGGTGCATATAATCATTAATTACGCCAATTAAAAACATCATATGTAATGAATTAGCAGGCTAATTGATAATATACAATTCAATGCTTTCTTCACAATTGTCATCGAAGAAAATGCTTTCTTTATAGAAGGAAACTAACTTTTTTTTACCTTTCTCTTTTTGAATATTTTTAATGGTCTTACATGCCACTACTAATTTATTGTCATACATAAGCTTCAAAGAAGAGGCTAGAAAAAATGATATTAATTACTATTATCACATTATTCTTGTTCTTATTGTCTTATACATTGCCCCTGTTGAAAACCTGACTTGCAAAAATCAATTGTCCATGGTTTAATCTTTCCTAATTTACTCTCTTTCTTCAACATTAGGGTTTCTTCCATTTTTCAATGTCAGAAATCGAAATATTGTAACGAAATAAGGCAATAACATGTGCAAACATGCTTCTTATGAATCCATATCATTTAATCATATAAGAGTCCAACCATCTTCATTTGTCAACAAATTGCAAACTAAAATTTTAATGTAAAAACATATAGCACATTCGATTTAAATTAATATCAAGAGAGAAATGAAAAAGGAAAAAAAAAAAACACATTTCCTAATTACATTTTACAATCATGAGAGCAAAGTCAAACTTTTCAAAGCGCACATCCTACTTGAGTTGGGAACTTCGACAGTCCTCTATCGAAATCAATTTTTTTTTTTAAAATTTAATATACATTAATGTAGTGAGCACCACCAAAACTTCAAAAATAGAAGATAAGAGGATGTTAATTTATCATTCCAAACATTTCTTGTATAATGGTAATTGGTGTCGTGTGGCTTGATTATGTGAGAAGAAAGTAAGGAAAAGATACACTAAATCATGGAGAAATGGCTACGGTATTTTGGAAAATGCTATGTAGTTTCAAATGATAATAAAATAAAATTAGGAAAAAGAGGGGAGGGAGATTTTAGTAATTTTATTTGCCTAAATCATATATAGGTCACATTAATGTACATTATTTTAGTTTGACTTAGAGAGGGAAATTTGTTTTGAAGTAGAATTAGGAAAATTATTGAAAAATCCTTAACTAACCGTTGAGGCAGCAAGATAAAGTGGTAAATATCCTACAAGCAAATGATGGAATATTATAAACAAAGTATATTTTGGAAGTATGCAACTAAATGCCATGTTTTGGATTAATATAATAGATATTAGGTGACTCATTAAGTATGTATAGCTGAATTGGACCTTACTGTAATTAACAAAACAGTATTTTAAAAAAATCTGGACTTAAAAATAATAAACAAATAAGATGTGTTAACATTATACATGTAGATAGTTTTACTTTGTATTTATATTGATTGGTCCATGTATCCATTTTGTATTGGACAATACTTTCAGTTTGTCAGAAAGTAGTTTCTATTATTAGAAGTATAAATAGCTCTTGTACAGATAAACAACTTAACAGAAAATACACTTTCACTTCACATTTACTCATCTAGTCTTCTTGTTTGCAACACACTGTTTGTTCCTCTACTTCGCCTCTGTTCGTTCTTCTTCTTCACGGTACTTTGGCTCTGGTCAGGAAGTTTCTTTACAAGATGCTTTATTAACGAAATAATTCAACAACACAAGTATACACTTTATAGAATACACACAAATATTTGTGAGTAGATCCATCAATATATATAATTAGTGATTTTCAATTGAGTGAAAGTACCAAAATTATTAAAATTTATTATCATGGTCCATCAATAATGATTTAAATTTATAAATTGTAAAATGTGATAGCATACAAGCATTATACAACCTTCAGTAATTTTTATTTCGAGTGTATCACACACACACACACACACACACACACACATATATATATATATATTTGCTTCTGTAAGGGTGAAGTTAACTTTTGGTTTCGTTGGTACCGCAAAGGTTGCCTATATAATTTATCTCCAACGGTCTATCCTTGCTTTAATCACTCAAAAGACGACCGTTGGGATGTTGATGCTACGAATTTTTTACTTCCTATTCATTTGAAAAATGAAATTCTTAACTTCAATAGTCAACAAAGTAAATAATTCACCTCTATGAACGACATCTCAAGATGGGCTCTAGTATGTTTCAAAGTGCTTGGGAATGAGTTTAGAAATAAATCCAAAACTATTAATGCTTACAAACTCTTATGGAATAAATTTTTACCCTTTTCTTCTTCTTCTTCTTTTTTTTTGTTATGTGTAGAGCTATCCAATCTCTCTCATTCCTCCTAATGATGCTCAATGCAGGTGGTAGAGTTTTAACTTCTCGATGTTATTGTTGTTTTCAAGATCATGAATCAACTGTTCATGTACTTTTTCTTTGTAATTATGCCCAAAATGTTTGAGAAATTTGATTGATATACATTAATTTCTTCCATTGTTAAAGTTTTGAAAATATAAAATTAGTAATATTTCATACCATATACATGTATTTATTTATACTTTAATTTTTTGGCATCAATGGATGGAAAGAAACTATACAAAGCATTAAAATTCTATCAAAACTCCCAAGATTCTAACTAAAAAAATCATAAATGATTTTATGAATCTTAGGAAGACAATCCCTCTTACTAAGTTGTAAATTAAAAAAATATGAGGATTCATTTTTTGAAGTAACAAGACCCTTGAAGAAGAAAATGCTTTATTCTCTTTCTTGTAACTATCCAAGTTATGAATGGTAGTTTAAATCAGGATAAAGACGGTGGGGTTTACATACTTAGGGAAGAAAATGGAAACATGGCGAGGTGCTTTGGCTTTGCATCACTGTACAAATCTATTAAATCTATTGAACCAATAGCTTTATTTAAGGAATTAAAGCTTTGTAGACTATTTAATTTTAAGTAGATACGGATAGAACAAATCTATTAAATCTATTTAATAAATAGTTTTAATTAAGGAATTAGAACTTTGCAGACTATTCCATTTTAAGTAGGTACTAATAGAGATAGACTTATTGGTAGTATCTAGATGGATTTGTATTGCAAAAATTAGGTGGGACATTTTGTGTGACATTTCTCAGACCAAGATATTGATAAAGGACATTTAGGATAACCTTAGGCATGTAAGGAAAGAACAAAATGATCATGCTGACTAGCTTCTTTGAAAAGAAGAACGATGTATAGACTTCTTTTGTGCATAGGTTTCCTCTCTGTACTTTGAATTCAAAAAGATCCTTCTACAAGAGAAAAGTGGATTTGGGAACTTTTATATTTTGTTTCTTGTTAGTTGGTGTTATTTTTATATTTGAAAGTTTAGTTGCATCATCTTATTTATTTATTTATTTTTAGACCCCATGTTCTAAAATAGTAGACATTGTCTCATCTCCCTTGCTGTAAGCGTAAGAAGCCTTTTTGCTCTAGTCCGTTTAGCAGGGTTCAGGTACCTTAGAGGTAATAGTCCTACCTAGACAAATGAGGGGTTGGTTCTAGCGCACAAACTGGCCTAGTTTGGCTCAGTTGGTTCGGGCACTTGAACCACCAGATACTGGAATTGGCCAGGTGGGTAGGAACTGCTGAATCTGTGATTAAAAAGCCAGGTTGCATTACGTAACCCAGCTAATTGGTAGGCCCTGAATCGGTTGTCAACCCACTGATTCGGTCCATTGATCTAGGTCTACTTGAACCGGTAGATTAGGTTTGTTGTATACATACAATAAAATAAAATAAATAAATAAAATGAAGTTGTCAGTAAAGGAAGAAAGACAAAAAAGGAAGAAAAAAAATGTGAAGTTGCCAACTGACACACGTTGTCAGCAAAGGAAAAAAGAAGAAAACAAAAAGTCAAAGAAAGTAGGGATTAGAAAAGGACACAACAATAATAATTGAATGTAATTTTAAAGGCTACAACTCTACAACCTTAGGGAAGAAAAACAAAGAAAAAGAGAAGACAATGGGAGAGAAAGGTGGAAAGATGATGGAAGGAGACAATTGGCAAGAAAAAAAAGAGAGTCAAATTTGCACTTAGACGTTTTGAAAGAATAGAGCACATTTTGAAAAAAAATATAAGTATAGGTTTATAGGATTGCAAGAAGTGAGGAATAGGTTTAAGCTGTTGGTATAGGTATAGCGTATAAGTATTCAAATTTTCAAATTTGAACATTGTAAAAGAGTAGAAGAAATTAAATGTATTGTTGAATGTTGTATAAATTGGCTAGTGTAGTTTCATAAGCAGAATTATTTATGCAAAAAATTTGCACTCACTTTTGGCTTTTGCTCTCATCTTCAATTTTCTATACTCTTATCTTCTATTATATGTATTCTCATTTTCCATTTGCTGTGCTTGCATCTTCTACATTGTCAATACCTTGCAAATAATTTCTGTTATATTGCTTGCCAACTATTAAATATATTTTGTCCCCTTATCTGCCCATATCAGTATTTTATAATTATCTTAATATTAAAAAATAGCAAGTTATTTTAGTGGTTTAGGTTCTTTTAAGAGGGATTGTTCTAGCAAATGTGATAAGGGGAAATCTGTGCTAGAGGTACCCAAACAATATTTTGAAGTGGATAATTACGATATCCAGGACTTTACCAACAAACACTTAGAGGACTTAATGATGCTATCCCTAGGCTTTCATGAAAGGCCTTCTGGTGAACAAAGCGAATCGCTACCACAACAAGGCGGTAAGGAAGAGGCGAAAGGAGAAGGGCAAGACGATGTGCAAGAAGTGCTAAAGGAAGAAACTCTAGGCCATGTATGTAGCCTATCTAGCTCTACAAGTAAGCCACTAGCACAATTTAAATTAGAAATTTTTACTAAACATTTTTTTAAAATTACAAAGGAAGATGGTAGTAGTCGTGCTTATTGCAACTGTTGCCAATCAAGTTATGTGTAGAAAAAAGGAGAGGAGTATGGCACCCTCAACAAGCACATGCGAGCGAAGTACCTAATGGAGTTCGACATGGATAAAATGTAGTAACAAATTTCGCAGTAAATAGGATTATAAGGAGGAGACTTATTTCATTATTTTGCTGATAGGCAACAAATTCCACTTATATAATACTTAGCAAAGTTAACCTATCATGGAGTCATGCAGCTTCCCCGCACCGATTGGAGTACGAGTGAGAATCGTTGAATCGAAGCTCAAGGATTTATGACCCAAAAACCATATAAAAAACCACCATTAAGCTGTATTATAACAGTAAGCGTGAATTAGCCGTTTTTTTTTTAATTCTCTTGAGACGCATGTTTCCATTTGTGCAAATATATGGACCAATTTGTAGCAAGAAGATTCATACATGGGAGTTACATGCCACTAGATAGACGATGAGTAGCAAGTATAAAAAAAAACTAATAGATTTAAGGGTTTTGAACGATCGCCATACGATGCAAAATATTTTCTATATTATAAGTATTATTTTAGGTAAATACGATTTGATAAAAATATTTTTCAATTGGTTTTGACAATATAGTCGTTAACACAACATCCATTGATGAACTTCAACTTTATATCAACCCACATTAGGTGAGACATTTTTCCACACTTGATGTGCTTGCCATATTTTAAATCTTTACGTTAATGATGGTGTAAACTGTTTAGATTTTAAAATGTCTCCAATAAAATAACTAGTATGTTTTTTAATTGACCATTCTTCCGTAAATAAGGCATGGTAGAGATTTTGTATTGAAAACGGAATGCAAAAAAAAAAAAAAAAAAATAGAAATGATGTTAAGCATAGGTATAATTCCACATATTGACTTTTACAAATTACAATTGCTTATAAAGATGTATTATTTTCTTTTGCTACTATAAATGTTCCAGATATTCCACTATACTCTAGCAACTGAGATGTATGCAATAGAATGTTGAATGTTTTAAAAGCTCTTCATGATTGTACTATAACATTTTTGCAAGTGTACTGGGCTAGTGTTCATTTTTTCCTTTTGAATATGGTGAATATATTGTTGGTACTGCTCGATGCTTGATGCAACCCTTTTCTATAAGTGGTTATAAATGATATGGCTCTAAAATGGTTGCAATATTATAGACAAATTTTAGCAATTTATCTAGTTGCTTCTATTTTTGATCCATGACGTAAAAAAGACATATTATTAAAGTATCTTAATTTGTATTATTCCATTGTTGACGCATTCTATGACATGGAAGACACTTATGCTGTTACCACTGCGTAAGAACTGTGCTAAGCAATCCAGGTAATGGAAGAATTATATTCTAATTTTTGCACTACATTCGATGGTCAAGTATCCTAAACTCCCTCACCATCCCTCAACTCACATGGTACCACGCATGATCTGACCCTCATTGTGCAACGAATGATGTTGCAAAAGTTGAAGCGGCATCATTCCTAGTTAACCATGTATACTGGACTTGATAATTATTTCAATACACACTTCAATTTGGTGACAACGGTATCATGGATTTCAACATCCTTGATTGGTGGAGGAGGCATAGGAAGATGCATCTGATACTCTCTCGAATGACTCTCTAGGTTTTGGCTACTTTTGCATCAACGATAGTTATTGAATAGGCATTCAGCACAACGGGCTTTATCTTGTCCCGACAACGATCAAGACTATCACCTATTAATGTTGAGGTGCTGGCATGAATTGAGGATTGGTCGAAGGTAAGGAGTCGTAGACAAGAATCGTACGAGATGTCCAGTGAAAAAGATGAATACTTCAACGACTTTGTCCTATTGAGTGGAAGCTTCACTAGTTTGAATTTTGATATTAGGTAAGCCAAAATTTTTTGTAAGGGTAGTAATACTATCTTGTTTATTTTTTGCACCAGGTCAGACATATTTTGTAAATGGAGTAATACTTCCTTATTTATTTCTGTTATTTACTTATAGAGTTTTATTATTGTGTACAAGAGGTAAGGCCAATGGTATATTGCCTTGAGAAATGGTAGATTAAATTTTAAGGCTCGAATTGGTTCGTGAACCATCAAGCCAAGGGAACTGACCCTTCTGATTCCCCCTCCCTCTAGCCTTTGATTTGATAGTTCTGAGACAGCCCCAGGCCGATTTGGGATTGACCCCATGTCTAGTCCTACCCTCTTTTTTATTTATAGGTTTTGTAAGAGGTATACTACTCTCCTGTTTGGCCTTAGTTACTAATCATAGGTACTTTGAAGGTCAGTTCCATGCCCCTTTCTTTTCCTATACTCATTATTCTTTTTAATAAAATGTAATATCTCCATATGGGTTTCCACTTAAAAAAACATGAAAAAGCACATTACGTACTTAAACATGGCCAAAATCCATTATCTCCATAGCAATGTCGAGATTTATTCTGTCTTTTGACTATCATCTTTTCATAGATGGTATATATATTCCTGTATCTATGTGTAATTTTAATTTGTAATAAATTAATCTCTCTAATGTCAAGATATACAAGCTTGTCTGAAATGGAAAACTTGAGACAAACAATGAAAGAATGAAACAATATGAACATGAATTAAATCACAAAAAGCAAAATTAACTTTGCTTGTTGTAACTTCTCCTCATCAAGTAGCTAGTTGATGACACTGCAATTCTTCGTGATCTCACCCTGGTTGCCAGTGAGAACTTCTATTTCTCCCATCTTGACCATTGCCGCCATTATTGGCGTTCTTCCTCACAATATTGGCTGTCGAACCACTATCAAAAAGTGTTTGATCAGAAGTTAACAGGCCCTTGTGGTACTTCAAGTTGGTATAAAACTTGTTATCAAGGCGGTTCGGTGTAGTGACATCCAGTGGCACGGTTGGATCGCTTGTGCCCCCATTATTCGGACATCTAGCTTTCAATTGGGTGGCAAATTTGGCGTCCAATGAAGGGTCTTGTGGATGAATGGAATTGAAAGAGAATAAACGTGTGGAAAATGATTAACAATGAGCAACTCCTATTGAAAGTGCACCAGAAAGTGTGACCATGTCATCTAGAGCTAGGCCTTTTCTTGCAAAAATCATCTTCTGATTCTTTTGCATTGAATGAAGGCGGTGGGAGGCTGAGAGATGGCTCATCCACAAGCGAGATTCTTCCATCTCGGTGACCGGCTGGCACTGCATAGTTGATGCTGCCAACTTTGTAGGCACTGTCCCGGGCTGCAAATGCAAGAATGTCTACACAAGAGAATGTTTGTGGACACTTAGCTTCTAGCTCGGCCTTCGCCTGGTCGATCACCTCGAAGCCCCTCAAGCTAGGATTGTTTGCTGGATGTACCTTCTCTGATGGGTTGCCCGGTGTTGAATCCAGAAGGACAGAGGCATCACAGCCCTGAATTTGCATATGCACAAATTTATTTAGTTCTAATTCTATCAACATTGCCTCATGCTGTAGTAACATTATGTATGACGTGTCTCCTATTCTCATAGGAAAACTGAATAATGTTTTAATCATGTTTTATTGGCAACTAACAAACGTGCACACAAGTGTCATTCGCTTTTATCACTTTTTATACAGAAACGCTAGTATACCATCCTAATGAGACCAGCAGCTATGCCAGGATTTCGCATGATTGCCTTGTTCACAGCTTTCCTCAGTATCTACTCCGTGGACGGGCAACTTGATCTATAGTATCGCACCCTCAGGGATCCGCCAGAACCGGTTGCAATACAATGGAAAGCCATAACGAAGTAGTCATTGATTGGCAAGTTCAGGTTTCCCATGCTTTCAAGTATATAAGTATATATTCTCTAGATGCAAAACAATTTACGAGGAAGTGATAGAACTAGCAGTTAGTGGAAGATGATGATGACATAAAAATAGAGAATAGGAAAATGAAAAAAGAATTGATGGAGATGGAGAGAAGATTCGATGTTAATTGAGGTTTCGTAGTCGTGGCAAGCTTTGAAAATACAATAAAAAATGGATGTAGTTGGTTTTATTTTTGTGGACGAAAGCGTGTGTTCAAAGCTGGAAAGCGTAAAGCGCAGAAAAGTTTCAAGCTGATCGAGTTTGAACTGTTGCATTCCATGCTAATGTATTACTTATTATCATTTGGTATAAAATTATTTGGCATATCTTTTTCTTGTGCCCCTAGTGTTTTATTTTGGCAAGAAAATGACTCGTCATTCTTCATGCAGAAAAAGATTACCACGTGGAGTATCTACCGGAGTTAATCACATTATCCATCATATTAAGAAAATCAATATAAATATATATATAGAAGTTTTTGTATGTCAAATTTGTTTTTATTTGTCCGTATTCAGGTGAATACACGATTGTAAAGCTTTGCCGCAAATAAAGCTTTTCTCATGCAGGCTTCCTTCCTAAGCTTACGTGTGCTTTGACTTTCAAAAATGTCAACTGGACATTAAAATGAGCAGGGGAAAATCCTTATTTATCCTAAGCATAGAGGAGAAGTGTTCAAAGCCCTTGACATGTTCATGTACAATAGGCCCCGCGAAGGGCTTATTATGTCCACAAAAACTTTTATGGACTGGAATTGATATCATAATGAGAACAATTAGCTGGCTCCTACTCCTTCGTCAAATAGAGCCATCTTAATTAATCCAATCACCTTGAATTTGGTTCATGGTTACACTCGATAACAGCTAGAGGTATTATATATGCCTAAACGTTACCTTTCTTTTGGAGAGGGGAGAAATGGTGAATAATCACTTTTAAGTTGCTTTAATAACTAACAGTTTAAATGAACTAAGCCATCTCATAATTTTAGCCGACAATTTTTAATATAATATGATAATACAAATGTAAACTCAACATGATTAAAAGTATGGATATGGAGGAGAAAAAAAAAGCACAAATGATGTGAAAAATATGGTTATGATATACACAAACAACATTTTAATGTAAACTAATTAGTTGTGATTTATATTATATTTTAAGTACTTTTAGAATTAACATGAATTTGATATGAACCAACTTGCCAACATGAATGGTAAGGGTGGGCAAAAAAAAAAAAAAAAAACCGACCTTACAAATTGAACCAAACTAAACCAAATCGATTTTTTTTTTTTGTAATTTGGTTTAGAAATTTTCTAATTAAACCAAACAAAAAATTTATAGTTGGTTTAGTGAAGTAATTTAAACCAAACTATAAAATCGAATTAAATTGTTTAGAAAAAAATAATGATATTTTACTTATAATTAAAAAATTCTTTTACTATAATATAACATTTGAAAGAATTTTTATTTTACATTATTGAAAAATATATGTATTTAAATTTTATAATCATAATTTAGTAAATATGTAAATAAGTTGACTCAAAATTATATTATATGCTACATTGAGGAGTAAATTAGTTGTATTACACATTTAAAATTTTTTAGTTGTTTCAATATTAATTTTATCAATATCTTATATGCTGTTAATACATGTTATTAGTAAATGAATTTAGTACTACTCATATGAGATTATATATTAAGCGAATATATTTCCTTAGGAAACCAAATATGATTGAATCTATAAACCAAATCGAATAAAGCCAAAATTTTATGATTTGGAAAAAAAATGTAAAACCAAACCGTATGGCATAGTTTGAAGCAATGAACAACCAAATGACACCTTTATGGTTTCGTTTGGCTTGAATGAAAAACCAAACCGATTCAATCCATGCCCATCCTTAATGAATTACCACCTCTACTTGTTGAAAAAGTAAGCTTTATGAGTAGGGTAACGAGCTCAATAAGGTCAGCATATTGGCATTTAACTTGCCAACCTAAAGATATGACAAGACACTAATATAAATGAGGGTAAACCCATTTGGAATTGTTTGCAAAAGTTTTCAGAGTTTAGTACCTAGATTAATTTCTAGACCCACCAACTCATTTAATATTAGGGATTTTCAAATTTGTTATTATTTATATCAGTAATTTTCTTTTATGTAGATCCTTTGGTAGTTGCTCTTAAAAAATTAACAAATGATGTTATCTAATCAAGGCAATGCAACAATATGATGTAGCAAATAAATGATTCACTATGTTATATTTAACTAGGATATTACTTTGGTCAAGGCTCTCATTGCATCATAATTTATTATCCTTAAGAGTTAGAATATTTTTTTATAGACTAATTTTATAATAAAGAATTTTGTTCCTTTTTAATCTTTTTTTCAAGAGTTGATTAATATGTTAGAATTTATTTCATATTTTTTTCAATCAACAAATAGATTAGTTCAAAAACGAAAACCTGTTTAGTAAATAATAAATGTGTCATTCTATTGGTTGACATATTAAGATATAAATCTGTTTAAACTTGAATATGAGACATGATCCGTCAACAAGAATTATCAACCACATGGTTAAAGAGCTGAAAAGGGGTCATGGTGATTGGGGACTTGACACAAGAGTCTATAAGGGATTCGAATTAATATTTGAGCCATGTTAAGAATGATTATAATAGGACAGGCAAGTTCTAACTAGCCTTATTTTAAACCATCAATAGAAACTTTCTAAATTATTCTAATTTGAATCTAATTGTTTTGAATTATGTTGCATATCCCAATAGTTAGCTATGATGCAATAGAAATATTATTGGGCTTACTAGTTTAGTGTAGTAAATTTTCATGTATCTATTGTGCTAACAGTATATCTCATTCTAATGGTGATTAACTTCTTCCTCGTGATTGAAATAAATATCATAAAAGTCATGAGTGTTTAAGATATGTTCATACATGTCAACCGTCTTTAAGTGAGGGAAAAATGGAAATCAACACTTTGATAATGCTTCAAAAGAGTAATATAATCATAGATTTATTCAAAATGATGATGACCTATTCAAAGTTTACATCGAAAGATTTATTCTTTAATTGATCCATTTAAAATATTGAAGATCAATTCAAATATGATCATTATTAATAATAGACTATATTGGATTTATACTCTATAAAATTATTTTAGCTAATCCTAAATGGATTGTTGAAATTGGATCATTTCAAGGTTTTTTTTTTATATATATTTTATAAAAGATCTATTAATATTTATCATATGTCACACCGTATAAACTCATTTCACGCAAGTATTTTTGGTCATAACATTACTGCAAGGTAAATATTCTTTTATAAACCGTCCGCTACCATGTATGTGTGGATGATTTTGTGCATGTAGCTATCATGCACGAATGAGAAAGAAATGTATTGTTCATGCAAACAATCTTTGTAGCTGTTTCCTAAGTGGAACGTTGAACATGAATTGCTCTAGTTTAAGATTATTTATTTGACAAAATGGAGACGGAGCCAGCTAGTTGTTCTCCATTCAAACTTCATAATCTCATAAAATAACGTTGATCATATTGCTCTCGTCAAAATACTTATAACTAATTTAATTGCTCAGAGACCCACATTCCCACTGTCATAATATGGACACGGTGAGCCTCTCATGAGTGTACTAGAATAAGGATTTATCTTTATTTTTTACTTACCGATGACTTATGACCTATTTAAGGCTAAATCAAAGAATTTATCTTTATTTTTTACTTACTGACAGTCTATTTATATATCACATCTACATTAATGGTATATATTAGATTTATCCCCAATAAAATTATTTTTGCTATCTCAACAATGGAGTGTTGAAGTTTAGATTGTTTTAGGGGATTAGAGGAAAATCGCTTTTATAGGTTTTTTCATGTATCAAATTATTTATAGCCAAATCTCATGAACACATTCCACAATTTTTCTTAAAATTAACATACAATTTGCTTCTTTATTATTTATGGTAATTATTTTATCAATATATTAATCAGATATCATAGTATTGGAATTTTACTTGACTTGAGGATGAGATGGGTTATAAATTTTAAATCTTATATAGATTGAAATTATAAAAGAAAAAATCGATCATTTTGAAAAAAAAAAAATTAAACTTTTGACATTAATTTTTAAAAATTTTCAAAATTAAAATTGTAACGATAAAATCTTTTAATTCATACAAGTTTTTAAAATCCGAACTCCGAAGGAGGCCAGCATGAAGATGACAAACATTTTCTCGCTAAAATGAAATGTTGGGAGCACCAGGAAAAGATATGCCAAATAAATAATTCATATCAAATAGACAAATATGTAATATATTATTGCATTAGCATGGACAGGGAGTGGAGCTGTTCAAACTCGAGCAGCTTGAATACAAATTTATCTGCTTTACCCTTTCCAGCGTTGAACACACGCTTTCGTCTACAAAAGTAATACCAACTACACCCATTTTTTATTGCGCGTTTTCGAACCTTGCCACGACTATAAAACCACGCATAACATTACATCCCGTCTCCATCCCTATCAATTCGTTTCTCATTTTCCTTTACACACTCTCTATTTTCAAGCCATTATCATCTTCTATTGATAGCTAATTCTATCGATCACTTGCTCTGTAACAGGCCTTGCATATACAATATATATATTCTAAAACATAGGCAACATGAACTTGCCATTGGCTTCGCTGTATTTCCACATTGCTTTTTTCCTTGCGATGGTTGCAACCGGTTCTAGTGCATCCCTGAGAGTGGGATACTACCGATCAAGTTGCCCGTCCGCGGAGTCGATCGTGAGGAAAGCTGTGAACAAGGCAGTCATGCGGAATCCTGGCATTGCCGCCGGTCTCATTAGGATGCACTTCCATGATTGCTTTGTTAGGGTATGCTTCTTTTACACCATATATGCATTTCAGTTTTCCATCCCACAGGCTCCTTCCTTATGTTTTATTATAAAAATAGGAGACATATCATACATAATGTTACTACAACTTGATGCAAAATTGATGGAAATAGAACTAATTAGACTTTGTGCATATGCAAATTCAGGGTTGTGATGCCTCTGTCCTTCTGGATTCAACACCAGGCAACCCAACGGAGAAGGAACATCCAGCAAACAACCCTAGCTTACGAGGCTTCGAAGTGATCGATGAGGCGAAGGCCGAGCTAGAAGCTAAGTGTCCACAAACAGTCTCTTGCGCAGACATTCTTGCATTTGCAGCCAGAGACAGCGCCTACAAAGTTGGAAACATCAACTATGCAGTGCCGGCCGGTCGCAGAGATGGAAGAATCTCGCTTATGGATGAGCCATCTCTTAACCTCCCGCCGCCGTCCTTCAATGCTAAAGAATTAGAAGATAACTTCGCAACAAAAGGCCTATCTCTAGATGACATGGTCACTCTTTCTGGTGCACATTCTATAGGAGTTGCTCATTGTTCATCCTTTTCCACACGTTTGTACTCTTTCAATTCCACTCATCCGCAAGACCCTTCGTTGGACGCCAAATTTGCCGCCCAATTGAAAGCTAGGTGTCCGAGTAATGGAGGCACAAGCGATCCAACCGTGTCGCTCGATGTCGCTACACCCAATCGCCTTGATAACAAGTTTTATACCAACTTGAAGTACCACAAGGGCCTGTTAACATCTGATCAGACACTTTTTGATAGCGCTTCCACAGCCAATATTGTGAGGAAAAATAGCAACAATGGTGGTGCTTGGGCTAATAAGTTCGCGGCAGCGATGGTGAAGATGGGAGAAATTGAAGTTCTCACTGGAAACCAGGGTGAGATTAGAAAGAACTGCGGGGTCATTAACTAGCTACTTGATAAGGAAAAGTTATTATAGCTAAAGATTATTTTTTCATATTAATTCATTCTTTCGTTGATCGTTTTAGTTTATTCATTCATCGATATTTCAAGATTGCAATATGAAACAACCGTGTGTTTGTACATCTTGACATTTAAGGATTAATTTATTTTCCATTTACTCATTTCTAATGCTGCTTTGCTAGATATTATAAGTCACCTATGATGTATAACTTAATCTATAATACCATTTCATTCATCTTGTTTACAATATTATGTTTTTATTAAGATAATTTGAATATATTAACTACATATTTATCTATATTATTGAGGTAATATTGTCTTATTCATCTTTACAGCCACATAAAAATTAGTTATCCTTAGTAAATAACCTTTATATCCTCTAATATAAAACAACAATTATAGTTGAGTACGGATAATTATGTAAACTAGTTTAGAAATGTGCTATTTAATTAAATTCATTGAAAATTTGCATCATAATCCACAATTTAAATAATTGTCGTGTTATAGAAATTGCCGGTCCCACCTCAAGTCTCATTTCTCTCTCTCTTATGGCAATAAGATTTTTTTTTCTTTCTAAAGTGAATCATGAGAGAGGACATATGGTCTTATTTATAAGGTTTATGACATATTATAAGGATGTTCATTTGAAGAAAACTTTTAGATAGTTTTCTATCATATCAAGTCTTTGCTTTATTTCTATTAAGATACCAATTATATATGTCTTTAGTAGGTATTTGATATAAGTAGATATCAATATAATTTTTTCTTAGTTATAATTTATTTATTATAATATTATTATAATTAAATTTATTAATATAGGTATTTCACTTATTATATTTATCTTTAATGTAAAAGCCTTACACATAATAATGAATACTTTAGTAAAATATGTTTGTGCTTGTAGATACAAGAATTCATCAATTTGTTCAAGTTTATTTTGCATACATCTCATGTTTCATAGAGACAGGACTAAACACATATCACTATGAACAATTCTTGACATCAAGGGATAAGAGAAAAAACAAGCAATCTCAATAAAGCTCCTATATTATATCATTTGTGTCATGTGATGGAATGGAAGTGTGGTAGAGTTTGAACTGTTCTCTCCCCCCTTTTCATCGACCCTTTTTAACTTTTAATAATAAATAGACTTCAAATTGACCAATTTTGTGTATTTTTTGACATTGACATAAATTCAACACAAAATGAATACATAAATTGGACTCACAAACATGAATTGTCACCCTTACCCATAATAAAAGTGGGCTAGCTTTGTAAAGTACTAAAATAGGCTTAGGAATACAAAGGGGATATTGGTGAATGGGGATTTTGCCTAGAAGTTTATAATGGATATTAGTTAATACTTGAACCATGATGAGAATCATTAGAATAGGGCAAGGCAATCCTTATTGACTCTGTTCTAAACTCACTCATCTAAAACTATCTAGATTATCCTAACTTAAATCTAACTATGTAAATTCATCACACATTTAAATAATTAGAGATGATGATATAGTAACATACTTATTCAACCTAACCAATTTGGTGTGATACAATTTCATGTATCTACAATGTCAAGGGTGGTTGGAATGCTAAGGGTTTTTAACTCTTTTCTTATGATCTATTTCACATTACATCAAATGATTTATCCTTTTCTGACCTATTGACAATCAATTTATATATGACATCTACATAACGGTATATATATATGACATCTACATAACGGTATATATATATGACATCTACATAACGGTATTTCATGAAGGTGAAGGCCTTCCTCTAGTGAAGTTCTTAAAAAATGAGGAGTCCTTGGAATCGCAAGAGGGCCTATACATAACTATCATTTAAGCTGCTCTACCCTTTATTCGAAGGTTGTCATAATTTGATGATGCATGGATATCGCATAGAGACGCATGAATATCACCTAGGGATGAATCCTAAAGCAGAGACCAATTTAATAGATTAATCAACCTTCAATTGGAACTTGTGGATTCTTGCATCCTTTCTATTGAAACCTATGAACTCATTGGAGCTTAATGATTTTGTCAAAGTTTGGAGAGAAAATCTATAACTAATTTTTTTTTTGCCCTGGAATGTATTTGACCTCGTATGAATATTTGAAAAACCATTCCTACCATCTAAGGAGTTGTGGATGTGGTATTGTTTTCTACTTGAATATGAGCATTCTTGGGATAAAGCTCATATCCATTTTTATCTTAAAGTTTGAGACCATCAAGTGGCATTCAAACTTCTGGATAGCATTCTTGATCACAAGGATTTCTTTAAAGGTGGAGTGATAATGGATTTTAGAATCCTTAAATCATTTGTTCCTATAGCCACAAACATGTCTTTTCCCATTATTTTGTTCTAAGATAATAGTTCCCTAATATTTATCACCAGCATCAATTTGAAGAATGAATTCTCCTTCCGAAAGAATTTTGAGTGGTAGCAGATTCTGTAACTTTTCCTTTAATATTCGAACGACTCTGGTTTAATGTTCACCCCATTATAGGCGATCCTTTTTCAACATCTTAGAGAGTGGACTAGTAAGTCTTAAGATTTTTGGGACAAAATCTCTAAGATAATTGACAATGCCAAAAAATTATTGGATTTGCGATGGTAAAATTGGAATTAGGAAATTTAAGCAATTCCTTTGTAATGGATGGCTCAAGCTAGTAGCAACCATCTTTTATTTTCATCCTTAAGAATTCCATCTCAGTTTAGACTATCTTCATTTTCTTCTCCACTAACATTGCTGCCTTCATTATGGTTATCTCATAGAATTTCGAGAGTAATTTAACATATGCTTCCTTACCTAAGCTATATAGAAGGATGTCATTTATATAGATGACTAAGTGATCAATGATTGGTTCAAAAATTTTTACCATGGCCTTTTGAAAGAATGAAGGTGTAGTCTTGAGCCCACCTTAGTTGATGACTTATCTTACGCTTGTCATCAAAATGAATTCCAAGTTGCCAAAAGCTTGCGTTAAATCAAATTTGGAAAATATCCTGACCTTAGCAAGAAAATCGTATTCCTATTAAGAATAAGAAATTTGTCATCCTAGAGAAAATAATTTAGAGGCTGATAGCTATTACAAGTCTTAATTTGCCTCTAACTTGTTTAAATCACTTATTCACATAGAACACTTACACTCCTACTGTGAATCTAGTGGTTCAATTAACCCTTGCTAAAGCAATTCCTAACTTTCTTGCTTAGCTAGCTTAGAACGTTCATGATTCATTCCTGAATGCCTTTCTTTGATAGGATTGATGTC
Source organism: Laguncularia racemosa (assembly GCA_037954665.1). NCBI lineage: Eukaryota > Viridiplantae > Streptophyta > Magnoliopsida > Myrtales > Combretaceae > Laguncularia > Laguncularia racemosa. The sequence goes on from JBBMOL010000056.1 coordinate 3,059,806, forward strand.
CTCATTCCTTTTGAAAGGAATTTTTACTAAGAATTCCTCATTTCCCCATAGAGATTGCTTACATTTGTTGAGAAATTCTATGCAGTTCTCGGCATAAGCTTTTATTTTCAATTTTTTAGTAATCTCTTAGATGTTGATTCCTTAGATAGTGTAGAGTTGAGAGACTTTTGTATAAGGTTTAAAATATTTTTTAAACCTTAACTCTACAGCATAGATTTTGAGCTTTGTTATCCGTTGGAGAATGTCTTTTTTCGACCACAATGTCCTTGTTGGGAAGTGGTGATCTAAGGATTGGTGTGATAACTAAGCATCCTAGAAAGAATTAGATCTTGATGGGTAGACTCCTCAAGTATACTATGAATTCCTTATTTAAGGTTGTAACAAAAGTTTTGTTATACGGCTTCTAAAATCTTTCAAGCAACACCTTAGGATTGAGAATACTTTCCATAGCTCCTGTATCAATGAATCCTATCACTTGAATAGGCCTATCAAACTTAGTAGTAATAATCTAAATAGGAACTTGTGGAGTTTAAAGAATGCTCTAAATCTCTAGCATTCTTTCTTCTGTCGGCCGCACTAAATATAATTCTTCTCTAGAGTCCGATAAGTTTACATTAGAGGTTAGTGAACAGACTTTAAGTGAGAAGAAGGTCTTTCTCGTGAGTTCTTCTTTCAAGAACAAAGATTCTAGATCTTCTTCATCATCAATCTCAATTCTAATATGGTGAAATATTGACTAGATCATCTTCTGTGTTCCTTTTGATGGACATTATTTAGCATAATATCTCATCTTATTGCAAATGAAGCATTGGGGGGATTTCTTTCCCTTTTTTGGTTTTTCTCTTGAAATGTTTTCATTTTGTTTTCCTTCTTCTTTTGGGCTTGTAGAACTTTATCACTGGAAACCTTTTATGATGCTTCTTTTTTCTAGTGGGACAATTACATTCCTTATTAAATTGTTCACACTAAATCTACAAGTCTCTTTTCTTACACAAGTTATCAGGGATCTATCCTCCCTGAAATAATCCTTGAACAATTGTCTCTTTTCACACATGTCATCTATCATCAGGTGCACAACTTGTTGAATTTCTCTAATAGAAATGTTTACGATCCTTTGGCTTTTCAATTTAAAGAATTTTTCTATCCCTTTGGAAAGAGATTCAAGGATAGAAGACAAGAATACAAGTTTGAGAGTTGAGTCTGCTCTAAGTTGATAAAATTGTTACACCATCTTTCTGTAGTGCAGACCCAAAATTTTCTTTCTGTAAGAGTAGCAGCTTCTTTAAAAAAATTTCTTTTGTTTTACCTCTTTTGAAACGTCCAAATTTCCTATATGGAAAGCATGTAGGATTCTAATAATGTAGTTAAAGTCTGTCTAATCTAAGAAGACATGTTGATCTATGGGATGTGCTAAATTCCATCAATCTTTAAGTATTCCCATAAATCTTACAACAAATTCAGATAGTATCTCAAAATGATTGTTGTTTATTAAAGATCTTGTGATCAACCAAGCATGGAACTCTTGTAACCTTTTAGGCCACTTAAAATAATGGATATCATCAACAGTTGTAAACACCCCATTTTTACACCTATTTAGATTTAATAATAATAATAATAATAATAATAATAATAAATAAATAAATAAATAAATAAATAATGGTAATAATAAAAGCCTGGTTTACAAGATAATAAAAACTAAATAAAAAATAATAAAATCAAAATAATAATAAACAAAAGTAAGGAGATATAAGTCTCTAAATTAAACTTGAGAATCTCAAAATAACAAAAATCAATTAAGACAGTTGGTTGAAATGCAAATTGATTGCAATAAGAAATTGAGAAAAGGGTTATCTCAGTTGGTTTGTATTGGTGCTTATGTGCGTGCGTAGAAGACTTGGTCGTGTGTTCGAATCTCATAGCAAGCACTTTATGCCTTTTTTATTACTTTCCCTCACAACTAGGGTCGGTAATGTGGGCTAAATGGGCCGGCTCGCCCCGACCCGCACTGGCTCGCTGGTTGTCGCGGGCTGACCCGCAGTGGCCCGCAAGTTTCGCGGGTCAGCAACATCAGCCTGCCCCGCCTCACCCCGTGGGCCAATGCGGGCTGGCCCGTAACGACCTGCAGTGGCCTGTGGAAGTGGAACTTGCGGTGGCCGGTGCGGGTCGGTCGTCCGTCGACTGTCGTCCTCACCTCGACTCCTCCCTCGTCTGTTGACCGTCGTCCTCTCCTCGAGTCGACAGTCCTCGACTCCTCCCTCGTCCCTCTACACTCAGTCACAAACCGGAGATGACAGTCCTCGACGAGCACGTACCATGTTTAGACGTACCCTGCGCCGGCGAAAAGGCCGCCGTCGACAAAATGGTGGCCGTATTAACAGAAGCTGGCTGCACTCTGATGAACCCCGCCGGACCTCCTATCCTTCCCTCCGATTTTCTCAAGTCCGTACCATGTCCAGACGTACCCTGCGCACGTGCTTGGACTTACGTCGGCCTAAGGACTCCTTATCCTTCTTGTCCCACGACGGTCGACGGCCGACGGACGAGGGAGTGTTAGTGTGTGACGCCCGTGATGGTAGCTTGATTTAGCCGGCGAAACCTTAGTGTGAGGGAACTTGCGGTGGCCTGATCTAGCCGGTGAAACCTTAGTAAGGCCGGCAATTGCCATTGACTCGCCGTTGCCGTCACCAATCAACAATTTTTTGTTTCTGGTCACGAGTCCACGGGTAAACCCGCGCTTGTGGGAACTTGCCCGCCCCGCCCCAAGGGTTACGCAGGCGAGGGTCAAAATGGCCTACAGCTTCAGCGGGCCAAAATTTTTGGCCCGCCCCGCATTTTTTTGCAGGCAGGGCAGGTCAGCCTGCAGACCCACCCCGCAATTCCAACCCCTACTCACAACTGCCATGTGGTAGTATCTTATTAGCTAAGGCGAATCATGTGTGAGGTACATGATCATCTCCTAACTTCGAATACCAGTCAAAACAAACGAAAAAAAAGGAATAGGAAAAGAAAAAATGGGAGAAAAATGTAGAAACAAGCATGATCTCAAATCAAAATGAAAGGGATTGAATTTTATCAGGTTTTGTGTTAATAAATGGATTACAATGAAAAGATTGTTTTTAGGATTGAATCTTAAAAAAAAAATGATGTTGATGACAAATAGATTTTAAAGATCACTACTTTGCTAGATTTAAGTCTATCTCAAACAAAACTTTATGTATCTATAAATAGGGTGCGAGATAGATAATGAAGGAGGGAGATTCCAGTTTTAGAAGCTTAGGAACTCTAAACCTAGAACTTTCTCTCTCTAGATTAAGAAGCCCATGACTATCTTCGCTTCAACACCTCCAACTGTTAGCCAAGCTATTGGTAATGCTAAACCCACACCATGTACGATAGTCATTGCAAAAACTCAAAACCTACCACCGTTAAGACTTGCTATCGCAATGTCAACATCAGACAGTTGTGGAAGCCCAAGCAAGCTCTTCAGACGTACTTCCTTTGCTCAGTGAGCCTCAAAACCGAGTAAAGGAGTTTGCTTTTACATATGTGGCTACAACTCCACACTATGTCCGAGATCTGACAAACTAGAATCTATGTCTATGTCGAAACACACAGTTGGAGTTGCCACTGTCAAGAGACTTGATCAGAAAATCCATGTGCTTCAATAACCATCGGAGACACCTAACGCCATTACTCTTGTTCATGCCCACGACTAGTGCAATAGACCTAAACCTGTGACCTGAAAACCGACCCCTAAAGACTCGATTTAACCTAGAAATGACTTAATCTACACGACTTGACCAAAAAACGTCTTAACCAATGTCCAGTTAGTGTTATGTTTCTAATTACATAAATTACAATAGAAATTTCTAATTACAACAAGAACTTGATAGCATTACAGGGAAATGTATCTGAACTCCGTGAATAGAACAAAAATATTACATCATCAATCAGTTGTCAGCCCATGACATCGTGTATGCAAATATGTAGGTTCTAACAGGTTCCCAAGCTCTATGGCCTCCCGCATTCTCGGAGAAATGGATCTCAGGCCATATCGAAGCATTGGGTGGGGTAGCCTAATCAGTCCCGAATGGTGATCATATCATTTCGCCCGAAACCTATACAATGGCCCCCCGTCTTAGGGTCCTAAGATGGCCTAGGTTTGACCGTATCTACTCACACAATTGCATGCAGACTCAACAACAAAAGTAAATAATTGATCCTAAATCTAGTTAAATCCTTGAAAGGTTAGCAATAGTATAACAAGCCAAAAAGACATTCATTGAAAAAGTGATTTGAGGAGATTCAGGTGGCTAGCCTACTAGAGAGGATCCCAGTGGAGTCGCCGTCCTATCGAGTCTAATTTTTGATTTCCCATTCCTAATCCGATCTATACTAGACCTTATGCTCATCTAATGTAGATCCTCGACTTGAGTTAGGAACTTTGTTTTATTTTTTGAGTCACCACCCAACTGTTGTTGGGAAAGATTGAATTAGGACTAATTGAGCAGATTAATCCTAATTTAGATCACTAGTCGTCGTGATTTCCTCTTTTCGTTTTTTGTAGAAAGAGGAAAGGGGAAAACCAGAGTTTTTAAGTTCGGAGGCTAACCTATTAAAACCGTAAGGTTACCACCCTAATTTCCTAAAATCTACTCTATCCAGAAATGTCGTTTATTTTATTTTTGTTGTCTTTTATTGTGTTTTTGAGTGAATTATTCTAGGAAAATGATTTTTATTCCTTTTTTAGGGTTGCCCCAAATGGGTGCCTACGTACCTGCTATTCAGGATCAAACAAGCCGTAGTTCGCTTTTCCTGAAAAATTTTAATGTGTTCGTGAATTTTAATTATGAAATTTCTTTTGATTTATGTTTTTGCCATTTTTAGGATTTTTCTAAAAAAATCTAAGCCTAAGCTTGATAATTTGATTTTTGAAAATGATAATTTTAAGGAAAAACCAATTTTGGATTTATTTAAGAAAATGATTTTTCTAAGTGATAAAAATTCCATTTTTCTATTTTTCCACTCATTTCTACTATTATAAACTTTTATTGATTTTTTATTAATTTTTATAATTTTTATATTTTTTTTATTAATTTTCATAGTTTTTATTAATTTTTATTGAGGAATTTTCTCCTACATTATTTATTTATCATATTCTAAAATCTAAATTTTTATTATTATTCTTTTCTAATATTTTTATTATTTTCTTTATAAATTTTCTACATTTTTATTATTTGTTATTATAATTATTATTTTTATTTTTATCATTCATCTTAAATTAAATCCTAAAAAAATAATCCAATTTCTAACATTTTTTCTAGTTTTTTTTGAATCATAAATAACAAATAAGTAAATAAATATATTCGAAATAAATAAAATAAATACAAAAAATCGGAAAATCCGACTTATTTAGATCCAGGTCAGGTCGAATTGGATCAATCGGACACGGCGGTTGGGAGTGCTCATTGACGGCGTTCCGGCGGCCTTTTGAAGCAATTGAGGTGTCGATTCCTAGGTTTTCGGGGATGGGGAACTCAATTGTGGCGGTGGATTTCTCGAAAAACGCCTCTTGGTGGTTGCTCGACGCTTGATCGGTGGTTGCGGGTTGAAGAACTCTGGCGAGGCTTCGATTCTCTCTTTTTTCTCTCTTTTTCTCCCTTTTTATCCGTGCCTCTGCTTCTTCCCCTCCTCCTCTATTTATAGCCGCTCAAAAACTCCTCCGGATAAGCTCAAATCCGTCGATTGGTTAAACCCATTTTTTTTCCGTTTCGGATTTGGCCTTATCTCGGCGATTTGATGTTAATCCATTGTTTTTCTGTGATTTATTTGATGGATTTGGCTTAAAATCGACAGTAATTCAAAAGATTTGAGGAAAAACGAATGATTCTGCCTTTGTCGGACCTGCTTCGGCTTCCTCTCGCGTCTGTTCGGGCGAAGGAGACGATCACGCGCGAGGCGCGTGACTTTCCCTGGCCAATCATATGCTGCCACGTGGCAGCTTGAGGCAAAAGCAAAAAAAAAATTGCACAGAGTGCTCGCGGAGGGATTCGAACTCGGGACCTCAGACCTTTTGTGCGTTCTCGGGCGAACATGCGAACCAGCTGAGCCGGCTCAATTCTCGGTTTTATTCATTACACAAATTGTACATATGTCTTGTATTTTTTATTATTTTTTATCATTTTGAAATTCTAAAAATTGGTAAAAATTATTTAACTCTTTTTATTGCCATTTCTGCAATTATTTTCCAAAATTGATGTATTTTTCCTATTTATTTTATTTTTTGAATATTTTTCCTATTTTTGCTAAATTAGGAAAAAAATGAAAAATTGGAAATTAATTATGGTTGATTATTATTGATTATTAGGGCAAAAATGGGGTGTTTACACATATTAATATCATGACTATCTTGTAAACACCCCATTTTTGTCCTAATAATCAATTACTATTTTTTTCAAATTTTTTCCATTTTTTCTCTAATTTAGCAAAAATACGGAAAAATATTCAAAAAATAAAATAAATAGGAAAGATATATCAATTTTGGAAAATAATTGCAGAATTGGAAATAAAAGGAATTAAATAATTTTTACAAAATTTTGAAATTTCAAAAAATACAAAAAATAAAAAAAATCGAGTGGGCTAGCCTAGTTGGTCCGGACCATGGCTTAAGGCGCGCGCGCGGGGGGGGGGGGGGGGGGGGGGGGTGGGGGGCTTTGTCACAGGTTCGAAACACGGGGGAGGTAGATTCCGCGTTTTGCAATTTTTCTTCATCGCCTAGGACACGTGGCTGCAGCTGATTGGCTGGAGTAGACGTATGCACCGGGCGCGTGATCATCTTCAACCTTCGTCCGAGATCCCCGGCGAGGAGAAAAAATCGAATTTCGGCCATTTTGATTTGATTTTTTGCACAAATCCAGCAGATCTTCAACAGAAATAAGATAAACATCATCCAATTGGAATTAAATTGCAACAAATCAAAGGATTTGCACAAATCGGAGATGGGTTCAACGAAATCCGATTTGTCTCAATCGGTGGAAATCCGGGCTTATCCAGCTCAATTTCTTACGCCTATAAATAGAGGATGAAGGGAAGAGGCAGAAGCACGGATCAAAAGTGAGAAAAGAGAGAAAAGAGAGAGAATCAAAGCCTCGTCGAAGTTGCCAAGCCGCGACCACCGATCAAGCATTGAGTTGCCACCGGAGGCATTTTTGGAGAAATCCACCGCTACAGTTGAGTTCCCTACCCCCAAAAACCTAGGAACCAACACCTCAATTGCTTCGAAAGGCCGCTGGAACGTCATCAACGAGCACTCCCAGCCACCATGCTCGACGGACTCGACCCACCCGCTTCGACCCGATCCGATCCGACCGACCTGACCAGCGCACCGACCTGGATCTAGGTAAGTTGGATTTTCCAATTATTTATTTATTTATTTTTATTTATTTATTTAGTTACTTTATTTATTTTTTGAATTTATTTATTTATCTATTTATTATTCATGATTCAAAAATAGAAAAAAAATTAGAATTAAGATTATTTTTTTTTAGGATTTAATTTAAGATGAATATTAATAAGAATAAATAATTATAATGATAAATAATAAAAAATATAAAAAGAAAATGATAAAAATATATTAGAAAAAATAGTAAAATTTAGATTTTAGAATAGGATAGATAAATAATCTAGGAGAAAATTTTTCAATAAAAATTAATAAAAAAATTAATAAAAATTATAAAAACTAATAAAAATTAATAAAAATTTATAATAGTAGAAATGGGTTGAAAAATAGAGAAATGAAATTTTTATCATTTAGAAAAATCATTTTCTTAAATAAATCCAAAATTGGTTTTTTCCTAAAAATTATTATTTTTCAAAAAAATCAAATTATCAAACTTAGGCGTAGATTTTTTTTAGAAAAATACTAAAATGGTAAAAAACATAAATCAAAAGAAATTTCATAATTAAAATTCACAAACACACTAAAGTTTTTCAAGAAAAGCGAACTACAACATGTTTGATCTTGAATAGCAGGTACATAGGACCCATTTGGAGCAACCCTAAAAAGGAATAAAAATCATTTTCTCAGAACAGGTTATTCAAAAAAAAATAAAAAGATAATAAGAAAATAAATAAAAGACATTTTGGATAGAGTAGATTTTAGGAGATTAGGGTGGTAACTTTAGGGTTTTAATAGGTTAGCCTCCGAACTCAGAAACTCTGGTTTTCCCCTTTCCTCTTTTCACAAAAAATGAGAAGAGGAAATCACGACGACTAGTGGTCCAAATTAGGATTAATCTGCTCAACTAGTCCTAATTCAATTTTTCCCAACAATAGTTGGGTGGCGACTCCAATATAAAATGAAATTCCTAACTTAAGTCGAGAATCTACATTAGATGAGCACAGGGTCTAGTATAGATCGGATTAGGAATGAGAAATAAAAAATTAGATTCGACATATCTCTTATCATATTATTCATATTTCATTTTTAGAAGCACACACATCATAGGTGCATGATATCACTAGTTAAATATTAAGGTAATACTGTCTTATTCATCTCTACAGCTACATAAAAATTAATTATCCTTAGTAAATAACCTTTATATCCTTTAATACAAAACAACAATTATAGTTAAGTAGAGAAAATTATGTAAACTAGTTTAAAGAAACATATTATTTAATTAACTTCACTAAAAAATCACATCATAATCCATAATTCAAATAATGAACTAATTTAAGTTTGTCTAGAGTCCTCATTATTCTCACTCAATGATTTAAGTTTAGGTATAATTAACCAAGGTATGTGGTTAACCAAGCAATTGATTGATCATGCACTTCATCAACTACCCCATTTATTTAGTTAGCCACCCCATTAACCACTACCCTTTATATATAATTTTCTTAATCTAATTTCCAACTTAATTCATCTTTTAAGCAAATTTTCAAATTCTTTATTAGAATCTCTAAACTTATGGTATAACACACCTCCTAATAGAGGTGGCAATTTGTGTTAACAACTTATGTTCATATCTTATTTTACTTCAAATTCGTATCAACGCAAAATATATATAAAAATTGAATCGGGATTTGAAATAATTAGTTTACAATGTAATTGTGTTTATTCATCCATTATCGTGTATTTTGCATAATGTATTGTGTTTTCTGTCTAAATTGTATTTTTAATCATATCGTGTCCAATGTTCATGTTATTATGTTGTGGAAATTGCCAACCCTGCCTCATAGTCTCTTCTTTCTCTCCTATCGCAATAAGAAAATTTTCATTTTGAAGTAAATTGTGAGAGAAGACCTATGGTAAATTTATTTATAGGGTTTAGCAAAGATTATAAGGATGTTCATTTCAAGAAAGCTTTTGGATGGTTTTCCTATTATAACATTTCTTTACTTTATTTTCTATTAAGATACCAGTTATATATGTCTTTAGTATATCTTTCATATAAGTAAATATCAATAGTATTGTTTCTAATTTATAATTTATTTATTATAATATTATTTTAATTAAGCTCAGCAAATATGTCACTTACTATATTTATTTTTATTTATATCTAATGAAAAGCCATATGCATTATAATGAATATTTGGAAAAACATGTTTGTGTTTGTAGATGCAAGAGTTCATCAATTTGTTCATGTGCATGTTGCATCCATCTCATGCTTCATGAGACATGACTAGACACATATCACTATTGACAATTCTTGACATCAAGGAATGAGAGAGGAACAAGCAATCTCAATAGGGCTCTTATATCATTGTGTCATGTGATGGAAAGGAAGTATGGTAGAGTCTGCACTCTCAAACAATTTTTAGGTTAAGTGCTAAAATAAGGTTTTGTATGGAAAGGAATTGGTGGGTATTTATAGGAAGACTCTTGGATTGTTTTGAAAATCAACAATCTAGATTAAGTAGGTTATGCTTGTAGCTACGACTAGCAATTCTCAACAAGATATTATAAAACAAATAGAAACTTAAAATAATTAAGAATATGACTATAGAGATAAAATATGAAATTAACATGACAATAGATACAAAAGATACAATTTTGGTACAAATAAATTTAGTTGGGATATAAATTAATTAGTTTAATCTCTATCCATTTTTATGTAATTTTTGGCACTAACATAAATTTGGCATGGAATGAATGCAAGAATTGGACATATAAACACAAAAAGTCACAATTACTCATAATGAAAGTGGGCAAGCTTTGTAAATACTACAATTGACTTAGGAATCCAAAGGAGATGTTAGTGGATAGGGATTCTTCCTACAAGTCTATAATGGATCATGCTTAATACTTAAATTATGTTGAAAATAGTTAGAATAGGGTAAGGCAATCCTTATGAGCCTTGTTCTAAGCCTGCTCATACAAAATTCTTTAAATTATCCCAATTTATATCTAATTATGTGAATCCTATCACACATCTAAATAATTAGATATAATATAATAAAAATATTTATTTAGCTTAACTAATTTAGTCTAATACAACTTCATGTAGCTACAATGTTAAAAGTGGTTTGAATGCTAAGGGTTATTAGCTCTTTCCTTATGACCTATTTATAGCTACATCAAATGATTTATCCTTTTTTCAACTATTGACAACCTATTTCTAAATCTACATTATTGTTATATAATGGATTTATCCTCAATAAGATTATTTTTTCTATCTCCACAATGGAATGTCAAAGATGGATCATTTTAGGGGATTTTATGGAAATTCGCTTTTGGGTTTTATCATGTATAAGATTATTTATAGCTAAACCTCATGAACATATTCCATATAAGTTTTTTTTTTCCTGTAGTATTGCAAAGTAAATATTCTTTATAAGCCATTTGCTAGGATGTGGCAATGGTTTTGTGCATGTAATAATGCTATATTGCATGGATGAGAAAGAAATGTGGCAAACAGTACTTTTAGTTGTTTCCTAATTAAGTGGAATGTTGAACATTAATTGCTCTAGGGGACTAAATTAATTAAGATTATTTATTTGACAATGGAGAGAAGAAGCCAGCTAATAAATCTACGTTCGAACTTCATAATCTCGTAAAATAATGTTATCATCGATTGACTTAAATTTTTTATTTTTAGGTAAATATGCTGAATCTTGAATTATCCTTATGTGAAAATCATTACAAACAAAATACTAGCTCTTTTCATGTTTAATCATTAAGAATTAAACAATAAATATGCGGAAGCGTACCTGAATCTATTGCACTCCACGATTCTTAGATTGTGCGGTCAGCCTTCCAGGTTAATACATTTTCCTTTTAGAGAGATCCCTTTATTTGTTTTCTCTCTATAGTCTATTTGATGATGGGATACAAAGAGAGAAGAAAGGTGTGTGTATGACTTGGGGACCATAACCACTATTTATATAGATTACTATATGTTACTTTTTTGGTATTTCTATTTTAGCCCATCATAAAAATAGAAACTGCCCATAAGGTCTCTACTCATAAAAGGGGCCATATCCTATTAGATATATTAAGACTTAAATAAATAAATTTTATTGATCACTTTTAATTGAGCTTAACTTAATATGACAGCCCGCAACACATAATCGTTTCACATATAAGTAGGGGTGGTAATTGCAGGGCGGGTTCGCGGGTTGACCCACCCCGCCCGCAAAAATATGCGAGGCGGGCAAAAAAATTTGACCCGCAGAGGTGCGGGCCATTTTGGCACCTCCGCTGCCCACGGGCGGGTGGCATTCCGTGGGCGGCGGGCCAACCCGCTGGAAAACGCAACCTGCTAGCAGTAGTTGCCCTGCATTGACGTGGACAACACGACCCTGGACATGACGAAGACGATGTGGCCGTGGGGACATGACGAGACGACTGACGAGTAACGATGCCGTCCGCACTCCGCCGCCGCCAATTGAAATGACCGGTTCTAAATGACGCCGTCGACTGGTGCTGAAATGACGAAACGACTGAAATGATGCCGCCGACTGCAACCGCAACCACAACTGCAAGCAATTAAGCCGGACCGCACCTTCCTTCTCCAGTTCTCCTTTGTAGAAGTCAAACACACACACACCACACTTCGCAGCCCAGTCGCACTGTCCGTGCACCTCAATGTTTCGCAGAAGTCAAGCACGGCCAGTCGCAGTCACAGCTTGCAGTCGCACCGTCGTCCATCCGTGCACCTCGTCTACAGTCCACACGCAGCTGGCAGCAACCCACACGGTCGTGTGTACAAGTTCCATCGCAGCTGGCAGCAGCCCACCCCACTGTCCATGTACCCCCTGTACTTCGCAGCTGGACGTCATGCCACCACCGCCGGCCGCATGTTAGACATCGTTAATCAAGGTAAAACAATTCTTTATTGTCCTCTACTGTATTGTGAATTTGTGATGTCTGTGTGGTGTGGAGATTGGAGCGTGGGGTGGTGGTGGTGTGGCCTTATCGTATGGTGTACGGGCCTTGTAGCGTGGTGGCCGTGTGGTATGTGGGTGTGGGGGTGGGGTGAGTGACGCCGGTGGTGGTGGAGGCTTGGTGAATGGAGAATGGAGAATGGAGATTGGAGAGTGGGGTGGTGGTGGTGTGGCCGTGTCGTGTGGTGTGTGGGCCGTGTGGGGTAGGGGGTAAGTGACGCCGGTGGTGGTGGAGGCTTGGTGAATGGAGAATGGAGATTGGAGAGTGGGGTGGTGGTGGTGGCCATGTGGTGTGGCCGTATGGTGTGTGGGGTAGGGGTGAGTGACGCCGGTGGTGGTGGAGGCTTGGTGAATGGAGAATGGAGATTGGAGAGTGGGGTGGTGGTGGTGGCCGTGTGGTGGTCATAAAAAAATTTGCGGGTCTTCGTGGGCCAGCCCGCATTGACCCGCAAGGTGGGGCGGGCCGACTTTTCTGACCCGCCAGCCTTACGGGCCACTACGGGCTAGCCCGTGACGACCCGTTGGTCGGGGCGGGCCGGCCCTACATATAAGGCCAACGTTGGATTAAGGATCCAACAATCTCCCACTTGGATTGTATGTGTAACTTTACAATCATGTTTTACAAAACCATATGAGCTCAAATTTGCTGTCATGAACTGAATGTATCTATAACCAATCCGGTCCATTAGTCATATCAACATAGGATCAAAGAGGTATTCATCACATTTATCGTAACTCTACCCATCAATGGTCACAATGCTGATATAATTGAATGACATGGATCATGATATGGATGTGTAGCAAGAAAATTCCATGCACTGTGATCTTAACATGTCTATTTTCTACTGGTCCACCATAAACCTTGGTGAGATCAAACCATAAACCAAAAAATAGAGTGTAGGCAAACAAAATACTTTATTTTTGCAGAAGATATCCTCAAAAACATAATAAACCAAAATAACTTATTATAGTTTGTCTATGACATAAATGCATACAAGGTAACAAACTCCCACTAAAACTTAATGTCACTTAAGGTCTTGACACCCATACGAGCAGTGTGCTCATGAAACAGTTTGGGTTGCACTCCTTTAGTGAGTGGATCTGCGATCATAGAGTTTGTTCTATATGCTCTATAGACAACTATCCACTCTGAACTCTTTCTTTTACAACTAGGAACTTAATGTCTATATGCTTTGACTTCGTCGAGCTCCTATTGTTGTTAGAATATAGAACTGCTGACTTATTGTCACAAAATAATTTAAGTGGCCTATTAATAGTATCCACAATGCGCAACCCTGTGACAAAATTCCGCAACCATATTCCATGTTGGATGCCTCATAACATGCTACAAACTCTGCTTCCATAGTAGAAGAAGCAACAAGGGATTGTTTTATGCTCTTCCAAGAGACAGCTCCCCCAGCTAACAGATATATCTAGCCTGATGTAGACTTCATACTATCTTGGCATCCATCAAAATCGGAATCAGTATACCCAATAATCTCGATTTGATCTGACTTCCGATAGGTAAGCATGTAATCTTTTGTTCTCTATAAGTACCGCAAGACCCGTTTGGCTGCTTTCCAATGGTCTAATTCTGGATTACTCAAGTATCTGCCCAACATTCCTGTAATGTATGCAATATCTGGACGCGTACAAACCTGAGCATACATTAGACTCCCTACTACTGATGCATAGGGAATCTTTTGCATTTCTGTTTCCTCAAAATCATTCTTAAGGCACTGACTAAGAATAAATTTGTCTCCCTTAGCTATAGGCGTATCACTTGGTTTGCAATTTTGCATGCCATACCTTTTGAGTACCTTTTCGATATAGCTCTTTTGTGATAATCCAAGAGTACCTCGAGAGCAATCTCGATATATTTGTATTCCTAACACAAAAGAGGCATCACCAAGATCTTTCATCTCAAAATTCTCAGCTAGAAATCTCTTGGTTTTGTGCAATAAGCCTATATCGTTGCTGGCAAGCAATATATCATCAACATATAAAACCAAGAAAATATGCTTGCTCCTATAGAACTTATGGTATATACAATCATCGACCAAATTCGTCTCGAAACCATGCGAAGTGATCACTTGATGAAATTTGAAATACCATTGTCGGGATGCTTGCTTAAGTCCATAGATGGATTTCTTAAGTTTACAAACCATATTCTTTGGATCTCCCGATACAAAATTTTCTGGTTGTATCATATAGATCGTCTCATCAATGTCACCATTGAGGAAGGCGGTCTTTACATCCATCTGATGTAACTCAAGATCGAATTGTGCCACTAATACCATTATAATCCTAAAAGAGTCTTTCGAAGAAACCGGTGAGAAAGTCTCTTTATAGTCGATGCCTTCTTTTTGTGTAAAGCCCTTTGCAACAAGACGAGCCTTATACCTCTCCACATTGCCTTTTGAATCCCTCTTGGTCTTAAATATCCATTTGCAACCAATGGGCTTCATACCTTCTGGCAATGGGACAAGATCCCAAATGTCATTGTCTTTCATAGACTTTATCTCTTCATTCATGGCATCAATCCACTTCTAGATTTAGAACTTTCAATGGCTTGACGGAAGTTGATTGGATCATCTTCCATCATTCCAATGTCAACCTCATGTTCTTGAAGAAATACTATGTAGTCATCTGGCAGCGCACTTCTTCTTTGTTTAGTGGATCTCCTCAATAGCATAGGTTCTTGAGGTGGTAGAGTTTGTTCTTCTAGAATAGTATCTTGAATGGGATCTCCAATATTGTCTTGTTCTATTGTGTCTTGAAGAAGATCGGGAATAAAATCTTGACCAAATTCAATAACACATGTGGGAATATCAACGTATTCCTCTTCAAAGACAATATCTCTAACCGTATCTCCCCGGAAAAACTTGACATCCTCAAAGAACCGAGCATTTCCTGACTCAAATATTGATTTAGTTGTGGGATCATAGAACTTGTAACCCCTTGATCTTTTAGAGTACCTAACAAAATAGCAACTTACTGTTCTTGAGTCCAGTTTCTTTTCATTAGGCTTATAAGGCCGTGCCTCAGCTGGATATCCCCACACATGTAAATGTTTTAGACTAGGCTTTTTCCCAGTCCAAAGTTCATAAGGGGTTTTGTTAGTTGCTTTAGTTAGAACCCTGTTAAGGATATATGCTGCAGTCTTAAGTGCTTCTCCTCAGAGTGATTCTGGTAAGGTGAAGTGACAAATCATACTCCTTACCATGTCCTTAAGCGTTCTATTTCGTCTTTCAGCAACACCATTCATGGTGGGTGAACCAGGCATAGTGTATTGTGGGACAATATCGCATTCCTCTAGGAATTTAGCAAAAGGTCTTGGACGTTGTTCACCTAAACCATCATATCTACCGTAGTATTCGCCACCACGATCAGATCTAATGCTTTTAATCCTTTTGTTGAGTTGGTTCTCAAATTCAGCTTTATAATTTTTAAACATATCCAAGGACTGTGACTTTTCATGAATGAAATAAAGATAGCCATATCGTGAGAAATCGTCTATGAACGTTATAAAATATTGTTGACCATTCCAAGCAACTATAGGGAATGACCCACAAATATCTGTATGTATAAGTTCTAAGACGTCTAAGGTCCTATTGGCTTCAAATTTCCTTTTATTGGTTTGTTTCCCCTTTATACAGTTAATACAATCATCAAAATCTGTAAAATCCAAGGGGTTTAGAATTTCATCTGACACAAGTCTCTCCATTCTCCGTTTAGAGATATGACCTAATCTTTTGTGCCATAATGTAGCTGAATTTTCATTAGTTAATTTTCTCTTTATACCTTGTGTACTTACTTGCAAGGATTCATTAAATGAAGCAATAATATCAATCAAGTAAAGATTATCATAAACAGATAGAGAACCATATCCAACTAATTTTGAATCATGAAACAAACTAAATTTCTTATTTCCAAATGAACAAGAATAACCAAATTTGTCCAAAGCAGAAACATAAATCAAATTCAGTCTAAATGACGGTACAATGAAGGTTTCATTAAGATCCAAATAAAATCCAATCTTTAATAATAATCTAAACTTCCCAATTGCTTCAACTTCAACTATCTTGTTGTTACCTACATAGATGTATCTTTCACCATCACTTGGTTTTCGGCAATGTAGGCAACCCTGCATAGACACACTGATGTGAGTTGTTGCACCAGAATCTATCCACCAAGTGTCTATGGGTACCGAAGTTAAATTAACCTCAGAACAAACCAAATTAAGAAGTGTACCTTTCTTAGCACGCTAAGCATGATAATTAGTGCACTGCTTCTTATAATGCCCTACAGCTCCACAGAAGTGACAACCAATACCATTTGATGCATCTGACTTCTTTGGTTGTGTCTTCTGAGGTGCCATATTTGCAGCTTCTTTATCCTTTTTCCTTTTATTATCCTTATTCCTATTCTTAGGGTTAAGGCTAGGTGAGCACTTTCAATCTTATCTTGCTTTAGCCTTTCCTCTTCTTGAGCACAGTGTGAGATGAGACTCATTCAGAGACAAAGTCTATTTCTGACAATTATAGCTCACTTTAAACTGGCTAAACTGTACTGGAAGAGAAATTAAAACCAAATGCACTAGTAAGTCCTCAGTGAGGTCTAGCTTGAGTGCTCTTAGCTTAGAAGCAAGATGAGACATCTCCATGATGTACTCCCTAATATTTCCCTTGCCTTTGTACTTCATTGAGATTAGGTTTGCCAGAGTGTACTTATTTCTGCCTTTTCATTCTTAGCAAGCCTTTTCTCAATTTCATCAAGGAACTCCTTAGCCTTAGTTATCTTATCAGATATTGTACCTCTAAATGCTTCTGGAATGGCCTTCTTCTAGATCATCATACACATGCGGTTTGATTTCTCCCACTTTTCCATCTCCCTCTTGTCATCAAAGGTACTCTTATCAGTAAGAGGTGAAGGAGAATTAGTTCTTAACGCAAGGTCGAGATCCATAACTCTAAGTACTATCAATAGATTATCTTTCCATGACTTGAAGTTAGTGCCATTTAGCATAGGAATGGAATTGATGTTGGTAGTAATATTAGCAGGATTATTCATAGCTGAATGAGAATAACAAACAAATAGACAAGCTTACATAAGCCTTACAAAATAATAATAAATTCAAATAAAGGTAAACCCCATCTCAAAATACCGGGTAGCCCATTAATATTTCATCTTTGGACAAAATATTAACTACTAAGTGGTATCTTGGTATAGTAATCAAACACTGACAATAAGAACATATCAAACAATAAAGCTTCCTTTAGGCCGATTTATTGTTCACATCTAAAACCAAATAATCGTCACAAGTTTATTACCATAGGTGCACTTCCAATTCTGTTAAACATTAACCTTCCTTTGGGCCGATTAAAAATTCATAGAAGTTGTAAGCACACATCCTTTTATATTTTGAAATGAATTAATTTCTGCAAGAGAGACTACTTTGGCAGTATGTTGCTTCAATTAATTCATCTCTAAATACATATAAACATACTAATATTCAAATTTAAAATTACATCAAACATTGAGTCAAAGGCAACTCTAATTTTAGCTAAAAAACTTATTGGGTCTAAGCACCATATCCAAACATGACTCAATAATTCAAGCATTAAAATTAGAGTTCAAAAGAAAAATTAACGTACTTAAATATCAATCTATAAGTTATTATGAATATGTATTTGAGTACACGGTTGAAGGCATGACCGTGTATGTTAGCCTAAAAACTAATAGAATCTTATACGGTTTGAGTACACGGCTAAAGGCACAGTCGTGTATGTTGGCAAAAAAACTAACAGAATGTTACACGGTTTAAATACACGGCTGAAGACACGGCTGTGTATGTTGGCAAAAAAACTAACAGAATGTTACACTGTTTGAATACACGGCTGAAGGCACGGCTGCGTATGTTGGCCAAAAAACTAACAGAATGTTACATGGTTTGAATACATGGCTGAAGGCACGGCCGTGTATGTTGACCTAAAAAACTAACAGAATGTTACACGTTTTAAGTACACGGCCGTGTATAACTATGGGTCGAGACCGTGTATACGGAAGAGTTTGGCCGTGGAGGAAGCAGCGTGATGCATCGTTTATTGATGTGGTTCCTAATTCGTTCGAAAACGGACCGTGAAGAAAACCTTAATTCACCGTGGTGAAATACAATCACGGGAAGCAAAATCACCATGTAGAGATTCGATAACATATCGGAATCATGCCGTTCCTAAATACTGTTCGTGGAGACAATATTGAACAAGACAATGACCATTGATTTTGACGAATCTAGGAGTTGAGGATTCTTTTATGGAGACAAACGTTTATATGTTTTAATGTTTGTCCAAAACCTAATCTCCAGAATTAGAGATAATAACACCTTATAAAAAAATTTACAAAAGTAATTCCTAATGATCAAATAATGTAGGCTCTGATACCAATTGTTGAATCTTGAATTATCCTTATGTGAAAATCACCACAAACAAAATACTAGATCTTTTCATGTTTGATCATTAAGAATTAAACAATAAATATGTGGAAGCGTACCTAAATTCATTGTACTCCACGATTCTTAGATTGTGCGGTCAGCCTTCCAGGTCAATACGTTTTCCTTTTAGAGAGATCCCTTTATTTGTTTTCTCTCTATAGTCTTGATGATGGGATACAAAGAGACAAGAAAAGTGTGTATATGACCTGAGGACCATAACCACTATTTATATAGATAACTATATGTTACCTTTTTGGTATTTCTATTTTAGCCCATAAAAAAAATAGAAACTACCCATAAGGTCTCTATACATAAAAGGGACCATATCCTATTAGATACATTAAGACTCAAATAACCAAATCTTATTGATCACTTTTAATTGAGCTTAACTTAATATGATAGCCCGCAACACATAATCGTTTCACATATAAAGCCAACGTTGAATTAAGGATCCAACAAAATATACAATTGGCTAGTTTGTTATTTTTAGTCATCATTTTATCATATATTGAATCAAGATTTCGCTTAATTTAGAGACAAAATGCGTTATAAGTTTTTAACTCTTGCACAAGGTGAAACTATAAAAAAGAGAAAGAATAAAAAGGTAAATTGTTTTATATATATATATATATATATATATATTATTTCAATTTTGAAAATGTTTCAAAGTTAAGATTGCCCTACCCATTCATACAAGTTTTATCGGTTTGAAAGAAGATAGCATGCAAATGAGAAAAACATTTTCTTGCAAAATGGAAACCTTGGTGGCAACAGAAAAAGACATGCTAGACAATTCATGCCTAATAGGCAAATATGTAATATATTACTATATTAGCATGGACATGGAGTAGAACTGTTCAAACTGGAGCAGCTTGAATACAAATTTTTCTGCCTTTTACGCTTTCCAGCTTTCAACACACGCCTTCGTCTACAAAAGTAATACCAACTACAACCATTTTTTATTGCGCGTTTTCGAGCCTTGCCACGACTATAAAACCTCACTTAACATTACATTCTGTCTCCATCCCCATCAATTCGTTTCTCATTTTCCTTTACACACTCTATTTTCAGGTCACTATCATCTTCTATTGATAAGTTAATTCCATCAATCACTTGCTCTCTAGCTGGTTTTGCATACACAATATATATATATATATATATTTATATTTCTAAAACATAGGCAACACGAACTTGCCAATGGCTTCATTGTATTACTTCATTGCTTTTTTTCCTTGCAATGGTCGCAATCGGTTCTAGTGCATCCGTGAGAGTGGGATACTACTAATCAACTGCCCATTCGTGGAGTCGATCGTGAGAAAAGCTATGAACAAGGTAGGCATGCGGAATCCTGGCATAGCTGCCGATCTCATTAGGATGCAACTCTACGATCGCTTTGTCAAGGTATGCTTCTTTTAAACCGTCACACCACGTATAAACGTATACCAGTTTTTCATCGCACGGGCTCCTTTCTTTTGTTTTACCATAATAATAGGACACACACACACATATATATGATGGTACTACAACATGATGCAAAGTTGATGGAAATAGAACTAATCAAACTTGTGCATTTTCAAATTCAGCGCGGTGATGCCTCTGTCCTTCTGGATTCAACGCTAGGCAAGCCATCGGAGATGGAGCATCCAGCGAACAGCCCTAGCTTACGAGGCTTTGAAGTGATCGATGAGGCAAAGGCCGAGCTAGAAGCTAATTGTCCACAAACCGTTTCTTGTGCAGACATCCTTGCAATTGCAGCCCGGGACAACCCTTAAAAAGTTTTGCAACATCAACTATATAAAGGGTCGGCCGGTCGCAAAGATGGAAGAATCTTGCTTAGGGATAAGTCGTCTCTTAACCTCCCACCACCTTCATTCAATGCAAAAGAATTAAAAGAAAACTTTGCAAGAAAAGGCCTATCTCTAGATGACCTGGTCACACTTTCTGGTGCACATTCTATAGGAGTCGCTCATTATTCATCATTTTCCACGCGTTTTTACTCTTTCAACTCCACTCATCTGCAAGACCCTTTGTTGGACGCCAAATTCGCCGCCCAACTGAAAGCTAGGTGTCCGAATAATGGAGGCACAAGCGATCCAACCGTGCCACTTGATGTCACCACACCGAATCACCTTGATAACAAGTTTTATACCAACTTAAAGTACCACAAGGGCCTGTTTACATCTGATCAGACACTTTTTGATAGCGCTCCACAGCCAATATTGTGAGGGAAATGCCAACAATGGTGATGCTTGGGCTAATAAGTTTGCGGCAGCTATGGTGAAGATGGGAGAGATTGAAGTTCTTACTGGATCTCAGGGTGAGATCAGGAAGAATTGCAGGGTCATCAACTAGCTACTCGATGAGGGAAAGTTATAACAACTAATCTTAATTTTATTTCATTCTTTCATTGCATGTTTCAATTCATTCATTGATTGTTGTATTGGGATTTCAATTTCAAATAAGCTTCTAAATCTTGACATGTAAGAGATTAATATAATATTTATTTACTAGATCATAATAACAAAATATTTGTCATGTGTGAGGAAAATCGTTTTTCTTCCTTTCTTAACTACACGCAGCATAGATACAGTCCAAAAAGCATAATGAACCATTAGTAGATGATACTCAAAAGGCTAAATAAAGCTTAACACTGTCATATGGAGAAAATGGATTTGTCCACGGAGCAAAGGAAATAACTCAAACAATATATGTATGCACCCACGCTAGCCCTTGTTGGGGTCGACTGTCCACATCCATTTCATGCCCTGGCTCGGTTCTTTTGCTTATTTATTTGTTTTTTTCTTTCTTTTGCAATTCATGCTTCAAAATCCAAATCTCGTGTAAATTCAAGGTAGTTCTGCATCATGAGATATCCTAAGCCTTCTTATGTCAAGATTGTGACACTTTATATCGCTTAAATGAAAGATTATTAAATGGGTTGTTGTTCATTAATTGCTAAAAGTATGTGCTCGTGTGTTTAATATGTGTGGCATTGGTATATGTTTGATGATTTTTACAATTTTTATATGTTGAGCTTCAGTTCACTTCTTTTAGGATTTTTTTTTTAGTTGTAGGTACTTCTAATAGGGTTAATCATTATGACGAGCTAAGCTATAAGTTGTATTTTGACTTGGATGATGACATGGAATATGTGTATTATGATAAGTAGATATGATGGGAGATCAGTAGTTAGTTTATGCTTTCAGTCTATTTACGTGTATTTAGATATTAAACTCCTATATTTAGTTATGTTTGTTATGTTAGTTAAGTTAGTAAGTTGTATTTAGGTTTCAAGTTATTATAAGAGCCACTATGGACTTCGGTGATGTGTATGTTTTGTGAACAATAAAAGAGCACCTTTTAGTTATCTTTAGTTAGTTAGGTATTTATTTTTCACATGTGATTAGTTAGTTAGTTAGTTACTCTTTGTTACACAATAGGGATGTACTATAAATAGCTTTTTCTAGCCGAGATTAACTCAACTCATTCAATATAGTTTCACTTTGTTTTCTATTGTAAGAAGAGTAGCACAAGCTTTTTTTTCTTCCTAGGCATTTGCTAGTTTACAATGGAGTAACTTCATATGCTCTTGCTTTCTTTTCTTCCTATGCATCTGATAATTTACAATGGAGTAACTTCACATGGTATCAGAGCGATGATATAATTCGAGAAATATTTGTTTTTGTCAATTCTTTTTTTTTCTTGACGATGAATAACAATCTAGAACAAATTCATAATCATCATATCGATCCAGTTAATGTCAATCCTCTTTTCCTATCTAGTTTTGATAGCCCGTCTATGGTCATCAAAAACATTATGTTCAATGAAACAAACTATCTAGCATGGAGTAGGTCTATTAAACTGGGATTGGGAGCGAAACTAAAGATATGTTTTATAAACAGAAGTGTTACTGAACCTAATCGGAATTCATAAGATTTGAATAAGTGGATTAGATGTGATTATATAGTTCATTGTTAGATCCTAAACTCAACGATAAGCGATCTTTCACAAAATTATTTATACACTCAATCGGCTTATGAATTGTGGATAGAAGTGACTGATCAATATGGACAGAGTAATACGCCATTGGTATTTCAATTACAATTTGAACTCAATAATATCAAGTAGACAAATCAGTCCATAGGAGTTTATTAAAACAAGCTCAAGAGATGTTGGGATGAATTACAAGTCTTACACAATTACCCTATCTATGAATGTGGATGTTTAAAATATTGTACGCACCAATTAAAGGAGTGGGTTATTGAGTTTAAATCACAGAGCAAGTTAATTCAATTTCTTATGGATTTAAATGAAGGATACGAAGCCGTACGAAACCAAATCCTTTATATGGATCCTCTTCCCACAGTACACAAAGCATATTATCTAGTTTAACAAGTTGAGAAACAAAAACAATTGATAGTTAGTGGAATTTCTAATTTAGAGGCTACTGCCTTTAATTTGAAAAGAACTAGTTTTCATATAAATAGCTTTTATAAGCAAAGAGGTAAGACATCTTGAAAACAAGTTTGTAAACATTGTAGAGCCAAGGGCTATACTATTGAAAATTTCCTTCAATTGATTAGTTATCCATACTAGTTTAAGGGCAGGAGACTTGGTAAAGATCAGAATAAAGTGACTACTCATCATGTTTCTTTTTCTACTCCACTAGACAGTGTGAAGGATGATAATGCAACATGCTCGGCCAAACAAGATGTCAAGCTAATTCATAGTGTTTGTCAAGAAGTCACGAAACTGATGAAGGAAAAGGAGATGAATGAGTCTTTAGCCACCAATTTTGCAAGAAAGTCATTCATTCTTTTGTTTTAATGTTGAGAATAATTATTGTTGTTCTTAGATTATTGATACAAGTGCCATTGATCATATCACACCACATCAGTCCTTGTTAACAAAAAAAAAAAACTTGTTAACCAAACCGATTTCAATTGGCCTACTAGATGGAACTCTTAAAGTAATCTAAATTGTTAGTTCTATTCATATTTCTTCATTGCTAGTACTTAGAAATGTATTTTATGTTCCAGATTTTAAACATAGTCTTTTATCTATGCATAAGGCCTTTGTTGACAAGTGACCTAATCTACTATGTAACAAGTGTACTTATTGCTACCTATTTTATCAACCCGATGCCTATGGAAAAATTAGATTGGAAATCTCCTTTTGAGGTTTTATTCAAGAACAATCCATCCTATGATCATTTGAGAATCATAGGTTGCCTTTTTTACATAGCAAATAACATGGCTAATAAAGACAAGTTTGATTCAAGGGGTATCAAATGTATTTTTCTTAGTTATGCTTTTGGACAAAAAGGCTATAAGGTATATGTTTTGAATTCATAGCAAGCTTTATTTAGTAAAGATGTAATTTTTCATGAAACTATATTTCCCTCTAGGACATGTCAAATAATGTTCCTCTAGATTCCCCTTCAGTTCCAGTTATTTTTCCTTCCTTTTCTGATGATGATGTTTCTGTTCCTGGAAACTCTGGTTCAAGTCTTGGTAGTTCTCCACAATCAGTCACCATTCCATATCTTACTGATAATTATTTTCTTCTTCTTCTTCCAAACATTCTGATCTCAGAAGATCCACTAAGGAGCGTAAATGTCCTCCTTAGATAATAAACTATGTACATTCATTGCCCCTAAGTTTGGTTAATCATATTTCTGCAAATTTCACATATCCTCTATTTGATTCATCTACCTTTCACAATTTTCCTCATGATTATACTACATCTTTGGCACAAGTTTCGACAATTCATGAACCTTTATCTTATTCTCAAGCTTTTAAAACTAAAGAAAGGATAGATGCTATGAATAAGTAAATCAAAGCATTAGAGATGAATGATACTTGGGAGCTTACTAGCTTACCATTGGACAAGAAAGCAATTGGGTATAAATGGGTTTTTAAAGTTAAACCTAAACTAAATGGCAGTGTAGAAAGGTATGAGGCTGGAGTAGTAGCTAAAGGTTTGACTCAAATCAAAGAAATAAAATTTTCTCTAGTTGCTAAGCTTGGCACCATGTGAATTCTTATTGCCATAGCTACTACATCTAATTGGCCTATACATCATATTGATAAAAAAAATGCCTTCTTACACGGTTCTTTAGATGAGGAAATCTATATGTTGCATCTACTTGGTTATTCTAGAGCTCGTCCTCATCAAGTGTGAAAACTTAAATGCTCACTTTATGGACTTAAACAAACCTCTCGACAGTGGAATATTAAGATTTCTCAATTTTTTATCCGGCAAGGTTTTACTCAATTTGGTCATGACTACACTCTATTTACTTTCTTTAATCAAGATACTTTTGTGGTTGTTCTTTATACGTAGATGATATGTTAATCACAAGAAATTGTGCTCAATTTATTTCCTCCTTGAAGCGTGCTCTTAATTCCTAGTTTACTATCAAGGATTTAGGATTGGCACGATTCTTTCTTGGCATTAAAATCTGTAGAACCACAACAAGCACACTTCTTAACAAGAGAAAGTTTATTCTTGACATTTTACTCGAGACTGGTTTATTTGGATGTAAACCAGTTTCTCTGCCTCTGCCTTCTAGTCTTTCGCTGACCAAAGATACTGGAGTAGCTCTTGATGATCCTCATCTTTGTTGACACATTGTTAGCCGCTTTTTATATTTGACCTTAACTTGTTTAGACATTTGTTATGTTGTGAACAAGTTAAGCTAGTTTTTCTCTTGTCCTCGACGACCCCATTTGCAAGCTGCTTATCATGTTCTTAAGTATCTCAAAGGATCTTCCAGGCTCAATTTATTTTATCCGGCCAATAATCCTTTGACACTTCATAGTTTTTTTTTTATGTTGATTGGGCTTCTTCCACTTTTGATCGAGGATCTATCTCAAGTTTTTATATTATGTTTGGCAATGCTCTTGTCCTATGGAAATTGAAGATGCAATGCACTATTAGTACTTCCTCTACTAAAGCCAAATATCGTAGCATGGCTTTGACTATCAAGGAATTGCTGTGAACTTCTTATATTCTTAGAGATCTTCATGTACCGGTTTCTTCCCCTATTCATTTGTTTTATGATAACAAATCGGCTAACCTCATTGTTTATAATCCATGTCTACATAACAAAACCAACCATATTGATGTTAACATCCACTTCATTTGAAATCATGTTTCTTAAGGTTTTGTCTCTCTTGTCCATATTCCTTCTACACAGCAAATGGCTGATATCCTCACCAAGCGTCATATTGCTTCGCAATTTCACTCTACTTGCTTCAAGTTAGGCCTTCGCCAGGCTCCAACTTAAGGTGGGGTGTGAATAATACAAGAGCACCTTTTAGTTATCTTTTAGTTAGTTAGGTATTTATTTTCCATGTGATTACTTAGTTAGTTTGTTACTCTTTATTACACAATAAGGATGTACTATAAATAGCTTTTGTAGCTGAGTTTAAATCAACTTATTCAATACAGTTTCACTCTATTTTCTATTACAAGAAGAGCAGCACAAGCTTTCTTTTCTTGTTGCGCATTTGTTGGTTTACAATGGAGTAACTTCACTTGCTCTTGCTTTCTTTTCTTTCTACGCATTTGCTGGTTTACAATAGAGTAACTTTACATGTTTATTTATAGTCTTGTTGGATAGAATGAGATTGTTTTAAGCTACTTAACCATGTAAATTTTTTAAGATTTATTTTAGTGTGTGATTTGCAATTTATAGTTTTGAGAATTAAAGTGTCATTACAAGACAATGGCATGTGGCAAACCATCACTCCTCAAATTCCAATGTGTTACAATTACATTAAAGCAAAATCAATTAACACTTTTGACATGGGATCTATTTGACTTATTTATCAAGCCAAATGGTCTAGTTCGATATACTTTTCAAATAACTCAAACTTAAACTTAATTTAACCACAACCAAATTGAATTTGAATAAATGTCATTTCAATTTTGAATAGTTTGGTAGCTATGCTTACAACTTTCACTTGAAACAATAATAGTGCTTCCACCTCCCTTTCTCTCCCTTCATTTTGACAATCTCCATCTCTAATTCAAACCCTAAATTGTTGTTAGTTACAACTAAAGGATGTGATAGAAATGAAAAGCTTATCAACACTATAGATGTGCCTTTTTTTACTTTTCTTTCTTTTTCAATACTTCTATTAATTCTTGTTGTTGCTAGAAAGATCTATTGTAGCACTACTCTTCTCCCAAATAGTCATCAAGCTCACTAATAATCATTACCTAGAATGAAGTGTTCCAATGAAAGGTAAAATATGAAGCTTAATAATCAACTTGACATACACGTAAATATGCTATACATAAACTTCATGCATTGTTCTAACCATGTGCTACAAATCACAACACCACATTGCAAAATTCCTTAATCTAGACATAGCTATTCAAATTAAATTGGCCTGATTTTTTTACTTGTGATCTTGATAGTAAATCCAAAGATCACTTATAGGTCCCGTGTTAAGAATAGGTGCTTAATAAAACTACTTATCAATAACATGTTTCAACTTCTAGTTTAGCTAGCATATTTGATTAATTAATTAGATATATTATTTTATTAAATAGCATCTAATTAACTCAATCTATTACCTATAGTTAAAAATAGAAAAAAAAATAAAAAAATAAAAAAGTACCCCCATCAACTTTAAGTTGGGCTAATGCCATGGCATCCATCGAGAGGTATAATCGACGAAAGCTAAGACCATATGGTAGTTGACTTATGAGCTCAAACTTGATGTAAGATTTTCTTTCCTTCTTTCTTTCTTTCTTTTTGGATTTTTTTTTTACGTAGAAGCTCGTGTAAGATTTTGTTATATAATTTGAATTCAAACTCAACTTGAAATAGCATTTTACAAGATCGTCTTGATTATATCAACTTGCCTGGCATATTTAAGTGTCAATAGATAGAAACAGTTCACACATCTTTTTTTCTGCCTAGCCAACAACAACTTTTACTTGTGATGATTAAAACTACTTTTCTATGGTGATTTAATGACTCCCTCCCTAAATTAGTATATTTCTCAATATATAATGAGCACCTATATCCGTCCCATTTCACTATAAAACACAACATAGAAAACACATTAGAACAAGTTATCATAAGAAGAGGTAGAAAAAATATGGGAAAACTTGTTTGCTTAGTGCTAATGCTTTCTATTTTTCATGCAGTGCATGTTGAAGAAGCTAGGATGTTGAAAAAGGAAGAGGGACAAGACAAGCGTCCACAAAACTTCAATGGAGGCATTGGTGCTGGTGGTTACTTACCAACTCCTGATGGATCTCCCCCATCAGGATTTGCTACTGGTGCTGGGTTCACCCCATTGGGTTCGACCTTTTAGGTCTACCTAGGGGTTGGGTGCATTTCTGTCCAGCCTTCCATCCCTGGTGTTAGATCCATTGGCTCACCACCATAAAGAAAGGAAAGTGCTCCTGTATAAACCAAATCATATATAGACCACGTGTTTTGAGATTTAGATATGCGTGACCCACATAAAATAGTTGTTGCCCTATATATCTGAAGTTTCATAACACATGGTTTATATTGACTAGGTCTATACAAGAATTACTCGGATGCGATTTGATATCAAAGGAATAATATCCAGAGTATTACGGGATTAGAATATCTTAAGGATATTGGGATATCTTAAGGATATCTTACTAGTTGTATGACTATTGTATATTTAGTAGTTGCTGTAATTAGCTTATAGAATCTCGTAATAATAGTAGCTTCCTTAGCTATCATAGATATTACAGTTTATTTATGTAGTAGTTTTTCATATCAATAAAATAAATTTTCTACTCAAATATTATCATGGTATCAGAGCAGATTACGTTTTGGGATTGTTTGAATTAATCTACGATTTTGTTTGTGAGTGTATTGGCTGTCAGAGATGTCGAACACTACTATCTTGAGGAATGCATCGAAGAAACAGGCGGGAGAGTTGCAATACCTATGGTGTATCACCTCAGTTCGTCAGATAATCCAGGCAATGTCTTAATCATGTGTCGTTTCAATGGAGATAATTATTTGACGTGGTCTAGAGCCATGCGTACTGCGTTGAAAGCGAAAAACAAGTGCCCATCATTGATGGGTCTCTACAGAAGCTTAACAAAAATGATCCCAATCGAGAAAGGTAGGAGATGTGCAATTCCATGTTGATAGCATGCCTCTTCAATATAATGGAGGAGGAGCTCCGGGGTGGCGTTGCTTGTGCTATAAATGCAAAAGCCTTGTGGGACGATCTTAAGGAAAGGTTTTCTTAGGGCAATTAAACATGGATTTATCAATTGAAATATGAGTTGTGCTTATTGAAACAAGAAGGACAAGCTGTGCAGAAATATTATTAAAAAATGAAGACCTTATGGGATGAACTTGAGAATTATCTTGAGATGCCAAATTGCACTTGTAGTGCAGTTGGAGGTTTTGTTGAGCAAAAAGAAAAGGAGAAGGGTTTTCAATTCCTTATGGGTCTTGATGTCGAGTTCGCTACAGTTAGGTCCAACATTTTGAGTCTCGAACCAATGCCTTCGTTAAACAAGATATACGCCATGGTAGTACACGAGGAACATCAGAAGGTAATAGCACGGTCGTATGAAACCAAACTAGAGGCGGCTGTTTTCTTTGTTAAGGGAGGCAATACCATAGGCGGTGGTTTAGGGAAGCAGCTACAACCTAAAACGAAATCTAGACTGACCTGTAATCACCGTGGAAAGCAAGGTCACACTAAAAATAATTATGGGCCTTGCATGGATACCTGCTTAGATGGGAGAAAGGAAAAGGAAAGAAATCAATGGGAAAAACATCTAGACTAACACACTAGAAGCAAACAGGGGCGCATCAACTTAGAACACAACAGTAGCCCAGAGTACAGCAGCAATTCGGGTTGAAGTCGTGTAAATACACTCCTGGCCACACAAGGATCAAATCAGCACTCAATTTCGGGATCAACTAAAGCATAGTTCCAAAAGCTACTCAACATGATCGGAGAGGATGACAACGATACGGATGCACTTACCGATAATAAATTTAATTTTGTGAATTTAAAGGAAGAATGGATTCTAGACAGTGAGGCCTTAAAGCACATGATGGGTTGCCTTCATTATTTTTTTGAGTTCTCTCAAATCAAAGGAAATTCACCAGTACACATTCCTAATGGCGGAACTGTGCAAGCTACTCGCATTGGGAAAGTGGAAATTGTGCATTCATTGATGCTTTTGATGTGTTATTTGTTCCTTCTTTTAACTATAATTTGATATCAATTGCACAATTGTTAACGAATTGGAATTGTTGTGTAACCTTTTACTCGAATTTTTGCATGATCTAGGACCGCACCTCGAGGATGATGCTTGGAGTGGGTGAACTGCGAGAGGGGGTATATTACTTACGGTGTGTGATTGTCGCTCCACTTGTGTGTCGAGTCATAGGAAGTACATCTACTGACATCTGGCATCAAAGGCTCGGCCATCCTTCACTACGTATCAAAATTCAAGGTATTGACTTAAGCTTAGTAGAAGGTGATAATAAGGAATGTGATGTATGTCTTAGAGCAAAACAAACGATGTCACAATTTTATCTCAGTGTGAATAAGATTAAGTTTCCTTTTCAACTTGTTCACTGTGACTTGTGGGGACCCTACAAAATAAAATCTAATTCTAGAGCAAGTTATTTTTTAACAATTGTGGATGATTACAGTATAAGGAGTATGGCTATATTTGTTGCATGAGAAATCAGATGCACAAAGCTTCTTGATTAGCTTTTGCAATCTTATCAGGAATTAGTTTAATTGCACAGTTAAAATTGTGCGTAGTAATAATGAAATGGAATTTTTATCAAGAGAATTGCAAACATATTTCTCTCAAAATGGGATTATTCATCAAACGACTTATACCGATACTCTACAGCAAAATGGTCGAGTTGAGAGAAAACATCGATAAATTCTCAAAATTGTGTGAGCACTATTGTTCCAAGCAAATCTTCCTACACGTTTTTGGGGGGAGAGTGTCTCGATAGTCGAGCACCTCATTAACGTGACACCAACACCGATATTGAGCAACAAGAGTCCCAACGAGATATTATTTGGTAAAGCGCCTAATTACTCAAATTTACGTGTGTTTAGTTCATTATGCTATGCTCATAATAGGCCTCGAATAAAGGATAAGTTTCAAGAAAGATCCAGAAAATGCGTTTTTGTGGGTGACCCACATGGAAAGAAAGGGTGGAAGGTTTATGATCTCAAGACACGAGAGATATTTACCTCACGTGGCATAAGATTTTGCGAGAATATTTTTCCATTTGCAGTTGAAAATGTCAACTATGTAGTAGAGAAGTTGATACACCATTGTTCATTGATACAATCGGATTAGGGGAAGCGCAAATAAAGAGGCAAAATCAGTCCAATGCAGATGGCCAAAATAATGATCAGCAAACTAGAAATGGGCAGCAAACAGAATGAGCCTATGACAATGAACCTGATAAAGAGATAGTAGATCAGACAAACATGAGTAGTCCGATGTAGTTCGGTTCGAATGAATTGATGCCGAATTCTAATGTTGAGGGGGAGAAACCTGAAGAAAGAGAGTTATGAAGGTCAAATGGAGATCGACATGCACCTGGTTATCTAAACGATTATATCGTCCATACTGCCCGACATAACCCCCTCTCTCGACAACCTGCTCTGGCAAAATCCTCAGGCACGTCTCATCCTATAGAGCACTATATTTGTTATTTTGGAATTAATGATCATCATAAGGCTTTTCTAGCAGCTATTGATTTAGATGTTGAACCTCAATCATATCAAGAAGCTATTCATGATACACGATGGAGTGCTGCGATGGTTCAAGAAATTCAAGCTCTTGAATTTAACAAGACATGGACTATTGAGAAGCTTCTGCTTGGAAAACGTCCTATTAGGTGCAAGTGGGTGTTCAAAGTGAAGCGTCGAGCAAACGGGAGTGTTGAGTGATACAAAGCTTGACTAGTTGCTAAAGGCTTTACTCAAGTTGAAGGAGTGGACTTCAATAAAACGTTTGCACTAGTAGCCAAGTTAGTCACGGTCAAATGTTTACTCATAGTTGCGTTGGCACAAGGTTGGGAGATTCACCAAATGATGTCCACAATGCCTTTTTACATGGAGTTTAGATGAGGAGGTCTACATGCAACTTCCACCAAGTTTTTCTTCATCAAAGCTAGGGCAAGTTTGTCGCTTACGTAAGTCACTCTATGGTCTGCGATAGGCATTACGTAACTAGTATGCCAAACTAGCTGATGCTCTTCATCAATATGGTTTTAAGAAATTAGGTACTGATCATTCTCTTTTTACTTACACACGAGGTACCAAGTTTCTAGGCGTGCTGGTATATGTGGATGACTTGATCATTGTTGGAAATAGCTCCGACTTGTGTGCCTTGTTCAAAACTTATTTAAATAAGTGTTTTTGCATAAAAGATTTAGGGACCTTTGAAATATTTCTTAGGCATCGAAGTTACTCAAATGAATTCAAGACTCTTTCTTAGTCAACGTAAATATGCGCTTGACATTCTCACAAAATGTGGGATGCTTGGCTCGCGACCTTTGCAGTTCCCTATGGAACAACATCATCGCCTATTGACAAGTTCAAGTCCACTTCTTGAAGATCCAACTCTCTATAGACGTCTAGTTGGTCGACTGATATACTTGACGATTACAAGACTGAGCTTAGTTATTCTCTGCATGTTCGGGCACAGTTTATGCATGAATCGAGATGTGATCACTGGGATGCGACTATACGGATATTGCATTATTCGAAGCAATCTCCAAGACAAAGAATATTTCTACGGTGAATTCGCTCGAGCTTCAAGCCTATTGTGATTCATACCGGCCAGTTGCCCGTTAACTAGACGATTGTTACAGGATATTTCATTACATTGGGAGGTTGTTCGATTTCCTGGAAGACTAAGAAGTAAACAACAGTCTCTCGATCATTTGTAGAAGCAGAATATCGAGCGATGGCTAATACAATAAGCGAAATTATTTGGCTATGCAGTCTTCTAGCATCACTTGTCATTCTCTGTACTAGGCCAACTCATTTATTTTTGTGACAATCAGGCAGTGATACACATTGCATCAAATCCCGTGTTTCATGAATGAACAAAGCACATCGAAATAGATTGCCACTTTGTTTCGGAACACATTTAGTCAGGTATCGTTGCCACGTCTCATGTGCCCACATGACTTCAGTTAGCAGATATCTTCACTAAGGCATGGGTCAAGATCATTTCCATTTTCTCCTTGACAGGTTGGGCATTCAAGATCATCACGCGCCAACTTGAGGGGGAGTATTATGGGATTAGAATATCTAATATTGGAATCAAGGATACGGATTAGGATATCAAGGAATTGGATATAAGGATATCTTACTACTGTGGACTATTTATATGGTAGTTGTTATTAGCTCATGGATCCCTTAGTAGTGCTTCTATTGTTAGACAGTATTTATTAAGATATCTAATATTTTTGCAAATAATCAGAGCATCTTTATCTATTTTTGGGTTACTCATGTTGGTGCGTACAGGTTGGTTGATGTCAAGATCATAGGGGGTTTCATAACTTTTGAATATATATTTATATTTGAAGGTACGTGGACTTAACGCAGTACTTAGTTAATATTAGTGCTGACACGTACTTAAATTACTTGATTTGCTAACTTCTATACGCACTATGCATACGTTAATCTATCCAAATAAATGGAAGATGAATCAGCAGAGTTCCACACTCTCCAAAAATTATTGATATGGCATACGAAAGAATAACCGGTGAGCACAAAAGTCTATCTAAATAAGATAATTGTAAAATTATAAAAATAAAATAAAAGAAGACTATACTATATTCACCTTATTAGATCTACTGGTTTTTTTACCTTCTCTGAAAGTTCAGACGTCCTATACAATAAGAGAAAAAAGAAGCTAAAATAAAAGGGTACACAGTGAGGACAATTGCTACTATATACAACTGATCGTGGTGGTAACCAAAGTAATCTTTTAAGAAGGCCGCCACTGTTTCCATTTTTTCAAAGACCAGGATTTGCTTGTCTATGTCGCCATATTGTGAAGTAAGCATACCATTGAGTGACCATGAGGTAGGAACTAAATAGTACAACCAGATCCACCACTTTGGAATTCTCTGTAGGCGGCATAAGATAATAAAGTCATCATCCAATCAAAATAGAAGGAAATGGAAGAGAGTTTGATGTTTGGAAACTTAAACACAGTGGAAATTAGTAGGAATTAAAGGAAACGAGTGGAAACAAATGAAGCCTTGTTTCTTTTCTCTCCATTTGGGGGAAATTAAAGTGAAGTCACAAAAAAACCTTTTGTAACAACCTTTGCTAAAATAAGATTAGGATAATTTTGTTAAAATCATACTTCATTTCTCTTTATTTCCTTCTTGTAATACCAACCACTTCCTTCTTCATTCCATTTCCACTTATTTATACCCATTTTTGTTGTTTTAAAAGTAGTGGAAGAGTTTTAACTTCTATGTCATCATTCCCCCCATATAACCGAAACATCCATGTAATGAGCTTCTATCAATGTTTCAACAAACAAGTGTGCGAAAGTGTTAAATGATAAATGTAATTGCCTCTGTTTCAACAAACAAGTGTGCTAAGTGTTAAATGATAAACATAATAGCCTCTAGCATATGTATAAATGTGAACTCTTAGATTAGTTGATTGTGAAACTAAATTCAGTATAGTTTTAATTAATATGCCTTGTCTTACCGGCTTTGGTATCAAAAAACCTGCGAATAGATTGAAGTTTGTGTAGAAGATGGATTGAATAATGGCAGCCACCATGAAATTTGGTGTTAGAGATACAAGGAGCATTCCCAGGTAGTTGAAGGACAATAAGGTGCAGAACATTCCATAGAAGTACCAGAAGACCTTGTACACTGACCAAAAGTACCCGATCATTGGATAAGAGATGACCACAAACAAAACTGCTTGGAATAATATATAGGGAATCTCTATTGTGACCTGCAAAAGATCAGCAGAACATCTTGTAAGATGTTAAACCAAAGATTGATCATTTGACAGTGCTGTAATTGGTTTGATTTCTTCAGAACAATTAAGTTCAGAATTACATCAGCACTATGAACTCCAAGAATAACACATTTACAATCCTTGAAGAATGCTGGTACCACGTACTTTCTCATTCAATAATGTATGAGTCAATATTTTGCATAAGATATACCCTTATAATTTTTTTTTTTAATTTTTATTTGTTCATCGCCTGATTTTAGTTATATATATTGAAGATGAGATTTTGCAGTATCAATGTTTTTATGCGGTGTGAATGTGCTACTATAGAAATTTGGGTGCTGTTGGAAATTTAAAAGTTTTTAGGATGTTAATGTAATTTACAAAAGGATTAATACCTGTGCAAGTGCAAAAGCCCTGGAGGAGTACATTCCTGCAAACCTTTCCCGGTACATAACTGTCCGTTCCATAGAAACATAAGGTAATACTGATGAGCAATTATTTATTCCCAAGAAGATCACTCCGATGTACATGGAGCCAAGTACGCTAAACAAGTTCTGCTGGTTATTTCTAAAAGAAAGAAAATAGGAAAGAAAAAACAATTAGGATCCTGCATATTTAATTTTAATCGTGAAAAAAAAAAAAATAAAAAGGAAACTACACAGGCAACCCTTTGGACCTAAGCTTTTAAAATTACATGGATTAGCCCATCTTTTTTAAATTGTATACTTACACCCCCATCAGCATTAAGAACCCTAAAATGCTGTACTTGTTGGTTATGACATGACTATTGCTCTAACATGGAACCTAAAAATATCCAAAAGAATAATATAAAACAATTCATGCTCGATCTGAAAATGTCATCTAGTTTTCTTTTTGAATCATTTCCTAGGTTCTCCATCAAAATAGTACTCATGTCCTAAGAAAGGTTTGTAAAAGTCGCCAGCCTCATTCTCCTAACAAGGGGATAAATGTATAATTTTAAAAGTTGAAGGGTTCATATAATTTCAAAAGTTTACGGGGATGATCAGTGTAAATTACCAAAAAAATAATGTGGCTTCGTAGAAGGCTAAATATTTTTCTCCATAGAATGGTCCCTACTATGTCCAAGTGGGAAAGTTCTTGTTCTTGTATAGACCTAACGGTCTATAGACCATGTGATTAGAGCTTTAGATGTGCAGAATCCACATAAAATAGCGGCAGGTCCTATCGATCTGACAGTTTGACTGGGTTTATGCAAGAATTACTCGCCAAAGTGGCCACAACATTTATTGAGGGAATTGGGAACCTATGAGACCTGACCATGGTATTAGTCATGACTATGAAGCTTACAGTTTCTTTCCTTGGTCCCAGAAGAGTACTCCAAAGAGAGCAGACGCTGTAACTGAAAGGAGAATACGCATAAAATTGTAAGATGGACTTCTCCAATAAGACCAGTGTTGTTTCCACAGGCATGCTTTAAATTGCTCCCAGCTGTTCTGTGAGAAGCATGTGGGGAAATGCAGATCGCTGGAATCGGAGGTGGATTGCTCATTTGCTTCGCAAGTTCCACATTGTTCCTAGCAAGCACACAAAATTCAGAATAATTGCTGTTTCATATTTGATAGTACGAAAGGGAAGATGCAAGTGAATATGTCATCAGTGAATGAAGGGTGTGAGACATTGGAGTTCTTGTAGAGCGCAAGTCCTTGAAACTGTTCTTAAATGGACGGTGCTGCAGAAGTAGGCCATGAAGAGCAGTCATCATAAGGCGAATTTGAAGTATATTTTTCTCACTATCGTTGGCATAAATGATTTGCTCTTGATAGGTAAATACCCTAACAAAGTGTTTCTTTGCATAGTGTTTCTTTGCATCGAGTGTCATCCTCCTATCCATTCAACATGAAGTTGGCCCATATATTGCAAAATGTGTTATTTTAATACCCTTGAGAAAGAATACTCCCGAATTAATTATCTAATATGTATTCTCTTGTGTCAAAATTGCGCTATTTTGTGCGTATTTCTCATATTATTATTTTGGCATCTTGGATAACCAAGCATTCGGCTTCAAACCAGTGGCAAAACTATACCAAAAAGAAAATAAAATGATGAGCCAAAAAGGCACTAGATGTATGCTGGGTAGCCCTCGGCGGAAAGAAATGCCCGTAGGTGAGAACATACATGTATAAAGCTGATTCCTTGTATATCTGAGCAAAATCAATGCCAAGTTCAGCTTCAACTGATGTAGAAGTCACCTCTAACATCCATG
Source organism: Laguncularia racemosa (assembly GCA_037954665.1). Lineage (NCBI taxonomy): Eukaryota > Viridiplantae > Streptophyta > Magnoliopsida > Myrtales > Combretaceae > Laguncularia > Laguncularia racemosa. The sequence continues at coordinate 3,096,947 of JBBMOL010000056.1, forward strand.
TTGCAGGATTATAATTATTCTTAATCTTTGGAACCCCAGGGATGCTCTGTAAATAAAAATTGATTAAAATAACTCTGAGTTTGAGGACACTTTTTTGACATAAATTGCTGTAAAGAATTTTGGGGAAAAAAATCATAAAAGTTCGTATGTTTATGTAACAAACTAACCTGAAAATATTCAATGACCCTGCATGAATGTTGTCCCAATGGTCCAGCATAAATCGATTGTCCTCCAGATTTTAACAAAACCAACTGCGGGGAAAGAGAAAGAGTTATAACATCAAAGTTATAAATAAAGGACAATGTAGTAAATTTGAAGTGCTCTTATCTCCAAGGCCTTATAGCCTACTTGGCATGAACATTTCTTCCACAGGGATGGACGAATTCAATGCTTCCCCTCTGATACTTTGCTAGTTAGACAAAAATAAAAACAAATAAATACTATTTCCTACCTCATCAAATGATTCAAATATGTCAATACTGGGTTGATGGATTGTACAAACAATGGTTCTTCCTGTATCAACAACATTCTTCACTGCTCTCATCACAATTGCAGCTGATCTTGCATCAAGACCTGTTGTAGGTTCATCCATGAAAATGATTGAGGGGTTTGCTACTAGCTCCACAGCTATAGTCAGGCGTTTGCGTTGCTCTATTGATAAACCACTAACTCCAGGTATTCCAACTAATGAATCTTTGATTCCGTCAAGCTCAATGGTGTTTATAACTTCCTCAACAAACGCCTGCAGAGACTATTCTCAGCATCTTCAAAACAGTATTAAGACCATAATTTGCGAACAAATTGTTGAGTGATAAATATAAAAGTATACACCATTCTGAAAGCTTAAGCTTTTAGCTCAATTGATTATAGAACTAAATCCAACATGGCATGAAAGCAGGAGGTCATAAACCACTGCTTAATCGTTTTGCCCCCAATCAATTAAGTTGTCAATGGACTTTAGTCAAAGCAACAACCCGCAAGTGAGAGGAAGCACTAAGTGTAGAATTTAACACCACAATCATCTTATTTAAAAGTTTAAACTTATAGATATAGTATGAACTATTATAATTATTACTTAATATTCCCTCTCACTTGTGGACTAAACTTTAATTGAACCCCATCAAGTGGATGACTCAACTAAATGAGAGTAAAATGACTAGACAGGGATTTAAACTCATGATCTCCTACTGCGGTACAATGTTGAGTTTAGCTTCACAAATATCTTATCTAAAATATTAAGCTTGTAGATTCATTGAAGGAAATTATATTTATTACTCTATATCTATAAACTTAAACTTTTATGTCAATTGGTTGTACAGCTAAATCCATTACAAACAATTAATGTCATATGAGTAGATTCATACAGCTTTGGTTTTTCTGTCAATTTGAGAATCCAGACGCAGCCAAGCTGAGAAAACCACGGATTCTTCTACAGTGATTTGCGGAGAGTGTATATCAGTTTGCTCACAATAACCAGATATCCTGGCAAATGTTTCCTGAACCTTAGGATAGCCACCAACTCTTATATCTCCTTCTATATAGCCAGTAGTTTTTCTTCCAGAGAGAACGTCTAAAAGAGTTGTTTTCCCTGCTCCACTGACCCCCATCAAAGCAGTAAGAACACCCGGTCTGAAAACACCTGTGATATCTGAAAGAAGTTGTAGTCTTTTTTGCACGAATCCCCGTTCTTTCATTACCTGTTACACATAAGGAAAGAGGAACAGATAAGGAAGCTGGAAACCACGTATGTTTCCATGAAACATTCTAGGAGAAGCTTAAGATCACAAATTACCAAAGGGGTGTCGACGTAGTAATTTACATCTTGGAACACGAGTGTAAGTGGCTTAAAAGGTAAGGCCATCCTTTCTGTTCATTCAGCCAACAAAATAGATGACATTCCATTAATTAAATTATGATGGAAATAGGATTGAGAAAGAGGATTCAACCTTTCTTAGTTTCAACATCTTCAGGATGATGTTTATTTTCCATCTCTCCTTTAAAGTCTTCATCAGAATTTCCAAATTCCTTCGCTTGTACATGCTTCTCATATGAAATAATGGCATGAGATGATCCAGGAGCTGAAGACATAGCAAAATGTGACTAAATAATGGACAAAAATGCCTCTTAAATATGAATTCAGTTGCATATTCAACTTCTTACACTTCAGCCAACTCAAGGCCAGGGTAAATCCAATATTGAAAAGCAAAGTGAAACCCAATAAGGCTCCAATTGATATCCAATAGAAATATCCTTCATATTTAAGCCCACGGCTTTTTAGTATTTCATCCCCAACGGTAGTGTTTGCGGACAGCATCTGTGAAAAAGTGCAGGGTGATGAGTTAAACGGGATATGTGCTATTTTTACTATTCGATTGTTAAAGGAGCAAATATCAAATTTCTGTTTCTTGATATTCTATTCATTAGCAAGGCCATATTTAGCAGTTGTTTAGTAAAATGGACAGGCTTGATTAGCTGATAAGAGTTTTGCTGAATGCTATGATATGCAGGGGAAAAGTAACACTACATGAATCAAAAAACTGTAGAATGATTCACTGGCGCATTATTGGAATCAAGGAAAGAGGGATATGAATCGGTTTAGAGAATTTCAGCCAGCATCCTGAACTCGTATGGAAATAATTATTGGTAGCGTCTGTGTATTAACAACATATAATAGAGGGTCCAGTATACAGAAATAATTAAAGATGGTGATGTAATTTTGAAGTGTTCAAGGTTAGGCTGTATAATTTACACTACCGACAGTAAACTATGCAATGCGTGCTAATCCAGTAGTAAAACTTTAGTTGATGGTCGTCTCCTTTCTAATAGCTTAAGATTTGTTAGGATAACTTACCTTTTGCCAACGTGGTGCAAGAAATTCATTTCCTGCGGCTCCTATCTCTCCATATGCAAGTGGAGAAACCCAAAATCCCCATTTCAACCAAGCCGGCATTTCAGCTGCCCAAAGCAATAACAGCAGCTTCAGTAATTTGCAAGAAATTGTTCAAATCAGTTTTGTCTAGAGATTTCGAGCATCCTTACGTTTTGGGATAATGAACCCTGCAAATAGGAAAACGAATACTATCGAAAAACTACCAGCTGCTGTAGCTGCATCCACAGTTTGGAAGATGGAGGCCAGCAACCGGAACATGGATATTGATGACATATGTACGGTTAAATATAGAAGGAACTGACGAAAGAACCTATAAAATGGATTTAAAGTAGAATTCAGTGGTAAGCTAGAGAATTTGAAAATATCTGCAGAGTCTGATGGGCAATTAGAAAAAGGAGGATGCAGCAACATGGATACAAGTAGAAAAATGTGGAGAACGTAGAAGTCTTCATTGTTAATGTCAAACTATTAAAATAAAAAACCATAACATATGTGACAAGTTTAAACTTTCAGATTAGTTGGTTATGAAACTAAACTCTACATGATATTAGAGTATAAGGCATTGAGTTCCAACCCATGCATCCTGATCTCAGGAGTGTATCCTATACACTCACCAATAAATAACCAAACCAGATTTACAAACTTAAACTTTTAGATTAGATAATTATGACACTAAATTCAAAAGCTAAAACTCACCTGCTTGCCTCAGGAGTGTATCCTATTACGTAATATGTCATACATGTCCAAACAAAAGACTCCAAAAGCGATAAAGGAATCTTCAAAAGTGAGGCAGGTATAGCATAAGCCCAAGCAGGATAAAATGAGAGCTCTCTTTGCTTATAGAAGACTGCAAGCCTTGAAACAGTCAATGACAATTCTGGAATCCCATCGACGACTAGGATAATAAGGGCATAAAACAAGGATCCCATGTAATAATTTGCACCGAAAACATCTATGCTCATCCGTGTCCTCAAGAACACAGTCATTGTAATGAACGCGGTAATTATAAGCTGTATAGGAAGTATGAACAAAGTTGTATCAGCCTGTTATGTTTCAACTATTACAAAGAGGTAGCTTGACGATGAAATGTTGAGACTAAAATGGTTTGACAGTAAAGTAATATAATAAAGAAAGAGTGAACATAGTCTAACCTGAACTGTTTTGAACACATAGAGGAAAGAGTTCCTCTTCATGAGAAGAAGTTCCCTCGACATGCAAGCTTTAAAAAGTTCCCATTTAGAAAGAGAATATATGCTAAAAGAAAGAGAATTCTTATGATTCTCGGATTTGTCAAATGCTTTTGACAGCTGCTGGTTTAGCTTCTTCCCTGAGGAAGATTCCTTGAATTTCCTACAGAACGTGTCAACTGACACGTAACTATATGGCAGCTCAGGGTGGCACCAGTATTGTGCTTGATCTTTTCTCGAGATTACCTGTGCATGAAGAGCAGTAAAAAATGTTAACTAGATCTAATACGCTTAAGCTTTTAGATCAGATAGTGGAGCATAAAAAATTTATCATGATCTTGAGTTCAAATCTCTATGCACTCATTTCATCCTTATTCAACTAAGTAGTCCATTGATGAGTATTAATAAAAATCTTAGCCCACAAGTCAAGATGAATATTAAGCAATAAATATAAAATGACACCATCTAATAGACTCAAGTTCTAAATTAACTGGTTGTGGAACTAAAATTTACCACTTACTTCCTGAAGAAAATCAGCAACCCCTTTTCTTTCAGGACACTTGAAGCCACAGTCCTCGAAAAATTTTAGAGCATTAGCGCAAGGACCTTGGTATACAATCTTTCCTTCTGTCATCAAAATGACGTCGTCAAAAAGACCAAAGGTTTCTGGTGCAGGCTGAAGAAGCGAAACCAATACAGTGGCATCCGACAAATGTGCCAATTGCTGGAGGCATGAGACAATCTGATATGCTGTAGAACTATCTAATCCATTTGTTATTTCATCCATAAACAGTGCTTTGTTGGGACCAACAATCATCTCCCCTGCATCGATTTGATGAAAATTGAGGGCCATTGTGGAATGTTGTGTCTATTCTTTATGTGTTAGTTTCATGGAAAACATCTTCGGACTTTTTCTACATTGTTGTAATCAAAGTCTTAGAATCATTAAATATTGTCATAATAGCCTCAAAAAGTTTCAGTTATTATTGGTTTTTAGCAACAAGTGATGATGGGAGACGAATGTAGCAAATGATAGCTAGTGTTGGTGTTGACTATTGATAACAGAAAATTAAATGAAAAATAAAGAAAGTGATTTCTGTTACTAAAAAGAGTATCATTTTCATTATTTTCCATTAGCATTTTGCGTGGTTCCTAAAAGCCACCACTGCTGATTGGCCATTGCCATCATCTTCCACTAACATTTAACTCTAAAAGTTATAAGTATCAGCAACTTCTTGAAATTTAACAAGACTTTAACTTTATGTTCAGAAAATTTTGGAAAACGTTATTTTACAAAACAAAATACACCTATGTTTTCTGCTAACCAGCCAGAAGTGGCTGAAGTTACCAGTTGTAAGTCTCTTCTTTTGACCACCAGAGATGCCTCTTCTCATGACATCTCCTACCATTGTGTCAGCACATATATCCAATCCAAGAATCTGAGAAGTTTGTCAAAAGGCAGAGTTATCAATCAGCTATGCTGCATTCTTGGCAAAGTGTCAGTTCATACCTTCAAAATGTAGTCCGTTTGAAGTGTCTCTTTTTGTCTTTTGACGGCAATAGCCTGTTGAAATGGATCTCATTAATTGACATTAGCATCAAACATTTATTTACGCTGAAAACAAGTCATCTGGGATTTTTGCAATACACAAAATAATCAAAAGGAGCTTTCTGAACGGACAGTTTATTCATGTGAAAACATTGACAAAGCTAAACCAAACTATAGAGCATTTATGACTGGTTTAGTTCCAACAGCTTGAAATTGGTAGTATTTGGAACCTAGTAATCATTCTTGACGTTTAATATCTATTTATATGTCTAGCCAAAGTTTTATGAGCAATTTTCTAGATTGTCGGCTTTAGTCTATGCATGTTGCATATATGAATAAGTAAAATGAAAATGAGTGTAGCAGTACAGGTGCTAAGTATTGACATGTATCAATATGGAGTGGATTCTTCAGTTTTGAAAATGGACAAATGTCAACCAAAATGATAATGAAAATGCTACTTTCACTTAGCTGAAAAAGGGACGAATAAAATGATTCAATTTTATCTTGCTTTGCTATATGTGAAGACCCCAAGAATATATATAAATCTGTGACTAATGGTTTTTACTTATTTTATATGATAGATTGGTGAGGGTAAAGGGGGACTCGAACCCATTTCCATCTAGCTGACATGATACTTCCAGGCTCTACTTTGTGCTTGAAGATTACCACTCATGTTCCTTTAAACCTCAAGTTCAAAAACCCATTTATGCTGAAATTATATATTTGAGTAAATTGCATATTGTCTCCTTATGTTTAGAATGTGTACACTAGCCTTTTCTTCAAAATGTTTTCCAACACTCTTTTAACTTCTAAAAATGTGTGACCATCATGAACAATAATGTCTTTTTGTTAAATGCAGCACAAGTGTATTGCATATTACTCCAGTTACTCAACGTGCACATTGCTCCCTTTTCTTCAAAAGTGTATTCTTCATTTGATGTAAATCAGTGATGTCCGTGACAATTCAGAATTTAATGGATGCCAGTGCAATTTTTAAGAAAATGGGGCGATATACACAGTGAATAACATAATGGAGGCAATTTGCCATAATTAGTGCTAAATTATTCTGGCTTCTCAAAGTAGGACTCTGCGTAAAATAAAGGACGGTGAGAAGAAAAGGCAACAGGTACCTTCATGTAAGCATCAATATCCAGATCAGGAACTATCCCCGCCTCCTTTTCCCTTCTGCTGACCTCCAATAGAATGTCTTTGCAGGAAGAAGAGAAAGAACACCTTGAAACCACTGTCATACAAGTTTGCTAACCGAAGCCTTTTCTTTATGGAGTTAAAGCTTAAACTCACCTGCTCGGTTTCCAACACCTTGACAACAGGCTGAGAAGTCCAATGTTTCCCTCACAGTCATCTCAGGAATGTGCAAATCATTTTGGCTGATGTATGCAGAAGTTTTTTGAGGGACAAATTCATCTATCTTGAATCCATTGTACAAAACTTCACCTTTGACCTGTCAGAAAAGAGAGCCCAGGGATGGATGGAAACAGAAAGGACTAAATCTTCTTTTCCTATGTTAATTTTGTTAGCCACTTTTTGGACACCTTGCATGCAGATACTAATACTATGTCTTAAATTAATGTCGATGAAGATAAGACAGCGTTACAACGAACCAATGGTAAAATAAAAAGATCAAGGATAAAACAAAAGCAGCACTATGGATTTGCATGGAGAACCTGATGATCACAAAATTAGCCATCCCCTGGTGTTTAACTGGCCCCTAGCTTGGCCCAAAAGTTCCTAAGTAGTGTTAACGTAATATTCTCTATCTTGGTCTTATAAACCATATTAATTGTCCCCCACGATTGATGAGGGCCTTCATTCACATAGGTTATTACACTCCAATTTACACCGTACTGCAAGATGTTGCCTCTACAGCCCCTGTTTTGAATCAAGATATGAGCTAAATCTCTAACACAAGCGCCATATTTGTCCCTTTGCATCAAAATGGGTTGATTGTTGCCTTTGGAAATCTACTTACTAGGTTCCAAAAGAGAGGCAATAGATTTTCCCTTGTAGAATGAAGGAAGCAAGTGTCAACTTATTCAGCACTGTCACTTTTAACTCATAATTAAACATTCAAGAAGAAACTAATAGTTTGCTTTATGGTAAATCTCGCCAATTGTCAATTGCAGCTCTCTCACACATGTGCACAAGCACAAATACGTGCAGTACAGAAACTTATGGAAGAGAAGGACTAGAATTTCTAATTCTACATTGACCCTGCAGATTCTTCTGAGCCTTGGCGCCCACAAATGAAACCGAAATTCATGTACACATAATGATGTTTCATAAAAAAGAAATCAGAATCACGAACCTTGAGAGACTTGTCTAAAATTCCAGAAAGTGCCTTTAGGAAGGTGGTTTTTCCACATCCTGGTGGGCCAAGGAGCAGAGTCATCCTGAAAACAAATGATAAAACATGTGACTATGCGCGTCTTCGTGTTTAGCTGGTAATAACTTACTTGACAAGCTAGCTCAGGTATTTTCCAATAACAGAAGACTTAAAAAGTGAGAGGATAGAGATTTTCTGATGCTAAATTAGCTTGTGCCAGATAGAGACAATGAATAAATAATGGAAATTCTGGAAAGCAAAGACTGAATACATAGTAGTTAAAAAAAAAAAGAAAAAAAAAACCTTTAAAATAATAAGTTTATGTGGATAATCTAATCAGATTGTCAAGCCTGGAACCTGAACACGAGACTCTATTGGTAAGACAGACAACGGAGGCTCCTATTAAACCCCCGATGGGCGCATTTGTTTGATAGAAACATCTTCAGAACTATTTTCTGCAATTTTTGTAATTAAAAACTATACAGTTGTCAAACATTATTGTAAAAATCCCATGAGATTGGAGATGCTAGTGAGCTTGAGCTGTAAGTGGTGGTGCAAGGCGACAGCTGTGGCTGGCTGCCGTAGTGGCGGCTAGCAAACCACGGAATATACTCATAGAAAACGAGAAAAATGAATTGCTTTTGCAAATGGAAATCACTTTCCTGTTTTCTATTGATATTATCCTGACGCTCGACCGCTACTGTTGGCTATCCGCTACAACATCGGCATGCCACTTATAACCGCAGACTTGATATCATTCACGTAGTATTTTACAATTCTAAGGTTTGATAGTAATAAATACCAAAGAAAGTATGGAAAACGATTTTGGAAAATAAACACACGGTATTAGGAATTCGTTTTAGTTAAATTATGATTACTGGAGATAATTAATTAAGGCTAGCTTCATAGAAGATAATGCACTATATCAAAGTGCTCTTCTGCAACAAACCTTCCAGGTTTTATGACTCCACTAACATCATCGATGACTTTTATCTTTGCCCCATGCAAGCTTGAACCTGGCAACTTAGCAAAGACCTGAAAATAAAAATCGCATATCAGTTTGACGTTGAATAATGTTGAATTCAACTCTATAACTAAATCCCATCTAGAAATTTTACTAGTAGATATAATATGATTTTACATTTATTGAAAGGCTTTAAAATTTTTGAAAAACTATACTAAAATTAAAGAAAATAAGCGGAACAATAATAGTTAGGGTAACAAGTATAATATTTTCGTGATTTAAAATTTTGAAAAAAAATATAAAATTTAATCACTATATATATAATATTATTTAATAACTTAAGTATAATGGAAATCTTATAACAAATAATAATACAATTTAAAATAAAAAAATAGAAAGAAATAGATCTATTAGATAAATATAACAAAAAAAAATAGAGTTAAAATTTAGATTTATGATAGTCAATAAATTTTAAATTATACTTAACTCAAATATTTTATTTATATACATATAAATTTTATATAAAATATTATAATTTAAATAAATAATTAAATATAATCAAACCCATAATTGGGTAATTATCTTGTTCTCTATTTCCTAAAATTCTCTATCTTTTCTCTCTCTTCATTTCTTTTCTTTTCTCTTGTCCAACCTGTTCTCTCCTTCTTTTCTTTTCTCTTCTTCTTTTTCCTTCCTCAATCACGAAAACCAAAACTTTACTAAAACCTCAAAAATCTATATCCCCCTAATACTAAGTCCAAATCGAAATACTATTACATTCTTGGAAGAAATACTTCGCAACAAGACCATATTTACTAAATAAATTTCAAACTCTAAATTTAATCTAAATTCCATACGATTTTTTTTTTAAATTTAGATTTCATTTTTATTTTAAGCTTAGTAAGTTTAACTAGTAGGGTTAGCTTTAAGTTATTCATTTATTATTAAGTAAAAGATCCAAATTTACACAACTTCCAGAAAGTTATTTAGAATTTTAAAACTAAAAGATCCAAGTAAATAAAAAACTCTATGATATACTATAATATCAATATATTGCCTATAATAATATTATAGATATGTGTGTGTATGAAATCAATTGTGTTTAGATATTATGGAATTATAATAATTTTTTTCTTTTCCTTCTCCGGTTCCCTTTTTCTCCTATGAGTTCTTCTTTTTCTTTTCTTCTTTTCTTCTTTCCTAGCTTCTACAAGTGCTTTCTTGTCTTTTCTTTTCTATTTCTTTGCTTTTCTGTCTTTCTTTTCCTTTTCTTTTCCAACAATGCATGAATGTATGTACAACACATATACAATTAATAATAGCTTAGAAAAAAATATAAGTATAATGTAAAATATATATACATATAAAAAAATAAAAATACATATACATAGATATATTAATTATTGACTGCATGAATATAAATGTATAATTATATACGTACATATTTATTATTATAGAATTTATTATCTCTAAATTATTTATCACTATGGAAAAAAAAAAAGAAATGATAAGAAAATTAGAAGACTAGCTTACCTAATTATTTATTTATTATTTTCTTATCTTCTTTTCTTAACTAGAACCCCTTAATTACACCTATTTGTATATAGATATATATTTTTCCTAAATCAATAAGTTTATGTGTAAAATATAAATAAAGTGTATATAGGAATTTGGAGTTAATATATGAGTGTAATTTGATATAATGTATTGAATTGATTATCGATTCCACTTGGTATATAGTGTATAATAAAATTAATAATAATAATAAAAATATAATAATAATATTGTTTGATTAAGAAAATGAAGTCACGAATGGGAGTGTGGATTATAACGATGTAGATTTAGCAAATAATAATAATAATAATAGAAGAGTTGTTTAATTAAGAAAATGAAGCCATGAATGGGAGTGTGGATTGTAACAATATAGATTTAGCAATTGTGATTGATAAGTATATGGTATATATTGATAGTTTAATTTTTACAAATATTTGGATTTTAATAGTTGAGGATATTGCAAGAGGGCACATTTGGTCGCCCTATTTGGCTCTTGAATGTAGATAATTGAGCACTTGAGAAGTGAAATAACACTGTTGTGTTAAGGAATAAGAACTATAATCAATCTTGGATGGTTAATTTGACGGTTGATGAGATTAAGTTATATTATATTATTATTTATTTACCCTTAAATGACAATTCATTTTTTAAATTTATTTTTTTTATGATTTGTTGTCTCATTTGCTTGATTTTATCTTTTTGGCCTAGCTTACCTTACTTATCCATGATGTGTAATGCTTCATTCTTCTTGCAGTGGTGAATATAAATATAAAGTATGAATTATTTTCGCTTATAGGGTTAGCTTGGTTTCTTTTTGCTTGCCCTTGGAATTGTGTTTCTTAAATGCTTTAATAGTTTATTATCTTGAATATGGATTGGCTTGTAACTATATATTGTTTGATCACCCAAACCAGTTAATTACATGATTGAACTTAACTAAACAAGACATGCATTGCACAATACATTGAATAAAATTGAAGGTCATCACTGCTACAAGATACATCGAAGTAATCGAAGGATTACTGTTCCGCCAAGCGCAAACTAAGTGATTAGGGGATTATCACGCATTAACGATTCCACGTCCAATTTGTCCTTGAGGGTGTTTATTGCTCAGTGTACGAGTAATAATTGATCTTATAACATTAACGTTAAAAGAAATGTCTAATAAAGAGATAAGCGTAATTAATTGAGTATGAGACTCAAGCATCGATAATATGATCTGAATTCCTAACCTAAGGTCGAGGGAGGTGTAAACCTTAGACTTCACACTGGTTACTGGAAGACCACGTGCGATGTTGCATTTATATGGTTGCCCATACATGGCATATGATTTGAAAACTTGTTTGAAATTACTTGTGCGTGTGTAGTATTGAGAGTATTACACTCCCATCTCACTAAGTCATAGTGTGCTCACCCTCCATAGATTGTTTTGTAGTAAACATCACAAAGCTCGAGATGAATAAGATATGATACGATAAGAGCTTTGGGAATCAAGAACGATAAAGTAAGATTTGTGATTGATAGATTATTTAGATGTAATAATATTCTTAGGAACTTGATGTAAAAATTGAAATTATGAGACTTATAATTATTTTTTCTATATTAATATTTTGGTAGGGATTTCAATTTTTTGCGATCTTGATTGATTGTGGAATATGGAAATCCATAATTATGTAATATGATTTAGTTTTAATTGTTTGAAATTGCTTGTGTGTATGTAGTATTGAGAATATTACACTCCCATCTCATTGTTGTAATGTGCTCACCCTCCATAGATTGTTTTGTACAAAACATCATAAAGCTCGAGATGAGATATAGATATGATATGATGAGAGCTTTGGGAATCAAGAACGATAAAGTAAGATTTGTGATTGATAGATTATTTAGATGTAATAGTATTCTTAGGAACTTGATGTGAAAATTGAAATTATGTGACTTATAATTATTTTTCTATTTTACTATTTTGGTAAAGGATTTCAATTTTTTGCGATCTTAGTTGATCGTGGAATATGGGAATCCATAATTATATTCTTATTGTATGATTACATGTAAAATGATTAGTTATAATTGTTTAAATATTTAATTAGAATTTTGCGATATTTAACTCGCAAAGCAGTTATTATGTGATGAGTATACATGTGATGTGATAGCTTTTAGAAGAAACTTTCAAGCCCCATTTTGGGACGTGACATTTATCACTTAAAATTTCGTCTTACCTATGAGATAGGAACACTAAATTCCTGGTGGATGTATAAATTATGTAGAGTAAGATGATGATGTAGGGATCAAAATCACGGCCTCATAGTGTGATACTATTTTAAGTTTGACTCTATAATAATCCGATCTAATATATTAAAATTTATAGATACAATATGGACCTAATAAATAGCATAAGCATTAACCAATATCAAAATAATCTTCTAATAGAATGTTTTATGCCAAATATCATATGTTAAAGGTAAGTGGGTAATCTTATTATAAACTAAAACCTACTCTAACTTATGTAATTGGATAGATTTCGAGTATTAAAGCTCAAAGGTAGATATTAATTTCAAATTTCCAAAACTTGCTCTAATTGATAGGTTATAGGACACAACATCATTATTTCAACTCTAAGACATGTACTATATGGTATACAAGATAGAAATTCAAGGGTAGCTATATTCTTAATTAATAATATTAATTATAATAAAATATGCTTAACACATATTAGGATTCATGTTGATTAACCACATTGCAGAAAGTAAAAATACTAAAACATAGTATATCCTTCAATCCTTTTGTCACATGTCATTTTCTTCTTAAAGTATTATTACTAACCTTATTTCCTCAAATACCATTTTTTTTCTCTCCTCTCATTTTATTTTTTCTACAGCTTATTTTTATTTTTATTTTTACATTAAGGTAATATTAACTCTTGTTTATTTTTCCCTACTCCATTATTTTCCATATTTCTTGAAAATATATGTAATTAAGTTTTCCTATAGGGATTCCATTTTATAAAGTTCTAGCTCATGTTTTGCTTCTTTTTTTTATAACTATATTATCAATGTGTTATTGTTAGGTATTAATTTTCGTTAGGGGATACTTAGTAGGAAAATAACAATATTATTTTATTAAATTAAGTATTATAGACTGATTAAAGATTGATATGAATTATCTAACTAATATTTATTTAGTGATAAATTACGGGATGTATCTTTATAAAGAAATACGACAGAGGTTATACATTTATAAAAGCACTTAAGTGCAGAGCCCGGACTATATTTTTTGTAGTTTTCCTAAAAGAAATATAGTTACAAAATTTAAGGAGAGGTATACTATTTGTGAAATGTGTGAGACTTGTACTAATCTAAAAGTAGTGTAACTGATTTATAGCAGAGTTGCAAATATAAATTTGATTTGACAAAGGAGTTTTTTTCTATGTAAGTAAGACTCTCCCAACAGAGTGCTTGCTCTCCTGATCGGAAAGATCTAGTTGACTTATATTATAAAATGCTCACATAGCTACGTATAACTTTTTATCTTTTTATATACTGTTTTCGATAAAGTAGAATGCATTTTTTCTTTTTTAATAAGTGTTTTTAAAATAAAAAATAAACAACAACAACAACAATAATAATAACAGCAGACAAGAAGCATAAGCACAAAAAAATTACCTAAGACATCGAGATTAGTGAGGATAAGAATACTCACAGAAAAGAAGCTTTTGAGAGAATTCCAAAGGGTGGGGAGAGGTTTTCCATGGACCATCTGGCACTCTGCCTCCACACATAGATTTGCATACCTCACTTCAATTGTTGGAAATTTCACCCCAACTCTACAAAAAATAGTTCAACCAATTATTTGCTATCGGAAGGGACTTTTCAATGGATTGTTACTTCATGGAGGATATTTTTCAAAAAAAAATTAATATAATTATTACAGTGTTCTCAAGGCTATAATTGGGTTTAGTAATAAATGGTAATGGAAAGTAAAAAATTGCACCCAATAATCCACATTGGTTAACACCATAAAAAAATATTGATTGAAAACAAAAAAAAAAATGATTTTATTATAGAAAGAGCAACATTTTTTATTATTGTTAATTACTGATAAAATGACGGTTAGCTACTATATCTATTGACTACCGTTTACCATCACTTACTATTAAAAACCTATAATAGCTATAACCTCTTAATATTGATGTGGTAATATTTGACAACTAGAAAATTTAATAATTACAGATGCTGGAAAAAAAATAATATAAAAACATTTCCCACAAAACAAATACAAGAAGTTGAAAGAAATATTATAAAACAAATGAGGCTTCAATATAATCATGTGTCACAGTCTATAAGTTTCAATCCAAGCAAAATAATATAAAAACATTTCCCACAAAACAAATACAAGAAGTTGAAAGAAATATTATAAAACAAATGAGGCTTCAATATAATCATGCGTCATAGTCTATAAGTTTCAATCTAAGCAAAAGGGATCAACTTGAACTTGTTATGTAGCAAATAATATCAATAGGGTAGTTTATTCTAGAAATTGATGCACTTTGAAGGTTAGTATAGCCTTCCATAAGCGAACCAATTCATGATATAGGTTGAAACTAGTGAGAATAGTTGGTCCTCTCAAAGTTCAAACATACGGTGGACTAACCATGCTAGGAGAGCTCTCGTATTGAGAAGGATGGGCTCAAAAAAAATCTAGAAAATAGGAAAGAGAAAGGTTAGCTAGCTAGTCAAAATCAAAGTAAAGATGGGAATTCAAAAGATGGTTGAGAGTCAGATAGGGGGAAGAACCTTTCATTCCATGATAAGTGGTATTGGAATTAAAATTCTAGCCACATCAAACCACATAAATACTATGCAATGTACTTATTACTAAGAGTTTTTGTCAATAAATTAGCCTATATGGGTTAAGTTTGAGACGAAGAGCGGCCACTAAAGGGAGGACATCATTGCTATAAAAGGTCATAAGTCAAATTATAACAAGAATATGCCTAGATCTTTGTAAATATGCATTAATTAGCAAACCTAACATTAGGCAACTCAATAAGAGGCAATCTTAAAGGACAGAGAGATGAGTGAGGGCAAGATAAAGCTTGTGAAAGTCTAAAGTCCTAGTAAAGATAATTTTGGGCAAAGTTTAATGATGTATTGAGGAGAATTTGTCATCTTTAGGTATGGGTAGTGGTAACAAATTAGCCTTATAATGAGAGCATCATCAATTTAGGTGGAAGAGAATGTTATGTTCTGTGAGTTTGGAACCAAATGGGAGGGATCAACTTAAGCTTACAGCATAGCAAGTGGCACAATAAGGTTGTTTGTTTTGGGAGTTGGTGTATTGTAAAGGTGATCTAGCCTCTTGTAAACAAATTGGTTGAGAGTTAATATCGTTCTTTTAATAAGGATTAACAACTTAAAACTAGTTAGAATAATTGATCCGAAGGATTGTGATAATGCCAAAAAGGTTCTCTTATTAAGAGGAATGAGCTCGGAACAAACTAAGAAATAAAAAAGAAAAAGCAAACTCGCTATTCAAAATCCAAGTAAAGATGGGAATTTAGAGAAAGGTCAACTGCCGCACGGGCACTTCAATGGAGAGAATCTCCCATCCTGCGATACATGCGCATCTTTTGGCCATATGGAGAAAAAAAAGGTTGTATTCTTCAGTCGCATGTATAAGAATGCGCTTTTTGATACATAGGACAACGGTTCTCAAATGATTCAATTTTCCACGTACAGATCTAAGCATTTTTTGGATTGAAAAATTAATGAAAGTTGCATTTAGGGGCGATGCATCTACTCAATGGATCTCTATATGATATTCCAGAAGTGTATGATTAGTGAAGTAAAGGTTTAAGGTGCTTACATGTCTATTCTGTCTCTTATTTTGCGCAACAACTTGAGGTTATCGTTCTCAATATGCTTGATGAGCTTCTCAACAAATACATGACGTTCGTGAGCGCCAAGTTTGGTAATGTCAACCACCTTTTTTCCTTTATTATCGACACCATTTTCGTCACTCTCTTCGTCGAATAGCGATGACCTCAGCCGATCAAAAGTGGGTAATCTCTCAATGGCAGCCCATTCTAGAATATATTCATCATTAATATCATCCTTTGAAGAGCTTATTGCAGAGTTGCTGCGGAAGCTAGATGTATGACGCCTAAATGAAGATCTTAGACTCCTTCCTAGTTCCGAAAGTTCCATTCGGAGAGATTCGATACCATCTGATTCGGTTCCAATCAGCTCAGCCATTTTTCAAGCTCCACACGCTTTCCTTACCGAAGTAAGTATGAATGGCCTGATTTGAGATCTGTATATATAATGAGATTAGTAAAATTCCATATCTCGTATCCAAAAGAAAAAGAAAAAGGAAATATATATATATATATATATATATGAATTGGCAACCTTAAGATTGAGATCTAATAAAGCGTCGGATGATCCTTAATACTTAGCCCAAGAGCGGACGGCTAATGTAATATCTAGTTACTGCCTCCATACTCATAGAGAAAAAGTGAAGCACGTAGGAGATGTGTATATTAAATAGGTATTTAGGAGATAGGACAAGCAAAATACAGGTGGATGAAGTAAGAGAATTCATCGTTGCTATTCTTGCTGAACAAGAATTCTTCTTCCTTCTTTATTCTTTTATTATTTAGAAGTCGTTATAGATGTGATGCAAAGAATTAAATAAACCCCCACAGAGTTAATAAAGAAGAATGAAGATGGAGTTGACCGTCGATGTACAACGTACCAACTCTTCTCAATGAGAAATAATACCTAGTCAATACTTACATTTGTGTAATATTTTAAGTGCCGCTGTGGTAGTTAATGGCATAAACCGCTGGATGGTTATAATCAATTTCTATTGGATTCTTATTCCTATCTATTTTATGTTTAGTGTTAGGAAATTTCTATGGTTTCGTATTTTTTATGGGTTTGGTATACTCTTCAATTTTTTTATTAAGTTATGTATCAATAATAAAGATTTAATAATGACTAATGATGAAAATTTAATATATGTAATTGAATGATGAGATTGAAGATTGAATTGATTTTATTAAAATAGTAGACAGGACTGTAAAATATCTCATAATATAAACAAATGCATGGTTTGAATTGGGATGTAACCAATCAAGTTTGAATCAGTTGCCCGATATTTGAACTTAACCTAATAAGAAATGACCATCCAACTATTAGTCCAAGCAACTTAAGGTTTCATAACATACATTTGATTATCGATTAATGAGAACATGGGATATATAATAAATGATAAATAAAATAATAAATATAAAACTAAAATATAGTAAGATTTAGATTTTCATGAGTAAAGGTAGATAATAAAATTTTCGTCCTTACTATTAATATTTTATAATTTTATGTATTTTAATTGTACTATTTTTTTTTTCCCTATCGTTAAGCAATGCCCCAGCGAACAGCATCCGTAGGATTGAAAACAAACCGAGAGATATTAAAGAAACAATAGGCCTTGCAAATTCTAACAATACGATGTATGAGCATTTTTAGGATCTTCAGGATTAAGGAAACTTCCTTTATACTACTGTTTTATGAGACGATTGAAAGCCAATTCTAAGTAACTTGGAAAAAAAAAAGTTTTTAATCCAAATGATTAAATAATTCATAAATTAATTTTTTATCATTGATCTTTTTCTTGAAATTCTCCATCATTAAATCTTTTTAAGCCATCAAATAACTACTTATTATAATAATTATCTACATAACAAAATACACAAACCGCAGTTAGCATGTTGTCACATGAGAAACGAATATGAACAACCCCCTGAAGCCTGCAGAAAAAATGAGATAAGTACGTGCATCATCCTTGTCTTATGCATAATATTTTAAGACCATGAAACTAAGAAAGTATTTATGTGGAAAGCTAATTATATTTTTGAGTCCATATTTCCTTACTTGTCTCTTCTTTTTTTTTCTTTTTACCAACATTTTTTTATAGGATAATAATTAAAATTATTTTCATCTTCCTTCTCGTCATTATTTAAACACATTTAAAAAAAAAAACTAAATGATCATGTAATTTTTTTCCTTCCATAATGTTTTCTTTACTAGAGATTAAATATTATATGCTATATAAAAGCTTATTTGGTTTATTTTATTTTTATTTATTTTATATCTGAGTATTTGCTAAAATTAAATAAGATTTAGATAAAAATATAATTATATATATATATTTATTAGAAAAAATAAATCTTTAAATTTTATTTTAAAATGTAAGTGAATCAAATAAAAATTAAATAATTTATATATATATATATATATTAATTTTTAAATAAATATAAATAAAATATAAATAGCCTAAAAATAAAAATTGTGCGGCAACCCGTTAACCAAGGGTAATAGTATAATACCTTCACTTGCGAACTGGCTGAATATAATTAAATAATGGGGGTGGGGACATCAAAGCAACAAATCCAAATTGAAAAGCCAATCCAGTTATTAAACAAATAGGAATCAAGCTATCACTTAGCAAGTCATCGCTAAACAACAAGCTTCCGATCGAAGGAAGGAATGATGGGAATGGAATAAGAATAGGTCATTCATAGGCTCCATGATGTCATAACCACTAATAATTACTTGTTGGCTTATTTGACCTACCATGGTCAACTATTCTTCCTTCTAAATGTGGTTGGTTGGCATAGCCTAGAATGTCTAATATGAAACTCTTAATGAGTTGAACAAATTTAAATATGTCTCGAATTATACCAACCCACTTACAATAATTCACTAGCCTACTTCAATTTAAGTAATAAATTTTAAATGCTCTACCTTAAGCAATAATCTCTTCAAACTATCACTTCCTGCTAAAGGACCTTGAGCTTATTCCTGTCTCTCAGCAACACAAATCTAAGTCTAACAAATTATTTACTTGAAGGTAATAAAAAGAAATAAAATAACTATTTTCTCTTAATTGTTTATTATCTTGTTTTCTTTAAAAAATAAAAAGAGCATTTTAATTTTTGAGATTTTTTATTCCCACTCTATTGAGAATAGATATTACTTTTAAAAAAAAATTGAAAATTTTTATTCTCTCTATAGCAAGAATAAAAATTTCAAACATTATGTTATACCCTTAATTAATACTATAGTTAATGACTAATTAGGGGCAAATTGGTAATTTTGTACATATTCCTAATTTAATACTCCAATTAATAGGTAAAGTAAACACTGGAATAAAAATTCTTAACATATTCCCGATAATAACCATTCTCAAAGTATAACTTTTCTATTTCTTATCTATTTCATTTCAAAAAATAAATATGTTGTAAGTGAATTTTTATTTATCATTGAGATGGCACTTCCAACATATACATTATGGATTCTAATGGTGCTATTTGTCAAGCAAAACATGTATTTCTAAGTTCAAAGACCCACGTCAGTTGTTCATGCTTGAGAGTTAAGGTTTCATGAGAACATGAAGCTAAGTTACGAGTACTTAATATGTATGGTTTATCATTAAGCAAAGACTTAGGCAAGATCATAGACATTGGTCCCCAATCATACTATACTTGAAATTATACTCTTATTTTCACTTATATAAAAAAGGAAATACTTGCAAAAACTAATATGAGCAATTTAAGTTCAAAATCCAAGTCAATGGTGCCTTCTTAGAGTTGATTGAGCGATACAACAACTATTTATTCTATTTTCATTTGATTTTCATGTTTCTCATGCTCAAACTACCTTAAATTATTTCCTCACATTTTTTCCACACATTTTCTAAATTCAATTAAGGATTAACATACATATTTGCACTTATTAATTATGTAAAAATAATCAGGCCCTATTAGTTCCTTTTATTCTTATTGCAGTTTTGCTCTTTTTCTTTTCATTTTGTTGCATACTAAACTATTCCAGCTTTTTGCAAAGATGTAGGTTTATGAATGTATTTACAACCTTCAAGGGGTTAAATGAGAGCAGTCTCACAAAATAACTCAAGAAAAAGTATAGACACCCCATTTTTGTTCTCTTAAACTTTATCTCTTTTAGTTAGATTTGGAAAAACTCTAATTTTAGGAAAGAAGGCCAAAAATATATTTAAAAATGAAAAATGAAAAGAAAAGACAAAAAAAAAGTGGAAAATGAAAATAAAAAAATGGAAAAATAGAAAAAGAAAAAATATATAAAGAAATAAAAAAACAAAAAAAAAAAGAAAAATCATAAAAAGTAATCACGTTGTGGTAAATTTAGCTTAATTTGGGGTGAAAGCAATTTTTTAGGTAAAAAACATATTTTTATGTTGAAATATGCATGTGCGATTTGACATAACACGACTTTTTAGCAAAAAGGTCAATTCATTGAAAATTAATTATTTTGGATCTAAGTTTGACTTATTGTTTTGCATAATCATAAAAAAATAGATAATTTAGGACTTAAGGTGCTCATTTCACAATAAAGAAAATTTTCAATTTAAGTAGAGCATTATACGAAAATTTAGCTCGTAATTCTATCAAATTATCTTATTTTTGAGAAAAAAAAATTACATATGCATACGAGACTCATAATTCTTCTCTTGCCCATTATAGAAGCTTCAACGAAATAATAATGGAAAGTGGGATATTCAAGTTCCAATTTTTTAAGCAATTTAATGTCAAATTTGATGCATTCTTTTGCAATAAATCACGTAGAATTGTTAAGTATAATACTTCACTTCAAAAATTCATGTCAAAAAGGAAAAGCAAGAATGTGAAACCTCACAATTAAAGTAATAATTGACACCAAATTAGCTTAATAATTATCTTAAAAGCCTTATTCTAAACCCTTATAATTTTAAATTAAAGGAAATAGTCGATTAATGAGGTAATTAAGTAAATTACAAGGAAAATGATAAAAGAAATTTAAATTATAGGTTTATGATAGTTAAATGGAAACTTTAAGTAAATATTTAATTCATGACATTTAATTTACCTTAATTGTAAATTTTCATATACGTCGAGTCTAATTTTAAAATTTTATATTATCTTCCTAATCCGATTCATATTAAATCATATGCTCATCCAATATAAATCCTTGATTTGAACTGGGAAGTTTTTATTTATTTGGAGTCGCCACCTAACTGGAGTTAAGAAAAAATTATGGAATTAAAATTAATTGAGCGGATTAATTATAATCTAAACAACTAGTCGACAAAATCTCCTCTTTTTATTCTTATGAAAGAAAAAGAAGAAGAAGGAAAAACCAGAGATTCTTAACTCGGGAGTTATCCTATTAAAACCTTAAAGTTACCACCTTACCCTTTTGAAATTTGAGTTATGTTATGATACATTTTTTTTATAAAAAATAAGATAAAAAAATGATATAACAATTACACTAATAATGATTTGGAAAATGATTTTTTATTTTTTTTTAGAGTTGCCCTATAAAGGGTGCCTACGTACTCGCTATTCATGATCAAACAAGCCGTATTTTGCTTTTTATAAAAACTTTAGTGGATTGTTTTAATTTTAATTATGAAAACATGTTGGGTTTACGTTTATTATCATTTTAAATTTTTTTCAAAAAAAAAATCTAAGTCTAAGCTTTATTATTATTTTTTATTTAAAAAAAAAATAAAACCTCTAATTTAAAAAATAATAATTATATATTTTTTTATGAAAATAAGTTTTCTAAATGATAAAAATATTTATTATTTTTTATTAATTTAATTTTTTTTTTTTTTTTATTAATTATCCATTAATTATAATATACATATATTTTTATTTTTTTAGAAAACTCTAAACCTAATTCTAACTAACATATTCTAAAAAAAACAATTTTTTTTTCTTATTTTCACATATATATATTTATTTATTTTTCCACACATATTCTAATAATAAATAAATAAAGAAAATCTGGTTAACCTGGACACAGGTCGTGGTTCACGGGTCAAATCGTGCGAGTTGAGTCACAGCGATCGGAGCTTCCTCGTCGGTAGCTTTCTGATGGCTTTTGAAGGCGATTGATGGCTATTTTTGGGCTTTCCAAAGGTGGGCAATCCAAAGGAGGCGGTGATTTTTTTTGAATAACCTCTCTAGGTGGTGGTTCGAAGGGCGATCGTCAGTCGCGATTTGGGGAACTTCGGTAAAGCTTCGAACTCGTGTGTTTTCTCTCTTTTCTCTCTTCTAATCCGTGTTCTTACTTCCTCTCATCGTACTCTATTTATAGGCTTAAAAAATCGAGCTAGATAAGCTTAAATTTCCCTCTGATAAGCCTAAATCAAATTTACGGTTGAACCCACTTCCGATTTGCCTTTGATTCGTGTAAATCTTTGATTTTTGTTAAGATTTGTGTTAATTAAATGATGTTTATCTCATTTTAGTAAAAAATTTGTTGGATTTGTGCAAAAAATCGCATCAAAATGGTTGGATTTCTCCTCCCTGCTGCTGGTGACGATCTCGGACGGTGGTTGAAAATGAGCACGCGCCCTTCCGTCCAATCGCATGCTGCCATGTGTTCAATGGAAAGAAAAGAAAAATAGAATGCACAAAATGTCTCCCCCGCGTTTCGAACCTTCAACCTGACCCCTTCCCCACACGCATAGGGTTAGCGACTAGACCAATTGGGCTAGCCCACTTTCTCATTTTTTTATTAAACATAATTTGTATATATGCGTTGCAATTTTTATTATTTTTATATTATTTTGAAATTCTAAAAATTTATAAAAATTATTTAACCTCTTTTATTATTATTTCTATCATCATTTTCCAAAATTGATTTATTATTCCTATTTATTTTATTTTTTTCATTATTTTTCCTTTATTTTTGCAAAATGGAAGAAAAATTGAAAAACACGAAAAAATGAAAAATGAAACATTATTTATGATAAGGCAAAAATGGGGTGTTTACAATATAAAAAATATTATAATTAAGATTTTTAACTAAGATCCTGAGTATGCGTGCTAGATGGACTTGAGAAATTCAAATTTTCGTTACCCTTAGAAGCTTGCCAACTTTTCTCTCTCCTCCCTCACTCTTTCTTCTTCTTCCTTTAGATTTCTTTCCTTCCTTTCTACAAAAGTTTACACCCCTAAATTTGCAAAAATTCACATCTTCACACAAGCTCCAAATTATAAACTGAGACTATTATTACAATCCTTGAAATGAGCTCTACAAAATTAGACCACTTGATGGGGATCAAGTAGTATCAAGAGTTCACGAGCCAAAGTTTAATGACCCGCTACATGGTATTGGAGGGCCAATGACAAGAGCTAAAGCTAAGCAAGTGGGAGAAGCCTTGCAAGGATTAGTTATGGAACTCCAAGAGCAAGAAGCAGGTCGACACAAGTCTAATTCAAGTCCCGAGCTAGTAAACATAATATATCAAAGCACGGACGAAGCGGAGGCCATCAACGATGGAACAACAGCCTTCAGCAAAGGGAAGGCCACCAGCTTAGAGGCAAAGGAGAGCCGGCCTTCTTGGCTGGCCTTGAGGGAAGCAACGCTGGCGGGTTAAGGCCGCCGGCCTTGGAATATGCACCGCTAACATAGTGCCAGCCTAGACATCCGTAGAACGTCTTTTTCTTTCTTCCGTTATTTCAAAGCCGACCATATATGCATTTAGGCCGCTAGCTTATGTGATATTTCGAATATAACACCTTGTTTTATCATTTGAAAGGACAGTTTATCAATTTGAATGAAAATTTCCTTGAGAGAATCCTCTCTTCTTTAGTTCTTGCGAATAGAACTTCCTTCGATTTCTTCATCCTAAACACTTGGAGAAATCTATTCGGATAGCTTAGGTTCTAATCGACGGGTTCGATTGGGGTCGGGTTACGTTTTCGTTTTCGATTCAATTTCGATTCTCGGGTTTGAATCCTTCTTGAACGTTGGGTCTTAGATCGATATCTAGGGTTCGCGTCATTTAGTATCAGAGCCAAGGCGCATTGAATCGGGTAATCTCTATCCTTGTTAATATTTTTGTTTAATTGATTGCATAAATTTTCTGTCGTAGTTTAAAAAAAAAAGATGTAATTCCATCATTTCTACCCTTCGTTGATTCCATCATTTGCAAAAGAACAGAAAATTCGTATAAAAAAAAATTCCAGTTTATATTTTAGTTAGTTTGTTTAATTGTTCGAGTTCATTGTTTCCTATCAAAATTCACTATATCCCATATTGGTCAATCGTAGTTATTCATTGAGTCGTCGTATTCTCGTGTTGTTGGAATTCTGAGTTGTTGGTTGATTTATCTTAGTGGTTTATTTTGGAGAAAAAAAACTCATTGAGTTAGTTCTTGAGCAAGGATTTGCAAAGGAGAGTAGATTGATGAGAATTTTATCGTGGAAAATCAAATTGTGAGATACACGAGTGTATACACACCTTTGAGTGTAAACTAGTGAGGGAGTGAATTGTGAGGCCTTCTTAATTTGTTATTACTAACCTTTTCTGTTGCAGCGATATGTCTGATCAAAGTCCAATTGGTGGAGAGAAGGGAGAAGTAGATAATAAAATGATGTTTGATACTTTAATGGGTGAGATGAAAAGAATAATGAGTGGTGAACTAAAGCAAATCCATGTAAGGATAGATAAGATTGAGTGAGGTAGGGAGCCCATGGGTAGTACTTCTATAGGGCGAAGAATTGGGAGGCTTCCAAGGAGGGGAGTGAGAATAGAAGAGGGAAAGGACACTGAATTAGGAGAGTATAATTTCGTGATGGGGAGAGAAAATACCTAAAGGAGAAATAGTAACTTGGGTAGCATAAAGATGAAAATATCTTCCTTTCAAGGGAAGAATGACCCAGAATTATACTTGGAGTGGGAGCAAAAGGTTGATCACATTTTTTAGTGCCATAACTATTCAGAGGACAAGAAGATTAAACTTGTAGCAGTTGAGTTCACTGACTATGCAAGTGTATGGTGGGATCAATTGGTTAGGAATAGGAGACGGTATAGAGAGGAGCCTGTTAGCACTTGGGGGGAGATGAAAACTATTATGCAAAAGAGGTTCATTCTTAATCACTATTATAGGGATTTGCATAGGAAGTTACAGGGTCTGACACAAGGGTCCAAAAGTGCAGAGGACTATTATAAGGAGATGAAAATAGCCATGATTAGAGCTAAGGTGGAGGAGGATGATGAAGCTACAATGGCTAGGTTCATTAGTGGATTGAATAGGGAGATCGCTGATATTGTTGATCTACAACATTATGTAGATATTGAGGAATTATTGCATAAGGCGATCAAGGTTGAGAAGCAGCTAAAGGGAAAGAGTACTTCAAGGTATCACCCAGTTTCAAGTTCTTCCTAGTATAATTCAACTTCTAGTTCTTCATGGAAGTCAAATTGGAAGAATAACAAACCACCACCGAAAACTAAGGAGGAAGAGAAGGCTAAGGCACCGACATCCTATTCGAAAGGTAACACTAAAACCAAATCTACTTCTAGATTGCATGATATTAAGTGTCTTAGGTGCCAGGGATTTGGGCATATTGCATCGCAGTGTCCAAACACTAAGGCGATGATCCTTTTGGAGAGTGGAGATGTGGAGAGTGTGAGTTCAGGGGATGATGATGACATGCCCCCATTGGAAGATTGTAGTGATGTGGATTTAGAAGGGCCTATAAAGGGAGAGATGCTTGTTACCAGGCGGGTTCTTAATACTCAACTTAAGGATGAGGGTGATAAAGTGTAGCGAGAGCATATTTTTCATACTAGATGCCATGTGAATAACAATGTGTGTAGTTTAATTATTGATAGTGGTAGCTGTACAAATATTGCTAGCACATTATTGGTTGATAAACTGAACCTGAAAACTGTGAAGCATGAACAGCCTTATAAGTTGCAGTGGTTGAGCGAATGTGGGGAGGTTAAAGTGACCAAGAGGGTACTGATTTCTTTCTCTATAGGGAAGTACCATGATGAGGTATTAAGTGATGTGGTACCTATGCAGGCTTGCCACATATTGTTGGGACGACCTTAGCAGTTCGATAGGAAGGTCACTCATGATGGTTATCACAATCGGTATTCCTTCATTTGAACAAGAGACAGGTGATTTTGACACCCCTCAACCCTTGGGAGGCTAGTGAGGATCAGTTGAGAATTACTAGAGAGTTCAGAGAGAGAGGGAAACACAAGAGTGAACAAGAAAAGAAAATTGAGACTGTGAAAGAGAGTGGCAAAAACACAATGGTGAGTTATGAGAAGAAAGAATTAGAGGGAAACACAAGTGGCATTGGAGAGGCAAGTGAGATTAAAAGTGCTTTGAAGGCAAAACGACACTTACTTGTACTGATGTACAAGGATGTTTATCTTTCCACTGACCATCTTAACCCTTCTTTGCCTGCAGTTGTTGTTTCTCTTTTGCAGGAATTTGCTGACTTATTTCCTGAAGAAGTACCAAGGGGATTGCCTCCACTAAGAGGCATTGAACACCGGATTGATTTTATTCCAAGTGCTTCCATTCCTAATCGACCAGCTTATCGGGCCAATCCAGAGGAAACCAAGGAGATCCAGAGGCAAGTTGATGATCTGGTAGAGAAGGGGTTTGCGAGAGAAAGCCTCGTCCATATTCAGTTCCTGTCATCTTGGTTCCCAAGAAGGATGGAACATGACGAATGTGTGTTGACTGTCGAGCAATCAACAAGATCATAGTTAAGTATAGACATCCTATGCCTAGACTTGATGATATGCTTGATGAGTTGCATGGTGCCTGTTTGTTTTCCAAAATTGATTTAAAGAATGACTATTACCAAATTCGCATGAAAGAGGGAGATGAGTGAAAAACGACTTTTAAAACTAAGCGTGGTTTATATGAGTGGATGGTAATGCCTTTTGGATTAACAAATGCGCCTAGCACGTTTATGAGGTTAATGAATCATGTTCTTCATGCTTTCATTAGGAAGTTTGTTGTTGTATACTTTGATGACATCTTAGTTTACAGCAAAACTCTAAGTGAACATATTCAACATTTGCAAAGTGTGTTTACTGTTTTGAGGGGAAACAAATTGTATGCGAACTTGAAAAGTGCACATTTTGTATGGAAATTGTGGTTTTTCTTGGCTTTGTTGTAGGTGCGAAGGGGATTGCTGTAGATGAAGAAAAGGTGAAGGCGATTTGGGAGTGGCCGACACCAAGGAATGCAAGTGAGGTCAAGAGCTTTCATGGGCTAGCAAGCTTTTATAAGAGATTTGTTAGGGACTTTAGTTCCATAGCTGCTCCTCTAAATGATCTTGTTAAGAAGAACACCGAGTTCAAGTGGACTGAAGTGCATGAGCAAGCTTTTAAGAATTTGAAAGGTAAGTTGACTAATGCACATTTACTTGTTTTACCTAATTTTGAAAAAGTTTTTGAAATTGAATGCGATGCTTCTGGGAAAGGTATTGGTGGTGTTTTAATGCAGGATTCCAAGCCAATCGCTTATTTTAGTGAAAAGCTCAGTGGTGCTACATTAAACTACCCATCTATGACAAGGAGCTATATGCTTTGGTGAGGACCTTGCAGACTTAGCAACATTACTTATGGCCTAAGGAGTTCATCATTCATTCTGATCATGAGAGTTTGAAGTTCCTGAAAACTCAAGGTAAGTTGAATAGGAGGCATGCGAAATGGATGGAGTTCATTGAGACCTTCCCATATGTGATCAAATACAAGCAAGGAAAAGAGAACGTGGTGGCTGATGCACCTTCTCGAAGGTATTCACTTTTGACTTCTTTGCAAACTAAATTGCTTAGGTTTGAACTCATTAAGGAGTTCTATGAGATTGACGCTAACTTTGGTCAAATTTGGGCTGCTTGTGCTGAGTCTGGATATTCTGATTTCTATAGGCATGATGGGTATTTGTTTAAGAAAGATAAGTTATGCGTGCCTAAAAGCTTTATGCGTGAATTGCTTGTGAGGAAAACACATGGGGGTGGTTTAATGGGACACTTTGGTGTTAAAAAGACTTTGGATATTTTGCATGAACATTTTTATTATCAAAAAATGAAGCATGATGTGCAAACTGTGTGTGACAAGTGCATTGCATGTAGACAGGCCAAATCCAGAGTAATTCCCCATGGAGAATACATTCCATTACCTGTGCCTAATCAACCCTAGATTGACATTTCTATGGATTTTGTATTAGGATTACCACGATCTCAAAGTGGCAAATATAGCATATTTGTTGTTGTCGATAGGTTTAGTAAGATGGCTCATTTCATTGCCTGTTCTAAAACTAATGATGCACAACATATTGTTGATTTGTTCTTTAGGGAGATTGTACGGTTGCATGGCTTGCCTAAATCCGTTGTGAGTGATAGGGATGTGAAATTCTTAAGTCATTTTTGGCGTACTTTGTGGAATAGGCTAGGCACTAAATTGTTGTTCTCTACTATTGCACACCCTCAAACTGATGGTCAGACGGAAGTAGTCAATAGGACTCTTTCAACTTTGTTGCGTGCTGTGATTCATAAGAATTTGAAACAATGGGAGAAATGTCTACCACATGTAGAATTTGCATATAATAGGACTGTGCATTTCACTACATCTTATTCTCCATTTGAGGTGGTGTATGGTTTTAACCCTCTGACTCCATTGGATATTTTGCCTTTGCCTGTTAACGAATTTGTTGATCTTGATGGAAAGAAAAAGGCAGAGTTTGTGAGGGAATTGCATGCTCAGGTTCGCACCAACATTAAGAAGAAAAATGAGCATTATTCTCGACAGGCCAATAAGGGTTGTGTGAAGATTGTTTTTCATCCAGGAGATTGGGTGTGGGCACATCTAAGAAAGGAGAGATTTGCTGAACAGCGGAAATCTAAGTTGCACCCCAGGGGAGATGGGCCATTTCCAATGTTGGAGCGCATCAATGATAACGCTTACAAGATTGACTTGCCAAGTCACTATGGTAATGTAAGCGCAACTTTTAATGTTTCTGACCTTTCTCTGTATGATGCAGGTGATTCGAGGACGAATCTTTCTGAGGAAGGGGGGAAAGATGGGGATCAAGTAGCATCAAGAGTTCACAAGCCAAAGTTTAATGACCCGCTACATGGTATTGGATGGCCAATGATAAGAGCTAGAGCTAAGCAGTGGGAGAAGCCTTGCAAGGATTAGTTATGGAACTCTAAGAGCAAGAAGCAGGTCGACACAAGTCTAATTCAAGTCCTGAGCTAGTAAACATAATATATTAAAGCATGGACGAAGCGGAGGCCATCAACGGTGGAACGACAGCTTTCAGCAAAGGGAAGGTCGCCGGCCTAGAGGCAAAGGAGAGCCAGCCTTCTTGGCTGGCCTTCAGGGAAGCAATGCCGGCGGGTTAAGGTCACCGGCTTAAATTTCAAGGCCGCCGGCGTAGTGCCGGCCTAGACATCCGTAGAACGTCTTTTTCTTTCTTCCATTATTTCAAAGCCGGCCATATATGCATTTAGGTCGCTAGCTTATGTGATATTTCGAATATAACACCTTGTTCTGTCATTTGAAAGGACAGTTTATCAATTTAAATAAAAATTTCCTTGAGAGAATCCTCTCTTCTTTAGTTCTTGCGAATAGAACTTCCTTCGATTTCTTCATCTTAAACGCTTGAAGAAATCTATCCGGATAGCTTAGGTTCTAATCGACGGGTTCGATTGGGGTCAGGTTACATTTTCGTTTTCGATTCAATTTCAATTCTCGGGTTTGAATCCTTCTTGAACGTTGGGTCTTAGATCGATATCTAAGGTTCGCGTCACCACTTTTATAAGGTAAATTTCATTCTCTAAAATCGAGTTAAGAGTAAAGTAAGTATAGGGTTTTTAAACTTCTGAAAATACTTGGAAATCTTGAGATTTAGCAAGTTTAACGAGTTTAATACAATTAACTCTTTAGTAATATCTTTGTTCTTGAAATATAAGTGAAGAAATCGACATTTCATTACAACCCATAGATCATTTTAAGCCTTAAGCAAAATAAGACAAAAGAGAGTAGAAAACTAAAGGATATACTACAATGTTTGCATTTTTTTTTACTCATTATATAGTTGTATATGTATGTATTTTTTGTTGTGTTGGTTGTTGTGGTGTTGTTACTCTTGATTTTCGGTGAAAAATTGGTGTAAGGATGGGTTTAAGTTAGAAGTTTTTCATGTTAAACAAAAAAAGGATGAAGTTAAGGTTGGATACCGTCAAGACGGTGCAAAAGTACATCGTTAGGATAGTATAAGGAATAGAATGTGGAAAATTTTGGATGATCACTATCCTACTATTGCCTTATGATGGCAACACTGACTTAATCACATGAGGGACCATTCGGTTTATGCTCTCCCCCGATTGTGTATAGTGTGTATGTGTGTGTGTGGTGCATTGTGTGTTGTATGTGTGTGTGCACGTTACCCACTCCCCTTCCATTTATGTATACATATCTATGTACATATTCATGCATACATTTATATAATTATATAATTAAGAAAATCAATTACATTAATCTCATTTTTTAAATTTATCATGAATCTAACTTTTCCACCAAAGCTTATATGTATGTGTCATAGTCTATATATGTATATCCCATATTATGCATAGGTATATAACTATGTTTATACATAAAGGTTTATTTATTTTATAAATATATTTTTATAACTATGTTTATACATAAATGTATATCTATTGTTGACATACAATTTAATGTGTATATATATCATGTGTATGAAGTATATAAATATAGATATACGTAATTAGACTTAAGTAACCATATTCTCTTAAAACGTGTGTGATCTAACCTTTTGCAAAAAGTAATATATGTGTATAATTTGGGTAAGCTATTTTTCTTTTTTCTTTTTAATGTAAACATATGGATAACTATCTAAGTGAAAAGATGAAAATTAAGTAAAATGAGGTACCCGAGCATTGATGATTATAAAAATCCCCAACCTAAAGTTAAAGGGGGTGTTAAATCTTAGATTTCATATTGGTTAACGAAAGATCATGTGTAATGTTGCATTATATATGGTTATACATGCATATCATATTGGTGAAAACTTGTTTAAATTGCTTATGCATGTGTAGTATTAATAGCATTACACTTCCTTTTCACAAGAGTTGTAGTTGCTCACTCCCTTTTAGACTTTTTGATGTAGGTCAAGACTACATGATCTCCCATGTAGGATAATCACTAAAGTAAGTTTTGTCAACACTTGGGAGGGAGAAAAGGAAGGAGCAAGGATGAGAGCAATCAACATAGAACCTTTTGAAGACTTGGACAAATGTATCTTTTGTACTATGTATTTGGCCATTCTTTCTGTTTGGGCCCACTATGTATAGTAAGACCTTGTTAAGGTTGACTTCTAATTTATGTGTAATTAAAGCAGGTGTATGTAAGACTTAGTTATGGTAGATGACCAATGTCGTGCAAGTGAATCTAATGTAGCTAAGCCTTCTTCAAGACATTTATGTGAATGTCTTGTGTCAAAATGATAGGGTTGTTGAGATAGTTTGTTTAAAAGCTTTGTGGTTGCTTAGTTGAGGTTAAGCAATCGTGACGGGTTATCACAAATAAGATCTCCCATAAGACGGTCTAATTCCTACTAGTAGATACGAAAGTACCTTTGGGGCAACCATAAGAAATAAAAATATATATTTTTTCCAAAAACCATAAAAATTAAAAACAAAGAAAAAGAAAAATATGTTATTATTTTTTATTATTTTACTAATTTTTGATATTGCAGGAAAATGTAAAAATTTTATGTTTTATTTAATCTTGTTATATTTGCTTTGTTTCTTTTAGTTTATTTAGGTCTTTAGGTAATTACTAATGAATATTTTTAGTTCTATAGGATAATATAAAAACAAAAAAGGTGTATCTCTTTTACTAATGAATATTTTTAGTTTTGTAAGAAGATATCAAAAAGTTATATCTCTTTACTTGTTTTAACTATTTACTTTCAATTATTTTCTCCATGTGTATCTTTGTGTGTAATTGTTAACCATTTTTACAAGAAATAAAAAAGGAAATAAATTTTATATAAAATTATTTTTTTCTTTAAAAAAAATTCTTATATGAAAACCAAAAGGTTTTAAATAAATAGCCTATAAACTCAATTTTCTTTGATTTTAAAAATATTTTTTTATATAAAAGGGTTTTTATGTAGACTAGTGGTTAAAATCATGATCAATTAACCTATTTTATCACAATTTTCCATTTTTAGTAACTTTGTTTTTGGTTAAAATCGAGTTACTAAAATGGGTTATCACTTAACCAGAGTTATTGAAATCGAGTAAGTTATATTGAATGGGTTAGACTTAATATAAGTTGAATTAAGAAAAAAAAGGGAAATTTTGGGCTCAACAAAGAGGTTAAAGTCCATGTTGTTAATTGGCTCTTGTATCAATGTTAAGCAAAAAAGGAAACACCCTAAGGGCTTGTTTAGGTTATCTTTTTTTTTTTTTTTTGTATCTTATGTGTTTGATATGAAATTTGATGTTTAGAATACTAGTTTATTTGTATTTTATCTTTATAATTATGATTGAAAAATGGAAATTGGGAAGCAAAAGTTCGCTTACTTTTAAGAAAAAATGTTTAAAACATATATTTTATGTATTAAAAAAGAGATATCAATTGGTATTTTTATAAAAATAAATAAAGTAATGTGTAAATAAGTTCAAAATTTTAAGGATATGTTAGGTATTTAATTTTGCAATAGGGGTATATATGTATTTTTATTTTCATTTTTTGGTATTTTATTCTTGGTAAACACATATATTCTAACAAATATCGAACAAATGTCAAATGAATGAAAAAAAGATGAACTAAATGGGCTCTAAGTTATACTGGTTCTTGTATTATTTACTCTTAGTATAAACATTGATGAATTGTTGTCCAATGACCTATGTTATGCATCATTTTCATAAGCTTAAGAATATAAACATGAATATGATGTAGCCATGTTTTGCTAAGCCGACTAGTTTGCTTAAGGTAGCATTTGGATGCATTATTTTATGTACTAGATTGGAAAAAATATCTTTGCATATTAGATCATGCTACTAGACAAAAGGATCTTAAGGTATTAAACAAAACCTAAAAAATTTATATCATATGTATGATGATACAAAAATTATTTCATAAAACAAAATTAGCATATTCTTAAAAAAAAAAGACCATATAACATCATCACTCTTTTTGTTGTTGTGGTAATGCTAAAACTCTTTTTATGAGTTCCCATGTTGGTATGAAAAATAACCTTATATTGTCATAAAATTTGTATCTTATACTATGTACTCTAAATGTGGCATAAAAAAAAATTGTATTGTACTATTCTCTTTATACAGTGTTGTTCAATTCTCCTTATGTTGTCCAGTTTTGCTAACCAAACGATATTTAAGAGTGGAAGTAAAAATAAATGAGGTAAAAATTAAAGACAAATCTCCTTTATCAAGTATAGTCTTGATTGTTGATTTGTGTAAATTCTTAGACAAGTAATTTTAGTAGTCTTCTTAGAATCTAGAAAACATATAATCTAGTCATAGATACAAAACTAACATTGGAATAAGCAGGATTGAATGAGAATAAGATAAAGTAAAGCAGCACATAGGCAAAATTACATGTTTTAATATTACTAACATCGTCTTAAAATTGTCTTATTCCTTCTTTGGTTGGTGAAGTTATGGCGTGTCTTAAAAGTCAAATTTTTTTTCTCTTTACCTGGCTTGGGAGATTAACCAATTTTAACACTCATATCAACATTCTTTACTTTTTATCGCACATATTTGATTAGGTGAGGGACTATTTGATGAGGATTGAGCATTAAAAGCGACTAGTGCCTTATCCTTCTCTATGAACACTTTCTTCTTTCTAAACTTTTGATATATCATTTGTTCAATGACTTTTATCCTTCTTTACTCTATTTCATTCATTGTAGGTACTCCCACACTAAACATTTATTATATTATAGGTTGTGGCAAGAAATGGTCATTATAAGATAATTGGTACATCTACTGCATCCATAACTATAAAGTCCAAAGGAAAAAATAGTTACCCATCTCCTAAGATGACATCCTCCGGTATACTTAGGTTATGTTTAAGGGAATCATTAGCTAATTAAAGGGCTTGCTTGGTTTAAGTTTGTCAACACCAAGTTCCTTGTAGATAGGCAAAGGCAATAATGTGATATTGGCACCTAAATCATCCTAACACATTTGGTACAACATTATTGCTTAGTACTGTAGCAATGAAAAATCTTATAGTGTGAAACATTTAATTTGGCTAAGTTTTACTAACAAGCTTGAGACAAATTAACACGAACTATACATACACACAATAGAGAAGGGAATAGGGATAAAGAAATCAAACCCCGATTTAACTTGGAGTTTCAAATGTCTCGTACTCTTCATAATCATAGGTCACTTCTTCAAGAGGACTTCATGATCTCTTTATTAATGACCAAAATTTACAAATTATAAGCTCTTAAAATTTACAAGTGTCAGATTACAAAATAATAGTTCACTAACATTATACCTTCTTTCTCTAGAAAAGTACGTAACATAAGTGTATATAAAAGAGATTGAACAAGTAAAAAATGCAATTAACAAGTTTTTTTGCTCTCTTCATCCTTTCTTAACTGCTACCTAAGATGATATATTTACAAGCTCCAAGACAAGTATAACTACTGTCTTCTTTTCCTTCTTTAATCTACAGAGCTGATCTTACTTTGATAGCTATCTTTTAGCCACTAGATTTGGCTCCCTCGCAATGGGATTCTAATCTCATATATTTGGTTTGGATCTTTCACAAGGTGACATTTGTACCAAGTCTTCACCTATAAGAAAAATTGAGAAGAGAGATTTAGATCAAGTGATGTTTGCAAACAATCTTTTAACAATTAACTTGAAATTAACAAGAAATATCACATGAGCTAACTTAAATTATTTTGTCTTACCAAAATCATAATTGAACCCTTAAATTCAACACTGTATCCTTAACTTTAAGGGCATTTTCCTAAGGACTCTATCGCTATAACCATTATCCACAAGTATGTCCTTGCACTTTTCTAGCTTATGTCCTAGAGTAAATTCTATAATGAAGTAATTATAGACAGGTAAACTACCAAATCATAAGGGTAACTATGATCATGTTCCTTATAACATTTACTAAATTCATAATCAATAATCCCTTATCCTTTTACTTATTTCATGGGGATAGCGATAATTTAGATTGATAAGAATTAATCATTTATATCACTTTTAAACTCCCATTTGCTATAAGACTAGGGTCCCCTTACTTTTATTCTTAACAAATTCGTTAATTTTTTGCAATTTTTTTATCATTAGGATTGACTTTAATGTAGGTAATCATAATGTGGAGAGATTATCTCCTTGGTGCAAAACTAATAAAATTTATGGATTATAAAGATGGATATATAATGGAACATAAAACAATATGGTTGGTTGATTGGAGAATGATTCCTTTATAAAAAGAAAGAAGAATAAGAAGCACGGTTGGAGTCAAATTTGCTAGTGGCTTAAATGGTGTAAAAAAATTAGTTTAATTTACCTCTTGTACGTACAAAACCATAAAACTTAAAATCTTTTTCAACAGGATGTGTGGGGAAAAAATTGGGATTTGTTTCATTTCAGCTTTATTATTATTTTTCCTTTTTCCTTTTCGATTTTTCGCTTTTTAATCCAAATTGTATAATCCAAACCGAATTTTTGGTCAATTTGGTTGAATTTATGTATAGTTCTTTTTTAACCACGTCTTTAATCCATCTAACGAAACGCAGCGTTCAACGTCTCGGGGAGAAGTCCCGCTTTGACACCCATATTCAAAAATCTCCCGCTTCAATTTCCATGAGTGATGAGCCCCCTACCCCCTCTCTCTCTCTGCATCAGTCTCTTCACCCCCAGGGCCCCTGCCTCCCTCTCTCTCTCTCTCTGTGGGTACAACGCACAAGAACAGCGGTGCATTCATTTTTTTCACTGCAAATGCATAAATAATCATAATCTCACACTCTCTCTGACAACAAAAAGAATCATTTTCAGTAGAGACCAATATGGACCCGTGGCTCGAAATTATAGTCGACGAAGAAGAAAACCAAGAAAATGTTCCAATCGCACGAGCAGTTTATCAAAGGAGAAAACCCCAGAACCAAAATCCCCCTCTTCAGCCTAATTCATCAACTGGGTATGCTTCAATTTCTAATTTTTATTCCTTTTTTCCTTAAAAATTTTATCTTGCATTTTAAGAGAAAATGTTACTAATTTGTTTGCAGAGAAAAATCGGGTTCGAATAATAGTCGGGTGAGTTTGGTTGTTACGCATAAAAGAGTTAGTTGGAATCGTTCACTTTCTACGAGGTATTGTTATCATCTAACGTTAGATTCTGCCTTTTCTTTTTCTTATCTTTTATTTTGCACGTGCAAAATTCTATCTTATTCCACTACTTGGTTGATAAAATGTTTGGGGGAAGTTGGAGCAAAAGTTGGGTGGTCACTCTAGCTACTCTTTTCATTCTTGTTATGAAGGGATTTTACATATTAAAAATTCCATCGCGCATGGGCTCGCCTTCTCTACGTACTGTAATTAAAACGGATGGATGGTCGGAATTGCTATTGTTGAGTGACTTCCCGACTGTTTTAGGTGGAAGTTGATATTTGGATGATGGTTGTATCGATTTATTCTTTTTGTATGTTGATATTTATGGAGTAGATATTTGTGAAAATAACAATAGGGATGATGATCAGTTTTCATATTGATCATTAAGACGCATATATGATCTAGCAGCAAGTGGGAGGATTTCTTGTAATTTCATAGTGAAGTCATTCTCATTACTCATTAGTCAGAGTTAATCGGGTTCTTGCGGTTTGATTGTATTTGTTTTCATATGTTTTCTTATATGGACTAGAGTTAAAACTGTAGAGCTGTGCAATGAGCAATGATGGTGTATTTTTGTGCATGAAAGAGGGCGAACGAGTATTGCAGTTGCTGCTTGCTTCGATAATCAGCCTAACCAAAAGAAACAAGTGAGAAGGAAAGCAAAACCTCCTCTTCCAAAAGTAAGGTTTTTTATCTTTCATTTCTTGCATTAGGTAGTGCCTTGATTGTGAGTTTCAAAGTTTATTATCTTCCTTTAGCTAAAGTATCAGGACTGTATGCTCTATCTCCGCAGGCAAAAGCTGTACAGCCTCCAAGTTTCGAGAAGGAGAAGGCTTATTTTCAAGAGGTTGATGCCTTTGATTTGCTTGAAGAGAGCCCCTCACCCAAAAAGTCAGGTACTTGGGTTGTGAATGAGGGAAATAATACTACAGACATACCTCAATTAACATCAAGGCTTGAGAAATGGTTGATATCCAAAAGGTTGAATCCTTCCTGTGAGCCCTCGACTACACTTTCAAAGATACTTGAAACTCCATCCATGTTGTCACAGTTTTACTTGGAGTGCTCGGGAGATATCATTGACAGGCAGTTGAGCTTTGAAAAGAACAAATTGGATTCTCATGATGTCAGCAAGGATGGCGTTATAGACTTGAATGTTGCTATTGAGCAGCTATCTCTAACATCAACTTGTTCAACATCTGACACTGACCGCTTTGATTCCTTTTTGGCTTTAATGGCAGTTTGTGAACAGTCAGCTCCTTCTAAACTGATTGATGTATTTTCGAAGTATTGGTGTGTTCTCTTCACTCACTATCATTTAGCAATCAATTCTACTTTTGAATCTATGTTTCTATCACACAAAATAGAACAATTTGGGTAGATCTTTAGCTTTGATATCAATGCATTATTTCATTCAGTGGTTGCCTGAAAAAAAACAGGGAAAAGAAAAGCTGAGAAATTAAAAGTTCAAGCCTAAAGCTCGACGAGAAACCTATTATTTGGTCCAGCTAGTTTCCAATTATAGTATCTCTTGATGATCATTTATAAAAGGAATCAAATTATTTACATGTCCTTTATCACATTTTTTCTGCTGCCCTGTCATTTGTAGTTGTGATATTCTTGCTTCACTTCATTTGCTTTTGTTGCGCTACCCATCACAGAAGCTTGATTTATTTATGTTTATTTTTTAGCTGTGCTCATCTTTGCAGAACACATTTATGTTTGCACTATGAGTGCATAGTTTAACCCTAGACCTTATCTTTCATACAGTGATCCAGAAAGTATAGTCAAAATTGGCGAAGGTACATTTGGAGAAGCTTTTAGGGCTGGTAATTATGTGTGTAAAATAGTTCCTGTTGATGGAGATATGAAAGTTAATGGTGAAGTCCAAAAGGTGAATATTCTTACTGAATGACATGTTTATGTGATATGCTTTGTTATTTCTGTTTGAAAATAATAATATTCAACAACTAAGAATCTTATCCACAACAAAGTTAGGTGAAATTAATGATTTAGGAGGTGATGCAAACAAGAATTAGCCTGATATGATACACTCCATTTGGGAGCTTTGTGGAAACCCTATTGGGAAAAGCAACTGTATTAAACAATGGTTGTACATCCTTGGCGATCTCATTATTCCTTCATTCTCTATGGGTGGGAAAATTTTGAGTGCGTTGCTTATCATTGCCATTTTGGTGCCACATGCACACAGACACAGCCAAAATTAAAAAAGTATAAATAGTGTTTACAGGCCTTAGATGCTATTTCTTTTATGGACAAAAATCTTTTATGTTTTCTAGGACAGCCTGATTTCTATAGGATGAAGGCTCTTAAGAACTTTCTTTCATAGTGGTTGGTGCTGAGGCTTGGAGGCGGTGCCAGATTCTGGTGCTGAGTTTGCTTTTAATTTCTTAGTCTGTTTTCTTTATGAGCTTTGCTGCTTTTCTTCAGAGATCCGAAGAATTGCTTGAAGAGGCTGTACTTTCCCAGACACTCAACCAATTAAGAGGACACGAGGGACACAGTTTTAATGCATGCACTAACTTTATTGAGACAATAGAGTATGTATTACTTCTTGTCTTTTGTGTTTAGCATTGCGAGTGGATATCTCTAAAACAACATTAGCTTTGAAAATGAATTTGAGTCAGCATGTTGCAATTAGATGTTTGAAACCTGTTGTATTGCCTAAACATGCATGGGAACTTCTAGCTTTCCACTTAAGAACACTTTGGGTCATTTTTTGTCCTTAAGTTTAATGCATAAAAAGGCTTTGATGTTATTTGTTAAATTCAAATGCGTAAAAATGATACAATGCTGAAGAAAAGAAGCCTTTTGATAGCCCAAAATTGCAAAGGACTCTGTCTGTGTAATTGGTATTGTCTGCATAGGTCTGTATGTGTTTGGCAGTAGTTGTCACTTGTAAACAGAGGTCTAAATTGGGGAATTAGAGTAAGTGTATAGGAGTTGGATAAGTTTGATATATCACAATATTGGTTAACTTAGTAGTATAAATAGCATTGCCATCTTTTCCGTTGATTCTCTTCGATTCATCAAATTTCTCTACTTGTTCTTCTCTCTGATTGTATATAAATGCCTGTAGTACATTTTAGTTATTACCTTTTGGATTAGGTCAATATCTTTGACAGTTCTTCCCAGGACATTAACTTGTTTTAGTTAAAACTAATGTAATCCTATCAAATAATTGATACCTTTTTCTGACCACTTCATCTGCTCTGCAGTTTAAGGGTATGCCAAAGTTCTTATGACATGGCATTGATCAGAGCATGGGAGGACTGGGATGAAAAAAATGGTTCTGAGAATGACCATCCAAAGGTGTTTCCAGAGAAGCAGGTTAACATTTATTTAGATTCTGGCTGTTTTGCTTTAAACATTTGCATGGTTTTATGCGAGGTTCTTCCCCCCAACACGCTTTCCCTAGATCTAGCACAACCAACATGTATACATCATATTACTTCTATTTGCAATGAGAAATGTTGAAGCCAAAAACTTGATCATTTATTTAAAGTGTGTTACCACAGTTTGTATTCCCTTGATTTTATTTTATGTTTGTATAAAATTTTCTTCTAGTGCTATGTGGTTTTTGTCTTGGAACATGGTGGTAAGGATCTGGAAAGCTTTGTACTGATGAATTTTGATGAGGTCAGGAGTTTGCTGGTCCAGGTAAGTGGCAGTCCCTTAGAGTTTTCTCAGCTAGTATTCAAACCTTTTTCCATTAATTGATTTATTTGCGTTTTGGCAAATATAGGTCACAGCTGCCTTGGCAGTGGCAGAAGCTGCATTTGAATTCGAACACCGCGATCTGCACTGGTGCATCCATCAGGCCATCCATTTCTTGTGATGCAAATTTCTTTTTCCTTTTGCCTTCCTATTGATGAAACATTGTTATAGGGGCAACATACTTTTAAGCCGGAATGATTTCAATGTGATTGAGTTTACTCTCGAAGGAAAGCGCATTACTTATAAAACATACGGATTATGCATATCAATTATCGATTTCACTCTTTCAAGAATCAACACAGGTAATTCCTCTTGCATCCTGTCGGAGTTCTGAGTGAGAGAACACAATATGTCATTAGTTCATTCTAATACATGTTCTTGGCAGGCAAAGACATCTTATTTCTGGATTTGTCATCCGACCCATACCTCTTTAAAGGTGCCAAGGGTGACAGACAGGTAATAAATTCAAATACAGGAATGCAATCTATCCTGATATTGCGGGGTGCGCTTTTACTTACTGAACTTTTGTAGGCTGAGACCTATAGGAAAATGAAGGATGTGACTGAAGATTGTTGGGAAGGAAGGTATGTGTGCTGCTGTCTTCACTCGAAAGCTTTTGACTCTGTTTCTTAACTAGAATATTTGGGTTCTGTACCGATAGCTGCTTATATTTTAACTATGATTAGAGTTAATCTGTCAAAAGTTGCTCTACCTTTTCCACGAGGATATACTTGTAAGTAATAAAGTCTCACGTTCACAAAATAATGACCCATAAGTGGTTTTAGCTGTTTCTATGAGGCCTTCACTGTTGCGTAATACTAGTCTATTTAAATTAGAAGGAAGGTTCTCGTCAACTACAGCTTTACTACTTTGAGGCTTCTGTTTATGCTATTCTTTATTGGGTAGCACTCTGTAATCCTTTATTTTCCAGTGCCTTAAATTTTGCCTATGATACATCATCCATTCTAGGTTTAATTAGAGAAAAGTTACTATGTTTGTCGATAGCATGGAGTGCAGTGAGTTTAGAAGAGGATAATCAATAAAAACATAGGTGGCTTAATTGATCACCCACTGTGCCCTTAAAGCTTTTTTCATTCCACGGAAAAAGGAGGTGTTTGTTTTTTCATGTGATGATTTGCCATGGTTTATCTTTTGCAGCTTCCCAAGAACGAATGTATTATGGCTGCTATACCTGGTGGATATAATACTTCAAAAGAAATCATTTGTAAGTCACTCTTCATCATTTGAGCAAGCAAAACTGAGTACCTTTTCTTTTTTAATTATTTATTTATTTTTTATTTTTGTCCTTCCTCTTTTGGAAGTCGAAATAGTACATGATGGGTTAACAGGAAAACAATTTCTGGTTGAGTCACCTATATCAGTTCGACTCGGCTGTTTTCCTCAGAGGCTGAAATATTCGTTGTATGAGGTTTTATCTAATGAGATACTGCAGTATGCTAGGACTGCATTTATTTTCCTGTTAATAGATTGGTGCAAAGATCTATGCAGTAATATTTCTCGGTGTTCATCATCTAGGATCCTGAGGATTATAAGAGCACAAGGGGATGGTTAGGATTGTCTTTAAATTTATATTCATCCGCATTAGCTTGGCCACATTGCACATAAGGACTCTTCATCCACTTATTTGGCCAGATCTCTGCTTTTTTGCTGATTTATAACTATGTTTCACGCTCGAAACCCATTTTCCAGGACCGTTCTTCAAAAAATGAAAGAGACTTGCGATCGCTAAAGAAAAGTTTAGACAAGTGTTCTTCCGCCAGGGAAGCTTTATTGGATCCATTCTTCAATGACCTGATTATTGACAATGCAGAGCAATAGAGGGGTAGAGCAATTTTGTAATTGACATATTAAAAAGCCAGTCTTCTTCTTTTTGTTTTTTTGTAGGTGCTAATGATTTGTAAAAATAATCTGTTCCCACTAATGTAGAGCAATTAGGGATGGAATGGATGCGTTGTTATACTTGAGGAAACAGATGCTATAGTGGCATGCTATCCATATTGGTATAATTATAGATGGGTCCTAGGTGAATTTTAATGGCAGCAAGCGCTAAGAAAGATATTGCGTTTGTTTTTGTAGAAATAGGTTCTATGAATTTGACAAGTTTAACTATGTATCTTTCTATATTTATGAATTGCTTACAATGAAACGAGCCGTCCGTCATTTACAGTTAAATTAGGGGGAAAAATGTGAAATTTTCTTGAGTTAAAGGTTCCAGAGACATGTCCACTTACATGGAACTTAATCATTCTAATTCCACTTACATAGTGAAATTTTCTTGAGTTAAAGGTTCCAGAGACATAGTATTTGTTTTTTTATTTACTTGAAGCTTGATTGGAGAATGAATAATTCAAAAGGCGTTTCTATTCTTTGTCCATAATGGAGATATATTTTCGATTAGGTGATATTAGTTGTTCTATTTGTACATGGAATGGGTTTTATAATTATAAAAAAAATTTAGGGTAAATTATAAAAACATTACTTGTATTTTTTTCTTTTTATAAAGAGGTGATTTGAGTTAATTTTTTTTTTGACAAATAGGTGACTTCAGTTAACTTTTTTTTTTATTTTATAAAATTTAGATTTTAATTTGTCAAAAAAAAAAAAATTAATTCGGATTCTCTCTTTGTAAAAGAGTGAATACATGTAATTTTTTTTTAACATTTTTTTCAAAATTTTATCCTCATTGAAATTATATGATCACAACACCATTGTCACTAGTGCCACCCTTCCACCATCAATTTAGCATCCTTTCTTGATTGTTTTATTAGGACAAATTATACTTTATCAAGAATTTGATCATGGTTATGGTATATTTGGTTCATGGCTTTTCAAGTCATGTATCTTTGGCTAAACAACTTAAAGACACACACACTCTACATATGAAGGAGAAATGGATTTCAAGTTGGTTTGGTACTACCCCTCTTTATTTCAAGTCATCCCAATCCTTAATAATGACCTATGGTAGGGTTGTCTTTACTCAGACTAAAGCATGATGGTTCATGCATTAAAATGCATAACGACCTTAGGTTTATAGAAAAGTCACATTGGTCTTGCAAAAAAAGAACTAATTAAGCTTAACTCAGAATTCTTTGAAAGAGTGAGTCAAGTGTAGTCACCCACTAACTTGGTCCTTCCCTTGTGCATCTTTCTTAGACCTATTCTCTTAACCATTACTTATAAACGATTATTTCGTGCTTATGTTCCCTTTACACACATAATTACACGTGATTTTTATAGTGAATATATATATCAATAAACACTCATGGATACATCTATTCTAAAACTTGATATCATGGGCTTTGTTATAATTCAGTCCATGAAAGCCACAACAAATAGATGTCATATATGTCTTCATTGATTAAACCTATACAAAATATGAAACAATGTTTTGGTGCCACAAAAATGTACTAACACCAACAATAGTAAATAAAAAAAATGATTTTTTTGGTCTTAGGTCTAGATTTTCAAACTCAAGATTCTACTAATCAGCAAGTTTAAGTGCACGATAAGAAAATTTAGGGTATTCCATAATGAAGAAGTAACAACAGTATCTAGGAATTAAATTTAAAAGTTTTATAAGTGTTTATTAAATTTGAGCATATGATTTTGGTAAGTATGAAAAATGATTCATAGAATTTTTTACATGATTGGATTTATATGACCAATCAAATCAAGATGATTAAAGTCAATCTTATAAGATAAGGTGTGCTTAGCACTTGAGCTCTAAAGCTAAGGTAAAAGAAGTCTTTGGTTAAGCAAAGATAGGTATATATAAGGAACATCGGTTAAAACATTAATGCAAGTGTGTTCCTCCCACATGTCTAAAAGGGCTTCACTATTATCCTTAAGGGATGAATCCCTTAATATGGGCCACATGCTTTAGTCACTTAGGGGCAATGTGGCTTGTCTTTGAAGTTGAAATTGTCACAATTTGTTATTATGAGATTTTGTGTGTTCTCCCTCATCTCAAACCATTTTTTAAGATAACAAAATTGGGGGGAGACATAGGAAAAGCTTAAAGAAGTATTATTTTGCAAAAATAAGGGGGGAGAAGCATAGGCAAGAAGAAATTCATTTGATGATTTGTGTGACATGCTTGACATGTCTATTGTAGCATTGAATGCT
This sequence comes from Laguncularia racemosa, assembly GCA_037954665.1. Taxonomy (NCBI): domain Eukaryota; kingdom Viridiplantae; phylum Streptophyta; class Magnoliopsida; order Myrtales; family Combretaceae; genus Laguncularia; species Laguncularia racemosa. The sequence goes on from JBBMOL010000056.1 coordinate 3,141,588, forward strand.
TCAAGGGAAGGTTGTGAGTGAATCTTATCAATAAATAATAAATTGAGTAACATAATTCTAAAAAGAATCTAATTGCAATAGTTTCATAAATCTTGTTCTATTGGTTCAAGTTCTAGTAATCCACTTATTGAAAAATCTTGCAATTGTATAATGGATATCATACAACATATTTTTTTCTTTTCCCCCCAACAATTTCTTGAGAATCTACTATTAAATAAAGTAATTTTAAGATCTTTTTATAGTGTTTTGTTATAAAAAAGGAAGGGGAGTGTTGGATTTTTTTTTTTTTTAAGGGGGGTGGGGTTGGAGTTGAGAGGAAGAGCGAGAATTTTGAAAGAATATAAAAGTGCCAGCTAGATTATCCTTATTTAGAAAGTTTATAATTACTATAAATAGTATGTTTTGAAATACAGTTTGGTTAGTTGAAGTTTTAAAGAGTTGATTTTAGAATATTATCACTCTAGAAACCATTTCAAAATTTGTATCAAAGAAGCATCGAAATAAATTCACTTTCTTCATTTTAGTTTGTCTACTGCAACATCACTTTTCATATTGAATACAACATCAACGCAGTTATACAGACTGCGACAATGTTACTATTCACAATTGTGTATTGCATCAACATAGTTGTTCTTCTGGTGTGTTATGACTTTCACCAAGAAGACCAATTACTTTTTGATCCATATTTTATTTTTGGATTAGATAATCTTAATATGGCGATAGAAAATATCATTTTTAATGGCAGGAATTATTTGTCTTAGAGTAAGTTGATCAAGATCGGACTTAGATCAAAGCTTAAACAAGGTTTCATTGATGGTACAATAAAAAAACCTGATGAAACTTCAATTGATATACTTCGATGGACTCGTTGTGACTATATGGTCAGGAGTTAGATTTTGAATTCCATGGTTGCAAAATTTTCTATATATGCAATCTGCTGAAGAATTGTGGTGAGAAGTCAAGGAGCGGTATGGACATTCTAATGGATCTTTTAAATTCCAGATTTAACGAGAAATATGCAATCTTGTATAGAGAAATTCGACAATAGAAGTTTATATTAAGAAGCTAAGGAAACTCTAAGATGAATTGTGGATGCTTAAAAGCTGGCCTGTTTGCACTTGTGGAGTAATGAGCCATTGTACTTGTGAATTGAAGGAAAAACTTGTTGAATCTAAATCACATTCCAAATTAATACAGTTCGTGATGGGATTATCATATTCATACGAATTAATCAGAAGCCAAATATTAAGCATGGGGCCATTGCATAATGTGAATTGAGCCTTTTATCTCATCCAACAAGTGGAAAAATAGAAAGGAGTAACATCAGTTGTAATAAGTGATTTTGATATGGTTGTGTATTTTACGACCAAGAAAGAGGTGAATAAAGGAGTGATGGATAAAAGAAAAGGAAAAGGAAATGCCAAGATTTTTTATAGGCATTGTAAAATATAAGTTGCAATATTGAAAATTGCTTCTAATTAATTAGCTACCTAGATTGGTAAAAAGGGAAGGGTCATGAGTGGTAACTTATTGCAATAATGAAGATATGAACTTGAACTTGTATACTCTTGATTTACCTTTTGAGATTGATAAAGGTTCTTGCAAATTAGGTGGACAGTATTAATTTGATCAAAAGATGGTTTGGCCATAGTGCCAAGAAATCATGAGAACGATGAAAGAAAAGAAGCCTTCATTAGAGTTTGCAAGAGTGATCAACATGGTTGAATCTACAGGTATGGCTCAAATTTATTCTTTTAATTTTGAACTTGATAATGATTGTGTTGATCATTGGATAGTAGATACGGGTGCCACTGATCATATGACTCCACATAAACATTTGCTTGTAAATCCACGAAAGCTTTCCAATCCTATTTCAATGAAGTTGCCAAATGAGCAATGTAAACTAGTCTTTATCAAAGGAATGTTCAAGATTAACACATCATTAGTCCTTCGTGATGTGCTTTATGTTCCTAGTTTCAAACATAATCTACTTTATGTAAACAAAGCCTTAAAAGAAAATGACTTGATTGCTAGAATTGATTCATTGTATTTTCAATTTTAGGACCTAAAAGCTAATGTTACAATAGCATCAGCAATGGGACATAGAGTATTGTATTTGTTGCAATCCGAATCCATGAGGAGTGCTTCTACACAATTAGATAGTATACCATAAAAATTGGTGATGAGCACTTGTAATAGAACAGATTCTTCACATTTGATACATGCTAAGCTAGGTCACTCTTCAATATCAAAACTCATGCATCTTAATCTTTGCAAAGATTCTGATACTTCTCATCTCTTATGTGATGTGTGCCACAACGTAAAATCACACAAACTTCCTTTTGTTTGTAGCAATACTCATGCTACATTTCCTTTCCAATTAATCCACATAGACATATGGGGACCATATCATGTTTCCTCTTTAACTGAAGCAAATTATTTTCTTACAATCTTAGATGATTGTACTAGGTGTACTTGGACTTATCTAATGAACAATAAGTCACAAGTAGTCACCTTACTCAAAAAATTCTTTCATTATGTGAGCAATCCATTTGATGCTACACCAAACATTATCCGAACTGATAATGGGGTTGAGTTTTTATCTCAAGCCTGCCAATCCTTATTTACTAAAATTGGCATAGTTCATTAGTGAACTATGATTTATACTCCACAATAGAATGGGAGGGTAGAGCACAAGCATAAGCACATAATAGAAATGGATAGAGCTTTACATTTGCACGCTAATCTAGTAAATTTTTTTTAGGGAGATTGCTTGCTTACTGCTACCTACTTAGTAAACATAATGCCTAGTTCAAAATTGAAATGGAAGACAATTTTTTGGTACGTTTGTTAAGTGTAGTAATTTACGTAAATTTAATAATTTTAATATTTTAATACGAAATTTTACGACTAAGCTTATGATTTTAATTTAGTTTATCGTTTATTTAAAATTTTTTTATTGTTTGCTTTCCATTTGGTTATTTCTTTTAATTTAAATTTATGCGGGATATAGTTAAGACTTTTAACATAATCTTTTAACTATTTAGGTATTATTTTTGTTCTAATTTTGTGGGTTTTACATGTGTCCTCTTATTATACAAATAAAAAAAATTAAAATAAAAAAAAAGCCTATGACGGGAAATCAATGAATTAAACACTATGAATGATGCTTCAAATATAGAGTAAAAGTTAAAAATTTTACTTTCTTTCATATGAATAGAACACTTAAAATAGAAAAAAGAAATTATACAAATATTTTTTCATGATATAATTGAAAAGATAAATCTAGATTTTGAGGAGTGTGGAGATCAAAATTCAAGTTTTAGCTTAATGATGTAGAAGATATAGATATAACCTATAGATAGTATATTGAGAAAGATTTAAAATATGGAAGACAATTTTGAGAAATCCTATATCGACCATACTAACTTAATATTCTCAAAATTATCGCCTAATTAGATTTAATTCTTTAAAGTGTCGTTAATATTGGGATTAGCCCACAACATTATATAATGCAATTTACCCCCATCTATAGTTTCTGGTCATAATTATTTCACATCTATATCATATACGATAAAATGATTTTAATGAGAGCATGCGTCAATTTACCATCCATGCATTCGGCATTAATAGTGAATAAACTGGTCACGACTCACGTGCGTAACCGGAGGCTCGAGATCTTCGAACCAAAAGAGAAAGCACTAATATACCATATGCACATGAATGACAAATTTGAAAAAGTGCTTGCATCCACACCATACCTGCTGCCTGCTAGGCCTGGATGTCATTCACCACTGGACTACCCTACCACATAATAAAAAGACAAAAATCTAATACTCCCCCACTCGTTTATTCATCCCTAGTCTAGTAGTAACTAGTTCTGTCTCCTGTCAAATGAATAGAAGCTGTTTTACCGGTGTCCCAGATTATTTATTGAGGGTTAAAATGACACTGTCGGTGCCCTTTAATATTGATCATGCAATTTAGATGAAGATAATTTTCTTTATATATGTTTCTTAATCAATGAAGTCCCTCAGGCCTCTTCGAATGAACATATGCCCTTCATTTATTTAATATCTAAAGGATTTCCACTTACGTTAAATCTACTCCCCCTTCCCTAGATCACCATGTCCTGTGTAGTGTGTTGGGTACCTTACCTTGCTTTGTGCCGAACTACAAATCTGCGCGCTTGAATTTATTAATGAAGAGGAAGCTAGTTCTTTCCTAATTGGCAAAACGTGAGCAGGTATCACAAGCAACTTCCCTAGTACACGGTTTGTTTATTGATCCGATGTCGTGGTCTATTAATTTTTTTTTCTTGATCTATCATCTTTTCATGGTGGAAGTAAATATTATTTCATAATTGTCTTGCATGTGCTTCTATCAAACTAAAAAAAAAGGGTAAGGATTTGATATTTCAAGGAACAAAAAAAAAAAAGAAATAAGATTTATTGAATTGCATGTATATATATATATAAATGTGTGTGAGTATATTTTGAGAATACTGATTTATGTTTGTTTATTTTTGCTGTCGCGGGGCATGGAAAAAGAGTAGTAAGTTTTTCTTAGACTAGAATTTTGAAGAGAATTTATTTATTTAATTTTTTTCATTGAATATATTGATTTAATTATGGGTTTTTCTTATCTGAACTTCGTGGAAAGAAATGGAATTTAATGCACTCATGACCCGACCCCCCTTCACATGCAACCCGCCAAATCATTTTTCCATTTTTTTTTCTTCTTGCATGGTAAACAAAAACTAATCAGTTTCTGATCCACTGCACCCAGTTGCAAATCATTCAGTAAAGGAAAAGTTTGAGGAAGATTCTAGGACTTGGGTTTCCGATTTAGATTCTACCCACATGTCCATATCTCACAAATCCCAAGTTTTGGGAGAAGAATTTGATCCTCTGTTGAAAGATTTGTATGAAAAGAAGCAGACATTTCAGCGGAATGTTGTCTCTTTGGCAGCCGAGCTAAACGAGGTCCGAAGCCGCCTCGTGTTGCAGGAGCAATCAGTTGCTAGAGAAATCCTCACTAGACAGGAAGGTGGTTTGTGATCTTGTGTATGCAATTCTTCTTTTGTTGGAACTGTGATTGGAAGTGGCCTTTGAAATTTGCTTTTTGGGCATGTTTGTTTCGCGGATCAAGGTTTTCCATTCCTTTTTTGGATATTTGTAATAATCCCAGCTTTAAAATTGTCAAATATAATTCTAGAAATATCAAAAGGTTGTTCGCTATTGGTAACTTTTTGGGGCAAGTGATGGCAGGCGGGAAAGGCGGCAACTTATGGCTCGAGATGGTAATAACCATCATAAAAAAAATGTTAGAGTATGGGTGGTTTCAATTGTCTTAAAATGAATCATTATGTATGATTTTGGTGCCTTTATGTACTGTGCTTTCTTTGGATGTTATCAACTTTAACAATTGCGCATCTGGTAGTGGTTCTGATATTTCTTTTTCTATTTTTTGCATCTAGGAAGCAGAGACAAAGGCAAAGAAGATGGAGGAGGAGATAAACATGTTGCAAAAGAGACTAGTGGAAAAGAATGGGGAGCTCATGGCTTCGACTTCTTCTACTGAGAAGGTCCTATGAACAACCTCTTTTTCTTTTTCTTTTATTTTTTTAGAGGTTAATTTTATTGGCTTTGTTTGTTTTCTCCATGGAATGGAATAGGATTTCATGGAATCCAAATGCTATCAGTTTTACTGAGAGCTAAGATATATTTCCGCTATGATTATAAGAAAGATACTAAAATAGCTTCCAATTCCTTGTAATTTGTATCCCTCTATTGATTCCAAGGAATTGGATATAGTCTAACTCATCCAGCTCTTTTCAATTATCATACGTGGCTAACATTGCCAATAGTCTTTTTCATGTTTCTCCTTTATTTATTTATTTGCGTGGCTTTCTGTTAAATTCATCAGGGAAGAGGTCAGTCTTTTCTATATGTTGCTTTAAACTCAAATGTAGTGGTCTCGAAAGTAACTTTCTGCTGTTTTCTCATAGAGAATATCTTTTGGACACTAATGCAAAAAACCTAATGCATTTGGCAATCAAAAGCTCTTACATTTTTTCTTGAGATGTGGTAGCTACGAATTATTTTTTTCTGCTTATAATATCCTTTCTTTCCACGTTTTCATTTTTTTTTTTTTCCCTTCTGAGCTTGCTTAACTGCTACATATTTGTATTTCTATAAGAAATGGTTATGACCTGGGACCTGTTCATAGTGATTTGTCGGTTGCTCTTGCTACTTAAGCCATAACAAACTCCATCTAATCATTTTATTTTTGTGGACTGCCTACTGTGGAGTCCTTTATAAAATTCAGCCACCAAAATGGTAAAGAAAAGAGAAACTAATAAACAATAGAACCAAACATGTGATAGTCCAAACACACTTCAGTTTTTATCCCTCAAATCATCTATTGCATTCTTAAGGTTAGAACCATATCCATTTTATCTAAAATTAAAGTTTGTAGATATGTGGTATGGGCTTTTGTGTTTATTATTTCACATTCCTCAATCCTCCTCACTCATGGGCTGGGAGCCTGGGACTATGACTTTAAGTGGATAATTTAATTAAATGGGTGTGCAATGATTATATGTGAAATTGAACTAATTATTTTCCCACTCTAATATTATGGTTAGGTATAAGCTTTTACATTTATTATTTCACACTTATTAAGCATCTTATATACCGGAATGATTTATTTTAACTTCTTGAGTTGTTCCTCCTATTCAAAGGAGGATTCAACAGGAAGGACTCCTATAAATCATAACTTTTAGAAAGCATTCCAATCTTAAAAAAGAGTATTTGAAAGCTTCTAGTATTGCACTTTGTTTCAAGAAATTACTAAATGCTTTGGTCCAAACTTTCCTATAAATATAAAAATAACAATCACGTGGCATTAAATTGAACAGGGAGGAAGACACCGTAGTCAAGGTTTGAATTTATGACCTCCCATATTAATTTGTATTTGATTTGGTTGGAGTCATTACCTTCTCATCCAAGATCTTAAAATTCTAGATAGATGAGTACCCTTTAGTTTACAATACAGCAGAAGCTTTAACTAACCTTATTCTTCAGAAAGCAAAAATAAGGCACAGGAGGTGCAAATCTGTCATACTTAGCCTGTCGAAAGTATGTGGGAGCATGGGGGGGCAGCTAAGACGCATAGGCTTGATATGTTCATTACTTGTTGTTCCTTTCACCTTGCTCTCAGTGGTTGTTTTGATTATCAAGATAAGTCCTAACTAATACAACTGCCATCAGATGCTGTATCTTATTTCATATATCGTGTTACACTTGTTCTGTTATGTGCAGTATCTCCAGGAATTGCATATTCTTAAATCACAGCTTGCATCCACTCAAGAAATTGCTGATGCAAGTGCTGCCTCAGCAAAATCAGCACAACTTCAGTACTTCACTCTATTGAGAGAGCTAGATGAAAGGAACAATTCATTGAAGGAGAATGAGGCTCGTGTGGAGATACTAGGGAAGCAATTGAACAGTCTACAGAAGGATCTTCAAATGAGGGAATATTCTCAAAAGCAGCTTAAAGACGAAGTTTTGCAGGTGGAGCGAGGTATTACGCAAGCTCTTGATCAAGCTGGATTAAGCAAGGACTGTGAGTTGAAAAAAGTACTAAATGAGGTTTCCCCCAAGAATATTGAGAAAATGAATAAGCTTTTGATTGTTAAAGACGAAGAAATGGTGAAACTTAGAGATGAAATCAGGATCATGTCCAGTCACTGGAAGCACAAAAGCAATGAGCTGCAATCTCAGGTTTGTTACCAACTTCATTTGCTTTCTTTTGCATCAGTTCTTACTCTCTCAGTTGGAAAGAGGTTTTGCAAAAATGAAACATGTAAAACTTCATAAAAATGCAGAAACAATGCATAGGATAACAGAGTCATGATCAAGAGTGTTGATTCAGTTAGTTTTGTTACAGCTAATATTCATTTTGATCCACAACTAGCCGTCTGAAAGATTGGTTGTGTCTAAATTTAATACAAGATGGCATCAAAACATTATGTCTTGTTTTTAAGTCTATCCACGATCATTTCAATCCCAATTACTTAATTTTATGAAGTTGTACCAGGCTGATATTTCAGAACACGCCCATATAGATCCATAAACTTTTAAGTCAATTGGTTGTGGAGCTATAATATATTTGAACGAAATCAAATTTCACACTAACGTGCCTTTGATTTCTTGTCAGATCCCTTCAATTGATAAGCCTTCCTTTCCTGTGCTGAATCATGCTGTTTCTGCTGTTGTTTATTGTTGAAATGTGTGATAGTCCTATTATCCTTGAATTGGGCGTTTTTGACAGAACAGTTAGAGAAGCAACGGCAGGTTGACCAGGAACTGAAAAAGAGAACATTGAAATTGGAATTCTGTCTCCAGGAAAATCGCTCTCAGACTCGAAAACTTCAGCGGGTATTATTCCAGTCTTAATCTGTGAAACTGAGATCTCTACTTCAGGTTGCTGAAAATTACTTCTTAACTTTAGTGTCTTTTATTCGATTAAGTGCCTGTCTCAAGAGTTCTAACATAATATCAAAATGTTAGTTTGGTCCTTCAATTTATCGAACTGTGCTTGCACTCTACAAATGCCATCATCAGGTGTTCCAAATACTTCTTGTTTAAGGGCTTGTTTGATTTGTTGGTTCGACTCTGTTTTGATATTGTTTTATCACCAGTTTGAAACAGGGTGTTTGGCCGAAAAGCACTTTATCAATAAAATGAACATATCAAATGTAGATCAGTACAGATCAAACGTAAATCAGATATGGGTAAACAACAGAGGAGACAGACAGACGCTAAATTGCCCATGACTATTTTTGTGTGGTGTTTCTTCTCATATGATTCTGTCTGTAGCTGTACATTACTAACAACTGACTCGTCCATGTGACAGATGGGAGAGCGAAGAGACAAAACTCTCAAGTAACTGAGGGACCAGTTAGCGGTAAAGCAGCCGCGACAGGGCGATTCAACAAGTAAGGAGAAGCAGAATTTCTGGGAGACCCCTGGTTTCAAAGTTGTAGTTTCCATGTCCATGTTGATCTTGGTAATGCTTTCCAAGAGATGAACCAATTATGAGCTCAATGCATACGCAATATGTATAGTCTGTCCGGTGCATTAGCTTGTAGGTTGCCAGAGGTCGCTGGCCCGATCTCCCTTTGTCGCGAAACACACACACATACACACATACAGAGGGGAATGTATCATGAGCCCCAGCTTGTAAAACGGATGAGTAGTGTCACGTTTCAAAAACTATATGAAAGTTTTAACTAAAAACTACGTATGTATCTATTTATATGGTAATTGCTTTGTGAGTTAGATAACGTAAAACTCTAGATAATTATTTAATTAATTGTAATTAGTTATATTATATATAATTATATAATAAAAAAAACTATGAATTCTTAGATTCTACGGTTGATTACATTTAAGTTTTATAAATTTTATTTTTATTTTGAATTCCTAAGAATAAGATTTAATCTAAATAATTTATTAATATATATTTTACTTCATCATTTTTTATTTTGCAGCTCATATCACATCATAACTTATCTTATCTAATGATTTTGTAGTTTTTCCTACAAAATAATCTATAGAGGGTTGAGTATATACTACGGCTCAATAAGATGAGAGTACTATTTTCAATACTATACAAGTACAAGCAATTTTAAATAAGTTTTTATTCATATACTATGCATGAATAATTATATGTAATACAATATCACATGCGGTCTTTCGATAATCAACATAAAATTTAGGGTTTAATGCCCCTCTTGACCTTCAGTTGAGGATTCTCACAACCATTAGCACTCAAGTATCTCATCTTATTTAATTCACGTCTTCTCACTTGATAAGTTAATCTTAAATATTTTAAATCTTAAGCTTCACCTTAAATGCACACTAGGCACTCAAACCCTTAATAATAGGTAAGATCTTCAAATGGATTTCGTTAAACGCATGACAATTCTTAAGTCACTTAGTTTATCAATAGCGAAATAGTAATTCTTAAATGATTATTTTCTACACATCCTATAGTGGTGATGGCTTTCAACATAATGCAATGTCTCATGTATTACATGTTGGATTTTATCAACGGTAAGTATATGTACATATGCATGTCTTATGTGCTGATGTGGACATCGTAGCTGACACCGGTTGATGGGGGCGTGTCTTTTACAAGGCACGGATGTGTAATGTGTCTGGAAGCTCCACAGAAACATATACGGTTTTATACACGGCACTAAGGCACGGCCGTATGTTGAGTCTGGAAGATCCACAGAAACATACACGGCTTCATACACGGCACAAAGGCACGACTGTGTGTTGAGTCTGGAAGATCCACAGAAACATACACGGTTTTATACACGGTTGTGTATAAGCCGCATGACGAACGTGCATATATATAAATATTCCCACGTGTACATATATGTTTCCTTTTTAACTGTTTCCCTAAGGACTATATATAGTTTCCTAAGTCATTTTTAGGGTTAGCTTTTTATCATATATCGAATTACAGACACTTGGAGAAGAATTTTTTATGTTCCCTTAATTGTGCGCAATTGAGAATTTCAAGGAATAAACTAAGATTATTCCTTGTTTATCCATGAGATCCAATCCTAGAATTGATCTCGTGTTTTTACGCTTTCTACGCTGCGTCAGTTTGGTATCAGAGCAAGGTAATTTCCTGCAGATATGTCAGCTAACAACGGTGTTGATGGCAGTCGCGTTCTCGACCTAGATCGGGATGCGGAAGTCCAAGGAGTCGATCAATGGGCTCCAAGGGCAGTAGTTGAAGCCATGGATCGGAGGCTTGGGCGAGTAGAGCAGCGCTTGGAGGATCTGATTACGCATTTCGACACCATGGTGGTGGGCTACAACAGTAACAGGGACGTTGGTGGAGATCGACCAAGGTAGCAGTCACTCGTAGCAGTCGCTCGTGGCGGTCCTGTCAATCAACCTGCAGCCGTAAATCGATGGAATCAACGTTTAGATGAGAGTTCTTCTGAGGAAGAGGGTGACTTCCTACAAAGGAGAGGGCAACAATAGAGGAGAGGCGGTGTTGATGGTGGAAGATACCGTGGGAATGACAACAGGATTGATCAGGAGTATGGTGGTGGATATCGGAGAAACTACCAAGGATACAATCAGACAAATGGCGGTGATTTCCTTCTCAAGGTAGATATTCCATCGTTTAATGGCAATCTTAACATTGGGGATTTTCTGGATTCGCTTGTAGAAGTCGATAGATTTTTCGACTATATAGAGATACCCGAGGATAGGAAGGTGAGGTTAGTTGCATGTAGGCTGAAAGGAGGGGCATCTGCATGGTGGGATCGTTTGCAAAATAGGAGGTAGAGAGAGGGAAAGCAACCAATAAGAACATGGTACTGTATGAAGAACCTGCTACAAAGGGAATTTTTGCCACCCGACTATGAGCAGATTCTCTTCCAGCAGTATCAACACTGCCGTCAGGGGCAGAGGACGGTGCATGAATATACTGCTGAGTTCATGAGATTGGCGGAGAGGAATGATCTGAGGGAGACCGAGGGTCAGCAAGTAGCGCAATTTGTCGACGGGTTGAAGCCCCAGATTAGAGATAAAATTGGGGTGACGGTACTTAAAACTGTAAACGAGGTAAAGAATTTAGCCCTTAGAGCTGAGATGATGATTCAAGAGAAAAATACTAGGCTTGGTGGGGGCATGAGGAATTATGAATATGATAGTGTTAGTAGTGGCAATCGGGTGGTTGGTGAAAGGAACAGAGGAATAGTTGAGAAGCTTGCTGGAGGTATAGAGAAGAAGGAAGACAAGGCTGAAGGGAAGAAGCCTCTTGAAATCAAAGAGACCCAAGGCAAAGTAATCCATATGCTAAGCGAATTTTGGGGAAGTGTTATAGGTGCAATCAACCGAGGCACCGATCCAGTGAATGTCCTAATCGACGAACCATAAATATTGTCGAAAGGGAGGAAGAGGAGGAGGTGTGCTGTGAGCCGGATGGTGAAGATGAGTATTATGATGAGGTTGATGATGGGGTGGAGCCGAGCTATGTGATTAAGAGGATGATGTTGGCACCAAAGCAGGAAGGTAGTTCGCAGCGACACCAATTATTCCGCATTAGGTGCACAATTGGTGGGAGAGTGTTCGACTTGATTGTTGATAGTGCGAGTTGTGATAATATAATTGGGAGAGAGGTGGTGAAGCAACTCCAGCTGCCAGTAGAGAAACATCTGAGCCCTTACACCATAAGGTGGATTAAGGCGGCAAAGTGGATTGATGTGAAGGAGAGGTGTTAGGTCCCCTTCTCTATATGCAAATATCGGGACGAAGCTTATTGTGACATCGTCGATATGGATGCCTGTCACTTGTTATTTGGGTGACCATGGCAGTTTGACGTGGATGCCCAACATGTTGGAAAAGAGAATAAGTATAAGTTGGAGAAAGGGGGTGTGAAATACATATTGCTGCCTTTGATAGATAAACGACCCAAGACACAAAAGGCTGAAGGAAAATCCTTTTTGATAATCACTCGGTCAGAGAAAGAGATGGTTGAGGACCTGAAAGAATCTCGGGTAATGCACGCACTTGTCGTGAAGAATGCTGGAGAGGATGTGAGTAGTGAAGAGGTGCCTAAAGGTGTCAAGTCCAATGTAGCTGCAAAACACATGGCTGAACAACATTAGGTGGTTGCATCTGAAGTGAGAGAGAAGATTGAGAAAGCTAATGAGAAGTACAAGAAAGCTGCCGACAAGCATAGGAGGGAGAAGCTCTTTGAAGTGGGAGATCAGGTGATGGTGTTCTTAAAGAAAGAACGTTTTCCCGTTGGCACTTATAGTAAATGACAACCAAAGAAGTATGGCCCTTATAAGATTGTTGCAAAGATAAATGATAATGCGTATGTGGTCGGACTTCCTGAAAACATGAAGATTTCAAAAACCTTCAATGTAGCTGATTTATCTCCATTCTACTCCGATGACGAACCTCTATATCCGAAAGAGAACTCGGGGTCGGGTTTTTCATTGGTGGGAGAGAATGATGTGGACATCGTAGCTGACATCGGTTGATGGGGGCGTGTCTTTTACAAGGCATGGGCGTGTAATATGTTTGGAAGCTCTACAGAAACATATACGGTTTTATACACGACACGAAGGCATGACCGTATGTTGAGTCTGGAAGATCCACAGAAACATACATGGTTTCATACACGACACGAAGGCACGACCGTGTGTTGAGTCCGGAAGATCCACATAAACATACAAGGTTTTATACACGGCCGTGTATAAGCTGCATGACGAACATGCATATATATATATTCCCACGTGTACATATATATTTCCTTTTTAACTGTTTCCTTAAGGACTATATATAGTTTTCTAGGTCATTTTTAGGGTTAGCTTTTTATCATATATCGAATTACAGACACTTGGAGAAGAATTTTCTCTGTTCCCTCAGTTGTGCGCAATTGAGAATTTCAAGAAATAAACTAAGATTGTTACTTGTTTATCCATGAGATCCAATCTTAGAATTGGTTTCGTGTTTTTACGCTTTCTATGCTGCTTCATGTGCATACATATATACATATATATTTATATATGTATATAATATTAGTCTTATTTATGTGTGCAATAAATGAGCATGAAAATAGTTTTGCTTATATGTCTATATATGTAGTGTTACTATGAATGTGAAGCGGGTTTTGCACATACTCATATTACTAATTTTCTAAACATAAGCATGAAAATAGTTTTGCTTATATGCCTATATATGTAGTGTTACTATGAATGTGAAGCGGGTTTTGCACATACTCATATTACTAATTTTCTAAACATAAGCATATACATGAATATATATATACATACGTATACATGTCTATAAGTTTGTACATAGTTATCACTTGTTAAACCATATGTATATATATATATAATTATATAAGTAAAAGATTGATATATATTAATTTAGCTAGAAGAGTAAGTTTGCAAAACATAGTTTCTTACAAATATACAAGGAGAAAAAGAATATATTTATTAGCTTTAAAAGATGGAAATTATACTTGTGACTTTGTATAATTATATATATAAATGTACATATATATATATATATATATATATATATGGTGTATAGGCTGTAAATTATATTAATGTTAAATTAGGATACTGTTATATATTAGTCTTAAAATAGAACTTAATATATTTAGTTTCCTTTTTTAGTTTATTAGAACTTGTATATATATGTGTAACCTATGGATCAATAAAGCATACATAATTTTCTCTCTTTTCCTTATAATTACATGGTATCAGAGCGGGAGAGAGAGTAGGTTTTGAGGGTTTTTATTTTATATATTTTTTTGACACTAGTGGCTTAGGGAGACATGCCACCCTTCGACGAAGGCTTCTGGAAAGTTTAACTCGTGTGACGTACATGCGCCATCATAGCGTTCACCACCAACCTTACACGCTGACGCGTGAGGGCGCGTGCGGTGTTGTCTTGCTCTTTGCCTTCACTGATCGTTTCGCTTAGTCGTGTATAGCCCAGGTTTGAGGTTCGTTTATTTAATAAATATTTGGGTGCAGGTTTGTTAGCTTTGGTTTGCAATCTTCTTGTTGAATTATTGTTTGTTAGTGTTAATTTGTCTGCTGTTGATGATTAATTCGTCGTCTGTTGTTGTTAATTTGGTGTGTTTGGTCCTTGTGGTTGTAATTTGGCATGTTTAGTAATTAGTTACTGTTGGTGTTTATTGATGTACTAATCCGTTGGTACTTATTTTGTTTAATTGGTGGGCTGACGTACAAATCTGTTGATTTAGTACGTTTGATTTAATGTGTCAGTAATCGGGAGTGGGCTGACGTATGTTGACTTTAGTTCATTTGTCTGTTCTGTTGGAGGAATTTGGGTTGAAATCATAAGTGAAAAAGTGGACAACAAATCTGTTGTTATATCAGATGTGGTACCTGTAATGTCAAAAATTACAAAATATAAACTTAATGGGTCTAATTATTTGGATTGAAGTAAAACTGTGAGGCTCTACCTGCGTAGTATTGATAAGGATGATGATTTGATTAAAGATCCCCCCATAGATGATAGTTTTAAGCAAACTTGGCTTATAGCAGATGCTTGATTATTTATGCAAATACGAAATTCTATTGATAATGAAGTAGTTAGGTTAATTAATCATTGTGAATTTGTTAAGGAATTAATGGAATATTTGGATTTCCTATATTCTGAAAAGGGAAATGTTTCTCGTATTTATGAAGTCTGCAAGGCCTTTTATCATTCTGAGAAATCTACAGTTTGCAGTAGCTAAATCTCATATTCTCTTTAAGTCTACAATCTCATCCTTGCAAGATACATATAGCAAGATTCTACGTACGAAGAATCCTCAATCTGTTTAGTCCGGTAATGCTCTTGTAAGTCGTTGGTATGAGTATGAAGTTGGAAGACAATAATACAGGAGTAGTGGTAGGGGAGCTAATATTCGGGGATAGAGTTCTGGGGCAAGTATATGTCATGATTGTCAAAAGCCTGGGCATATGAAGAGTGATTGTAGAAAGCTACAGAGTCGGAATTAGGGATTTTGATCAGCACATGTTGCCTCTAGTGATGCATCTGGAAAATCTATCACAAGTTCTGCAGATGAATTTGCCAAGTTCTCATAGTATCAAGAATCATTAAGGACTTCATCTACTCCCGTTACTGCCATCGCTGAATCAGGTAAACTAAACACGTGTCTTTTCTCTTCGTCGTCTAAATGGGTCATTAACTCTGATGCAACAGACTACATGACAGGTAATTTCAGTCTATTATCTGTTGTTCAATCTCATACCTCATGCTCTCCTGTCACTTTAGCTAATGGGTCAACATCCCATATCCTTGGGATTGGCATAGCAAATCCAACTCCATTAATTCCTTAGTCTTAAACTTGCCTGATCTGTCATTTAATTTAATATCTATCAATAAACTCACATGTTCACTTAACTGTTGTATTTCATTCTTTCCCGACTATTGCCTTTTTCAGGATCTTATGACGAAGAAGACTATTGGTAAAGGACATGAATCTAGGGGTCTCTACATACTAGACACAAAGATATTAAAGTCTGTTGCCTGCTCTGGAGTTGTCACCCCTTTTAAAGCACATTACCGATTGGGTCATTTGTCTCTCTCTTTGTTAAAGAAACTTTGTCTTCAGTTTCACGGTTTGGAGTCCTTACATTGTGAGTCATGTTAGTATGCGAAACATCATTATGTTAGCCTAAGCCCTAGAGTCAATAAATGAGCAAATGCTCCTTTTGAGTTAGTCCATTCGGATGTATGGGGTTCTTGTCCAGTCACATCTAAAACTAGATTTAAGTATTTTGTTACCTTTGTTGATGATTATTCTCGAGTGACTTGGTTATATTTAATGAAGAATCGTTTTGAGTTATTTTCTCATTTTTGTGCTTTTTGTGCTGAAACTAAAACTTAGTTTAATGTTTCTGTCCAAGTGTTGCGAAGTGATAATGCCAAAGAGTATTTATCTGAATCTTTTCAATCCTACATGATTAAGAATGGCATTATTCGTCAAACTTCTTGTGTAGATACACCGTCTCAAAATGGTGTTGCTAAGAGAAAGAATAGGCATTTGCTTGAAACTGCTAGGGCTTTGTTGTTTCAAATGCACATCCACAAATACTTCTGGGTTGATGTAGTGTCTACAACCTGTTTTTTAATTAATCGAATGCCCTCGGTTATTCTAAATGGTGAGACTCCTTATCATATTCTTTTTCCGAAAAAATCTTTGTTTTCGATTGAACCTAAAATATTTGGTTGTACATATTTTATTCAGGATGTACATCCCCAAGTTACAAAACTTGATCCTAAGTCATTAAAATGTATATTTCTTAGGTATTTTCGTGTTCAGAAGGGATACAGATGCTATTGTCTTAACCTTGATAGGTTTTTGGTATTGATTGATGTTACTTTTTGTGAAGATATCCTTTCTTTCTACCCTTCAATCATACTGGCAAGAAAGAGGATGATGATCTGTTAATCTATAGAGTTACATCCACCACTTTTACTCCTAAACCACCTCTTCAGGTTTACTCTCGCAGGTAAAGTGCTCCTGAGCCAACTCTTAATGTATTGCCTGAACCAGCTCCCTCGTCATTAGATTCAATCTCAAGGGATGATCTTCCTATTGCCCTTCGTGAAGGTAAACGTCAGTGTACTTATCATGTTTCTTCTTTTATGTCTTATGATCATCTGTCAGTCTCCTTTTGTTCCTTTATTGCATCTATTGATTCTATCTCCCTTCCTAAAACCGTTCATGAAGCCTTATCACATCCGAATGTCATATTGCAATGGTAGAGGAGATGAATGCCCTTAATCAAAATGATACTTGGGATTTGGTACATTTACCTGCAGAAAAAAAAGGTCATTGGTTGTAAATGGTTTTATATATATATATAGTATTAAAGTAAATCCAGATGGATCAATTACTCGCTTAAAAGCTCATCTTGTTGCTAAAGGATATGCTCAAACATATGGAATAGATTATTCTGACACTTTTTTTCCTGTTGCTAAGTTAACATCTGTTAGGTTATTTATTTCCATGGCTGTAGTATATGATTGGCCTCTACATCAGTTAGATATCAAGAATGCTTTTTTACATGGGGATCTTCAAGAAGAAGTTTATATAGAGCAACCTCCGAGGTTTGTTGCGCAGGGGGAGTCTGGAAAGGTTTGTCATCTTCGTAAGTCTTTGTATGGTTTGAAGCAAAGCCCCCGTGCTTGGTTTGGAAAATTTAGCCAAGCAGTTGAGAAATTTGGGATGCAGAAAAGCAAATCTGATCATTCTGTTTTCTACAGATGATCTATGACTTATATTTTTCTGTTAGTAGTAAATGTGGATGATATTGTTATCACTGGCAATGATACTATAGGTATTTCGACTCTCAAATTCTTTCTTCAAAGTCAATTTCAAACAAAGGATTTAGGAATATTGAAATATTTCTTGGGTGTTGAGGTAATGAGGAGTAAGAAAGGAATTTTTCTATCACTACGAAAATATGTACTTGGCTTGTTGTCAGAAATAAGAAACTTAGGTGCTAAACCATGCAGTACACCAATGGTTCCTAATTTACAACTGACAAAGGAGGGAGAGTTGTTTAAGGATCTTGAAAGATACAAACGAATGGTTGGAAAATTGAATTATCTTACAGTAACTCGACTAGATATTGCATATTCGGTCAGTGTTGTATGTCGATACATGTCATCTCCAACAGTTGATCATTGGGCTACTGTAAAGCAGATTTTGTGTTATTTAAAGGGAGCACTGAAAGTGGTATCTTGTATAAGAATCATGGTCACACTAGTATTGAGTGTTTCACAGATGATGATTAGGCAGGATGTAAGAAGGACAGGAGATCCACTTCAAAGTATTGTTTTTTCGTTGGTGGAAATTTAGTTTCATGGAAAAGTAATAAGCAGAATGTTATATCTCGATCTAGTGCAAAATCAGAATATAAAGCTATGGCACAATTAGTGTGTGAAGTAATGTGGATATATCAGCTCCTAAATGAAGTCGGGATGAACATCTCACTTCCTGCGAAACTATGGTGTGATAGCTAAGCTGCTCTTCATATTGCCTCGAATCCCATGTTCCATGAGCAAACTAAGCATATCGAGATTGTCATTTTGTTTGGGAGAAAATTTAACAAGGGTTAATTTCTATAGGGTTTGTGAAGACTGGAGAACGATTAGGAGATCTTCTTACAAAAGGCTCTAAACGGAGCTTGGTTTGACTATCTGTGTAACAAGTTGGGCAAGATTAATATCTATGCTCCAGTTTGAGGGGGAGTGTTATAGGCTGTAAATTATATTAGTGTTAAATTAGGATACCGTTATATATTAGTCTTAAAATAGAACTTAATATATTTAGTTTCCTTTTTTAGTTTATTAGAACTTGTATATATAAGTGTAACCTATGGATCAATAAAGCATATATAATTTTCTCTTTTTTTCCTTACAATTACAGGATGAAAACAATTTTTTTCAAGAATACAATTTCTAAATCTTTAAACATAAGTATACATTTATGTACATAAGTAGATATCCACATGTATATATACATCAATATAGCTTGATAAAACATGAGTATATATATATACATATAGACTAAGTTATTTACTTATAAAGGATTAGAAGACAAAAGAATATATATATGTATGTGTGTATATATATATACATAATACTAGGATAGATAAATGGGGTGGGGATTTATATAGTTTATGTGTTATAACATAAGGGATGACACACACACTAGAAATCGAAGCATTGGCCGGATGGTCCCTTGTGGGATCAGCCAACTAGTTCAAATGCTTCTAGCAAGTCAGTGGTATCAAGATGATGGTTGTCCAAAAATTTCCACGTTCTATTCCATTCACCATTAAGAGGGTGATTCTTACACTATCTTGACGGTATTCAACTAGAATTCATCCAACTTCTGTTCTCTTTGCAAAACTTTATTCCTAACCCATTTTACACCACTTCCATCGTGCATTTCATCACACAACACCATAGCAATATCCCAACATAACAACATTCACATATACATAACTATATTATAAGCAAAATACACATGTGCTGTAGTAAATTATAGAGTATCCCTTTGTAACAAATTATAGAGTATCTCATTCACCTTGATTTTTTAACTTTAAAACTCAAAATAAATCTCAAGAAGTATGGTCTTAACATGAAGTACTTCTAATGATTGTAGTGGCGCTTACAGTTTTTTTATTTGGAGTTAGTATGAGGAAGTTATGAATTTTTTAAGCTTTGAAAAAAGGTCATAGTGTGTTTAGATTGATGGAAATATATGGAATTGTAAAGAAATGGATGGAAATTTTATGTTTGGTAATTTAAGTGGAGAGTAGAAAAGAGTGAAAATGGAAGGAAAATAGTGGAAAACTTTCCACTTTGAAGTTCATTTCTTTTTTTCTCCAATCTTGGAGTGGAAATGGGTGGAAATAGATGTACAATTACAAAATGAACCCTTGCAACAAGTTTTACCAAAATAAAATATCAATAATTTTGTTAAATACTAACTTCATTTTTGTTTTTCATTTCCTTTCTATTTATTCAACCAAATAAAGGAAATGGAAACATTTCTCTCAATTTCCTTTATTTTCCTTTTGATATTACCAAATATAAAGTAAAAATTACATTTATTTCTATTTTCACTCATTTTTGCCTGTTTCTCTTCTTGGAAAAATTACCAAACTTATTGTTAAATTCGTAATTAGGAAGAAAGGAATAGAAGAAGAAAGAGAGAAAAGTTAGGGAGTGGGCTTGACCAAAGGGGAAAAGAAATGATGAGATAGAGAAAGAGAAAAGGACTTAATGAGGGTGGAAAATATTTATTTATAGGTTTAGTTAATACACGTACTATTGATTTAGTTAAATTATCTAAATTACAATATTTTTATATGAAAACTTATGTATAAGTTAAATAAAATATTCTAAGTATAAATATGTACTCATAAATTCTATTTAACCATCATAAATCTAAAATTATAATTCTTATTTCTTATTTATTATAATTACCTGATAAATCTAGTTTCTTTTTTTACTTTCACATTTTTAAGTCCATTGTTATTTGTTTTAAGATTTCCACTACATGAAAGTTATTAAAATAGTGTTAATATATTATAAATATTTGTCATTAGCCTTTTCAAAACTTTTGTTTATTATGAAATTTACTCTTGAAGTTTTAGTAATGCGAAATATGTCAAAATTAAAGTTTTATATTGGGGATTATATTATGGGATAATATATGTATGTATATACATAATACTAGGATAGATAAATGGGGTAGGGATTTATATAGTTTATGTGTTATAACATAAGCGATGACACGCACACACACATGGAAACTAAAGCATCGATTGAAGGGTCCCTTGTGGGATCGGGTAGTTGGTTCAAATGCTATGGGCAAGTCGGTGGTATAAGGCATTGGCAGGCCAGTGCAATGTAGCACTGACAAAAACAATGGTTGTAAAAAATTTTCCACATTCTGTTCCATTCACCATAAGGAGGGTGATTCTTACACTGTCTTGACGATATTCAACTGGAATTCATTCAACTTTTGATCTCTTTGTAAAACTTTATTCTCAACCCATTTTGCACCACTTCCATCATGCATTTCATCATACAACACCACAACAATAGCTCAACATAGCAACATTCACATATATATATATAGCTTTACTATAAGCTAAATACACACACGTTGTAATAAATTATAAATTACCCCTGTGTAATATATCATAGAGTATCTACTCACTTTAATTTCTTAACTTTAAAACTTAAAATAAATTTCGAGATATTGCAAAAATTCATGCCTTTCACCTAATAATAAAAGAATAGCGAAACTTAAAAGTTAATTCCAATAGTTAAACTTACCCAAAACTTGAATAAAAATTAAGTGTATAATTATTTAGTTTATGTAATCTTAATCTAAATTTTGAGTTCAAAATTTACCCAACAAGTGTGGTCTTGATACGAAGTACTCCTTCCAAGGATCGTAGTGGCGCTTATGGTTTTTTTATTTAGAATTAGCATGAGGAAGTTATGAATATTTTAGGCTTTGGAGAAAAGTCACGGTGTGTTTAGATTGATGGATATATGAAATTGTAAAGAAATAGATGGAAATGGAAGGAAATTTTATGTTTGGTAATTTAAGTGGAGAGTGGAAAAAAAGTAAAAATGGAAGGAAAACAGTGGAAAACTTACCACTTTGAAGTTCATTTCTTTTTTCTCCAATTTTGGAGTAGAAATGGGTGGAAATAGATGTACAATTACAAAATGAACTTTTTTTTTTCATTTCCTTTCTATATATTCAACCAAACAAAGGAAATGGAAACATTTCTCTCATTTCCTTCATTTTCCATTCGATAATATCAAATATAAAGTAAAAATTACATTTCTTTCTATTTCCACACAATTCTTTTCTTTTTCACTTATTTTTGCCCATTTCTCTTTTTGGAAAAATTACCAAACATACTTTGAAATTCGTAATCAAGAAGAAAGGAACTAAAGAAAAGAAAAGGAAGAAGAAAGAAAGAAAAGAGAGAAAAGTTGGGGAGTGGTCTTGACCGAAGGGGAAAAGAAATGATGTGATAGAGAAAGAGAAAAGGACTTAAAAGGATGGAAAATATTTATTTATAGGTTGGATTAATATGCATACTATTAATCTAGTTAAATTATCTAAATTATAGTATTTTTATACAAAAACTTATGTGTAAGTAAAATAAAATATTCTAAGTATAAATATTTACTTAAAAATTCTATTTAACCATCATAAATGTAGAATTTTAATTTTTATCTCTCATTTATTATAATTACTTAATGAATCTAGTTTCTTTCTTACTTTTACATTTTAAAGTCCATTTTTATTTGTTTTAAGATTTCCACTATCTGGAAGTTGTTAAAGTAATGTTAATATATTATAAATATTCGTCATTAGTCTTTCCAAAACTTTTGTTTATTATGAAATTTACTTGTGAAGTTTTAACAATCCAAAATGTGTCAAAATTAAAGTTTTATATTGGAGGTTATATTATGGATGATTATATGTAATTTTTTTGTTATATTATTATATCATAACTTTAAATATAATTATTTTATTCTATAGTCACTTTCGATTATTATTAAGATCCTCATAATGTCTCTAAAATTCTATAATCCTATTAGTCTTACTCATATTTAATATTTATAATTAGGTCAAGTGTTGGATTATTATTTATGTATTTGTATAACTTATATTTATAGGTTCTAAAATTTACTAGATTAAGTATAGAACTCATTGATTATATATATATATATATTAAAATGATTCAATTTTTATTATTAATTTTTTTTTAAATTTCGAAATCATGAAAACATAATCCTATTTTGAAAGTATTTATGACTTCACTTATTTTATTTAATTTTAAAATTCGTGCGCCGCCTCCAGTGGAATGTTGAATAGCCTAGAAAGTACTGTCGATGCTTTGCAGAAAATAGAAACGGTGATTGGGGAAAATGAGAACGAAAATTTGGAGGAATACTACCATTATGAGTGCATTACAAGAATGAATGGAGAGTGGTAGTTACTAGTTAGATAATATTTGATTGTAATTGAGTTTATATAAATTAAATTTAATAAGATTCATAAACGACTAAAACCTTTTAAATCTATTCATACATGTTTCGACAATTTTTTTTTTTTACAATGCCATTTAATAAATAAGACCCATAAATATATTTGGATTTGATCAGCATCCCTGTTTGACATTAAAGGTATAAAAATATGAACAGTGTTACATTTAGATTCATAATAAATATTTGGTTGATTTTTTCACACATGATCTCTGTGACAATCGGAATATAATATGATTCCTTCCTTAATATTTATTTTCCATCCGGAAACTTGATTCCTTCGTGGGTGTTTAATTCTGTGTCTTGGCATCCCTCCATGCATATTCCTCTGGCTAAAGGGCACGTCTTGCAAGTGTAGAGTTTGCCTTTAACAGAGATGAAATTATAACTAAGAGTAAATTTAGCTTCCGTTAACCAATTGGAACTAATTGCTAGTGAAGAGATACGGAATGCCCTATGTTTTGTTGGTATTTGGAAAACTCCGGGAAAGATGGTTTATTATTATTATTATTCAAAATTGCTGTGATTTTATTAAGAGTTCAATTGAAGATCTCATGATGAAATGTTGTAATAAAGGGTAGCTCCTTCGCAGTTAAATCAAATAAAATTGGTGTTAATTCCTAAACAAAAAACTATTGAAATTACTAAGCAACTTATACAGATTGAAGTATGTACTACTGTGTGTAAAATTCTATCAAAAGTTCTAGTTGGTTACCTTAAAAATTATTTGGATTCAATTATTCATTCAAATAGGTTGGATTTATCCCTAGTAGGAAAGCAGGTAATAATATTCTACTCATTAATGAGATCCTACATAGCTGCAAGAAGAAAAAGAATAAGAAAAAATGGATGATGATCAAAATTGATTTTGAAAAAGCTTATGATACAATAGAACGGGACTTTGTATATTGGGTTTTGGCAAGCTTGAATATGCTACATTCTTCGAGGAAACTAATAAGCAACTGAATTAATTCGACCACAGTAGAAATTTTGATCAATGGTACTTCTATGCCTGTGTTCCATCCAAGGGGATTGAGATAAGGTTATCCTTTATCATCTTATTTATTTATAATGAGAATGGAATTTCTTAGTCATATGATAGAAAAAGTAGTGCAAGAGGGCAATTGGACTCCTTTTCAATTCAAAGGAAATCAATTTAAAATGGCACATATTATGTTTGTTAATGAGGTGGTCCTGATGGTAGAGGCTAGTAAGGAAAACCTATGAAAAGGGTTTGAGTATTTTCACTCTATGTCAAGACTAAAAGTGAATGAAGACAAATAATCTATTTTCTTCTCTAATAATGCTGAAGAAAATGTGAGGAAATCTTTAGCTGAGCTCTTGAGATAGAAGCTGGTGTCAAATTTTGGCAAATATTTAGGTTATCCTCTTAAACAAGGTAGAACACCCATTGTGACACAAATGAAATTCATTATTGAAAAGGCAAATAAAAAATTGAGTAGGTGAAAAGCAAGACATTTGAACATGGCTAGAAGGCCGATACTTGCAAAGTCCACTTTGGAGTCAATACCAATATACTATATGCAAGTAAGTAAATTACTAGCCAAGATTTTACAAAAACTAGAACGAATCATTAGATCCTTTTTATGGAATGAACATCAAGATTCTCAAAAGGTATATTGAGACCTAGGTGAGTTGGGATATAATTACTTTGTCTAAAGAGAAAGGTGGTTTAGGTCTTACTAACTTAGATGTTAAAAAAAAAGCATGCATTTTGAAGAGAGGTTGGGAATTGAAAAAATAAAAAAGTTTTATGGGCAAATCTTGTCAAAATAAAATACAAGAGATTATAGAGGAATACTACTCAAAGCAATGCCAGAGCAACTTCCCCTGCAGTAAAAGAAATTATTCAAATGCAAAACTAGCAACAACAAGAGAGTCTTTCCATTTTTTGTGGTGGTCAATCAATTAACTTTTGGTTTGAGAAATGGGCGAGGGATTTCTGCATAAGAGACATTATTTAGGGATCAATACAGTAAACAACTTTATAGTTTTTTTTTTTTTAATTATTGGCTAATGGAAACTAAATGGAAGGAAGAGAAAATGAGATTTCCAATTTCATAGCTTTTAGTTAATAGGAATGGTCCAATTGTCTTTAGGAGAACTGTAAGTGATTATAAAGGCTTTTAGCTAGATGCAAGATAAAAACCCTCTTTGAAGATATTTGTAAGTAGATGAGAAAGTCATCAATAGAGGAAAATGGTCATTGGGAGTGGATTAGAAGATACATCAAAAACCTAGTTATTGTTATGGAGGATTTATCATGACAGATGATAGAGAAGAATGATCATTGTCCTTTTTGGCATGAAAATAGGAAATGTCCTAAAAGAGGCAATAAGATTCTTACTAGGAAACTTTTCCTAAAGGTCGTGTAAGTGTACAGGAGCATTTAAATTCTCAAATCAAGAAGAAAGATCGAACAAACATGTATCCTCCTGGAGAGTTTTACTTTGGCTTTATGCTTTAGAAAATCTGTTGGCCAAGGAGTCAGAAAATGTTTGATACAAACTTCACCTAGAATAATCTTCATCAATAGATTAGATAGGTACCTCGTAACATTGGGCATATATTCACTATAGAATTCATATTAACCTTTAATGGCAGTCACCTAAATAGGGCTGGGTGAAGTTGAACGCAGATAATTTTGTTCTTACATCCAACAATCGAGCTGCTTTAACATTGAAGAGAGTTTCTTCGCTTTTTTTTATAGGTAATAAACTTTTTTCAACCAAAAGGTTCTTGGATTTATAGCCGTACAGCCAAGTAGTTTTGTACGTTGGGTTTGAATAAAATAAAATAAGAAGAATCGCATACCCAATAAAGGGAAATATTTATTGTTACAAAGTTTGAGGAACTGAATGACCTCATTTACCTCTTTCGATGAAGCGCATGTATTGCAAATGGCAAAAAAGACTATAACAAAAATTTGTAAACCAACTAATTGACGATACGCCCCCAATAGTCCACGGACGTCTGTTCATCTTGAAAACGATTGGTATTTGATTACTCATAATAATAATAAATGCGAAAGATAAAGTCATTTTATCTTTATCTTTTACAAAGTTTATTCCGCCTTCTACGAAAGAGAATCATGTTACTTAATTATTAAGAACTTACAAAAAGCTAATGTTCTTAATGGTGAAGGATGCATGTTGTAAAGTGATTCAAAGGAATACACAAATTATATAAATAAAGAAAGTTTTAATGTAGAATATGTTTGTACGATGTATTCAAAATATTATATGTAGTATATTTATCAACTCACTCATAATTTTTTTTTAAATTATTTATATATATTGATTTTTCATTTATTTATCCCTTGATTTTCATTTTGGTAATAGGTATGGCATAATTTTGTTTGATTTTGTTAGTGTATGTGATGCGTGAACCCTAAGTATATTAAACCTAAAACCCGATGTATGCTATTTGAATCAATTCCCTAAGGATCGTCTCAAATAAATAGCATAGAACTAGACTCTAATCACACATATTGATTGAAACCTAAGTTATCAATTAAGGGTTTCCTATAACAATTCGGTTAAGGAATTCCTAAAGGAGAGTTTTTTTGCAAAGAACAAAAGAGGGCTTTTCATGTTTCACGAAAATTGTATGTAAAATTTTATTCAATGATATCATCCTCTTGTGCCGACCTCCTTCTACGTTTATATAGTGTATACATATATCAATATGAAAACCTAACTTTCCTATTCTAATTTACTTCCTTATCCTCACGTGGACCGAGTAAGTAACTAAATATTCTAAATTACAAACAAAAAACAAATAACAATAAAACCTGCAAGTCTCTTTTCTTGTTTCGGTTCAACATTCAACATTTGTGTTAGGACTTCAATTCCTTGTATTCTTCCATGAAAACGTAAATTACATTAATAGGTGTTGGTTCTCCTTTTATGTAATTTAATTCCTTGGTTTCTAGGTCCATGACCAGTCCTTATAGGGCATTATTCATCCTTTTTGCCTTAGCTCGAGTCATTGGTTTTCCAATTCCTTGCAATGGATCTTGAGTCCTTGGTTTGGTCTTCTTAAGTGCTAGATGATCCTCATCATTCCCTCATTCCTTGAAAAGATTCGTCATCGAATCACCTGCATCATAAGGAGTAAGATCAGAAACATTAAATGTAACACTTACATTACTATAGTGGCTTGGCAAATCTATCTTATAAGCATTGTCGTTTATGTGCTCCACCACTTGAAAAGGTCCATTACCCAATGGATGCAATTTGGATTTCCGATGTTCAGTAAATTGTTTCTTCCTCAAGTATACCTAAACCCCTTCTCCTTGATGAAACACGGTCTTAACACATCCCTTTGGTACTGGCCACTCTCAGATCGCTTCCATTTTCTCCTCATCCATGACTATCCCATCTATATCTGCAATAAAACCAAGAAAAAATACCATACTAAGCAACAAAGAGTTAATGTCAGTATAAGTAAAATAAACATCCTTGTATATAAGTACAAGTAGTTGTTTCCTTGCTAACATTACATTTTTAACCTTACTTTTTTTTTTGCAATTTCCTTTCCTCTCAATGTTTCAAAATCTTTTTCCTCATAGTTCACTAGTGTTTTTTTCTCACTCTTCTTTTGGTAATAGATAAGGCATAATTTTGTTTATTTTTTTTTAGTGTATGGAATTTATATATATTTTTAGGATTATCTGTAATGACAGTTTAGGAATAAGGAATTTTATCCGATGATATTGATAAACATTAGATATAGATTTATTACCAAATTTTATCGGATTTCTCGACGGCGTCAGTGGTAATAATTGTTACTATTTAATCCATAAGATATAATTCGATTATATTTATTTAATAATCATTACGTGAAAAAAAAAAAAAAAAAAAAACTACAGTGATGGAGTTAGGAAGCCGTGGCAGGGCAATGCTTAAACGAGTAAAATGTTTTATTATTAGTGAGATATGCACACTGAGTTTTTGTGTTGTATATATATATATATGACATCAATATCAATCATTCCATTGCCTGCTTCAACGTAGACTTGTATACGAAGACCGGACTACGTAGTATACATGACATAACAATAATAAACAGCACAACCGTTTATTTGTATTTTCTTTCACGCGGACACTACAGCGAAATTGAAACCACACACCAAAAACACTTGGGGGTGAGGGAGGGTGATCCTAACTAAACATGGTTATTGTTAATGGGGAAGAAGACATGGCAGAGGCAGAATACGTGAAAGCCAGAACATCAGTATGGTGGGATATAGAGAACTGTCAGGTGCCAAAAGGGTCAAGTTCCGATCCTCATTCCATCGCTCGTAACATAAGCTCCGCTCTGGCGAAACTCAACTACGTTGGACCTGTATCCATCATTGCTTATGGTGACACCACGGGCATCCCTCAGGCTGCTCAACACGCTCTCAATAGCACCGGCGTCGCCCTTAACCATGTCCCTGCTGGTAAGTAGCAGTCCCCTTGACCACTTTGATTTGCTTGGTTTTAATTGGAAAACCAAGTACTCTGTTTTCTTTCCTTTCTTTTTTTTTTTTTTTTTTTTGTCAGTCGTAGTCTTTCGAGGTCTTTTACAAGGATTCACTGGTTCGGTTTTTTTTTTTTTTGAACTTATTATGATCAGGGAGTCGTGCAATTTCCATCTACTGGAAATGGAAGGTACTGACGAGACCTCTTCGTTGTTGAGATGGTTATGGAAGTAAACGGAATTTAAGCAGGTTAGATAATGAATTAGATAGTCCGATCATATAATAACCGATTAGCATTAAGGGCAGACAAGACGATGCTAGACCATGCGGTTGGCTTCCAAACTTCAAAATTTTTTCTTTAGGTATCAAAATCCTGTCCTGCTAGGTAGAACTGTTACCGATTTAATTGGAAACCTAGCCCCTCTTTCTAAGTTTTAGACAGTCGTGAAACCCCGGGGAGGCTGGCTACTTCATGCAGCCGTCCCAGTTTCAAAGACTTCTAAGAAATTAGTCCCGCAAAATCTGCCGGTTCTGCCATTGGCTCTAGAGGTTTGGAGCAGGGATTTACCGGTTTGGCTTCTGGGTTTGGGTTTACATCCACCCTATTCTGACATAATTATGTAAAAGTGTTGTCTATGAATGATGATTTAGTTTAGTGGAGCTTCTGGGTTTTGATGAATGGTACGGGTATGTTAGAAAAATTCGGAGGTCCGATTGTTGACCTTGACTTTTCCAAGCTTGGAATTATGACAAATGCGTTTGCTTTTAGGTGCCCTACTGTACTTGTGTCAATAAGTTTTGGGGTTTAATTGCAAATTGTCCAGAGGTTTTTCCTTCTCTTATGCCCAACATATAAGATGTTCATAAAAATATATATGTATGAGATTTAGAATGGCTTTAATGTTCTCTCTTGCTCAGAAAATATGGACCGTGTTTGATTTTTACCACGTCTACTTAGGAACAAAGCGTATGCGTTTTCAAAAACTTATCTTGAGCATCAGTTATTATTTTTAAAAATGGATAGTGCTTCTTGTCTTCTGTTAATGTGTCTGTCATGTGTCTAATCTTATGATGATCTGAGTAGGCCACATAATTTTACTTTCTTTGATGCTTGATCAAGCTTACAATGTTCTCAATCACCTAAATTTGTGCATGATTAGGTGTGAAGGATGCGAGTGATAAGAAGATTCTTGTGGACATGTTGCTCTGGGCCGTGGACAACCCTGCACCTGCTAATTACTTGTTGATATCTGGTGACCGTGATTTCTCCAATGCTCTTCATCAATTGCGCATGAGG
This sequence comes from Laguncularia racemosa, assembly GCA_037954665.1. Classification (NCBI taxonomy): domain Eukaryota; kingdom Viridiplantae; phylum Streptophyta; class Magnoliopsida; order Myrtales; family Combretaceae; genus Laguncularia; species Laguncularia racemosa. The sequence continues at coordinate 3,171,571 of JBBMOL010000056.1, forward strand.
AGATACAATATCCTGTTAGCACAACCTCAGAAGGCCTCAGTCCCACTAGTTGCAGCTGCAAAAAGTGTATGGCTCTGGACAAGTCTTCTTGCTGGAGGACCACCACTAGCAAGCAGTGACATACTGCAACTCAAAAATGATAGTGTCATCGCTAACACTGAGACACTCAAATCAATACCCGCTTCCAGTAGCAGCAGTCTCGAGAAATCCAGTACTTCACTTCCAGAAAGCTCTCCTACAATGGGAACTGGCGTTGCTTCTAGTAAAAGCATAGGTAAGAAAAACAAGGCTGCATCAAAGGGTTGTGGAAATCCTTGTACAGCAGAGACACTCAAACCCGTTTCCAGTAGCAGCAGTCTCGAGAAATCCAGTACTTCACTTCCTGAAAGCTCTCCTACAGTGGGAACTGGCGTTGCTTCTAGTAAAAGCATAGGTAAGAAAAACAAGGCTGCATCAAAAGGTTGTGGAAATCCTTGTACAGCAGAATCCGGCTGTGCAGAATCTAGTCTTCAGGGTAAATCAAAAGTGCAAGTTCCATTCGAGAGTGGCTACATGGATGCTTTATCATTTAGTAACCACATGAGCCAAAGGAGCTACCCCCACATGCCATGGCAGAATAATCTCGATATGCAATTTGGGTTTACACAGGGAAATTTTTATCCCTCTGATTTTTATGCCCGTCCTCCTCATGCAATGCCTTTGTTTCAACAGTCGCATAATAGCTTTTCCTGCTGTCTACCCGAGTATGGCCCGCCAATGGTTTCTGGTCCCCAAGACAAGATTCATAATCCCCCTCCTTTCCAACGGAACAGTATGCAGGTGAGGCAACCGGTTTCCACAGGGTTTATAGCCCCTCCTCTAGTCAGAGATGCAGGAGGTGGAGGATTTTTTAGCAATGAGACTGGAAATTTTAATGGAAAAGGGCCTGAGCATAGAAAACCTCGCAGTCCAGAAGCATTGCTTGCTTCCTCTGCTGCCAGTGCAGCTGAGACACCTGTTGATGGTGTCTCAAAAACTTCAAGTTCCTCTGGACTTCCTAAAAGTACTCGCCACATCTTAGCTGCCTTAAGGACTCTCAAAGATGGAAAGATTGCTCCTACTGAAGCTAATATAGCTGATTGCATCAAATATGGAGAAACTAAATGCCAATCTTTCGATGTTAAGCATGCATTGAGTAAGGCAATAGAGCTGGAAATAGTAGTGAAACAAAATTTAGGTGCTGTGGAAGTATATATTGGCAAGAATGAGAAGATATGGCATTGCGTGGACCTTTCAGGAAATGATCCAAAGCAGTATCCCAAGGAAACATGGACCGAAATTAAAAGATTTCTAAGATCATCTCGGGGAAAACGCAAAATTTTGGCTTCTAACTGCAGGTGATTTTTCTTCACTTTCAATTTGGGTGTATTTATTTTTGAAAAAAAATATATTCAGATTTTTTTTTTCGGTGATATTTTTTACAAAGAAAACTTTATGATTCTCATATATATTTCATAGCAATCTCAAGATTTTACAAATGCTTGTGGTTTTGCAGCAGTAAGTGTGATGGAAGGCGATGGCATTGGCTAACTACTAATGATTGCAATTAACTGTGGAAATCACTAATGGAAAAAGATTTTCTCTTTGTAAAAAGGGAAATTATTTTTCCCATTTTCTAGTTATATTTTCCTTGATAATTAATCGCCATGATCAACCATTGGTTGCAACCTTCAAAACCCACCATTATTTGCCATTAAAATTACAAACAACCGCATTATCATGACATTGCTCAGGTAGTGTTTGATAATTTCAATACTTTGATTCTAACAAATGCTGAATAAAGTCCAGAAAACTTTTTCCACAAAAGAAACACACCTTAAAGGATCCCTAGATATTTACTAAACTCATGAAAAAACTATTCTTTGTTGTTGTGCAGGTATGAAGCAGCTATTTTTATGAAGAGCAGGTGTTTGCAAAAGCACTCATTAGGTGAGGTACTTCTGCTTTTGAACTTAATTGTTACAGCTAAAAAGTGGCTCATGCCTCACCCATCGGGATGGTACCCTGTAAAAATACTTCTTCCAGATTGCACCAATACCTCACTCTCTGTAAACAATAGTGATAGCCAAGATGGAAAGCTGGAGAAGGATTGAAAAGTTTTCAATTTCACCGCACCTGAAATTTGCTATTAGCATGCTTCTAGTGTGGTGATATCAGTCATACTTTGTGTCTTCTTTGAGTCGGAAGAGCTTGAGCAGACTGTCAGACAATGCTGCATAAGATCCTTCAACTAGAAGGGTCTTTCGTTAACTAGCATGTCATGGTGTGCATCTAAGTTAATCCTTTTCAATAATTTTTAGTTGGAGATGTTGTGGTCCTAGGTTGATGGTGTAGATGCAGAAGATTTGCAAGACCGACAGTATGGCTGGTCTGATTGCAAGGAAAAGTTAGACTGCGTCCTCTGATATATGCTGAAGAAGCAGATTTCGTTTGGGTGCAAGCTCTCTTCCATCCTGCGGTGGAACATACGGTTTGGTACGTGAAGATGGGTCAACTCACATGAAGTTACTCCAGCAAGGCATAGCAGAGTGATCATGACCTCGTATGATCCTTTTTAACTACCTATGTGATCAGGAATGACCGTACAGTGTCTTGAATCTATTTCAGTGATTAGAGCTTGAGTGTTGTCATTATTGACTTCTTAGACCTTTAGCTTCTCGACAGGATATGCCAGCAATAAAGAGATCTTAAGCTTAAGCTCAAGCTCAACAACTAGGCTCATGCTGTTGTTGGACTTGGCTGCTAGATCTCTTTTTGCCTTGAAGATATGCTGTTGTGATAGTTCCGTCTTATTGTATTTGGCTACTGAATGAACTGCTGTTAGTTATGCTTTGACATCTTTGCCCGCCTGCCTCTGTTCACTGCTTAATATGGCCACATACACGTAACTATCACAAATTCATCTAAATACGTGCAAGTGCTCAGATTAGTATATCCCTCCTTATTTCTTTGGATGATTCCTCTAGGCTTAAGGTAGACATAGAAGGCGAAGATACCAATCTAGTCGGTGGCTAACATCGCTAAGAGTGGCATCCAGAAAAATCATATATATGCCACTTTGATTTCATTAGTCATGGTTAAATACAGAATAAAATTTGATACAAACCGGTTATCGTGATAAGTTTTCATAGTTTTCCTAACAACGGCGGTGAAAAGTAACATCTGATATTCTGATGTGTAGGTCCTCAATTTTAAGGTCATGACTAAAAAGAATGTGTCTCTCTGATGTGTAAGTCCTCGTGAATAAAACATTTTAAGGTCATGACTCAAAAGAATTTGTCTCAGATATGGACATGGATACGAATACGATGATGGTGTTGCATTTACTGTATTTTCCGGAATCCACAAGGCCTTGGTGATTCTCATAGGATTTGTAGTGCCTGGATGCGTGGTCATAGGAACATATCATCATGGATGCGTGTTTGAAGCATTTTTTTAAATCCCAGCATTGCAGTTGGGAAGAAATGCTTTCAGCATCATCGGAATTTTGTCACTTTAGCTTTCCTTTTTCTTAATCGTCTTTACTCGAAGCAAAGAATTAAATACTATGTAAGCTTCGCTTCTTACATTCCTTAGAAGCTAAAATATCATTTAATGTCCGTCAGTTTCTAACCTTACTTACGGATGTCATCGTTATCTTTCTTCTCTTTTTATAAAAGGTACTTTGTCTGGAAAATGTATGCAGATCCACTAAAGGTTGCATGATGCACCCGTCTTTCGACTTTCATGCATCAGATGCACTTTTTTATCTGTCAATTCCAAGTTGTTAGATCACAGTTTAGATCACAGATTCCATAAATTATGGGAGTAACCACACCGCAAACCCAGGTATGCAATGCACAGACCTTGCATGGCCCTGCAAATTAGAAGTAAAAAACATTGGCTAATCTTTCAAGCAAGATGATTCTCACCCTACATGGCAAAATATTGGTCTATATTTGCATCAGAAAAAGAGATCCTATCCCTAATGTTGTGTGTGTCCGCTCCAACCACATTCTTCCTACATGGCAATATAGAAATCGTAGAGAGAAGGGATAAAAACCCCATTTGGGAATAGAGAAACTAAATCCAAACCGGATATCATTTTTTTTTCCCTCCTACTTTTCGGCTCTGACAAACGAAATATCAAATACTATTGTGCACCAACGCAGGCCGTAACTAGCCGAGTTTTCAAGGAAAGGAGGTGACGTATGCTGCTCTAAATAAATACTAAGAGCGATATGAAGCGAAAGTAAACTAATTCTTGAAAAGTAAAATGCGATACTTTTCATGTCATCTTCACAGCACTACTTATTCAACACCAAATTACATGTAGCTAAATTTTGTGAACATGCCTACAGAGTGCTGTGCAATGATCTTGTTAAAATAGGATGTTGTTGCCTCTTTCCTTTAATATCATCCTGTCAAAAAAGAAGAAAGGTACATTGACAAGTTGCCCAGAAAGAGCAGTTGGAAATCAGGATAAAGAAGATTTAGAACTAGTGGAAAATACTGTCTCAATAAAGAACTGTGAATGGATAAATATCTTCCACGTGTCATTAAGAGGCAGAAACATATACAGATATCTCTACGAAGTATCACATGGACGAATGCTGAGTACAAAATCTTTTAGTACAACGAGTATATAATTCATAAGGGAAAACTGGTGCACATAAAAATTTGATTTTGAGCAATACAAAATTCACTAGTCACTTTACTGAATTACTAAAATAATGGAAAAAATGAATTCACCAGTCACTGGTAGTCAAAATAAGATTGCAACTATAATAGGAGGTGTATACAAGCTATACAACTGTACAGCATTTGGAAATTAGGCCAACAAGCGATTGAGCTAAGGCGCTAAAAAAATTGGGGAAAAAATGTGGGTATACTTACAGCATGTTAGCATAAAAGCTCCTTGCACGTTGATTTGTTATGTCCAAGACCTTTGCATCTACTGCACTGCAGTTGCCGTTTGACTAACTCATGGGATCCAAAATGTTTGGTAGTGGGTCGACCAGGTGGACGGCGAGTAGGAGGTGGGGTTACAGTTACCATAACTTGAGAGGTATCAATAGGATCCAACCTATCTACACTTGGAATTGGATGTATTGACTCAGAATAAGTTAGTCTATAGCTCTCAGTAGTAAGGTATCTAGAGCAGTAATCATAGGGACTCTGGCCAATGCAACGAATGACCGCAATTGCATGGGAGCATGGCAAACCAGTGAGCTGCCAACCCTTGCAGCTACAATCCCAATGATCAATGTCAACCATTTCGATGGAGTCACCACGAACTTCAAATGTGCTACCAGCTGACAGAAGCACCTGAAGGCTTCGAGCTTTAAGACTTTCCTCTTTAAGCTTTTCCTCCATTGATGGAGTTAACCTAGTCAACCATTGGCTGGAATCAGCCCGCCTGTTGTACATCAACCCCATAATCTTACCCCTGATCATATCAACCATCTGTGTAATTGGGAACTCATGCACATCTGAGGCCCAACTGTAAAAGAGTTCACCATAATTGGACGACATATGGTTATATCTTGCACCATGAAAGAATGCATTTGCCCAATTCTGAGGGTCAGCTTGTACAATCCAATTGTAAGCTTCCTCGGAGATGCTTCTGATACTGTCAATGCACTGCTGGAAGGTATCTGGGCTAGGTGCAAAAGCAGCTGCATATAAATCCTCAACCAAGATTCGCTTCACTTCGTGAGAAAACTGGCCCTTCATATCTCTGAAGAGTTGCTCCGACAAATACCTTAGGCAATATCCATGATAGGAACCTTCAAAAACTTCTGCAATCGACTCCCTTAACCCCTTCAGCCTGTCTGCTACAAATGTTATTGGAATGGAAGTTGAGAGAGCAGATTTTAGTTGTAGTAGAAACCACCGCCAGTCATCATCAGTTTCTGCATCTACTACAGCAAAAGCAACAGGAAGAACAGCATCATTTGCATCTGCTGCTGTTGCAGCCAACAACATGCCCTGGTATTTTGACTTCAATGGAATACTGTCGAGAAAGAGGAGCGGCCGACAGCCTTGCTTGTAACCATATAATGATGCATGAAATGCTACAAAGAGGCGACGAAAACTCGAGTCTTCCATAGTGGTGAAAACAGCCAGACTCCCTGGATTAGTCTCCATTATCTTTTCACACAAATATGGCAGCTGACTATATGCCTCTTTATATGAACCTTGGAGTTGCTCTTTGGCAATTTCTTTGCCACGCCAAGCCTGAAAATAGTTCAGTTGAATTCCATATTCCTGTTTGATATCATTAACAATATCTTTAGGCTTGTAATTTGGAAAGACCCTGAGCTTCTCCTTTATTATACTAGCCACCCAGCTCCTTGTTGCCTGATGTCCTGTAGTTACAGCAGCCCCTTCACATGTATGTGTTGGATTCATTTTCTTGATACAAATTAACTGAGTTGTTGACAATCTAGATGCATGGATTCTCCATGGACAGCCTTCTGCTTTGCATTTAACAGTAACACGGTGACTATCATTCTTCTTGTACCTAAATGCAAATTGATGAGCAATGGCATATTTACGTAGAGCTTCACGAAACTCATGGACACTATTGAATCGCTGTCCCTCACCAGTGATGGTGTTCTGCCACTGTTGAGCACCTTTAGCATACTTCTCATTGCTTGAACTAATGAGAGGTATAAGGGGAGAAATATCAGCTGGTAAATCGAGGTGAGTATCCATGGGGCTGGCGTCAACAACTACATCAAGTGGGCCAACCATTGGGATGTCAGGTTGGGCTGTATCAACTACATTTGGGGGTGCATCAACTGAAACAACTGCTTCTGATAAAGTTGTCCTGCTAGACCTATAAATGAATAAGGAAAATATAAAATGCTTCATGGAAGACACATATGGAAACTAAAAAAAGAATAAAAAAATGCAACCCGTGCAGCACTGAGACCAACCTGCTGGCAGGCCTGTTCGATATTTCAGGGGCAATGTTTTCTTCTATCTTGATGTAAATATCAACAGAACTAGAATCTCCATGGAATTTTATCATCCGTTTTAAATCTTTATCGTTTGAGATGGTAATTAGTGTCTTCCTATTACCAGGAAGAAAATACTTGAAAGACAGTGAGTTAAAGCTGCAATTAAACATTTCAGCTACTTCACTTTTGAACTCACCAAACTTCATTTGATCATCAACATCCATAGCATGAGCATCACCCCCTTGATAAGATAATAGACCATCTTTGTCACTCTCAAACTCACCACCCAATTGACAAATAGCTATAACTTTCCTTCCAGCCATAACCTGACATCAAACAACAGATAAAACAAAAGAGACTTATCATACTATAAACACATCAATAAACATGGCTTTGATGTGCTGCAGCAAGCCTAATGCTTCACTTATGCTGGAATATCTCCAGAAAAGTAATCAGCTTCTCAAAGAGTAAATTCAATTATTTAAGTTATCAACTACATCAAAGAAACTTATGGCCAACAAAAAATAATAACAAAAACTTCTTCTCACTATCTATGCATAAACTTTAGATAACTATAGAAAAAGAAAAGTTTCAGTTGAGTACACATTTTCTCAGCCGGAAAAAGAAAATCCACTAAACAGAACATGTATGCCCCAGTTAGCAGGTTTAAAGACTATCTAGACACACAAAAAAGTATGAAAATATATATTCATTATGTTTTTACTTCTGTAATCCACGTATTCCTCATCCTTACTTCACTGATCTAGCTCACTTCACAAGTCATAGAGTTCTAAGTGAACAAATGCGGCACTCGCCACTCAGTAGCTGTCAAAAATAATAGGATAAGAGCATTATACTAAATTGTTGAGAGCGAAAACTGAAATGGGGGGAAGAAAAGAACCCACAAGAGAATTAAGTTCCAAAAATTAATATCACCCATCTACATGCATGTACTAAGGCAGACAGATTGGAGTACGTAGGCCACTTAATCTCACATTAGATAAGAAAAGAAGCATCTCTTGTTTCATATGCCTATGACAATATTCACTGGGTACACTAGTTTTTCTTCAATACTCTTTAAGTCTAACACAGTGGCAAACTTACATATTAGGACAAGAAAAATTCAGGTGCTAATATTTGCACAATTTGCAATTTAGCTTCTAAAATTTGTCTTCCTGCAATATAGTGTCCATTGTTATTGAGTGTCCCAGTAACTGCTAAGTTTACTTAGTAAGGGAAAAACATAGTTCTCTAGATATTGATTAGGTTTTGCAGACACATCGGAAAGTGCAAGGTTTCCTTTTATTGTGTGCTAATAAGTGCATAAGGGCACTTGTCAACAAAACATTTATCAGCTCATAATGACAAGCTGATGAGAAGCATCAGCATGTAACTTCCATATACACACACTTAACAAGACCATAGCAATAATTTCCCTTAACTATCTCTCATATATATGCTATACCAGTAACCAATTAGCTCATGATTCAATCAACGAATAACTAACAACTCATTCAAACGATTACACGTTTGTCAGCACAATGAGAGGTGATCTATCCAGTATAACAACACATTTGACGATGAAGGACCGAATTCCTTGCTACTGCTATTGATTCATCGGGGTCCCCATAATGGATGTGAGGCACTAGTTATTCATTTATTATTTAAAAAAAAAAAACTTTTCGCTTTTTGGGGACTGATTACGTAATTTTTGAAAAAGCATACGTATAAAAGGGGAAAAGTTTTTTTTTTTTTTTCTTTTTTTGGCCTTTAACAGTGTCGGCACATTTTCGTATAATTAATTTGCTTTATCTTAAAAATCGCTTTCCAGTTACCTACCTAACCCTAGAAGTCTGCTTCAAACTAAACTATCTCATTATCTAACAAAACAACCCAACAATCACCGATTACAATTGTAATTAAACCAATCAGACCGACATAAAATCAAGAATTCAAGCCAAGTAGATTAAAATATCGAAGAGATCAAAATCCCAGAGGAATTAATTATGCAAATTTAGAAACTAATTGAGGAAAAGAAAAGCCACATTGTATTTATAAAACAGAGTGAAAATTGTGATGGAGAAAAGTAACGAAATTGTGCAAAACAAATATAAAGTCTGTACCTGTAGTAGATGGGAAGATCAGCCTGCGCTTAAATTATGAAACTAGGTTTAGGTGTTTGGAAAAGGACTTCCTTCATATACAGACAAGAAGAAGCATACCGCGAATTCACAGAGAGAGAGAGAGAGAGGGAGTGAGAGAGGGAAAAAGGATGAAAGATGCGCGTGGCGCGTTCGTGGCGTATTTATCTTTTTCAATTTCTTGTTTGGCAAAACCAGATTTCCGCTTTTGATTTGCTTATGAAGGTTGGTTAGGGGCAGAGAGAAGTTAATGATATGGATATCGGAAAACAATAAGGGCAAAAAATTATTAATTTTTTTTTTTAAATATACCAATATTGAACATTTCAAGTTGTCCTAAAATCCACAGTTTAGGTGATGATGTTAAAGTCTATTTTAAAGTCGGCAATTCAATTGCTAATTTCATTTTTAAGTAAAATTGGCAGTTAATCTACTGATTTTGTCATGCGTTACATATACATAAAAACACTCACAATGAAATTATCACTTTAATTGCTAATTTTAGTTTAACTTAAAATCAATAATTAAAATGTGTTTTTAAGTGATATATTTTTTTTTAAAAATTTCATCATTAGTATATTTTAGGGATTTTTTAAAAAAATAATATTATTTTTTCCTTATCCCTAAAAAAGACACATGGTGTATAATATTTATGTGTAGATATAAATAGAAAAACATGTAATAAGGTTTTTTTTTTTCCATTTTCCTTACCATATTGATGTTTATTTAGAAAACTTAAAAAAAAAAACATTTTTCAAAAAAAAAAATTAAAATATGGCCAAAGAAAAAATAATATCGTACATGAAATTGTGTGTTGAAATAATAATTTCAAATCGTAAGGAAATTATGACTTCAAAATGCTAAAATTATGTCTTAATAAAATTGTGTCATGCTTGCTTTACCATATTTTGCAACATCTACTACACCATGTTTTCACCCTAAAATTACAACACTTGCTTGTTTAAACATCAATAAAAAAACAAATGTACAAATTCCTAGTCACATAATCTCCTTAGAAGCCAAACTCCATATCCATAACATATACAGTAACATATTCAACACAATCAAATAACAAACTCATCAACTTCTCAACATAATTAGATAACAACTCATCAATCCTCAACATGTCTCAATCCCACAACTAGTCACCAATACAAAGCTGAATATACTGCTTAACAATAACAAAGTTTCAGTATTAATGAGTAATAATAATTTAAGAGGAGAATTTAATAACATAATTATAGAACAATATGGAGTTTTCTATTCACATAGCATTGAATCCGTTTAAATATAAATCCAAATACAAATGTACAAACTAAAGATGAAAACAACGAAATAGAAAAGGTAAGGGTCTAAGGTTGCTATCTCCACCAACACTCGAAAGTTCGCATCTCCTGAGTACTTGACTAAGTATCAAGTTGAGCTTGCACCATTTTAATTAGTATCCACTTGTGTAATCTACGTACCATCTCAACTTGTAGATGGTGAGCTGTGGACAGGAATCATGTGCATAGATATAGGAAGGGGCTTAACCTGAGTAAACCCCTTACTTATATCATCACCTAAAGTCCAAGTTGCCTCTTATGTGGAGCTCCTATAGTATGGATGTAGACACTAGAGCTCTTCCCTAAAGGTGTTACAGATGACATCAATGTCGTTGCATAAGGACTTACCTAGTGATATTGAGATGCAGTGGGATTAGGAGATGAGTGGAGCGGGTATTTATCATGCTTAGATAGTGAATCGTCTTTGATATCCATACAGGCATGTCTGCGACTCCACCCTTAACTTTATCCCTCTCTTCATCCCCTACAACATCTGCTCTAGGGTGGCTCAGGTGGTAGTGAGTGATCATGTCCAACATCTCTAGCTCTCACTACTACTACATCACCAAGAGTGACACCCTAGAACCAACACACGACCATAACCACCTCTTTGGCTAGGGTATTCTTAGCATGTGTGTTGAAGTTGCTCGCAACATGTTGGATGCACCAATGCCACAACCAACCCCTTAATGAAGTTACCTTTTAGCCCTCAACAGCAACCTATATGCTAGCATAGCAATCAGAAATTAGACAAATGGCCTTGTAGCGATCCCTTATGACATGAACAAGCATGCATTTCAAGAACTAATTCTATGTATCCTCAGACTCTTCATCAGCTAATGCAAATACCAAGAGCACAATGTGGTTTCCACCATCTACATTGGTAGTGATTAGTAGCTTATACTTGTATTTCCTATATAAAAATGTACCATCAATTGTGATTACTAACCTAAAAAAAGAAGAAAAAAAAGGAAAGTGTTAATTTATGGTAAAACTTGCAATAAGCTCATTAGCAATGCCCAAAAGTTGTTGATGCCATACCTACAATGGACGAATGCCTCAATGCACAATCGAAAGGCCTTGAAGACTATATAAAAGAGTACATGGCCCACCTAGTTCGTCTTTAGACATTTCCACTCAACCTTGGTTCCTAGATTGAGCTCTTGTCTTATATTTAGTAGGTGTAGGAGCATAGCATATGAATCATTCCACTTGCCATATACCTACTCAATAGCATTACCCTTCACCTCCCTAACTCTCCTAAGGTGGATTGTGCAACCAAATTGCTTACATATTGATGTTTAGAGATCTATTATCTTAATACTTAACAAATTTCGTTCCTCCATAATAATAGATCCAAACATAGTAGTTAAATCCAATTGAGTGTGATCTAGGTTTATAACAACATTCACACAAGTGTGTGGTTCTTCAAATTTATTAATTTCAAAACACCTCACTTGCTTCTTTAAGTTTGTATAAAGTCTCCACTTGCATCTTACATGGCTTTGAGCATAAGTTACTGACTAGATTTTCTTCTTTGACTCAACCACTGTGAAATTGTGATGATTTAGTATAAGGTACATGTTCATTGCTTGCATCAATTGCTCTTTCATCTTAAAGCACATTCCAACCTTAAATTCATCATTGAAACTCCACTTACCATGATCTTTCTTATCAAATGATACATAACCACTACCCACACTCTCTTTAAAGAATGACACAAGCTCTAAACTCCTATCACCATCAAGATTTGTTGGAAACTTGCAATGCCAATCATCCTTCCTTTATGACCCATGAAGCTTATTTAATGCCTAGAAATAATGCTCCCCTTTCTTGCTACCCTCATCAGTACTACCATCATTACAATCATTAGAAGGATTTGCATAAGCCAAATCATCCTCACTTTTAGCCTCCCTATCAACTTCTTTAATAACAAAAATATTATTTTTTAAGAAACAATTGCTACTTGCTTCTGAAGTCACACTAATAAGTTGCGATTCATGGACTTGGGTTTCAACCGAATCAGCATAATAGGTGTCTTATTTAAAATCATGTTGGAGCCTAATGGCCAACTTATCTATTTCCACAAACAACTCAATCGAGCTACTTCGCCCACCACATACTTCTAAAGATAACATTAGTTACACATTATAGTTGTTATTTACATGCATAGTAGAATAAAAACCCTAACTACCTCCTTCAAAGGGACACATACAGATCAACTCAACTTAGTGGGGCATCCTACCAATCAAAAGGCAATTGCATATGATAACTATCAACTGCTTGTAGTTTACACCACTTGAAATGTTAACCACTACTATTAGGCATTTCTCATAGCTCACCTTATAGTTACCATCCACAATATTTCCATGGACATAGCAAATCACCTTAACTTAAACCATTTCTCCTAAACATGTCAAATATTTGATATAGTATAGCAATTAGATGAACTAATAAGCAAACATCATAATAATAAGCTTAACATATGGTAGTTTATTCAATAGTGGTTTTTTTTTTTAATTTCTGTTTTAGGTAATAGATAATTTCATGTGCAAATTCCATTCACCTATTCTAAATAAAACATTCATAACTTAACCAAACTTAAATATTACATCATACAATAATATCCTAAAACGAAAAACAAGAAGCAAAAAATTGACCTAGAGTAAAAAATAGTCAAATTTCATATTACCATAATAACTATTCACATATTTCATTGAACACATGATGGGTTACTCAACTATAATCTACAAAAACATATTTCACCTTATGATAATGCATTATAAATACACCATAACATATGAACAATTATTACATAACATACATAACTAAAATAAAATAAGAAAAAGAGAAATACAATAAAAGAAAACATTCCTTTAGTCTTGGGAGGAATGTAGGGTTTTAGAATCGAGATAAATGTTCACGTAGTGGAAGATTAAGGAAAGAAGCAAAGATCCTAACACGATGAAAGCAAGTTTAAATTGACTAACTTGATGGATTTAGGTGTGTACTTGTGTGTGATTTTTGTTTTTGGACTCATAATCTTGTGTGGGTATTTTTTTTTCATGCATTTGCAAACGAGGAAAAAAAAGGTTCGCAAGGCTCATAACATAAAGAAATCGTGACCCTAACACCCGATTTTATATTTAAATGAAATTATATGTTTAAGTCACTATTTCTTTATGTTTTAAAATTATGACTTTAACATATAGGTACCATAATTTTGGTATTATATTTTGCTCAGCAATATTTAAAAAAATTTTAATGTATTATTTTTTTCATTTTCCCGATGTTTATTTTTCTATATTAGCTTTAAATTCAACGGGCTGAAAATGGATCTTCTAAGTACATAAAAAAAAATAAAAATTAAAAAATAAGTACTATGACAAGACAATGCCCAACGTCTCATATTTCAACAACATTCTAAATGAAATGTCTCTACTACTTTATTTTTGTAAGTTTCATCCCAATTATAGCTTGTATATCTATTTTTATTCATTTATTTCAATTATTATAATATTTTTAGATATATAATACATCAAATCCTTAATAGATATTTAACAATAAAACACTATAAAGTATATAAATAAATCCTAAAAGATTTTTTTTTTCCCTTTCACAAGCTAGTCACGAGGGAACCTTTAATAAACACTAACACGTTATTATTAATAAGAAGTGTTTAATAAAAATTTCTGGAACAATCATATCCCGTGACGGAATGGGATAAATCCCATCGAAAGTAGAGGATTATTACCAGTTGGGGATTTAATTCAGGGGCGGATCTAGCAGGGCGAACGGCCCCGCCCCAGCCCCAGAAACATTAATTATAAAAATTTTTGATAAAGAGAAAGTATATATATTTATAAAATAAGTTAAATTATAAAGTATAGTTCAATGATAAAATTTGTAACATTTTTAAATAAAAAAATCATGGATTTAACTTTTTATAGTGTTTAAATGGTTTTTTTATATTTTTTTTATTATAATAATTAATAATATTAAATTTCATTTAATATAAAACCATAATTAATTAATTAATTCTTTTGAATTATGATACACTTATTGTAAAGAATATTTATATATATATTAAAAAAAATTATAAATCATAATAATATCAACATAAATATAATAAATCCGCCCGATTTCGTAGTCCGCCGTTGATGCAATTAATGACAACGTGCTATCATCTATCTCAATTCTCATCCTGCAACCGACATCCTTAGGAAACCCCAAGAAAATGCTCATCTCACATTTCGTAAACAATCCGAAATTCGTATAGTCAATGGGATTTATGATATTTATTAGAGGACCAGGTTGCTTCCTACCGTACTTGGTTGTACGGGAGTTATTGTAATTGCAAATATATCCAGATAAAGCGCGAATAAAGTTTTTAATCTTTTAGTAGCTTTTTATAATATATATATTCTTAAATTATTACTAAAATCTCTAAAAAGTATTACTAAGAGCATCTAGATAGCAGTAAAATTGAAGCTTTAGGATAGTTTAGCAAATGTATAAATACTTTTGTAAGATATAAAAAAAATGAAAGTATGCTTTTAAAGTTTAATATATCTATTCATATACGGTTAATTGTTTTAGAGTGAATTTATAATTTAAAAAAAAAAATTAAAGGATAAAGAATGAAACTAAGCAGCGCTTCAAAATGAAAGTTGGTTTCGCATTGGCTTTGATTTGCGGTTCAATTGAGAATTTATCTGCAAGATCTGTAGAGAGACTTTTTACACAGTTTGGGTATATATGATGAAACAAGGTGGTGGCAGGATTATTTGGGACAAATATAAATTATTAATTTTGAAACTTAATATAATTCTAAAACGTGTGAGAGATTTATGAGTAAGATGATTTCCTGACAGGAATGTGAAGGACTAATTAGTAAGCATATGAGTAAGATTATTTAGTCTAGTTTGTTGCGATGTATGTAATGTATATCATTACGTGGTTTAACATATACAAAAAATAATTATAAATATACTTCTAAAACTATTAATTTAGTACAATAGATTCCTAAACTTTTAAATATGATTTTATCTCTATATAACTTTTCAAAATATACAACTAACCCCATATTGTTGCTAGAATGCTACAAATTTTAGAGATTTAGCGATAATTTAGGATTATATATGCATATTTTTAAAAATTATAAAAAAAATAAAATTGTATACATATACTTAACTAATAGTTTGAATGGTGTATTCATAATTTTAAAAAATAAAATAAAAAGTATATTCCTTGGCTAGTGACAAAAAAACTAAACCTATTATAGTTAAAATATTTGATTTTTGTCGTTCGAGTGATAAAGTCACTTGATAATACATGAGTCTAGCCAAAGGAGAGGGCTGGCTCAAGCCATTGAATTGGCTCGATAATGGAATAGGCTTGACGGGTAGCAATCGTCGGATCGGAGGTTAGAAGACCAAGTTGCGTTACATAACCTGGCTAACCGATGAGCCCTGAATCGGCCGTTAACCTGCTTGTTCGACTCTCTAATTTATGTCCACTTGAATTGGTGAGTTGGGCTCACAATATACATAAAAAAAAAAAATCTAAAGTTGTTAGCAAAGGAAGAAAAGAAAGAAGGAATCTGAAGTTGTCGGCTAACACACGTTGTTAGCAAAGGAAGAAAAGGAAGAAAAAACAAGTCAAAGGAAGCAAGAATTAGGAAGGGAAACAACAATCATGATTGAATGTAGTTTCAAGGCTATAACTCTGCAACCTTGGTAAGTTATTTTCATAGTTCAGGTTCTTCTAAGATGGATCAATTTGGCAAAGGTGATAAGAGGAAATCTATGCAAGAGGCACCCAAACAATATTTTGAAGTGGATGATTACGATATCCATGACTTTACCAACGAACATCTAGGGGACTTGATGATACTACTCCCAAGCTTTCATGAAAGGCCTTCTGGTAGACAAAGTGAACCGCAGTCACGATAGGGTAGGGAGGAGGAGGCGGAAATGCCTAGAAGACTTAATGATGCCACCCCCAAGCTTTCATGAAAGGCTTTTTGGTATATAAAGCGAACTACTGCCATGACAGGGCAATTAGGAAGAGGCAGAAGGAGAAGGGTAAGACGATGTGCAAAAAGTGCTGGAAGAAGAAATTCCAAGATACTTACGTAGCTTATCTAACTCCACGAGTAAGCTACTAGTACCATTTAAATAAAAAAGTTTTACTAAATCTTTTTGTAAAATTACAGGAGAAGATGGTAGCAGTTGTGCTTATTGTAACTACTGCCAATCAAGTTATGCGTGGAAAAAGGAAGAGGGGCATGGCACCCTCAACAAGCTCATGTGAGCGAAGCACCCTACGTAGTTCAATATAGATAAATCATAGCAAAAAATTTTGTAGTCAACAAGATCATAAAGAGGAGGTCTATTTTGTTATTCTACTTGTAAAATACTTAGTAAAGTGTAACTTGTCATTTAGTCACAAAGCTTCCCCACACTGGTTGGAGTATGAGTGAGAAGCACTGAATAAGAGCTTACAAACTTACAACCCAAAAACCATACAAAAAACAACCGTTAAGCTATATCAAAATGATAAGCATGAATTAGTTGCTCTTTTCAATTATCTTGAGATGCATGTTTTCATTTATGCAGATATATGGACCAATCCATAGCGGGAGGAATCATACATGGGAGTTACATGCCACTGGATAGACGATGTGTGGAAAGTATAAAAAAGACTAATAGTTCTAAGGGTTTTCAACGATCGCCATACGATACAAAATATTTTCTATATTATAAGTATTATTTTAGGTAAATATGATTTGACAAAAAATATTTTTTCAATTAGTTTTAACAACAAGGCTACTAACATGACAACCATTGATGAACTTCAAACTTTATGTTAACTTACGTTAGGTGAGACATTTTTCCACATTCGATATGCCTGCTACATTTTAAATTTTAGCGTTAAGGATAGTATGAACTGTTTAGATTTTCAAAATTTCCCAATAAAATAACTAATATATTTTTTAATTGACCATCATTCCGTAAATAAGGCATGGTGGAGATTTTTTATTGAAAATGGAAGGCGGCTAAAAAAAATTTAAAAAGATGTTAAGCATAGGTGGAATTCCACATATCGATTTTTACAAAATACAATTGCTTATAAAGATGCATTATGTTCTTTGGTTATCATGAATGTTTAAAACATTTTGCTGCATCCCAGCAATTAGGATGTATGCAATAAAATGTTCAATGTTTTAAGAGTTTTTCATGAATGTACAAGTGTACCAAGCTAGTGTTCATTTTTTCCCTTATGAATGCGATAAATATACTATCAATGCTGCTTGATGCCTGATCTGACCCTTTTCTATTGGTGGCTATAAATGATATGGCTGCAAAATAGTTGCAGTATTATAGATAAATTATAGCAATTTATCTAATTACTTTTATTTTAGATCTACGGTATAAAAAAGACATGTTATTAGAGTATTATAATTTGTATTATTCCATTGTTGATGCATTTTTTGACACGGAAGACACTTATGCCGTTACCACCATGCAAGAACTTTGCTAAGTAGTCTAAGTAATGAAAAAAATTATATTCTAACTTTTGCATTGCATTCGATGGTCAAGTGTCTCAAACTCCCTCACCGTCCCTCAAATCACATGGTACTACGCATAATCTCATCCTCATTGCACAACAAATGATGTTGCAAAAGTTGAAGTAGCACTGTTTTGGGTAAACCGAGAACATTGAACTTGACGATTACTTTAATACACACTTCAAATTTGGAGACAATAGTATCACAAATTTCAACATCCTTGACTGGTGGAGGTGGCACAGGAAGACATATCCAATATTCTCTCGAATGGCTGGCCAGCTTTTGGTTGCTCCCGCTTCAACGGTAGCTGTTGAATAGCCATTTAAGATAGCGGGCCTGATCTTGTCTAAGCGGTGGTCAAGATTGTCACTCGTCAATGTTAAGGCGCTAGCTTGCGTAAAGGATTGGTCGAAGGCATGGAGTCGCACACAAGAGTTGTACGGACGTCCAATGAAGAAAATGAATACTTTAGTGACTTCGTCCCATCATGTGGAAGCCCCACTGGCTCGGATCTTGATATTGGGTAAGCCAAATAATTTTATAAGACTAATATGACTACCTTATTTTATTTTTGCACTAGGTTAGACATATTTTATAAGAGAAGTAGTACTTTCTTATTTATTTTTGTTATTTATTTACAGAGTCTTATTATCGTGTACAAGAGATAAGGCCAAATGTCCCTTTTTTTTCTATAATAATTTTATTTAATCAATAAAATTTGGGCTTGGCATCCCCCCTTGTGTACGAGGTATCACCACCAATTAATTTTGAAACATCATATATTGCCTCAAGAAATGGTATATTAAATTTTAACGTTTATAAATTTAAGGAAAAAAACCAAACCAACTAAAAAAATATACACGGATAAATACCAAATAATCTTAAAGAATATAAAAAATATGTAATTAAAAATAGGGATGAAAAAAAAAACCTCGAAGGGCTAATTTAAGGCCTGAACTGACCCGTGAACCGTTGGGTTAATGGAATTAGCTTGGCTCAACCCTTTCACCCCTCCAGGCCAGTTCTGCTTCCCCCTCCCCTTGGCCCTTGACCTGACGGTTTCGGGCTAATTCAAAACTGACCTCATGTCTATGTGAGTCTTTATAGTTATTAGGGATTGGAAATGGCAATGGTAAAAGCAGCAGCATTGGCATCTCGTTTGGTTGAAATTTCTCATGGCTTAGTTAACATGGAAGTCTCAAGGCAAATATGCAAATTTGTAACTAAATTTCTAGAACATCTTGCCTTTGAACTATATTGGAGCTAACATTTCTAATAATGGTTAAATTAAAAAAAAAGGGTTAAATTTCCATGCTTTTCACTTTATTGACCTATGTTATTGTTAAATTCTTTACCATTGATTTTGATGATAACAAAAACAATTAAGCATTTTATTGACAAAACTATGAAGTGTATAAATTAAAATTGATGATTCATAAACTATATCAAAAGTTGTTTTGGGTTTGAAAAATGTAAATACTTAGATAATAACTAAGAGAATGTGTCTAAAAAGTGAAGATTGTATAGAATAATTGATTCAAGCTTAAGTTAGACAATATAATTGGATTGAAGACCCAACTCTACTTATTAGATATATTTGGAGAATATATCCAATTCCATTCCACTTAAGTTGGTTTGTGAATCCACGAGAGGTTGATTTTAAGAAAAATTATTAACTATGTTTTTTTTTAATTAACGGCAAGTTATTTACATTAATTCAATGAAGAATTACAAGGATTACAAACAATATAGATATGTATAGAGAATAGGTAGAAGATGTTATTGCACTGGAGAAGATTTGACCCAGTTTTTTGGATAAGGATGGAAGTCGAAGTCAAAGACATATTAGTTAAAATATCTATTTGAAATTTGAATTAGCTAATCCAGGTGTATCTATTAACAACAACAAAGTCTTTAACATAATAACTTGATCTTATTAGATGAAGTTCACACACAAAAAGGATAAATCAATAAAGTTGTGCAAGTTAATGTTCAAATTTTCAAACCATAAGTCTAACAGAATCGTAAAATCAGGGAGGTAGGCAACGTTCAATATTCAAAGAGAAAAGGATTAAGCTAAGATTTAAAGATAACTCTTCTATAAACACTCCATTTTTGTTTTCATCTAAAAAAATATATAAAAAATAAAAAAACAAAGCCAAGTATACAAAATAATAAAAAATAATAATATAAATAATGAAGAAAAAATAATAAAAATGAAATTTCTTTATCAAAATAAAAAATAAAACAACAATAATAATAATATATATTTAGGTTTTAAAATTAAATTCGAAAACCTCAAAATAGCAAAAAAATTAGTTGAGATATTAGGTTAATATAATTTGCGTGTGATAATAAACCGAGAAATGGGTCAGTTTAGCTGGTCTGCATGCCTGCCTGAAATGCGTGGGAAGCCCTTTGGTCCTGAGTTTGAATTTGCGAGGAGGCACTTTGTGCCATTTTTTTTCTTTTTCCTCGAGTTGCCATGTGGCAGCATGCGATTTGCTAACACAAGCACGCGCAAGGCATGTGCTCGTCTTCTTCCTTCAGCCGACGATGAGAAGACAAAGGAGAGAGAAGTTCGGTAGCCTTGAAAAAAAGAAGAAGATGGATAATGATGAATCTGACCCACCGAAAATGATTTTTCCATACAAATCTACCTATACTCAACATAAGATCTGATTAATATAAATCTTAATGAAAAAAAAATCAAATGCAAATGGAACTCGATTTGGTGCAATCCAAGATTCCCCTAAGCTCGAGCGCGGCATCTATAAATAGGATTCAACCCTGCAAGCTCAAGAGGACTTTGAAAAAATTGAAAAACACACACAATACACCTCGCCGTGACTACTCTCTCTTTAGGAACGCTGTACCTTAACCCCATTGTCAGTAGCTGCCCGAACCGTCGTTTAGGGTGACTTTTAACAAAAACTAACACCACCAAGTAGTTCCATACCTGCAGAAACTTAGGAAACCCCCTATCAACCGCCGCTAACAGCCGCTGGAACGCCGCCGACAAAGACCTTCCAGCTGCTATGTTTGTAATCCAAACCCAACTCGACCGAACCGACCCGCATCCAGGTTAGCATGTCTCATATTATATTATTATCATTATTATTAGTTTTAATTAACAATAATAGTAATAAATAAAAAGATAAAAAAAAATAATAATAATAATGATAAAAGACATATTTTTTAGAAATTTGTTTTGTTATTTAATGAGAATTTTTCGATATATATATATATATATATATATATATATATAATGTTTTATCATCTAGAAAAAAGGATTTTGATAAAAAAAATAATAAATAATTATTTTTTTTAAGAAATAAACTTAGGCTTAGAAATTTCTTTAAATAAATATAAATGGTAATAAATGTAAACCTGACATGTTTTCATAATTAAGACTAAATAATCCACTAAAATTTTATGAAAGCAAACTACGGCCTGTTTGATCCTGAATAGCGGGTACATAGACACCCTTATGGGACAACTCTAAAAAATAAAGAAAAGTGTTTTAAATCATTATTAGTATAATCGTTATTTCATTTCATATTTGTATTTTCTTTTGTGCTAAAAATGATATCATAAAATAAAAATTTTAGAAGGTTAAAGTGGTAACTTTAAGGTTTTAATAGGATAGTCCCCGAGTCAAGGATCTTTGGCTTTTCTGTTTTTTTTTTTAATGGTTTCGTTGACTAGTGATAAAGCTAAAATTAATCCGCTCAATTAATTCTAACTTAACAATTTTTCCCAACTCCCGTTGGGTAGCGAGTCCAAATAAATGATGAAAATCAATTTTTTTTTTCTAATTTAAGTCGAGGGTTTGTATTAGATGGGCATATGATTTAATATGAATTGAATTAGGAAAATAAGAAAGATTTTAAATTAGACTCGACATGATGGCAACTCCACTGGGGACTTTTAGTAGGCTAGCCACTTAAGCCTTCTAAAATTATAATTTATTTTAGATATCTTTGGTTAGCATTCTTTTTGTAAAATATTGTTTGCACTAATGTTTGTATTTCCTCGTGATCTAGGAATTTAATAAATTTAGTTCTTTTTTATTTGAGTTTTCATGCATATGATTGTGTGATTAGATATGGTTAAACCCATGCCATTTAGAACCCTAGGATGGGGAGCCATTGTGTAAGTTCCAAGTGAAGTGAAGTAATCACCGCTCAGGGCTAATTAGGCTACCCCACCCAATGCTTCGATATGGCTTAAGATCTATTTCTTCAAAAATGTGGGAGGCCATAGAGCTTGGAAACCTTTAGGACCCACCTCTTTGCATACATGAGATCATGAACCAACAAATAATTAACGATGTAATATCTTGTAAATTTTTCTTTCTTTTGCATTTTGGAGTTTGGATGCAATTTCCTTTTTTGTAAACATTTCCTGTAAAAGAATTATTATCATAATTATGTATTTGTTTTGTAAGATATTGTTTGTAATTAGAAATTTTCATTTTTTGTAATTCAACTAGATGGCTAGTCCTGTAATTGACCGTCTTCTTCACAAAGAGATTCGTGTTTACAAGCCTCTAGATCTTAAGCTGGTACTGGACCATTGGCTCACTCTATATAGTCCTAAAGAGTAGACCTTCATTCAAGTTAAAATAGGGCCCATCCTTTCACTGATGAAAATGGATGTTAACCTACCTTTGATTTGAGCCGTATTACACTTCTGGGAGCCCGAGCCCGTGGCTTTCTTTATCGGGCCACATGAGATTACCCTAACTACGAAAGAGTATACTCAGCTTCTTTAGGCCCCTCCACTTTCTAATGGGGTATATGTACCAGATTTAAAGGCTGGGCCAACCGGCATATTTAGTAAACTTCTGGGGGTTCGTAGAGCGATAATCAACTAAGCATTGGAAAATAGCAATGGGTACTATCTTCGAATGGATGAATTAGAAGCTTGGTTTGTGGCACAATGCGATGATGGAAGCAAGAAGGATATCTTATGTGGAGACTTTAAAAATTACAGATAAAGACGGGTTTATGCTTTCATCTTAACAACATTTGTAACTATCCATTTTTCTATTGGGATCTTCCACATTCATTATAGGGTTGCAGAACTGGTATTTCAATTCTTGAAAGGAAAGTCTTGCATCCCGGCCTTATTATCTGAGCAGATCCGAAATCTAAATTTTGTAAAGAAAAAGTGTCATGGAATCCTCCGCTTAAACATTAACCTTATTCCGATTTGGTTTGTGAGCCACCTCAAATGTTTTGGGCTGAACATAGTTAGAAAATCACTAACCCAACAAGTGGACCTCATAGATTCATGTGCAGAAAGGATGAAGTTGCCAAATGATCTTCCCAACCATAGTTGGGTTGAAGTACTCAAGGGTTTTAGTGCTGAAGATATTTTGTGGACTACTAGATGGAGCCGCTGCAATAAGATTATTTTAATGTGCAGAAACTTTCAAGCCGTTCCATTAATTGGGCTTGATTGGTGCACGAGCTATCACCCAAATTTAATGGTTCGTTAGTTTGACACCATCCAAGATATAGTTCATAAGCCATCATTAGAAAGGATCACGGTTGAATTTCAAGACCCAAACATGTTAGTAGCTGATAAGATTGCCAAGTTAGCAGAGGTAAGGGTCCTATAGGAAGCTCGAATTGAGAGCCCTAACATAAACCTCGGGGAATTGGATGGTGAAGTGGGAAAACGCCGAGCTACGAGGGATTTTGTCATCAACCAATTATACAAGACATGGGAAAGGATGTACCATGCTCTTGATGTCACTCAGCCTGCATTAGGCAACTAAAGCCCGGAAGTGAAAACTTACATGGAACAGGTGAGGGCTCAGATGGAAGTCCATTTTGAAACCATAGAAAGCAAGAAAGACGTGTGGAAGAATAGATTCAAGGAATCTAATTAGAGGAACAAGGCACTTGAGGTCCAGCTGAGGAAAACCTAGGCAAGGGTTAAAACACTAGAAGTCGCCATGGATGCTGAGAAGAAAAAGGAGTCAATGCCCACCCAACCAAAGAAGAGGAAGTTTAGAAGTTAGGAAATTAGATCATAGTATTTCTTTCTTATGTTTTCAATAAAGCATTGAACTCCAAAGTTTGCAATATTAATAAAATTTCAATATTATTACATCATTAATTAAGTGCTGGTTCTTTCGCATCTGTGTGTGATACATGCAGCATACTCACTCGTTTTTGATAAATAAATGCTTGCCAAGTATCAAAGATAGCTCCTAAACAACCAAACTCTCCAAGAAGTCTAATTAACACCCACTCCAGGACTAAAATGGCTAGTAGTGGCAACAACAACGGCAACAGCCATGTCAACAGCAGCAACAACAATAACATTAACACCTCATCTGATATAAGGATCGTATCATTGGAACAAAAAGTCCAACAATTGACCACACAAGTCTATTTCTTGATCGAGAGCATTGGCCTCCTTTGTGCCACCCAACCTTCTCAAGAGGAACATTCAAGGGCTCAAAAGGGAAAGGTGATGGAAATCTAACCACAAGAATATGAGGAGATCAACTCTCGACTCAACCACACATTCGAGTATGAACAAAAAACGACGATCAATATGGGGCCAACTTCGAATGACATAAAGAGGGAAATGGAAGATAAGAAAAAGGAAATAAAGAGGAAACTTTTCCAGCAATTGGCAGACAATATAAAGACTTTGGAAGGTCCTGACAGTTTTGATCAAACCGGCATCACAAACCTATTGGTATATGGGGTAGATGCTTATTCAAAAAAATTCAAGGTACCAGAATTTGAGAAATATAACGGCACCGGTTGTCCTAAGATGCACATAAGGCTATATGTGCAGAAAATGAGTAAATATGCACAATATGACCAGCTCATGGTCTAAACCTTTCAGGACAGCCTCACAGGCCCTACTCTAACATGGTATGCACAGTTAGATCTCAACCAAGTCAACACATGGGATAAATTGGCCCATGCGTTTTATGAGCAATACAAATTCAACATCAAAGTTGCCCCATTCAGTACTGAATTTAGGGTGCCTTTGAAAGAAGCACAACGAATCCTTTAAAGAATATGTCTAGTGTTGGAGGGCTCAAGCCGCTAGGGTTTCCACTCCAAGGAGTTAACTTTCATCTTCACCAATACATTGGAGAAACTTTATTTCACACATCTAGTGGGACGGACCTCATCCAATTTCGCAGAAGTACTGGTAGCAGGATGCAGGATAGAGAATGCCATTACATTTGGAAAACTCCAAACTATTGACTCTCCCAGAATTGCATCATCCTCAAGACCCATAGGGAATAATAAAGGTAAAGAGGTCACGGTCAGTATGGTTAACTCAAGCAGGAGTAATAGATTAGGGTCTCACATAACTTTTCAAACAATGAACACCCCAATCCAGCAATCACCGGTGAATCAGATCCAAGTTACCAGAGCTCCAAGACAATTCACTTCAATCCCTATCCCGCTCAACCAAGTTTTTGCTCGGTTACAAACAAATAATCTTATTAGCTTTAAGATCCCCAACGACCGATATAAGCCAAGGAATTTCGACTCTAGCCTCAAATGTGAATATTATATGGGGCAAGAAGGACACTCTACTGACAAATGTTAGAGACTTCGGAACAAAATCCAAGATTTGATTGATGTAGGAATAGTACAGTTAGATTTCATTAATGCACCAACCCCGAACATCAACAACAATCCGCTACCCAATCACAAGCTTACGATCAACATGATCACATCTGAAAGGCTAGAACCTGGACTAAAAAAAACCCTCTACCCCAGTAAAACAAACAACAAAACAAATTGACCATTTACCGTGCATGAACACAAAAGACAAAAGTTAGGATGAGCCTGCTATCTACCAAGTAAAGAACAAGAACAGAGCTCCCAAGCCACACGAAAGTCACACACAAAGGGAGTTAAGAAAGAGGTGGTTGGCTGGAGATCCAATAGTTGACACTTTGGGTGGATCATTTGGAAAGTTCGAATATCTGGTGGATTACTCATTCACACCAACGGTTTATGGGCCGTTTATTGGTTGGGGGCTTGAATTCAAAAAGGAAGACAATCGACTAGATTGGAAAGATAAGTCTGCAAATATGATTGGATCTAGCCCAAAACCAATAGTTATAAAATGTTACGAGGAACAAGAAGTAAAGGTAAAAGTCCCAAAGAAGAAGTATGTGTTCCATGTCCTAATATCCCCAGAGAGATATAAGGCGGCACCTCTTGACTATCAAGCTGTTAATTAGGAAAAAGCTCCAATTATAGGAGGGATCACTCGCTTAGGAAGAATCTACGATCCTAAAAATAGAGTCTTCGTTAGGGAGCCTGCCGCTGAGGTGGAAAAGGAAGAGGAAGAGGGACTCCCCACCTTTACAAAATAATTAAATCAAGTGAGTATAAGATCATGGAACAACTCATTAAAGTCTCGGTCCAAATGTCACTCATAGGCCTTCTCATGTCATCTGAACCCCATCGAGAGGCATTCTTCAAAACGCTTAAACAAGTCAAGGTGCTAGAGGGAATTGTAATAGAAAAATTGAGCCACATCGCATAATCGATCTTCACTATGGATCAAATATCCTTCTGTCCTGAAGAATTAGGAGAGGATAGTGACCAGCACACCAAACCACTTTTTATAGTGGTAAAATGCAACAATACAATAGTATCCCGGGTCCTCATAGACAACGGGTCCTCTTTTAATGTATGCCCTTTAGTTACCCTCGACTTGCTGGGGGTCGATATGAGTAACATTAAGCTAAGCTCAACGGTAGTCCGGGCCTTTGATGGTTCTAAGAGGAAAATTGTGGGAGAAATTGGCCTGCCGGTAGAGAGTGGCCTATAGATTTTCCATATCTCATTCCAAGTCCTCGACATCCCAAGGTCCTTTAATCTACTGCTAGGGAGACCTTGGATCCATACGACAGGAGCCATACCTTCGAGCCTTCACTAAAAGGTCAAATTTGTATCAAATGGCTAAGTGGTCACTATACTAGGCGAGCAAGACTATGCCATTTATAAGGAAACGACTATACCCTACATAAGGGAAGATGGCCCTGAAGACTTTGGACTCCAAACATTCGATGAAGTATGCATGGTCATTAAAGAAGAGACAAGCAAAGTGAGGCACCAATTCAAGAAAGGTCAGCAAGGGACATTCGAGTTAGGGTATATCCCTACTCCGAGAGAAGAGATTCAAGCAAGGTGCATTAAGGGTAGAAGGGGAGAGAGACTATATGATGCCAAATGAATTTTCCATCCCTCTGACACATTTTTTCTCGGCTAGTTAGCACTCAAGAGTCGAAAACAATCTAAGCCAACTTCAACAATGAGGACTCATCAACAAAGACTGCTGCTCCTCACATCTCTAGCCCATCTCCAACTTTGAATAATTGGTTTTCCTATCCCCTTAATAGCACTAGGTCTGCTTGAGAATAGGGAGAGATCATAATTAAATTTTTTTATGCTTAATTCCATCATTGTTCAATAAGACTCTTCGATAATGTCAAGTAATAAAATTACAAGTTATTTTAATTAAGTTTTTTCTTTACTTATCTTCACTTTCCACACAGATTTGATAATCTTAATGAACAATAGGGATATCTCGCGTATGTAAATAATGAAAATTTTGACATCGTTTCCAACACTGTTGAGTCAGTTATCGAGAACGATATTAATGACCACGAAGCAGTACAAGAGAATTGGCAAAAATATGAACAAAGTAGAGTTTTGATTGATGAGCTAATGGAGATAGTTAAAATAGGAACCAAAGAAGAGCTCAAAAGCCCTAAGATTAGAGGTAATTTAAGTAATGAGTAAAAGCACGAGATAACCAAGTTGTTGACTGAATATGCAGATGTGTTTGCCTGGTCGTATGGTGACATGCCAGGACTTAACCAATCAATAGTGGTTCACAAGCTGCCTACTAGAGAGGATGTTAAACTTAAAAAACAAAAGTTAAGAACATTTAGGCCTGACATCTTACTAAAGATCAAAGAAGAGGTCAAGAAACTATTAGAAGTCAGGTTTATCGAGGTATCAGATTATCTAGAATGGGTAGTGAACATAGTTTTTGTTCTAAAGAAAAACGGAAAAGTACGGGTATACATGGATTTCCGAGATTTGAACTAAGCTACAACTAAAGACAACTTTCCTCTACCTCACATAGATGTCTTGGTAAACAATACCGTAGAAAGTCGTCTTTTCTCATTTATGGATAGCTTCTCGGGATATAATCAGATAAAAATGGTAGAAGAAGATAAAACCAAAATGACCTTTATCACAACTTGGGATACCTTTTGTTATAAAGTCATGCCTTTTGGTTTAAAGAATGCTGGAGCAACATATCAAAGAGCAATGATCGCAATACTTCATGACATGATGCGTCGAGAAGTCGAAGTATATGTTGATAACATGATAGCTAAATCTAAAAAAGGAGAAAGTCATGAGATGGTCTTAAGGAAACTATTCAAACGATTGAGAAAGTTTTAGTTGAAATTGAATCCAGAGAAATGTACTTTTGGGGTCACATCTGGTGAGCTGAGAAGGCATTAAGATTGACCTTGATAAAGTAAAAGCCATACTAGAAATGCTTTCTCCACGTACCATCAAAGAGGTATTAGGTTTATTGGGAAGGTTAAATTATATAGCTCAGTTCATCTCACAACTCATGGATAAATGCCGTCCATTATTTCAACTACTAAAAAAGAACGCTACTGTGGAATGGGATGACGAATGCGAAGAGGCATTTAAGAAAATCAAGGAGTATCTTATGAGTCCTCCGGTCCTAGTAGTCCCAAAACCGGGAAGACTATTATTCTTATACCTCACGATACTTCTCGAGTCGATGGGTTGTATACTGGGACAAAAAGATAAAAGAGGAAGGGAATAGTCCATATACTATTTGAGTAAGAAATTCACAGAGGGTAAGCAAAAGTATTCCAAAATAAAGAGAACCTGCTGCACACTGGTTTGGGTTATGCATTGACTAAGACAGTATACTCTCTATTATCCCATCGAACTATTAACGAAACATGTTCCTCTAAAATATTTAGCGGAGAAACCTATTTTGTTGGGAAGAATTTCCAAATGGCAGATGTTCCTATCAGAATTTGACGTCACATATGTAACTTAAAATTCGATGAAGGGGCAAACATTAGTAGATCAGTTGGCAGAATACCCAATCGAAAGAGATTCCTAAGAATCACAAGCCTAGTTCCCAGATGAAAATATACTAACAGCAGAGGATGAGTTAGAAAAAAAGAATTCAAGATAGAAAAGGATCCTAAATGGAAGATGTATTTTGACGGAGCTGCTAATGTGTTTTGATGTGGAATTAGGGCAATGTTGATATCGTCAAAAGGAATGCAATTCCCCGTAGCAATGAGACTCGCATTCTCATATACCAATAATATTGCAGAGTATGAAGCATGCATCTTCGGTCTCAAAATGGCCTGCTATATGGAAATCCATGAGTTGGATGTATACAGAGATTCCTTGCTTATCATATTACAGACACGAGGAGAATACAAAACTAAAGACCCTAAATTAGTGCCATACCACTAACACTTGACAGAATTGATAAAAGAATTCGGGGTGGTCACCTTCACATACATCCCAAGGACTTAAAATCAGTTCGTAGATGCCCTCGCCACACTAGCATCTATGATTCAAGTAATGGGAGGGACCGAAGATCAGCCATTGAAGATAGACTCGCCTATTGCCTGGTAATTGAAAAAATGCAAGATGACAAGCCTTGGTACCATGATATCAAGACATTCCTCCAAGAGAGCAAATACCCTGAAATGGCTGACAAAAATGACCAGAAAATACTCAAAAGATTGGCAAGCCATTTCTTACTAAGCAAATCTATACTTTATAGAAGATCGTTCGACACTATGTTGCTGAGATGTGTAGAAAAAAAAGAGGCAGATAAACTGATGAAAGAAATCCACGAAGGGGTATGTGGCCCCCACATGAATGGACACATGCTTGCTCAAAAAATATGAGGATAGGTTACTATTGGTTGACAATGGAGTCAGACTGCATTAAATACGTTAAGCACTACCACTTGTGCCAAGTCTACGCCAACAAAATAAATGCCCCACCTAAAGAGCTCCATTCACTTTCCGCATCATGGCCTTTCTCTATGTGGGGAATCAACATTATCGGGCTAATCACCCCAAAGGCATCCAACGGCCATAAGTTTATACTGGTAGCTATTAATTATTTCACAAAGTGGGTTGAAACCTCATCATATGCCAGTGTCACTAAAGGAGTGGTAGTCCGGTTCATGAAGAGAGACATAATAGCTCGGTATAGAGTTCTTGAATCAATCATCACCGATAATGGCACCAATCTCAACATCAAATTGGTGATGGAGTTGTGTTAACAATTTAAGATAAATCATAGAAACTCAACTCCATATCAACCTCAAATGAATGGAGCAGTAGAAGCAGCTAACAAAAATATTAAGAGAATTATTGAGAAAATGACCATCACTTACAAAGATTAGCATGAGATGTTACCCTTCGCACTCATGGCCTACAAAACCATAATTCGAACGTTTACCGGAGTCACTCCTTATTCCTTGGTATATGGTATTGAGGCAGTATTACCAGTTGAGGTCGAAATACCGTCCTTCAGGGTTTTATTAGAGACATAACTAGATGAATTTGATTAGGTAAAGAAAATGATTGATTAATTAAACTTGATCGACGAAAAAAGACTTATAGCATTATGCCATGGTCAATGTTACTAATAAAGGATGGCCCAAGCATTCAACAAAAAAATACAGATATGACATTTTACGAAAGGTGACCTAGTATTAAAAAAGGCTCTCTCGAATGCACAAGATTCAAGAGGTAAATTCACTCCAAATTATGAAGGTCCGTATGTTGTAAAAAAGACATTATCAGGAGGGGCATTAATATTAGCTCGAATGGACGGTCTAGATTTGAAGGACCCTATAAATGCAAACGCGGTTAAGATGTACTATC
Source organism: Laguncularia racemosa (assembly GCA_037954665.1). NCBI lineage: Eukaryota > Viridiplantae > Streptophyta > Magnoliopsida > Myrtales > Combretaceae > Laguncularia > Laguncularia racemosa. The sequence goes on from JBBMOL010000056.1 coordinate 3,202,587, forward strand.
CCTAGACATGAATAACAAAGTTTTACCAAAGTTCATGAATGCTAACAATCATTACAACTTCGTTGTTTGATTTTCATTTCTCTACAAGTAAAGTTAATATCCCTGAGCGGTCACTGAATGTTAGAATTACCCTGACCAGTCACTATCAAACAAATTCTTACATCATTTTCCCATATTATTCATCACTCCATTGCACATACAGGAAAATAATGAATAATGAACTATGATGGAATGGTAAAACTCATTTAAATTTTTATGATCTTACCTTTCTCGAATAGTAGGTCTGGTGTTGTTTCAGGATAATACTAAAATCGTAAGAGCTAAACCCGTAAGAAAAAAATGCATCAAGATTTTCTACTCTAGTCAAGGCAAAGATAAGTAGAGAAAGATTAGATTAGATTATCATGAGAGTTTGGTTGTTTGGTTGTTATCTGCAGTAATCGGGTAAGCATCTAAACTAAAAAATTGAGTAGCCATTCATCATTCAATCGGGCTCCCAATGATGAGCCGCATTTCTGTTTAAGTTTGCTAGTCTGAAAAGACGCTTTCTATTATTAATTGGTCAGCTGAGACGCCTCCTGATATTGTTTATCGATCCAAAAGGATGTTTCCTATTATCAGTTAGTCAGCTTATAATGGTACTTTCTTAGACTTTCTCTCTTAGGGCCGCAAGTTTAAAAGACATGTCCCACTATCAATTAGTTAGCTCACTATGGGGCACTTTCTTAGATATCCTTCCTTTATGGTTGCTAGTCTTGTAGGACGCTTCCTGTTATCAAGTAGTTAGCTCATAAGAGCACTTTTTTCAACAACCCCTTCTTTAGAGTTACTAGTCTAGTAAGACGCTTCCTACCATCGATTAGTCAGCTCATAAGAGCACTTTTCTAGATAGGCTCTTCCTAAAGGTTGCTTCTTGACCGAGACACTCGCTAAGGGGATATTGGTCCATATAAAGCAATTGTCTTCCTTTTATAGAATAGGATTACTAGCTTGAAGAGCGCTTTCCTTACTCAACCAATTGGTCAGGTAATTCCCCAGCAGATCTAGATTCAGATAGCCAACTGAATATAGTTTTATATGTCCAATCTCCTAGGTAAAAATAGTGTTTTTATTGTCTTTGTAGCCAAGTTTTCCCAAAACTTTACTACAAAGATGGACAGCTGTAAACACCCTATTTTTACTCACATATAAAAAAATAAAAATAAAAATAAAAAATAAACAAAGCCAAGTATATAAAATAATAAAAAATAATAATATAAATAATGAAGAAAAAATAATAAAAATGAAATTTCTTTATCAAAATAAAAAATATATAATAAAACAAAATAAAATAATGATGATGATGATGATGATATATTTAGGTTTCTAAATTAAATTTGAAAACCTCAAAATAGCAAAAAAATCAATTGAGATATTAGGTTAATATATAATTTACATGTGATAATAAACCGAGAAATGGGCCAGCTTAGCTGGTCCGCATGCCTGCTTGAAATGCGTGGGAAGCCCTTTGGTCCTGAGTTCGAATGCATGAAGAGGCACTTCATGCCATTTTTTTTCTTTTTCCCCGAGCTGCCACGTAGCAACATGCGATTGGCCAACACGAGCATGCATAAGGCATGTGCTCATCTTCTTCCTTCGGCCGACAACGAGAAGACAAAGGAGAGAGAAGTCCGGCAACCTTGAAAAAAAAATAGATGGATAATGATGAATCTGACCCGCTGAAAACAATTTTTTCATATAAATCCACCCATACTCAACCTAAGATCTGATTAATATAAATCTTAACTAGAAATCTTAACGGAAAAAAAAAAAATCAAATCCGAACGGAACTCGATTCGGTGCAATCCAAGATTCCCCCAAGCTCAAGTGCGGCATCTATAAATAGGATTCAACCCCACAAGCTTAAGGGGACTTCAAAAAAATTGAAAAACACACACAATGCACCTCACCGTGACTACTCTCTCTCCAGGAATGCGATACCTTAACCCCACCATCGGTAGTCTCCTAAACTACCGTTTAGGGTGGCTTTTGACGAAAACTAACATCACCAAGTAGCTCCCTACCCGTAGAAACCTATGAAACCCCCTATTAACCACTGCTAATAGTCGTCGGAACGCCGCCGACAAAGACCTTCCAACTGCCGTGTTCGTGATCCTAACCCAAACGAATTGACCCGCGTCTAGGTTAGCACGTCTCATATTATATTATTATTATTATTAGTTTTAATTAAAAATAATAGTAATAAAAAAGATAAAAAAATAATAAATAATAATAATGATAAAAGACATATTTTTTAGAAATTTGTTTTGTTATTTAATGAGAATTTTTCTATATATATATATATATATATATAATGTTTTATCATCTAGAAAAAGGATTTTGATAAAAAAGTAATTGGTTTTTTTTTTTAAGAAATAAACTTAAGCTTAGAAATTTCTTTAAATATAAATGGTAATAAACGTAAACCTGATACGTTTTCATAATTAAGACTAAATAATCCACTAAAGTTTTATGAATGCGAACTACGACCTGTTTGATCCTGAATAGTAGGTATGTAGGCACCCTTATGGAGCAATTCTAAAAATAAAGAAAAGTGTTTTAAACCATTATTAGTATAATCATTATTTCATTTCATATTTGTATTTTCTTTTGTGTCAAAATGGATATCATAAAATAAAAATTTCAAAAGGTTAAGATGGTAACTTTAAGATTTTAATATGATAGCCCCCGAGTCAATGATCTCTAGCTCTTCTATTTTTTTTTAAAAAAAAAAACGGTTTTGTTGACTAATGATAAAGTTAAAATTAATTCGCTTAATTAATTCTAACTTAACAATTTTCCTAACTTCCGTTGGGTGACGACTCTAAGTAAATGATGAAAATTAATTTTTTTTTCTAGTTCAAGTCGAAGGTTTATATTAGATGGGCATAAGATTTAATATAAATTGAATTAGGAAAATAATAAAAATTTTAAATTAGACTTGACATCTTCTAACATTTTTTTTTTGATAAATCAAAATATTATTAAGGGGAAGAATGTACAAGCCATCAAAAGATGGTGGGGTTTACATAGCTACCCATAGAGCTAAAAATGCGAGTCAAATGGGTTGACCTGCCTCAACTTACGTTAGCCCGTGGGTTGAAGTGGACCGACCCACTTTGGCCTAAATAGAATGTAGGCCAAAATGATTGGACTAACCCACCCTGTAGGCCAACTCAGGTTAGGCAGGCCAACCCGCCAACTCACAAAATCAAGTAATTGATTTTTTTTTTTAAAGGAGGGGAATATCTTTAGACCTTTTCTTCCTATTCGGCTATTCCCATTGTCTTCCTTCTCTCTTGCTCATTCCCATATCACCTACCCTAAAACACCACCACCAAACCTACCCATTCCCTACCCCCTCAACACCCCCCCAAAACCCCAAACTAGCAGAAGAGGGTAAGATGATTCTCACTCTTTGTCGCTTTTACTCTCGCTTACTTACTCCTCTATTTAGTTCAATGTTTCTATCTCTCTCTCATTTTTTTTTTAAATCTCACAAGCTAACTCGCGTAGCATCAGGTTAGCCCCGCGAGTCATGTGGAGCAGGCTAAAAAGCCCACAATTTATGTAGGCTTCATTTTTCTAGCTTAACCCGCAAAAAAAAGTGGGTTGGCCAACCCTGTATTTTCGGCTCTAGCTACTCAATCTAAACAATGAGTAAACAAAAATACTATGGGAAACAAAAGTAAGCTCAACAACAAGAGTGATTATGTGAGAACCTAAACTTAGGCAATAATGTTAGAATTAAAATAGTATATATATATGTGTGTGTGTGTGTGTGTGTGTGTAAGGTAAAATGAATGTATATATATATATATGTTAAAAATAAAATAAAATAATTATAAATTATAATTATAATTATATGGGCATATATATATATATATTTAAAAAAAATGTATACATTATATTATATTATATTAGGGAAAAAAAAAAGAGGAAAAAAAAAAAAACATGCAAAATAACACCCTTACTCAATGTCAGCAAAATTAAGTAAGTAATATTATATATATATAGACATTAGAATAGAGAGAGAAGAAAAAACAAATCAACAAAAATTAGAAAAAAAAAAAAAAAAGAAACCAAAACTCTCTCCATTTCATCCGAATTTTTTGGGAAAATTGAAATTGAAATTTCCAACATGCAATCATCAAGATAGGAAGAAGAACAAGATTGAAGTAGGATGTAACAAGAAATTGAAGAAAAAAAATCAAATTAAATAGGAGAGGATTTGGTATGTTCGTTCAAAGGGGTTAGGGTGAAGCTGCTGCTAGGCCAAGCTAGGGTTAAGGTTTTGGGTGGGGGAGGATTCCGACCGACATAGTGTTTGCCGACATCGGTGGCCGAAGGCCGGTAAACGGAGCAGCCCCCGATAACGCCCAAAACTTCCTATTTTTGTTTAAAATATCAAATGTTGATGAAAAATTATGATTTTTGGTATTATGGTATAATTTTATATGCATATTAATGTGATGATTTTATTTTTCTAAAATTTGATTCACAAATATGTGATCCTTAAGAAATGCTCTGTTCTGGTCGTAAATTAAATTGGAAAATGAATAGGTCAAATGATGTATTTTTAATGTAATGTTTAGTATATAAGATCCTTATATGATGTATTAGATCACCAAATCAATAATTGTTCAAATTGGAGTCATTTTCTATTTTTAGTGAATTTTTCAAGCTAATTACCCTATTTTGGCCGAATTAAATCCTTAGCAAAATTAGGGAATTTGATTTGATTAGTTGAATTTGATATTTAGTTGAGGTTCATTGAAGTATAATATGATTTTAAGAAGCTTGGGTTAGTTACAAAACAAAAACGGGAGTGTTCAGTGCAAAATCATGATAATTTGGAAAAATATGATTCAATATAGAATCAGATCGAAATTTAATTACATTAATATATAATAGAGCGTAGCATACCCGTATGTATATGAATTAGAAATTGTAAGAAAATGGTGGATTATATGAGATTATGATGGAATTTAGGGGTTTGGAATACTAAATTAGCAATTTAGGGTTCAGTGGAGTGAAAGGGGTAACATTGATTGGTATACTAATGATTCAGGTATTTCTGTTGAATAAGGAGGACGAATGAATTTGGTTGGTGCGACTGCTTGGATTGGCATATATTGTTTTAGGTGAGTACCCCCTTAACTCCTCTCTTGAGTACAAGTGGTTGATAATGTAAACTACTTGTTGTTGGCTGAAATTACCCTGCACGATCACTTACTGTGATCAATGTAGGAGGATTGTTGAATTACATTGGTTTGCTGATGGCTGGTTGTGTGTCATGATATGGTTGGATTATGAGAAAAAAGGGAACATTCTAGAAAATCCTCGAATGAGAGTTGGGTGCGGGATTTGATTGTACTATTCCTTATTGTATGTGATGTAATGAACTTAAATTATTGAATGCTTCATGGTTGTGATGTAATGCTGGGTTATTTTTAGCTTATTGGATGGGGTTTATATGTCTGGCTAAGTTCATACTATTGTTTTCTCGGTAACGATGAAATATCTAAATGGATAATAAAATGGGGTTTAGGCTATAAGTATCTACTAACCCAAAACACTTAATGTAAGAAAAGTCATGTTCCTTGCCTATTAAGTTTGTGGTATGACCTTTGAGTCGACCTGGATGGGTTTGAGGCATGGTTGACGAATCGGCCCGGTTTAGTGACCTATGGGGATTTGGTCACCCCTTTTTGTTCGAGGCAAGTGAAAGGCGAGCTGAATGTTTCTAACTAAAAAGAGTATGTAAAGATGTCTTAATTGATTGAGAAAATATTAAGTTTTGAAAAGTACATGAGGGTAGTTTATCTACCAGTTGACAAGCTCTGCTTGGGTTAACTGAAAAATATTTGTGACCTATGAGTAAACAAGAGTGGTTGAAATGGTCTCCAATGAAAAGGTTATGAGTTTAGTAAAATGGAATTACAGGGAAAATATCATTAAGTAAGATCATGGTGATGTTAAAATGTAATAAATTGAATTGGATTTCTTGCGAGTATAGCTTTGAGTTGAAGACTTACTTGCTTGAGTAATCACTTTCGAGGTATTTGATAATATTGTTAATTACTATTATGTGATTTTGTTGTTTGTTTTTGCTGGGTTGCTTGATTTTGTACTCACTTTGCTTCTTAAGAAGCTAAGGGGTTAGTGTTTTTGCTAACCTCAGGTATAGGTACTGAAGAATAAGTTGTTGAAGACTCGGGTTTTCGGAGAGCGTTTATAGAGGCAAAGATGCCCTTAGTTTCCATTTTGGAACCTCTGTTATTTATAATAAGATTGTCCTGTACATGATGTTGTAGTGCTTGTAAATAAGATCTACAAGTGTTAATTTTCATATTGTAATGTAAATATTTGTGTGTATAAGGTTGGATTTGTAATTTTTTGAGCCACTTAAGGCTACAGGATTAATCATAGGCTGTGCCTACTTATTGGGAATGTAGATCTCGATGGTATATATATATATATATATATATATATATGATGTATGATGTGACAGAAGATTTTAAGTACATGTATTTAGATATGATGTGGATTTGAAATGATAGCGTTGTTAGTGCCATTTTACAGAACGTTTATAAAATTATATACAAGTTGAAGTTACAGGTTCAAGATTAGCAAAATTTGCCTTATCTTTAATTCAGAGACGGCATAGCAACCTACCTATAGGTACCAAGGATAGTTATAGGAATTTTGGAACAGGTTCAAGAATCAGACCTAGTAAGTGGGTCACTACAGATTAAGCCTAATATAAGCTAGGATTTGGTTAGTTATTGAAAGTGGATGAGGGATAGCTTTCCCAATTTGAACATTGTTCCTTGTTTATCATAAAAATTAGACTAATGCAGTAAGAAAGGATCTCCACATATTGATCTTGTTAGACTTGATCTAGCTGAAGCTATCAAGCCAGCTATAACCCTAGACTAAGAAGAGAAAGAAGCTAGAAATCCTAAAGCTTGACTGACTTTATCCTAAACAAGGGAGGAGAATGCACATTCGAAGAAAAGGTGAGCATGGTCTCTGCTGCCTTGTGTGCACAGATAGTAAGTGGTAAAGTTCGTAATACCCCATGCCATCAATCTATCAAAAGTTTGGAGCTTGCTAAGTCAAGTGAGCCAAAGAAAGGAGTGTTAGGGGACACTTGTGGGATTCTAAACAACTTTATTCCACAAAGCTGGAGGAGAAGGAGGCACTAAGAAAGCATATTAGTTTTTAATGGAGTAAACACTTGATTGCACTAGGTTCTAACGAAGCACGTCTAGTTGGCGTAGGTTTAGCCTTATTGTGGGTGGAATAGAAAGATTGGACCACAAGGGTGCAGTGGGAAGACTCCATTCCTCACCTTCCATAAGTGAGCAAAGTCTCACATTTAGACTAAGGCCAGAGCTAGCTATTTCCCTTTACGAGTATATCAATTGCAGAGGTCCTATTGTCAACCAAAAGTTTAGCTAGATCGAGATTAAAAGACCGTCATTAACCTCCCAATAAAACTGGTCTCTAATTAAGTGTCATAGCATAAGTAGCTTTCTCTAAGTACAAGAACAAGAAGTCGAGGTCTTTACAAACAAGAAACTATAGCCCTTCAGATAAGTAGAGTGGATCTAATCAATCCATAGTCCCCGCCAACCTTTTTTACAAAGATTTTAGATATGTTTAATTTGGGCCGCCCTGTTCCATCCATCTAGTCTTGGGATACCTAAGCCACCACACTCCTTAGGTGTGCAAATTCGTTCCCATGTAACCTTTGATATGGTTGAGACATTGGGTCTACCACTCTAAATGAAGTTTCTTAAGAGTTGCTCAACATTACGCACTATCGACTTCAAAAGAAGAAAGACAAAACTCCAAAAGACTTGCATGGACAACAAAACTAACTTGACTAATTGTAGTCAGTTGGCAAAAGACAAGAATTTAACCGTCCATGAAGTAATTCTAGCCAAGATTTTCTTTTGCAATAAGGCGCAATCTTGTTTTCTCAATTTCATGGAAATAAGGGGAACACCAAGGTAATGAAGTGGAAGGTGACCCTTTTTAAAATGAAGGGTGTTTAGAATCGGTTGCTTCTCATGTGTGCTTGTGTTGCAAAAGAAAATTTGGCTCTTTCCTTCAATTGCCACAAGTCCAAACATGTGTTGAAAGCGGGCTACAACTTCATTGATACTTGAAATGGAATTAATATCGGCCTTGTAGAACAAAAGCAAATCATCTACAAACACAAAAGTGTGTGATCTTTTCTTTTTTACATCTCCAATGGAAAGAAAAGGAAGGGTTAGAGGCCATTTTACATAAGATGCTCAATAGGACTTCCATTCCTAGCACAAAAAGATAGGGAGAAATCGAATCCCCTTATCTAAGCCCTCTTTTATTAGGGAAGAAACCCATCATCTCACTATTCATATTGATTGAGAACTTGGTTGTACTGCAAGGTTTTCAACAAGAAACTCCATTGAATAGTGTCATAGGCCTTTTGTATATCAACTTCAATCGCACAATGGGAAGGTCCATTCAATTTATGTTAACCCACCATCAATTTTTGAGCCAAGAAGATATTATCCATGATTTTTTGACTCGGCACAAAAGCTGCTTGCTCTTTTCCCACAAGGGAGGGGAGCATGAATTTCATTCTAGCTGCAAGCATTTTGGATATAGTTTTATAAATGACATTATAGCAAGTTAGAGGACGAAAGTCATTAAGGGCAAAGGGGTTTTGGAACTTAGGAACAAGAGAAATTATTGTGGAATTGATTTATTTGAGAATCTTACCTGAGTGAAGGGATTCTTGACTACTGCAATTAGGTCTTCCCCAATCTACTCCCATGCTGCTTTAAAAAATTTTGTAGTATAACCCCTGGGCCTGGGGCTTTCTCATTGACTTGGTCAAAAAAAGCTTCTTTTATTTCATCATCTGAATAAGGCAATTGAAGCTCACATATTTGGGAGTCACTAAGTTTCCATGTGACAAAATCTCTAAGTTCATCTAAACAAGGCATAAAACCATAACTGTCATAAGGCCTACTAAAGAAATTTAAGATTTCACCATGCACTTGCTGCTCATCTACTGCCATACTTCCATTAACACGTTTCAAACTGAGAATTGAATTTCTATTGTGGTGATTGACCATGGCCTTATGGAAATAAGTAGAGTTCTTATCCCTTAATTTTAACCATTTGACTCTAGACTTCTGTTTATAAAGGCATTCTTCAGCCCTACGGAGACAACAATACTCCTTTAAGGCTCTTCGCTCATCTTCAAGGCTGGATACATTTTCATTTTGATGGATATCCGTTTAAATGGAAGAGAGGGAGGCCCTTGCCTCCTGTACACAACCATTTAGGCTTGAGAAAGCTGTGCCATTTAGTTTCTTGATTTCCTGCTTTAAACACTTCAATTTACACACTACTTGGAACATATTAGAACCTGTACACTGCTTCTTGCAGACCTTTGCAATGATTGCCTGGAATTCTTCATGGTCAGCCTAGAAATTGAAGAACTTAAGTGGGCAGTGCCTTGAATGTCTCCCAAATCAAGAAGAACCTCGGCCAAGGAGCGGTCTGAAAGAATTGGGGATGAGAAAACCACCTGGGTTCTTGGCAATGTTGTTAACTATGATCGGTTCACAAGAACCCTATCCAACTTGCTCAGAATTGGATTGCTTGGTTGTTTATTGGACCAAGTGAAAAAGTCACCTAAAAATCTTAAATCAACAAGCTCCGCTTGGTACAAGAAAGTTTGAAAATCCTTAATAGCATTAGTCATCATAGCTCGACCTCCTGCTTTTCTGAAATATCATTGACCATATTGAAATCACCAAGGACAATCCATGGCCTATTCAACAATGTAGGAGCAAAAGACAAAATTTCCTCCCACAGCATCCTCCTTCTATTCTCACTGTTCAAACCATAAACAAAGGAATATGCAAAAGACTTGTTCATTGGAAGATTCGCGACTTCACAATGAACGAATTGGGGATGTTCTTGTTTAATCTGAATATTCCAGATGTTTGGGTCCTAACAAATCCACATTCTTTTCCTAACCAAGTTGTTGATAGCAAAGGACTACCTCAATCCAATTCTTTGTTTTATGGAGTCTTTGTTCATTGAGTTTACTCTTGTTTCCATTAAACCTATAAGCGAGGTATCATTTTTTGTACAAATCTTCCTAATATCACTTGCTTTAATGGGGTCACTAATCCCCCTAATATTCCAAGAAGCTATATACATAAGAAACTCAAAAGGAAGCACTTACGTAAAAGTGCATCTTTTCTTGTTGTGCTTCTTTTTCCTTCTACTAAAGGAGTTCGAGCTACCACTTCTTCTAGAGCTACTCCCTGTTGGCCGTGGTCTTGATTTTTTAACGATAAGTGCTCTGATGGGAGTATTCTCCGTGTCCTCTGGAATAAAGTCTACTTAATCTTCCAAGTCTCCCTTAGATCCCTCCAGGTCTACCATTTCCTCTTTATTTAGGCCCGGGGTCTCGACACATGTGTCCGGGTTAACTCTTGTTCCTACTCTAAACCCATGGAGCGTTCAGTTGCTTCCGAAGTCTATTCTTTCCCAGGGGCTTCATCTTGAGAGGTCAGACCCTCCTTCTCACAAGGGGCCTTTTCTTTTCTTTCAGATTTGGCACCACCATTTAAAGGAGACACCACCTCCTCACTAGTGTCCTTAAAGACTTGCTCCTTAGGGGAATGAGGTGATGGTGGCCCTACACAGCCCTCTCCAACTTGTTCTATGGTAGCTGTGCCCAGTTTTGTTACCTTAACCCGTTCATCCCTTCTAGCATTAGTACTTTTAATTGTTGGTTGGCCTTCTCTATTCCTTAAATCTTGGCATACATGCCCAAAGGCCTGGCAAATAGGGCATCGTTTAGGAAGCCATTGATACTCTACCTTTATTTGAGCTAAGGAGCCATCATGACTCTCCACTACTACTTGTCCTGTAAGCTCGTCTTGTGCATCGAGTTCCACAAGCACGCGGGATTGATTAGCCCTCGCCCTAGCTACTGTTAAAGTATCAACCTTTAGCGGGACTTCCACTTCGCTTGCAATGTGGCTGATCCCTATTGGATTTAGAAACTCGTAAGGGATGCGGGAGAACAAGGTCCACACAGGGACGTTTGTGGGTTGTGGCTTCTCCAACGACATTCCTCTCCGCCATCTCAGCAAAATCAATAATCTCTGGGCAAAGAACCACGGTTTTTTAAGAATGGGAGTTACATCTCTATCTCTAGTAAATTGGAAGTAACAGAGCCCCTCATTATTGGCAATGACGTCCGTAGTCATTCTAAAGCCGCATTGCCGTAGATTGCACAAAGGAGAGCGGTAGTTTATGGCCGAGGAAGTACCCCACTAACTTCGACTTCCAAAATTCGGCCCCTTCCTCTTCTACCTCAAGAGGAATTTTTACTCTTGCGACCGATCCTCGTCTAATCGGCAGAATATAGTGCACCTGGACGTTCGAGACCGCCGTTTCCTGTTCAGTTGCATAGACTTGTGCCTAAGAATGTAACTTAAGAAGTCGAGGAGGATCTATGCTTGATGTCGGAGAGAGAGGACGGCCAACTTGTCCGTTGTCCGTCTGGTTTTTAAGGTGGTTTTGGGCTTCCAGTCTATCGAATACTTCGTTAATTTCCTAGAGAAGAATTACTGTCCATAGGCCTTCGAGGCAGGTTAGAAGAGGTATCATTAGAAATAGGGATATTCAGTCTTTGAAAAACAGATTTTGAGGGCTCCCCATGTGCACACTACTCAAGGCTACTCTCTTTCTGTGGGACAGAAGGCTGAGCGGCTGTAGAACCAGATATGTCAGCAACTCTTTCTTTGCTTGAGTCTGGAGATGAAACTGTCTTGGAGTCCCGCCCACTCTATGTTTACCCTGATTTTCAAAAAAACTGGGCAGCAAATGGTTGCCGAAAGTATGTTGGCTAACCCTGGTGCTCCGCGCAAGAGATAATATATATCTACGGACGACTCAAAATCAGGAGACGGATAACAACGTACTCAAGAAATACTTCTCTAAAAGGCTTCGAAATTTTGTTTAGACTACTCTGTACTATATTATTATTTATTTTTAATATTCTTTTTTTAACATAAAAATTGTTGAGGATTTTTTGTTGTTGTATTTCTGGAGCTTTTTTTATTTCTTAATGATATTGATATTTGAGAGAAATTATAGTGGTTTTCTGTAATTTTGTAGATTAACTAAGTAATGGGCTACTATTATTGTTTATTGGATTAATAAAACAGTAATGGAGCTGAAATAGAGGATTGATGCACAAGACAAAACTTCTATAAAATCCTATACCTGATATTCTTTCCTTATTTTTTTAAATTTTGTGTTTATTCAATTTATTTTTGCATAATATTTCTAGACATTTAACATGCATTTCAAGCCAATAAAACAACTCTAGGGGTTTAATATGAACCAAATCTACCTATAAAATAAATAAATAAATTCCCTAATTGGCCTAACGTATGCACATCAATAGACATGCTGGTACTTAACCTCATCGTTTACTTTTAATAAGTTGGATATTATGAAATAGGGAAATAATTTAGAATTTCAACAATTAACTAATGGTGAAATTTGGATTCTGACATAAGATTTTAGAATGAAATTATTACGGCGAAGTTGAGGTTAATATCAATCCTGGGATCACGGCAACAAACTTTGATTTGATGGTCATAGTCATACTTTGTTGTCAAGAGCCTTTGATGAAGACACCTTTGCTACAAGCACAAGCCTGGAGAAACCTCGATTAAATTCAATTGTACGATAGCTACTTAACAAGGCATGCGCTTTACAAACCTTTCAAGGATAAAAGGACATTTTACAAGGTATTAGAACTTCTCATCCATGACCCTAACTTAGGAATTGTTCTCCATACACATTCTACCCGTCAAGAGTTCTACATGAACCAGATCCATGTCAAAATTTTCCCAGAAATAGTACTCATTCCCAATTCCAGCATAATTCTTACATACTCCGATCTGGTACTGGATCGAGTTCCACCATTATTAAAGCTGTGAAATATACCCTCTTCTAAACATGATGTCTAAATTTTACGAATCCAACAAATAAAGCAGTATTTATTGTTAAATGATTGATTGCCAACTAAACCTTGAGGATTCGAACTTATCCAGACAAAGCACACAATATTGGGCAAATTAACATATATATATATATATATATATATATATATATATATGAAGTCCTGATTCTTACTTAATGAAAAAGAAAGGTCATCTACAATGTTAAGAAGGCGGCCCAAGCTACTTATCAGCAAGGGAAAAGTTGCCACCAACAATATCTTTGACATCGTCAACGTCAGGCATTGAATATTCAGAGAAATGGACGCATCATCCTACCAAAAGAAAGTTTTAAAGCATCAAGATATTCTACAAGATTCTGTGGGAGATAAAAACATTAAAACAAAAACCCAAGAGTTTCTATCACTTCCGTTGACTGCTAAGAACAAGTGCAGATAGGCAAGATTATTTGGAGATATAAGATTTCAACCAATGCTAGCTCTGTCATGTCTGCTTGGACAGAGCTGCAAGGCAAGAAAACCCTAGAAAGCTCCTCACGAATATGTACATCTGCTTTGGGACTTCCATGGTAACTAAACCATGAGGAAGGCTAAGCAAGGAGCTTCGTGCCACAGTGTTTATTCATCAGAAGACTTCTACACCCGATAACTACAAAGACATAAATAGTAGTAAGTGACTTCCTTCCTCAAGTGATAAAAGTCAAAATTTTATATTATAACAATTTTATTACTTTATATTATATCAATAGTAAAGGAATACAGCATTTTCTGCCAAGTAAAAAGAACGTGAACTGTGATCTAAATGCTATGTGGACTGTATTAATATATTATATATGACAAGGATTTGCAGAATGGAAATAAATCATTGAGGTTCTGCATCACCAAAAACTACATTTCTTTTTGTCGATGCTAAATCATTTAAGCTGAAACTGTCAGGAAGGGCAATTTTGCAAAGCTAGCATAAGATTTTAGGTAGTATTTGGTTATTATGATAGCACAAAATGAAGAGAGTATAAGAAAGCACAAACACAAGTAGCATAGAAAAACCATCTCAGATGATGGAAAAATTTTAGTTTTGTCCTCTCAGTTCAGTGGCATGTTGTCCAGTATCACATTCATTTTGCAAATCAAACACGGTACTAGATGCCTAGTCCCTTAAAATTATACGCACCCAATGCTACCTTAAGCTCTCCCACAATTCAGAACTATCTTAAGCTCAAAACCCCATATCTTTTGCCTAAAGTATAATTGCTGGTATGTTGGATATCCCCTTCTAACATTTGTCTGTCGTGTCAAATAATGCAAAAGTGTTTGGTAGATAAAGCTTTCTGATAGATGCTCAAATAACTCAAATTTAAACAACAACAGATTTAGTATTGAGAGGTCAAAGCATTTGGATATCTTTGGTCTTTTGATGAGCTTGGATCTAAGTAAAGTTTGTTTTCGGTTCGGTACCCCTAGGTATCTTTGTAATCAAATTTCGTGTTTCCATCATAAATATTAGTCAAAGCTTGAGGCAGCTCATTTTTTGAAGTGAAAATTCTATTAGCACAAGAGAAAATAACCTAGTCTTTCAAGTCTCCAAAAGTCCTATTGACTGTTTTCATATATGAATGAGCCCAATTGCAGAATTAGAAAACTGCATTTTATCATAGGGTAATGGGGAAGAAGGAAATAAAAGATAGAGCATCAAAGCACAAAGAAGTAAAACGGGATACCTTCTAATTTGAGAGGGACGCACATGTAAACTTTTCATTGACAAGCTTGTTAATTGCATCCCTGAACCGGTGATAATCCTCAGCCTTGTTGTAAACCTGATGGGAAATTCGTGCATACCCTGTTACTGGGTCAAGCTCTCCGTCCTTTGGTGCCCTATAATACATAGGGACTTCAATTTTATAGTTGTCTCTCAGGTATGTCCTCAGCTCAAGAGTATCTGCTTCACTTGATATACCCAAACAAGCCGGCAAACCAACCATGATCATGCTTGAACACATCTCTGGTGGACACCCAAGATCCGTCCCCCACGCATCAGTCAACATCTTCCCCATTTTTACTACTTCCTCGTGATTTCTCTTCTTGATTCCCTCAATACCCCCTTCAAACCTATTAACAAATTCCAAAACCGATGGAACAACCAGTTGAGAACTATAGTCCCTAGTCCCAATCCACGCACTCTCTATCGCCAACCCATTGCCATACTCATGAGAAACAACTGGATGATGCAACTCTGTACTCTTCCCCGATTTCCTACAATACAAAAATGCAACAGACGGGGGGCAAAAGAACCACTTATGCAAATTACTAGTATAAAAATCAGCCCCAATCTCTTGCATATCAACGTCGACGCATCCAATCCCATGAGCAGCATCAACAAACACGTGGTCAACGCCCTCTTCTCTACAAATCTTAACTAACTCCTTAACCGGAATCACGACACTCGGCATCGAAGTAACATGATCAATGACAGCCAATCTCACTTTCCTAGCACCATCATCCTTCCCTCTCTCCAAAGCTTTCCTAAATTCACCAACAATCTCGTCTTTAGAGCTAACAGGGAAGGGCAATTGTACTTCAATGACGGTCCCACCAGCACGGGTAACATAGGCCTCCATCGACTTCTTCACTGCCCCGTAAGCATAGTGCAGCATCACGGCGACATCTCCTTTATCGAATTTCCCGTCGGCGAAGCACCAGGCGATGCTCTGGAGGACAATTGCGGCTGCGGTGGTGGCATTGTCCACGAGGGAAATCTCGGAGACATCGGAGGCGTTGATTAGGGTTTTAATGATGGTACGGGATTGGAGGATGCTAGGTTTGAGGTGGTTGAAGTAGAAGTCATCGGGTTGGCGGAGGAATTGGAGCTGCCAGTGGTGTTGGGCGGCGGTTACGGAGGCGGGGCAGGAGCCGAAGCTGCCGTTGTTGATACGAGCGACGGAGAGGTCATGGTGGGAGAATTCAGAGGAGATTTCAGAGTGGGTGATGAAAGACGAGAGCCTTGGCTTTTTGGGGATGGGGGTTAGGGTTTCGGGGGTATTATTAACTCCATTTAGGTGTTGGTCATTTTGGTGGTTACTGTCGTTAGAATTCATATCCGGTGGTGGTGAAGTGGATATTGAATTTTATCTCTGGGTGGGGCGTGGGCGTGGGGAAGGAGAGAGATGAATTTTAAATCTAAAGGGAAGCCATTGGAGATGAAGGGGGGGAGAGAGAGGATTGAATAGGTGAAGAGGAAATGGAGGTGCAAATAATGGGGAGAGAGGACAAGTGTGAGTGACGGGAGCTTCCATTTTTGTTTCAGTAACCGAATTAACAAATTCTTAGCTGCTGCACTGCATACTTACAAACCCCAATAATAATTTTTACCTGCATTTGCTGCAAATATATTTGGCTACTTTTACCATTAGGGATGCTCTTAACGTGGATGGAAAACATTGGAGTTTTACTTTGAATTCACTATTCTATCATTTTAATTTTACTCAATTATAACTTTATGTATTAAAAATAATAATATTATATTTTTTGGCTTAGGAAAAAATACATGAATTATAAAGTGACGGTAGTGTTAGTTTCCATGCAACAAAGGAGCTTAAGAATAGACACATAGGACCTACCATCCGGCGTATGACAATTTTATTAAGGCGTCGGAAGAGTGGAATTTTAATATCGATTATTATCATTATCATCGACGCTTCAGTGGAGTAGCTGAGGTTGGAGTTGACTTTGTACAAGGAGCGGAATTTTAATTAAAGTTTGAATTTAAGCTTCTCAAACCAAACCAAATTTGCTTAAAGTTTGAATTTGAATTCAATAATATCACAATCAAATCAATCTTATGATATGGGCATGTAAATTGAAGAATTAAGATAATAGAAAAACATATACATTCACTCAAAGTGATATTCAATGGATCAAACTTGATTTGATTAAATTTATTTGATAAGGCATAGGCATGTTTCTCTCATACAAAAACGGAAACTAAAGAGAAATTTCGTGTCATCGTCTAATACGAAAACGAGACTCTGATTTGTATAATATCATAGTAGAAATCATACACCAGTGAAATTTCAGTTTAAGAAATTGCAAAATTCAAATTCAAATCCTACCAGAAGTAAGATAAAAGAGGGTTTACTCTCTTTAAAAATCACCTGAACGAGTATTAACTTTATTATTTTTTATTTGCCATGTGCAATCGCCTATTTTCTCCCTTGTCCATGCAGCCAAACCAAAAAAAAAGAAAAAGAAAAAAGGAACTTCCTCTTCGATAGTTGTTTATTTTCTTATGACCTATTTACTTTTTAAAATATAATAAATAGAAAATAAAAAAATTATACCTTATTAATTACGATATTAAGATAAAAATATAGATAAAATTATCAATTTATTCCTATTTAGTTACTAATTACCCTATTAATAAGAATATAGTGGATATAATGTTTAAATTTTTTGTTTTTACTATAAAAAGAACAAAAAATTCCATTTTTTTTTTTTACATAGTATCTATTTCAAGGGAGTAGAAATAGAAAATATTTAGGAATTAAAATTCATTCTTTATTTTTTTAAGTAAATAAGGTAATAGATAGTTAAAAAGGAATAATTTTTATTTTCTTTCTATTATCTTTTAAGTAAATAAACCATTAATTTTTTTATTAAATAATTCATTAAAAAAATTTCCATAAAGAAAGTAGTGGAAATGTAACATGATATAATATGACAATTAGCATCCCATAAAATTCCTAAGACGTGAAATTGTGGGCTGTACTCCAACTTTGTGTTGAACGACGTCACTCCACACTGTTTTTAGTTTTACCTCCCAAATTTCGATTGCAAAATATAATAACATATCCTTGCCTGCTGCGGAGGATTCACATATAACAAGTAGATGCAGATGTATGACATTATTTGTTTAATTAATCGGACAGCATGATGAAAAAAATTTCAACTTCAGCATCCGCGATCACACTTTCCCATATAACTATTAGACCTATACTATTAGGTTAGAAGCTACAAAATAGATGCTTTTTAAAAAAATAAAAATAAAAATAAAGTGAGTTAGGGCAGGTTAGAGATTTTTTTTTATAATCCCACGAAAACTTTTTGCAAATATTACTTACAAGGAGAAAAAAAAAAAAAAAGAGACCCAAGATTACATTTTTTATAATGATATCATGTATAAATATTTGCTATTGTAAAAATACATATTCATCCGCTATAAGGAAAAAAAGTAATAAATTAAAATGTTTATTTATTTCATGTTAGGGTGTAAAATTGATGGAATATCTTTTGAGAGTGAGTGTGGTTTAGTTTGATAAGATTAACCCTCAAATTGAATTATACCATTTATTACAATTCGATTTTTTTTTACTAAATTAAACCTAACCATATGGTTCAGTTCATATATGATTCAATAGATTGATTCAAACTATTATAACACGTGTTATTATTATTATTTTTATATACAAGTCAATATACTAAAAAAAATTATATTAAACATGAAAAAGATATAATTAACTATCATTTTTTTCATTATCACTCTTAATCTTTAATGTTGAAAACTCTTTGCAAATATTACTTACAAGACCAAATTGAATGTTTATTTATTTTATGTCAGGATGTAAAATTGATGGAATATATTGTAAATTGTAGCCATATAATGTACACTAAAGGTGGGCATGATTTGGTTATATTTGATTTAATACAATCAACCTTTGAATTGAATTGTATTATATATTACAATTTTTTTTTATCAAATCAAATCTATCTATATGATTTAGTTTTTAATTATTTCAACCATAAAAAAAAAAAGATTTGATTTGATTCAATACATAGTTCAAACCATTATTATAGGTATTATTATTATTTTTCTATATACAAGTTAATAAACCATAAGAAATTGTGTTGGATATGAAAAGATGTAATTAATTATCATTTCTTTAGTATCATATTTTATTTTTAATATTCATTTGAAATATTTAAGAAGTTTCATTGTCTAGATAATTTTGGTTCATATATCAATTAATAAGCAAATTACATAATAAAAAAAGTAGTTAATTACTTGATGCCTCTTCTTTAGTCATACATTTTTTTTTTTTTTTGCTTCTCATGATTTGATTTGGATCATAACTTTTTTTTAAAAAAACTTAAAACAACAATTTATATATAATTTACGATTTAGCTCAATTCAATCCAATTCAAGATCACAATTAAATCTTTTTTTTTTTCCCCTAGCCTTGGTCTACATCTTTCAGATCATCAATCATGCTGTAGCATGTTTTAACTTAGTCTTCACATAACTACATATTTCTAAAACATATAAAAAAAAAATCAGCAATTAGCTTCTGTATAACATAATTAAGCCACGTCTTAGTTACGGCTATGACCCACTTAGTACTACATACGTAAATACACGACTTTTTTCTTTTTTTTAATTCAAGGTGTTTCTGCCGTAATTTTTATAATTTTTTTCCGGTATCACTATAATTTATCCAAGATTATTAAATTCAACAACAGATTAGAATGGCAGAAATTAAATATGCTCGAAGCCCATATCAGGAGACAGATATCGATGCTTGTAAAAATCAGCGAATTAATTCCATTTTTAATTGCATAAGTTAAGTTTATTTTCATAATCCTCATTTTTAAATATCTAACCGGTCCTTTGCTCTATTGTTACTCCTAGTTTGGCTAAGCCTGTCTGGTCTGGGTGTCCTGAAGGGGTAGCTTAGTAGATGGTATAGCAGTATGTCTGCTGAAAGCCAAACTATAGTTGGTGTCCCTTATTAGGAAAGAACCTCACGATTATAACATAATCATACCTATTATCTTTCACACAAGATCCAATCCTCTCCATAGCTCTTGCACTTGACATCTTTTTCAACATCTAACTTGAAAGAGAAGATAATCTACAAATAAGCCCCATCGAAAACGGAAGTTCTCTGTTTTTGCCCTCCAAATTTAAATGCCATTACGCCTGATGAGCTCAAGCAGAAAATATGCTTAGCTAGGCAGACGTTGTGGGACCGTACAGTATGCTGGTGGCAACAAGAGCACGCTATTTCCCCGTAACAAGTCCCTGAAAGGAATTATTCCAATAACGGCCCTCTAGTTTTTCTAATAAGAATTCCTAAGAAGAGTAGGGGCAGGTCATGACATGACCCGGAAGTTTTAGATCATTACACATAGTACCAGATCAATGTACTTGCATGGGCAAGAAGGATTTGATTGACCTTATTCAGCATGAAGACTGAATTTTGGCCGGGCAGTCTTCTTATTTTTTTCATCTTTTCCCATGATCCACATTCATAAGTACATGATATGGAGACAAGACACATCAAGTATTTCCTTAGAGTGGATGGTGAGTTTATGGGGTTCTACGTGATTCAATGGTTCTCAAATGCAAAAACTAACCATCTCTTGCACAAGCATTCAAGTGCTTTTGGCATACTTTTCTAACAAAAAAATCATACCAAATTATACGCATCATACCATCTAATGTCTTTCCAGTAAAAAGTATATGATAAGAACAATCATCTAGCAGGCTTAAGATGAGACTAAGTCAATACCTTCTGAATGAATAGAGCTATTTCTTCTTATCATAAGCAGCTATGTTCTGTGGTTCACATTCAGGACTAAACAGCCGAACCAACAAAGCAGTAGTTGCACTCATTGAGACCGCTCCACAACCTGCCCATCGAAGACTTCTAGGAATAGTGATTCTAGGACCTGCAGATAACACACACAAAAACTTCCAGTTTATTGAAAAACTAAAAGAAAATACAAGCTACACCTAGACCACACGGTTTGAAACAGCATTGGGCTCCTAGACAATGTTTTCCTCTAAGTCATCAGTAGAAACAGAATATTAAATTGCAGCAACAAAAGGGCCAGTGGTGATAACTGATAACATGGTGCATGAAGATTTGGAGCTAGTAAAAATATAAGCAGAAAAAAGTAACCATGAAAATCTACTATGATCCTTACAAAAGAACAGATTATTACATGACAACAGGCAAACACAAAAGAAAGAGCTAAAATCGCAGAATTTCCAGTTCACTTCTAGAATTGACTGGTCATCCTTCACAATCAAAGTTTGAGATGAAAGGTCGCTCATGAACCCACTATTGAGCTGTATCGATGCAAAAGGCAGCAGGGAGAGGGGGAAAAAAAAACAACAACAAACAGACCATAGTGAAGTCGGCAGAGAATCCAGAACCCCAAAGCTCCTCCAACACTGAAAAGGCCAGCAGTGTGTCTCATCAATCTTGTACAAGGTTTCGCATCAGGTCTCATCAGCTCCCCATCAGAGAGCCCCAAAGCACGCCGCAGCGCCATCTGAATATGATGCAGTCAAAACAAAAGTGTCAACAAAGTCCCAAAAGAGCTTGCCAAGCTGCAGCAAGAACCGACGCTTTTTCTATTTCTTGAATGGGAAATTCTACAGTGCCATCACTCCTTAATTACGATAAAATATTTTGAATTACAGTAAAAATGAAGTTCATTAATAGTAAAAAAAAACTATTGATAGTTTTCATAAATTATTATCAATAGCCTTTTTAACAATAAATCACCTCTCACTAACAGTAAAAATAAGGCTTATTGATAGTAAAATATATCAGCAATTTTACTCATAAATAAAACAAGCAATCCACGATGACGGTGCCGTAGAATTGCTCCTTTTGACTTGTGTCTTTATAGTCACCAAGAGTGCAACTTAACTAGTTGCACGCGGCTCAACCTCGCAACCCCAAAACCCAAAAAGAAAAATAGATAATTAAATAACATGCATCATATGTACTGAAAAAAAAAAAAAGAGTCAAATGCTGCTTTTTCACCACCGCATTGCCGTACTAGGCAATTAAGCGGCTACAAAATTTAGGCATGAATAATTATGATTTCAACGACAATTGTCTATCAAAACAAGCATCTAGGGGAGATTTTTTATTCAAGAAATTGTAGGAATGTGCTACATAGTGCTACAACACAAGAAGCGGTCATGCCTTATTTCACTAGACAACATCTCAAAGAGAATCGGCACCAATATTCATTAAGAAGATGATCAATAGAATCGAATTCGATAGACAAAATTCCCGAATCTTTCAGTTCAACTACAGTAAATGAATGCAGAATGGTGTTCTAATAAAAGAAAGAGTGGATGGCTATGACTATTTTCTTATAAAGAAGAGCAAAATTTCATTGAGTAATTTTGTCGAACATTTGGAAGGCGCCGGCAAGGGTAAACAAAATGCTATACCATAATCTTCCTGGACATGTAAGATTAAATTTATAAAGTAAAACGAAACTGACGAACAACTAAAGTTGAAATAAAATTTGAGAAAGAGACCTGAAATGAGGAACTTTGAGTTGCGTTGGAGTTGGGGTTGATGAAGTATAAACCGTGGATGATGATGGGAGAATGTAAGAAGTTACGCACTGACAGTGTAGTACTCTTGGCGGCTTTTCTTGGTTTTGGGCCTTATTGTGATGGGGTAGTAAAAAGGGGTGGTTTTGGGCCTAAACTTGGAGCTGCACATGCCGGATGGTATTGCTGGTTTTGTCTGTCTAAGCCCACCGGTTAGGCAGAGTAGTTCGGCAACGATTCACGGTTCTATTTACAATCTTGGTTTAAATTTGGCGGGTTTCTCCAAAGGCACGGATGCACAAGCACAATCGGCATAAGCTCCCTCCATGCAGCATCTGAATAATACAAAGAGAATTAGATGGTAATGCATTGAGATAATAATACAGTATAATTCTCTTATACTATATTTGAAGTGCATAATACTTAAAATGAATTTTGATAATCATATAAGATTATTTTTTGTGTTAATTAATAACTTATAAAAAGAGTTTTAACATGATTATAATAGCAAAAAAAAAAAAAAAAACAATGATATTATGTGGTTATTTTTTTTAAGTTTTAAGAATATACTTATTTTATTATGTAAAATAAATTTTTGTACCATTATACATATAATACAAATTTTTTAAATTTTACTCAATACTTTAAGATTATTTTGTCTTGTGAAATGGTCCAACACGCAAACCAAATCAATGATTGAAGATTTTATCTAGTTCAATATTATAAAATAATGGAAACCAACCACCACCTAAGATTTTTATTATGGAAAATGCACTAACAAATCCTTATATATTTGAACTTTGGTTGTATGTGATTAACCCTCTATGCTTTTATGTTTTTAAATATGTTCTAACTCAACCTTTAATTTTGATTTTTTAAGAAATTAATGAAATTTATTAATGCTAGCCCCAATTTAACTCCAATTTTATTAATAAGCATAAGAACCTTTTACTCTTACTTCCTTTTTTTCCAATTTAAAAGATAATATAATTTTTTTAAAATTGCAGCTCAAACTTCACCAACTTCTTTAATTTATTATATAATCGAGAAGCCAGAGGATTGATTTGAATAAATGTGCGAAATAGAGGATTGTAATTATATGTGACTAAAGTTTATCAGTTTAGTTATACAATGATAAAAGTTTTGGGGATTTAACTATGCATTTAGGCTTTATTATAACAAGAAAACAAAACAAGAAATGTATGTATAATTTTTTTTATTTCTTACAAGTTTTCATCAAATACAATTAAAACCAAAAAATAAAAAAAATAATCTTAAAATTGGCATCGCATCTTTTTTTTTTTTTAATTATTAAACAGCTTTCTGCACACCTAGTATATGCACACATATACACCTTTATATTATAATTACTGTAAGTTTCTAATTTGAGTTTCGGTTCTTTATCAATATTTAAATTGATGATTCGACTGTTATCTTGTTTCTTTATTATTAGTTCAATAGCTTTTCAGGGAATGGTCATAATGATAAAAATATTAATGAATTCTTTAAGTATAGGAAGAGCCAATAAGAATATTACCATTATTATTATTATTATAGTAAATATGGACAATATAGAGGGGACTAACAGTATGTTTACTTAAATGTAATAGCTATTATATTATGGATTTATTACAAAAAGAATAGCTATTACGTTATTTATTTTGCGGAATAGCAATTAGTACAAAATTACAATTTTACAAAATTCCGAATCACCATTCCCTCTTCCATTCCCCATAATAGCAATTTGGTGCTATTAATAAAAATATACATCTAAAAGTTTATACTTGCTACAGACAAATAGGGTCGCTTATATTTAAATAAAAATGAAAGTTAAATATGTTTTTAATATGAATAATATGAATTTTGGTCTTTAAAAAAATATTTAAAAATTGAAATTATTAAATATAATATATAATTAGTTTCTTATATATATATATATATTTGCTTGTCACTCAACATCTTTCGTCTTCCCTACTATTTGATCATGGTATCCTTACAAGGACAAAGGGGTAACAAATTTGAAAGCAAAAATTCTGTTTTAGCTTGACATTTAATAGCATTTTCCTTGGAATGTAAATATTAATAAATAAAAATATAATTGAATATTATTTTTAATAATTTGATATGTTTATGTAAAATTAAAGAACCACTTAAAATTATAAACTTTTTTTTTATATCGATCTACCTCGATTGTTGCGCATTCGAACGTCGTCCCTTGCCCCAGCCATCACTGAAGTCGATTATGGCTCGTCTCCATCATCGTCGGTGGTTGTTGACATAACATCATGTATTGTCTCTCGTCCTCGTGCATCTGCCATTGTCCTTATCCTTGTGTAGTCTCGGTCGTCCCTCGCTGTCGTGGATTTGCCCTCGGCCTCATGCATTGTCGGTTGTCCCTCGCTCTCGTCGTCGTCGATCTCGATTGTTCCTTGTTGTGGTCATTGCTAGCTCCATCATAGCATTTAAGGATTTATTCATTGAACCATTTATTATTTCACTTTTATTCTTTTTTTTTATTTCCTCAAATAAATAATATAATATTAATTTCATTATATCTAAGTAAACAATATCATATCAATTCGTTGTAATAGTTATTTTTTAATAATAATTATTCTATTATATATTTATTTCATTAACGAAGTAAACGACCATAAATATTATTATATTATTGCTAAAAGTTTGCCGTGTGTTGTAGCTTCATAATCCGCGCCCTTTGTATGCACTCATGTCATGTGAACGTGACCATTTTGGCCTTTTGCGTGAAACTTCTTTTCAATTTCCACGATTGGACGTATGTACATTAATGCGGTTGCGCTTCAAGTAAAAAAAAGCATTAAAGTTTGCAGCACCAGATTTGATCGCTATTATAATATATGTATATTACAGGTACATATTAGCTGGCTAAATAAACGAAAATTCTTTTTAAAAAAGTAGAAAAAAAAAGAAATTAAAACATGATAAAACCATTAAATATTATATTAGTTTTTGACATTCGAATATGAATTAAATATAGAAACAAATTATTCCTCTAAAAAAGATTTTTCATAGAAAACTAAAAAGCTGTAACTGATAACTGGGTTATATCAAGTTTAACAACATAGGACTATAATTAATTATTGGCTACAAAGGTTGAATTATTTGTATTTGAGAATGACAATGGCAATCGTTACTCGCTAGCTTCCATCCCTTGAAGTTCTTTAGGCTAAAACAACAGTAGTATAATTGACATAGTGCTTGTCTAGCTTGTCCTTTAGATATTTATTTGACAGCGGACAAAGCCAAGCAAGAGGTGAGAATTGAGAGTTGAATTGGGTTGAGCTGCAGCTCAAGGAAGTATAAAGCATCCTTCCTAGCTTCTGATACATTCAATTTCTATACCAAGGTCTGTCATCCTGTCATATTCCTATTATCATGAATAAATAATTATAAGTAGAACATGCCCATGCAGACCGTTATGATGCACAATAGATGCTCTTTTTTTTTTTCTGATGAAATGATCAGGAGAGTTGTGCCTGATTTTGAGTGTGTTCATCTTTGTTGGCTTATTCATGCATTTGAGTTGGTATTTGGATCACTATAATTACCGGAATCTTATTAAGAAAACAATCTTGTTATTTAGAAGATGTATCTTGTGTCGTGTATGCCATGGCATGGTTCCGTTTCCTTTAGGGATGTAAACAGGACGGGTTTGGGCCGAGTTTAGCAATCATGTTACCCATCTCGTTATCCTACGGGGATTCTCAAACCCTATAGGGTTTTTTCATGAAATACTCACTACTTATCCCAAATCCTATAGAATTCTAATAAGTAACCCGAAATCCGTCTAAAACTTGTTAGAATTTTTTTTTAAAAAAAAAATTCTATTATTAGTTTAAAAGCTTTACTTATTCTTTATGATTATTTTTATAAATATAGCTTATGTTCTTCGAAATAAATAATATTTGTACTTTTAACATATTTAATCATATGTATTTTAATATTATTTAAAAATTTATATATTGGTAAATAAAGTTGCTTACATAAAAACATTTTTAACTATAATAAAATAAAATTACTGAACCAATCATATAACTTAATAAATAACACAAAAAAATTAAATATAGTTAACAAGTCTTAATAGAAAAAGAAAAATTTTAAAACATATAACAAATGCATTAATCTTATATTTTTTGGAATTCTTACTTGACAATTGACTCTCATAATCTTCAAATCCCATCTTCTTTATCATTTATCTTTGAACCTATCGAAAGAGGGAAAAAAACCTATAAAACACATTAGAAATTAGGCAAAATCTTAATAGAGGCTTTTTACAGAAGTTAGCTTAAAGAATTCTTAAAACCCAAATGCTCTTTAAGTAAACTTCATGAAAGCATTTATTTGTATGCATTAATTCGCAATGTACACTAAATCCCCAAGCTAACAACTAAATTGCTTAGAGATTTCTTAGTAGCCTTAACTTTTATAAAGCAACATAACACACAAAGCAACTTAGAGTAGATTGCAATAAGTGACTACTTGACTAAATAGTATTCCACTTGTGCAATGGGTGTATGGGTTAGCCCTCTCCTATCACAATGGTGCATGGGTCAAAGGTTGTTGCCCTGTGGCCAAGTAGAAAGAAGTTTAATGCAGAGCTTTTTCGTTGTTAAGTTATAGCAGCACTGAGCAACAAAGATATACTAATTGTGGGCATCTGATTGGCAACCATCAGATACCAACAGTCATCTTCTAAGATTACCGACCTTTACTTTAAATGTCGGGATTTCATAAATTTAACATAACATAAAAAATCTCTTTTTATCATCAGAAACAATCTGATTTCCAACCTCTCAACTATTAATCCAAACCCAATCAAATTATTAGAACAAAGAATAGAAAAAAAAAATAAATATTTAAACTGAATTGGGAGAGTGAGAGTGAGATCTAAGCTTACCACCACCGAGAGACGAGAGACACCGGACAATGACGGAGACAAAGGAGACAACGGAGGCAACAGAGATGACTACGACGACGGAGACAATGATTGAGACAATGGAGGCAACGGAGATGATCGAGATGACAGATGGATAGAGACAATGACTGAGACGATGGAGGCGAAAGAGATGACCAAGACGATGAAGACAACGACTAAGACGACGGAGACAATGGAGGCAATGGAGATCACAGAGACAATGATTGAGATGATTGAGACGACAATCGAGATGACCGAGATGATGACCATAGGACAACAAACGAGCCGATCAACGATTGACAATGAGTGACCGATGACAACTTGCACAGCTAAGATCGAGACTATATGTGACCGATGGGCGACGGTAGCTTGCACAGGAGGAGGACGACGACGAGATCGAGCGAGACAAAGACAATGAGTAATCAAGGGTTTCACTGTTTATAGCTTCTTTTGATTTTTTTTTTTTCAACTGCTGTGCTCTATGTGGATGTCCTTGCAGTTTGACTATTTGATTGTTTGAGTTTGACGACTGACGAGGGACTGAAGGAGTTAAAGTTTGAAAAGTGAGTAAATATGTGACTATGAGCAGTATAATTATAAAATTAGAGTGGACGTTGGATTATGACTTGGTCTGATTTGTTTTTTTTTTTTCAAATTTTTTTATTAAATATATAGTAATATTTATTAACTAAATTATAAAATATATATATATATGTTAATGGGTTTGGGTTCCCAACGGGTTTAACATTTGTCCCATTACCTTTCCCAAACCCTATAGGGTTTTTTTTAAAAAAAAACCATAACCCGTCCCAAACCCTATAGGATACTACCTTATAGGGTTTTTAGTGGGATGGGTAAGTCGGGAACCTGACAATACCCGTTCCGCTTACATCCCTAGTTTCCCTAAGAACTCTGAGGCTAAATTAGTTGCCTTAC
This sequence comes from Laguncularia racemosa, assembly GCA_037954665.1. Lineage (NCBI taxonomy): Eukaryota > Viridiplantae > Streptophyta > Magnoliopsida > Myrtales > Combretaceae > Laguncularia > Laguncularia racemosa. Next base: position 3,230,934 of record JBBMOL010000056.1, read on the forward strand.
CACTTGGCCGTGCCATGCCCCATTTCGACTTTTTTTTTTTGCTAGTAATTAAAATTCGTTATTCAATTATAAATTACTACATAAATAAAATGTGAAATTGTTGAATTTAAGCTCTTTATTTCTAGTTAGTTCATCCTCGTGGGTTGGCTCACATCAATCATTATGTTTAGTAACTATTGGCTCAAAACAACATTATTGAAAAATATAGGTTGCAAGCTGCATAATCGAAGAAAGTTTTTGATCTATTGGTGTCTACCCACTTTGTCAAGTCGTTAAGTGTTTTTAACTCTCTTTAACAAATTTCTAGAAAAAAAAATAGTTTCTTTTTTAAATCTTAAGAATAAAAAATATTTTTAAGTATATATCAATTAAAATTGGCACTTGAAATACCAACTTTAAATTTGTTTAAAATTGGAACTTTAAGTATTGATTTTAGTTGAATTTTCATGGCACTTCGAAGGTTGGTTTTAGTTCAAGTTCAACTAAAACCAGCACTAGAAGTGCTCATGTTTTTTTTTTTTTTTATATGCGCACACAACAATAGTAAATACTAATTTCAATTCAAGATCTAGTAAAATTAGTACTTAAAGAGTTAATTTTTTCTTACTATTTACACATAACAACACTACCGCAATCTATAGGAATAAAAAATTTAGATAACCTGTAGTAACACTTCAAAATGCTATAGAAATATCCAATATACTAACTCAATGATCCATCTATGCATCTATAGGCACATAGGAGTAAAAATTCTTAAAGATAATAACAAGAATACATCATTTAATGAATTTCAACAACTTTCAAATCCTCAAACCATATAAGATAATAGATAACATAACTAAATGAAGAAATCAAAAGTTTTAATTATATATGCAATAGTATTTATATAAGCACAAACCAAGCATCCATAGAGTAATGGCTAAAAAAATGTAATATAATATGTAGTTAAGGCTGCCTCCTCTTCCATTGCCTGAACATACACACACCCTCATTATCTAACATAGGGTCAGGTTGATGTTGCATCATCTAATCCATATTTATCTATATAATCTAAGTACCATCTAAACCTAAATCATGTGAGTTTTGTGGAGGAGGCATGTGAAAATAAATGGGAGTAGGCTCAACCTAAGTAAGAGCCTCACTATATCACTACTGCCATGACCGGGTCATCTCTTATGTGAAGCTGGAGGAGTGGCACCATAAGTGCTGCAACCCTCTCTTAGAGGGGCGAAATGGATGGAAATGATGGTGCAGGTGGGCTTGACTTGTCATGATACACTACAGTCCAAGTAGAGGATACGAGAGGTAAGTCTTCATAGTCTTCTCTAATATCTAGTCGAGTACATCTATAACCCTGTTTGACCTTAAACACAAGCATAACGTACTTAAGGGGGTTGTGGTGGTGGTGAGTCCTCCTATTCATCAACATCATGTGTAGTGGGTTGTGTATTGTCCAGAGTCATACTCTTAAATCAATGAACTACCTTGGTCACCTTTGGTACCTCAGATAGAACGTTACTATATGGCATTTGAGGTAGATGCTCAATGAAATCAATTTACAGAAAAGAAAAATATAATATACTTAATTTACATAACATAAAAATAGTAAATAACAAAATAGGAAGATCGAATACGTACCATGTAACCTAATATGGTGCTAGCTCGACTTATGTATCGTCGGGTGATCTGCTTATACTAGGTTGCATACCCTAAGATTGTATTGTCTGGTGAGCCATAGGCTAGAGCTAAATGTATGATCCAATGTTGCTAGCTAGCCAATTGTCTCAGTCTTACCCTATAGGTCAAGCTCATAAAGCTATGTTGACGTGTTGATGTACTTAGGTATTGTTTGGATACTTCTAAACTGGCGAGCTACCTAGTTTTGAAAAGTACAACTTGATGACATGAAAGCAGATTAGTGGTACTCGAGTAAGCCAAATGTCATTGCCCTTCCAATAATAAGTTGGTAGTATCACTATATCCGCGTGCATGTATGGGACCTAAACCACTTAGAGTTAATATGTTAGAATGACCTCAAATCATAAAATTTTAAGAGGAAATTACATAAAGTAAAGGAGGTTGAGAATACTTGTTTGAGGACCTAGCGGTTTAAAGCATCTCGGTACTATGTTACTACATGGGTCGGTAGTTGCCTGATATCGAAATCAGCACCCCATTTGCAAATAAGTGGTTGATCCTCAATCGCTACCATCATGTGCAATGGTATTTGCTTTTGAAAAACTTCTCTTATATTTAATTCTCTCATAGATTATTGTGTACACTAACCATTCCACTTTCAGATATTTGTTGAATAAAACAAATGCCAAGCCATGACTCATCAAATGATCTTATTATTGCAAGAACTTGACTTAGAAATTAAGGATAAGAAAGGTGTTGAAAACTTGGAAGCAGATCATTTGTTAAGACTAGAAAATCCTAACCTAGAGAAGTTAGAAGAACATGACATTAACGATAAGTTCCTAGAGGAACAACTATATGTAGTGGCTTAAGTAAGGCAATAGGAAACTCTATGGTTTAAAGATATTGCAAATTATCTTGTGGCTAACATTCTTCTAAGAGGACTCTCACATAAAAAAAAAAAAATAAGAAAAAATCTTTTTTGATGTAAGGTATTATTTTGGGGAGGATTCGTTTTTGTTTAAGATCTATGTTAATCAAGTTATTTAGAGGTTCATTTCACATGAAGAAGGATGGCAAATCCTATGTTATTATCACTTTGGACCTACTAAAGGACATCATAGTGCTAATAGAATTACTAATCTCATATGCTTGAACATGTGATGTAATATAGAGGTGACAGTATAGTCAAGTTAAGTATGTCGTCCCCTACGCATATTGCTTGGCCACCGAAGGTCAGCTAGAAGGGGGAGGAATGTCAGATGCACCAAGTTCTACAACTTGCATTCAAGTCATGTTCTTGTATTGTGACCTTCCCCTCTACACTTATTACATGTTATAGTTCATGGCACCTTACATATGTCTATCTTGTTCTAAAATCGTTTTTATTGAGGCCTCTCATGCTTTTTACTTTGGCAAGTCATTAGGTGCTAAATAGGGAATTGAAGATTTGACCAATCTTTCTTATCTACACAAGGTTTGAATGAACATCTATTAATCGGTCACTGATGTTCTCAAGTATATCAATGACTAATAAAGGTAGAGTAATCCATATGCATTTTACTCATCACGAACATAGCATGTGATTATGGAATTTTATAAGTTTGCTACTTCTAGCATGTGCATTTGCATGCCTTGATTTACACCCTCTAGTGGTTATCCCCTTTCTGGTCATGTATCGAGGGGTGTGGTGTAGTTATAACTTTGACTATCTATGTTTGGTAATTGGACACTACAACACGATGGCCACTAGAAGCTTTCATCTACCTATCAAACTTTCTTGTAGCCACCTTTGTTAACATCTGACCATTTTCTATTACTCTAGATACATGTGTCATTTGCTTGTTGAATGAGTCATTACAATTGTAAAATATCTTCTTCACCAATGTGGCAACAAGTAAGTTCCTTACCTTTTTCAAGGTAGAATTCTAGCTCCCTAACATATTTAAGGTCCCAATTTCAAACCGGACTTCCCTATTGTAAGCCAGTGTCTACATGCTCATATGAAGGTCTCTACAGTATCTACTTGTATATGTAATAAGCTACTAAACCTTTGTGTAATACTTCCAGAATTTCCTTGGTTGCAACTAAAATGTAGCCTTCTTTAACAAGTCTTTGCATTGAGCGCTCTTAACATATTTGTTGAAGTTATTTGCAACATGGTGGATACATCATTGCCATAATCAACCCCTTAACCTTTATACCTTACCTTGTACTATAGTCTTTATACCTCCATGACGATCGAAGATTAAACAAATATTGGTCTGATCCTCAATAACAAAAATTAGAATACATCTCAAGAACTAGCTCCAATTGTTTTCAAACTCTTCGCCCACCGGTGAAAATGCTAAAGGCGCTATATGATTCACACCATCTAAGCTTGTTGCTATGAGTAACTTGTACTTATATTTGCCATATAGGAAAGTTTTGTCAATTATAATTAGTAGCATGAAAAAATGGGAAAAATTCATGAAGTACTTCCATTTAATTTGAAAGTTTCATATGCCTATAACAAGATTGGTTTAGGTTGATAGTCGATATCTAAATATTTTCACTCTATGAACATGCCTAAGTTTGCCTCTTGTATAACAGTCAATAGGTGTAGGACTACAACATACAAATCCTACCACCTACCATAAACCAATTCAATGGCCTTCTATTTTGCCTTTCAAACTCTCTTGGGTACACGGTATATCTAAACTCCTTATAGATGGAGGTTTATAGTTGTTTAATCTTCACATTTGGGTCCACTTTTACTTCTAATATAAGACATCTAGCCATGGTTGTCAAGTCCAATTAGGGGTGATCTTGGTTAATTTCAGGGTTAATGCATGTATGAAGACTTTCAAACTTTGTTATTTGAAAACACCCAGCATACTTTTTCAAGTATGCACGAAGTCTCCACTTGCAACCATCGTAACTAATAGCATAGCTCACTGCCCTAAACTTTGGAGATGATTTATCTAAAAATAGTTATGATGATTTACCACGTGATGTATTTTGACTACCTGCATCAAGTGCTCTTTTGTCTCAAACCGCATTCCCACCTTAAACTCATCGCTAAATCTCTAGTCCCCTTCACCTGTATTTTGATCATCAACATATCTACTGCTCGCTTCGGCTATAAAGAATGGCATGGGTTCTAACCTCCCAATAGCATCGATGTCATTTGGAAAGTGACCAATCCCTTCTCCGCCTTGACTCATGTGGCTCATCTAATGTCTGCAACCAGCCTTTAACATTCTCCTCCTCATCATCATAATTGGATGAGTTAAGACTTAAATCATTATTAGAAGTATGACAAGCTTCATCATTCTTAACACCTAATTGGTTCACCTATATGATGTTATGAATTTCAAGCTAACTATCACTAAAACCTGCTTCTTTAGTAATTTCAACGTATTGAGATTCAAGTACTTGAGTTGGAAGCGGATTATCAATTATATCATCCCATCCTAAACTAGTATCCATTAGAGTAAGCAACTCAAATTCGCTTATTTGCACATACAACTCAATAGTACTACTAACCCTACGGTGTATTAATGAACTTGCTAACATTTGGTGAACATCATAACTATTAGTGACAAGCACTGCATAGTAATGATACACGTTACCACATATTATTGGACACCTATAGATCAACTCAATCTGGTTGGTTACACAATCAATTTGAAGATAAGTACAAATGATAACCAACAATTGCTTGTAAGTTGATTCAAGAGAAACTCTAATCACTATTGTCAAATATCTATGATGGCATATTCCATTGGCTCCATCCATAATATTCACATGAGTATAGCAGATAACTCTAATCTCAGACATTTTCTTACCTAGTGGCTTGAAACATTTGAATGATAGTTTATGTTATATATGATTCATGTGTAATTTGCAAAATTATATGTAATCAATCTAGTCATGCATAATATGCAAAATTTAAGTTTAGTAACTACAATTTGCATTACACAACGGAATCAATAGCATAAATATTTAATATTACACATCATATATGTAATAAAATAAACTTTCCACTTATTGAACAAATTCTCGTATAGGTATAGCGAGAGAAAAAAAAAACTACATGTATGGATAGGTATTAGTATCACAACTTAGTTTTAATTTAGAAATTAAATAGATAATTTCTTTAAAGTAATGTATTAACATTATAAATCATAGAAAGTTTTTCATTTTCTACAACTTAACAAGTGTTTAGAAACATCTATTAATCCAAAATTAGTAATCACTTTTGCAAATTATTTCTTAATTCACAAAGTTAATACAAATAATTGATTTTGAAGTTTACAAATTATACAATTCTCCATTTCATATCCAACAGCATGTGTGATTACTTATAATAATAGCTATCATGCTTTATTTTACATATATTAATATTGAAATGTAAAGATATAATTGGATTTATTTAAGATAGCAAGTTAATGTTTCCATTCATTGTAAATGCAAGATTCCTTATCTTAGTAACAAAATGATTATATAGGGTTATGTCTAGTAACTAATTCACCAATGATTTGCTCTTAAATGCAATGTATTTTCCGAATATCATGTTAATGTATTTGTACTATTGTGTTGAATACAGTTAAGCATACTTGTAATGTTTGTATATTTTATGACACTAACATGAACTTTTTTGCCATAATAAATATTTTATTATGTTCCTATAATAACACTTTAAGAAATTAATTACATAAAACATATTAAACATGTATTTTTTATCCCGTTTTATATTTATTATGCACTCATTTTTAATTAAGTACTCATAATAGATATTAAAAAACCCAAAAACACTAGAGAAATAATAAAAGGGAAGTGTTCTTGTTTTTTTTTTCTTTTTTTCATATATATTCGAACATGGGATAGGAAAACATATTACCTATTCCATTTGACAAAGTAATCCTAATAACATGTTACTTAAAATTGTCATATGAACTGCTTACTTCAACTTCGTGGGACAAAAAAATAAATAAATCTAAAAATCAAGAAAGAAAAACTATCCAAACATCATAGTACAAACAATACAACATCAGAATATCACACTATCCTATAATTACACATCTATAACATCATAAAAAGCTCAAAATATTAGAAAAATATTTACCTCAAAGTTTATTGCAATTTCTAGAGAGAGGGGATTGAAAACACTACGAAAACACACTTATTCCATGTAAACTTTACTACCGATGAAACTATCCCATTAAATAGACCTCCAATTAACCTTCAATTTGAAGTGGCATACATTTGGGAATATTTTTTCAAATGGTACATTTGCAAAAATATTTTTAAAAATGATATTTTTCTCCTTGTTTTCTCATATATATATATATATTAGAAGGATATAATTTTGAGAGATCAAGTCTTCCTATTTTTAGATGCTACTTGTTTATGTTTTTAAATGTATATAAATGAGTTAAACAGACCAATCCAACCCAACTCACTTTAGCTCATGAGTTAAACAAGTCAACCTATGATAACTTATTTAACAAGTGGGTTAGAATTTCTTAGCCTAAACCCTACATACATGGATTAGTGAGAAATGGGCCGGCCCACTAATTTAACTTATTTAACCCATATATATGCTTTGGAAGGTTAAATGGTCCAATATAAACCATTTATGTATTTTAGTAGGTCATACAAGTTAACACAAAAATCATTAAAAATAAATTTTATTTTATTTTTTATTTAAAATTATACAAAATATAAAATTCATAACAACCTTATATTGTTTATACAATAATATGATAAATTGACTTGATACTTTATACTATAATATGAATATTATAATTACAATATCTTTATAATATGAATATTATAAAATGATGAAATGATTAAGAGATGAAACCAATGAGGAAGATAGAAAGACTAAAATAAAAAAAATGTAAGAAATAAGAGTAAGGAAAATGATGATAAATGAAAATGATAATATGTGGCTTAAGTTTTATAATTTATTATATTAAATTTAAAAGTGAAATGAATTAATGACTCGATATTATATTATTGATGTAATATGAAATTATAGTAAGTTATGCTAAACTTTTTTGTTTTTCCCTTAGATTAGTGGATTGGCCCACGTGTTAAATAGGTTAGCTCACTTTAACCTACGGGTTAAATGAGTTGGGCTCATTTGACTCATTTTTCAAATGAATTGAAAATTTCAACTTCAACCTATAAACAAGTTAAATGGACTAACTTATAAATAGTTCTACATATCCTCTCTCTGTAATCTCGCAGTACCATATACAAAGGATTTTTAATGCACATAACCATTTTGAGCTCTCTCACACAACATATGATTAGAGAGGACATTTATGGAGGTCGCATTTTGAAGTAAGGAAACTTTATCCAATTTCGGAGATTGTGAAGGTTTTGACCTTTAACTGGAAGTTTCCTGGTCCCTTCTGCTTGTGTAGCTACGTAACCAAGTTGTTAGAGTGACTGTTGAAGCAAAGAGTACCAAGAAAGTGTTAGCTCATCTTGAAGTTCCCCTTCACTGTCTTTGGATTGATCATAGAAATTTCTGATTATTACCTCTTTCCATAATTTACTTTCCTTTGCGTTTAAGTCCATTTTTAGCCGATCTACACTTGCTTCTGCTTACACTAACAGGATTTCCATCAAATATGGCTTACAAGCATCTCCTGGTCTTATTCTGTGTATGGACTATAACTTCGTTCCTTCTTCCTAATCCGGCCAATGGCTTAGTTAGAATCGGATTGAAGAAGCAACGCCTCGACCTTAGCAGCATTCTTGCTGCCAGGATTGCAAGAAAAGAAGGGAAGTTAAGATATGGCGCGAAAAGTTCAAGTAATCTTAGTGGAGGAGATCAAGACACGGTGCCTCTAAGAAATTATCTAGACGCACAATATTATGGAGAAATTGGCATTGGATCACCACCACAAAACTTTTCCGTCATATTTGACACTGGCAGTTCAAATCTTTGGGTACCATCAGCAAAATGTTACTTCTCTGTAAGTTCTAGTTTGCTGTGAGCTTGTCTCTCCTTTTAGGGTGCATTTGTTTCATAGGAAATGTTTTCCTTAGTGATTGTTATAATCTAATGCTTGCAAGGTTGAAATCTTATTGTATTATCCTTAAGAGGTTGTGGTTAGCTATAGGCTGGTGGCAATAGTAAACTAGAAAGGTAATGCTATTGGAAAATAATGAAAATGGTTTCATCTTATTGAGGATAAAAATCATCTTCCTCATTTTCGATTTCCATTTTCCAATGTTTATTAACTACCACCACCCATTGCTTGTTGCTACCAACCACCACATACAGTTATGACATCATTTTGATGCTTCTATGAGATTATTCAACAATGATAAAGTTTAAATTCTAGTAATTGTAAAAGAAAAAAAAAATAGGAATATGGTTTCCGTGACACAAAGACACCTTTTACTTGTCTTGAGAACAACTTGTAATTGTGGGGTTTTGTTCTGCAGCTTGCTTGCTATTTCCATCCCAAGTACAAGGCAGCTGAGTCTAGTACATACACAAAAATCGGTAATGTTTTGGGTTGTGTGAAGGGATAAAATGTTACAGTCCCAAATGTGTTTCCATGTATTTCCCAGTTATCGCATGCTGCCACAAAAGAAGAAAGGTGTAAAATGATACATAAATCAAATATTCTTCATCAGTAGCAGTATGTGATTAAGGAAAATAAAGATTGGGACACTATTGCAGGGCAGACAAGTTTATCTATGTAAATCTTAAAATTTTATCTTTCTTATACGTAATTTCAGTAATGAAAATCTGTTCTGACATTTATACTATTTATTCTGTGTTTCAGGCAAGGAGTGTGAAATAAACTACGGATCTGGGTCCATTTCGGGATTCACGAGTCAAGATAATGTTGAAGTGGGCAATCTTGTAGTAAAAAATCAAGTATGCTCCCTAAGCTCTACCTTTTGACTCCAACTAAGGGGCGAAACCCAACAAATTAACTCAACAACCAATTAATCCAATAGCTTAAGTTTGTGAATATAGCGTATGCTTTTACATTTTGCATTTAGCACATCCCTAATTTGTGGGCCGTTACTTTAGCTAAAACTCATCAAGTGAATGACTTAATTTTTTTATCTCCTATTCTGATATCACGGTGAATTTAGTCCACAACTAGATTAATAGTTAACCTAAAAGCTTAAATTTGTATATATGGTGTAGACTTTTACGTCCTATTTTTAACATTGACCATTAGGTTGAAAAGAAAGCTACTCTCCTTTTTGTTTCTTACAGCAGTGCCTACATTTTACTTGTGCTATTTGCAGGTGTTCATTGAGGCTACAAGGGAAGGAAGTCTTTCGTTTCTACTGGCAAAGTTTGACGGGATACTGGGGCTCGGTTTTCAGGAAATATCTGTTGGCAATATTGTGCCCGTTTGGTATCATCCAATCCAGAATAGCCTAAGCTAATCCTCTTTAAGTTATAATCCTTGTTCTACTGAATTCTCGTTTATTATGCCTATACTTCATCTTGTGTACAGGTACAATATGATGCAGCAATGCAAATTAAATGATGATGTCTTCTCATTCTCGTTAAACCGAGATCCTAATGCAAGGGAGGGAGGTGAGATTGTTTTTGGTGGAGTTGATGCCAAGCACTTTAAAGGCAAGCACACATATGTTCCAGTCACTCAAAAAGGATACTGGCAGGTAAGTTAAAAATGATTGTGCGTAAGAATTGCTAAGCTTAAACCTGCCTAAGCCGGTGTTATATCTATAAACTTATTACATCTTGTGTGGTTTTATACTTATTGATTAACATCCTTTAAAAACTACTTACATTTTTTAGTTATTCACTGTTCCAGTTTGATATGGGCGATCTTCTTATTGAGAATCAGTCCACGGGTTTTTGTGAAACTGGATGTGCAGCTGTTGTAGATTCCGGGACATCCTTACTTGCTGGTCCAACAGTATGTGTTTCCCTTTTTTTTTTTAGCCAATTACTATTATAATTAGGAAAGGAGGGAATGTAACCTAGTTTATGCCACTAGGTTACAAGGACATTGGCCTTTTCTAACAATTCATCCGCTTGACTGACGATTTCAAGCTTGGTTTATTATGTTCTAGTGATTGTTTATACTATATTAATTCATTCTTCTAATCATACCTACTACAAATATATATTCAGGCAGTTGTGACTGAAATCAACTATGCTATTGGGGCGGAGGGACTTGTAAGTAACGAGTGCAAGGAAGTTGTCACTCAGTATGGAGAAATGATATGGGATCTCCTAGTTTCAGGGGTAGGATACTTGGTTCAGGCGTAGTTTTCTCTCTATGTTGCATGCGATTAAATATATGATAATATGCTTCCCATGGTTTTCAGGTGCAACCTAACAAAGTGTGTACTCAAATTGGTGTATGTCTTGTAAATGGGACTCAGCATGTGAGGTCAGTGATGATTATAGTTATACATCTGATTTAGAAGTTTAGCTTATATATACAACGTGTGTGCTATTATATTTATCACTTAAATGCATTTCTCGCTTGTGGGCTGAAATTTTATTTTTAAGTCCGTTAAGTGGACTATCTAGTTAGTTGTGAATGGAATGATTCTATAGAAACTTGGAACTCCTAATTTCCTACCTTGATACTTTATTCAATTTAGCTAAATTATCAACTACAAAATTTTTCATGGAAACATGAAAGCACCTCTAGCATCACCTTATGTTCTAGTTAATGAATGCTTGCTAGAATCAAATGGGGAAAAGTTCTCTAGCGTGAATTTTTTCCCCTGATCCCTCCTTAAAGTGAGTTTCCTCGTCATAGTTCATTGAAAGAGAAATCCCATTATGAACCCTCTTGATTTTTTGCAGTGCTGGAATCAAAACTGTTGTTGATAGGAGATATGTGAATGGAGGAGATCTTCCTTGTACTGCTTGCGAAATGGCTGTTATTTGGATGAAGAATCAGCTTAGACAAAAAGGCACAAAAGAAAAAGTGCTTAGCTATGTCACTCAGGTACTTGCTTAAAGCCATAGCTACCCAGAGATTACTAGCACTAGCAGTGATGTTTTTGATGATTTCTTGCTGCGTATCGGTACTGATTCTGGCATTTACAGCTCTGTGAGAACATTCCAAGTCCAATGGAAGAATCTGTAATTGATTGTGGCAAGATTCCGAACATGCCAATCATAACATTTACCATTGGGAATAAACCATTCAAGCTTACTCCGGAACAGGTGAGATCGGTTTGTTCATATTTACGTGCAAGCATTTATCATCATGTTTTCTTGCTCTGATACCATGAAAGCATGTGCAAATTCATTGTTGAAGCCTTTTGCCATTCCTAATTCAATATAGTTGCTCATCATTTTAATATAGAATCTACCCTAGTTCCATTTGAGAGATGAAACCAGAATTCATCATGAAGTCTTGAGTTGTTCATTTCACATTGTTTTGCTTTCTAATTTAATGCATCGGAACTTCTATGCTGTCCGTTCATTCTTCCAGTATTTACTTGTATGTATCCTATTACTAAAGAGAACCTTTTTGCCAGTACTACCTATCATAAAAATATTTCGATGTAGCGTCTGTAAAAATATATCAGCAATGGACTGCATTCCTTATTCCTCTCACGGTATGCAAGGTTGCTATTGTAAAATTAATGAGGTTACACACAAATACGTGTCTCTGCTGTTTCAGTATATCTTAAGAACCGGAGAAGGCCTTGCTAGTAGCTGCATCAGTGGGTTTGTGGCTTTGGATGTGCCACCTCCTAGGGGTCCTCTTTGGTAAGTAGACTTAATATACCTCAATTTCATCTTGCTGAAACACAACTCTTGCCGTGAGTATTGCTAAACCCATTACTTTCCCGGGGTACAGGATCCTTGGGGATGTATTCATGGGAGTGTATCATACAGTGTTCGACTACGGCAATCTTCAAGTAGGTTTTGCTGAAGCTGCATAGAGCTTCTTCATCGAATCATCTCACATCACAAGATTGGACGATAAACAGAGAGTGAAATCTTATTCGTGCATTTGCAGAAGATATACTCATTAATCATCTTATCGTTTGTATGATAGTATGTGTTATACTTTTACAGTAGCCCTAGTAAAGCACAGTGAAAAGTACCCCTGAAACTGGGATGTTGCAATATATTCCGCAGAGCACGTTTGTCATAATTCAGAGATCTGCTCATGGGTTTGCAACATGGAACAAACAGACCAAGCTGGTTCCTTTAAAAACATGATTTGACTAAGAACTCCAACAAAGGTAGTAAAGGTATTAAAAAATAATATGAAAATACACATAATAGACATAGAATGGATATAAAACAGATATCGATTAGATACAGATATAATGCATGTGAAAAACCGACATAAAACAGTCCATAACTATATAAGTTATATCAGGAAAAAAATCATTCTTTTCAGTGAAAAGAGGCCGTCATCTGTCACTGGCATTTTCTAGAAAGGAATAAGGAAGCCATATTCTCTGTGTTCATAAAATGTGCTAATCTCTACATTTCCCAGCATTCCAAACTGATCAATGAAATACTTTCTTGTGTTGCAAAAGCAAAGACTTTCCATTCTAGTATAACCTCTAGATCACTGCACGTAAGAATAGTTTTACAAGAGAAGGCTAAATCATAAAAAACAATAGAATGAATGGTCTATGAAACATTAAAAATCAGTGTTTTGCTATTAGCGGCATTAAGGGTTTTGTTCGATTACTCATCATCACTGTCATTACCAAAAACTGAAGCAACAGGAAGTTTTGGCTTCTTCGCAACAGTGACTGTTGATTTCTGCAGTAATTACAAAGAGAGAAGTTCTTTCATAAATAACTTGAAGGCAAGAACAACTTGAAAGAAGTAAACAAACATAATCTATAGGCAAATTGTCAACGTAGTTGCATATGAGATTGAATGCAGCAAGAGGTTTGGGCAAAAAAAAAACCCTTTTTAGCTCCTTATAGTAGTCTTTTTATCTTTTCTATTGTTTTCTTTGTCCTTGAGACTATGATGAAATTTACCTACCTTCACAGTTGTACATCTTTGGATATTAATAAAATTAACTTATCCAAAAAAAAAAAAATAACAACAGGAGATGGGGGATGGGGAGTTTCCAACTGTCAACCACTCATATGAGAGAGGAGTGAAGTGACACTAGTCTAGTCAAGAAGGCCACAGGCCAAAAGAAGAAAAACATTCTGAGCACAAGATTTTGAGCATTAACTGCAAGTAAGCTTTTGCATTTCAGACAAAACATAACATCATGTGGGTTTTACTCATTAAAAGCCATTAAATGCCTTTTAAATGAGATGATTCAAATAATTTAAACTTCCAAGCAAAAATAACTCATCCAAAGGAAACAAACCTTGGAGGTGCTGCCTTTAGAGGTAAACCCAAACTTTAAAGCCTTCCGCTGATCCTGATCAGTGAGTGCTGTAGCGCTTCTTCCTGTAGAAAGTGCTGGAGAAGACCCTGGTTCCTCACGTTGTTGTTGCTTCTGCTTATGAGCATTGGCACTGTGAGAGTCGTAGAACAGCAGACAGTAATTAAGAGAGAAAAAAACACATGCAGAAAGGATTTTTTTTTTCTTTTTTTTTTTTTGGGGGTGGGGGGGGGGGGTTGGGTTGGGTGGTGGGGCTTAGAATTCCAAAAGTGGGGGAAAAGAAAAAGATCCACAAATGAATTGTTACATTTTCGCCATCTCCTTCTCTAGACGCTGCTGCTCCCTCTTTTGACGATCATCACGATCAGCAGAACCATGCATTTCTCTCATTTCTTTGAACCTCTGAAAGAAGCAGTGAGAGATAACAATATAAAGTGTCGACATTGCTTAAAAAGCAAGCTAATAGACTCTTTTTTTTTAAGGTAAGTCAAACTAACAGACTTGATGACAATCATCTGTCTACCTTTCTGTGGTTGTGATCATATGAGCTCAAATGAGCTTCGAATTCCATTGCCAGTTTGTACTGCTTGTTGCAAAGGTCACAATGGAAAACCTTCCGAATTTCTTTCACCTCATTCTGAATTTTCTGCTCACGCTCTGCTATGACCTGGATTTTCAAGGTGCACGAAGGAGGCAATACAAGCCACCAGGTAATAAAAACTGCAGGAAATTCTCAAGATCTTCCAAAGTTGATGCTCCCCTACTATACCATTGCCTTCAAAAGGCAGACATAAATGCTATATACTGCCTTCTGTTAATAATTTGGGTTCACAAAAAGTAATGCATCAACTTACTTTAATATCTAATTATGGGCAGTGGCTAACAATTCTCTATATACTCGTAAAAATAGCAATCACTTATGATATCAACCCCATACCTCCCGTTTTTTCATATGCTCCTCAGTCTCCTCTACCTCAATATCAAGTTTTCTTCGCTGAATATTTTCTTCAGCAGTAAAAAAGTCATCTTCTTCTTGTTTTCCAATTCCTAACTTGGGTTCTCTCATATCTGATTTTATTGGTTCAGTAATTCCTGCACATGTAAATGGCAAAAATCTTGTATGATATCTGCCTAGGACAGAGTTACTACAAGTTTCTTTCTTCTTTCTTTTTTTTTTTGGGGGGGGGGGTGGGGAGGGGATTGGTGTGGGGCTTGTGGAGGTGGTGGGTTAAGACACTTTAGTTAATTAACTAAAGCAACTTTAGTGAATGTCCATGCTTTTCACAAGTTGTACAGAAAAAATTCAACAATAATTTATTTTGCCTCAAATTAACATCTTATTTTGTTTGCAGTGACCTTGAATTTATATGCAAATACCTTGCTCATTCTTGCCAAGGCCTTTTCCGGTCCACCCCATTTTCTGAAGAAGTCTAAACCCAATGTTAGATGAGGTCAGATGCGTGTCCAAGGATGCTTGTTCCACGTCATCAAGATCAACATTTTCTGTTGGCTTGTGATTAATTGGAAGCCAAAAATCTTCAGAGTAATCCTCAGCAAGAGACTCCTAAAACAGGTGAAGAAATAGATGAGCACCCATCTCAAAAAAATAATTTTTTTGGGGTGATACTCTAAGAAGTTTTTTCCTAGGGAAAACTCAAAGAGCCCAAGCAATTAAAATTTAATACAAATTAACAGAATCAAACCAATGTCTACCCTCAAATGCTGGAATAGGGAGAACAATTGGCAGTTGTAAGCAACAACTGCATAGTAAAATAATAGATTGCTTACTTGCTCTCTCTCATTTTTCTGTGCATCTCGAGTACTTGAATCTTGCCTCCCGTCAGGCCATCTATAACTCATCATGAAATCACCTAAACAAAGGTCATAGTAGCATTCATAATTTGGATCAACACAATATCGAAATACTGTAATTAGGTCCTGGGGAATTTCAATGCTATTGAGACTGTGAATTACGTTGTCATATTCAACTAGATTCCCCAATGAGTTACGATGGTATTGACTCTATTGTATTAAGGAAATTGAAAATGATAGCCAGTGTCTTGGAAACTTGTTAAGAAAAGTCAAAAAAAGAAACTTTTTACCTTTCTGCAAACCAAATTTGCAATCAGCAGTATATCTTTAAACACCACTCCTTGAGTTCTAATTACCAAAGAACTCTATTAGATCCAAATACCCTAACGTTAATGGAGCCCAAAGAACTTGCAATATCTTAGCAGCTTTCCTTCTCTTTTTCTATTCTTCTACTTCTTCGCAGAGCATAATCATCCATTGCTCAGATTAATTACTTAATCCTTCTTGCAAAGATTCCGGCGCAGGTATGGGAATAATCCAAACAACAGAAGCATAAACTATATCTAGAGAATCATAAACCGTGATAAAACTATAAAAGATTCATTTTTTTCAATTGGGTTTGTTCCATATTAAGGAAATTAAAGCTAGCTATGTTAAAATTTTCGCAAATTTATAAGTGAAAATCAATTTATCAATATCAGATGCAACAGGGTGCGCACAATTTATGATGTACAGTATGGAAAATCGTAATTCGTGGTCAAAATTCCAAAACCCTAGGGTTTTGGAATCCAAAACCAAGTAATAACCTAACTAGTCATAAAAATTGTAATAATTGGAGAAAGGAAAATGAGAAAATCAAATAATTGAAACTTGCCTGAAATAAATGTTACTGGGTACAAAGAGATTCTGATCTCTGCGAGTGTTCAATGTTTGAATACGGAGGTGACCAAATGTAATAAGCATAAATTATTTGTTTATTTTTGCATCATATATTGGGCCGTGATGGGAGAATAGCCAAGCCCTTGAACGAGTACGAGCCCATAAAACACTGGTCCTATATGGTCACATTTAAGATTTTAGCTTTAAGTGGGTTAGCAAGTTTGTATTTAAAGATACATGATTGAACCGCGAAGTAAATCAGATTGAGTTAAATTCATAAATTAGATTTCAATCAGCTTTTTAGGTTTAAAAAATCTATAAATCAAATTGAACTATTTTTTTTAATTCAAAAAGTTATAAACCGAACTAAAACGTGAAAAGTAAAAAAGAAAAAAAAAGAAAGAAAATAACAATAAAAATCTAGAAAATATATAAAAAAATAGATGATTCTATATTGTTTATTCAATTCCTCTTTTTATTTTGTTTTCATAAAGTAACTTATTACTTTTTTTTATTTCATATTTTTACTTATTGACTGGTATAAAAACTAGAATTATCTAAAAAAAAAATAAAATCTTCCTAAATATATCAAATAGATATTGAAGACAATAAGTGATACAAATGAATTGATAATGAGCTAATAACATGTATAATAATAGTTTGAACTATGAGTCAAGGTGAATCGGATTGCCTTTTTTATGTTAAAAAAAATTGCAAATCGAATCATATAGTTAGATTCGATTTAACCAAAAAAAAAAAAAAAATCAAACCATAATATATTGTTCAATTCAATTTAAGAGACAAACCATACCAAATCAAACCTTGCTATAATCATCCCTAATATACAATTTATCAACCGAATATAACATGGTATGATTATAATTCATTTGTATTTAGAAAACTCAACATGATTAATGAATAGATTATACCTATGGCCCTGTTTATAAATATATCTAATATGAATCTAGCACAAATACCCATATGCAAATTTCGAAACCCATTTAAAATCAACAGTTTTATGACAACTAGAATTTAACTCTACTAGAGATCTTAAATATTTGATAATTAATTATATTTCACTATATTATTTATTGAAGTTTATTTTGCATACAAGGGAGTTTAGGCTTATAAATATTGTATCATGTTTTGTATTTCTTTTCTAACTTATACTTTGAGAAAAGCTATTTCAAGGTGGAAATTTCAAGGCTTTGATAGTTTTGCTTATGATAAGCCATCTATTTTATTTATAGAACTCTATGGTATTGTCATTGATAGAGATCGATTACCTTATACTATGAGTTTCGTTTATATCTACTTTTTTTCATATAATATATAGATTCCATTTTAAGATATCTTATGCCTTCAATATCCATATTAGAAGGTACATTATTTATCTTTTCCTTACATATTTTAAAACTTTGATGCTTGAATTGTTCAAACATATTGTATGCATATTAACTTAAATTTGATAAATATGTAGATAGGTTGAAATTTAAATGATTTACATATATTGTTTAGCTTTGACGATCATTTAGTTTACCTATTGAGCTTTGATGGCATGAAAATACTAATAGAATGCAAAGAGATAATAAATTATCTTCATTGATCTTTTTAGTATCTTTTTATTTATATTAATAATATTTTTGCATAGATTCTTTGACACTCTCTCTAAAAGAACTGTTACAAAATATAGAAAATTTGGATAGGGACACTAATATATAACCATCACATGAATCAATTTATTACAATTTTTTTTGGCCATATATGTATGTATATGTGTGTGTATATGTGCACATGCGTGTGCATGTTGTGTGTGCGCAAGAGCACATATGCACATTTGTGTATGCATGCATGTGTCTATATATATGTATGTGTGTGTATGCATATATGTGCACGTTGTGTGTGAGTACATGCACATGCACATGCATATACATATTTATATGTTTGATGTACAATTATTTGTAGATTTTAGTGTCTTGTTTTGAGTCTTACAACCTATTATGCATAGTGAGAAAACTTAATAGACTAGGAAAATCAATAAGCTTGATGTAAATGAATGTAAATAAATAAAAACACAAATAATTGTAGCAAAAATAAGAAAACAAAGGATAAATAATATCAAGTGTTGATTTAATATGAAGTTTAGATTATATCCTACTCTCCCCAACTATAAATTTACTCCTCAAGAGAACTTCACAAGCGTTCTATCTAATATGATCTTTCAATGACTAGATTTATAAGAGTTTAAGCTAATAATAATCTCAAGTATAGTACTCTTAAAAATACAACATAATCACACTCACTAGTGTTATATTTTCTATCTCTAGAAAAAATTGAATTAACATATAAGAGGGTAATGAAAGTATAATTGATGTATAAGGCCTTCTCTCTCTTCTTCATCAATTGCTATCAATACTCCACAATGGCCACTTCATTCAATTCTCACACCACAAAATTTAGACAAAGTTTTTAATAATTGCAATACTTACTTTTAGCATGGCTTCATTGGGGTCATACCAAGTAAGATCTAGACAAAGTTTAGCTTTACTACAATACTAAGTATTTACCATTTTGAATATAGATGTGAACCAATGTAACAAGCATAAATTATTTGATTATTTTTGCATTTATAAAGTCTTGATGGGAAAAATAACCAACCTTATAGCTGAATATATGGATCTAACAAGGATGAAATATCCCATAAACACTAGGCTTATATATTGCATAAAATGGATACTTAGTGTAATTTCACAAGAGTGTAAGAGATGATACCATATTTAAGATCTTAGTTTTAAGTGGTGCTGGCAATCACACACATGTTATCTAAAGCACAAACCACATCATATAACAATAACCAAATTCTCACCAATTTAAGCCAAGGCAACAATCATCACTTTTTAACCAACAATATTACCAAAACTATTAGTACCACAACTTTGCCAACCGAACTATCGATGTAATCAAACTCAACAATTTAAGCCAAGGCAACAATCATCACTTCTTTAACCAATGATATTACCAAAACTATTAGTACCACAGCTTTGCTAACTAAACTATCAATGCAATCAAACTCAACAACAACACATATACCATAGCTCCAACAAGTTTAATCTAATAACATAACCTAACATCGTAATTGTAATAAATGGTCCAAAAATTAAAAAATAAATATATACATAAAATTAGAATTATTAAATAATTATATTATAATAATAAATAAGGGTAGTTGAGTAAATAAGATGATTGGACAGGGGTAATTTGGTCTTTTTCTAGTGGGACTATAAAAGTCACATTAACCTAAATTTCCTCTCCTTTCCCTCATTTGCATTTGTAACTAGAAACCTAAAGAGGGAGAGAGAGAGACCCTATAGAAACGCTCAAGTGACCTAAAGGACCATAACAAGATTAACCCCTTTTCTATTTGGTAAGAATTCCTAATTGTCATTGTAATTAGTTCTAAGGATGAATTAGTGATTGAAATTACAACATATTCATTGATACATTGTTAGGGCATGGAACAAGACGAAAAAGGGCATGGAAGTAACTCAAATTGGGAGTTCTGAGTGCAATCTAAGTCAAGTAAGTATTTTAGAACCCAATTTACATTATAATTAGTGAATACAATAATCAATTAGGCTTAGAATCACATACATTAAGTTTGGGAACAAATTAGAGAAGGAAAAATTAGGGTTCTTAATGAATAGTAAGATACATGGCTAAGTACATGGCTGTGTACTTAGGTGCGTTAAGATGTTAATGTTTACGGTAAGGTATACAACCACAAGCATATCCGAGTACCTAAGCGTGTTGAAGAGGGAATGTACACGACCACAAGAACTACTGTGTATATGGGCATGTTGAACTAGAAATCTTACAGAATGATACACGGCTATTAACATGCCTGTGCTTTAGGCTATGCTCCTCTATACGGTTCCTTTCTTAATTGTGTTGTTCAAGAACATGTCCAATTTTATTTTATTTCATTTTATGTCGATTCTAAAATATGTACTAAGCTTAACGATACCTTGAGAAAGGAAATAGTATGACTAGAAAATACGTAGTAAATTAGTAAACCTAGATTACTTATAGGATAGAACTAAGTGTAGTTCTTTGTAATTGAACATGATTACTTCCTTTTGTTAGAGATGCATAAGACTGTTGTAGAAATATTTGTTTAAGAAGTGTTTACCTTATTTGCTGTATGTGATTGCTAAGTAGCTATTTAATGAAATATATGTGAGTTAATGAATTTTAAAGTGTTATATGAATTGACTGATGTATGTTGCTTGTGCTTAGCTCGGTCTAGGGGCCCGTAGTAGCAGTTCCTTAGGGGGGCATCAGAGTCATGAGTACTCCTATATTGATTGTAGATGAATTGATTATAAGTAATTTGATGATTTGATGTGTTGAGTATTACTATTGTATGTATGTATGTGATATTGTTGTTGTGTAGCATGCACATGTCTGTGTGGTATTCACGTACTAGGCATTAGCTCTCCCCATTTGGGGATATTTTTTAGTTATATCAGATTTTGGGAGTGGGTTTAATGCTAGAGCATCAAGACATGTAATAAATTAGGTTGTTATATGATATTTTTGATTAAGTTAAATCTGATTTTAGATTATCTAGAATATTTTAGAATTATAGGTATTGATAAATAAAGAGGAGATACATATTTGCTGTAAAATCCCCCCCAAAAAATTAGTTGCGTATAACATCGGAATAATTAAAAAATCGTACTAAAAGCTTTAAACATACCCCACATAAAGTTATATTAAAAAAAATAATTACACAAAAAGAAAACCATGAAAAATTATTGAATAAACGATAAAATAAATTAAAATAATAGATTTAGAGTTGTCAAATGGAAATTCTGAGTAAATATTTATGCTCGAAATAATCAAATTAGTTTAAGTGTAAAGTTTCATAATAAAATACTAAAATTTCAAAATCTATAAATATCGTGCCCAACCGAGCCATCGAGGACCCACGACCACATAAAAAACAAAGAAAAGAAAAAGAGAGACAGGGAAGAGACAGAGGTGAGAAAAGAAAACAGGACCACACTTGACGACGAGAAAACAAAGGGAAAAGAAAAGGGAAAAACGAACAAAAAAATTCATATCTCACATAATATGACCTCTAATCGATGATCCGAGGCTATCAATGTATTTCTCGAGGTTATCAATGTATTTCTCGAGGTAAGTGTAACTCAATTAGACCAATTTTTTACGAAATGGAGTTAGTTTCTAAAAGTTAGATATAAATATCAAATAAGTATAAAAATTAGTATTTTACCTAAAATTAGTTATAATATCTAGAAAAACACTAGATTGAGCAATATAGACCATGGGTAACATGTAATGATATATTTTTCTCTAATTTTTTAGGTGAAGAAGATTTCAACTCGGAAATACTCGAAGATTTCTTAGATTAAATCTGAGGAAAATGAGACCTGAGTGAGTAGGATTTCGTAACATGTTATATTGTATATATATTATTGATTATGTGTGCTTTATTGGTAAATTTGTGTTGTACTTATATATATATGTATATATATATATATACGAAACTTTTCCTTATTGCCTACTGGATGCTCCGTGGTGCGTGTGTGCAAGGGAAATTTATTTATTTATTTTTTACTTTGCTGATTACAGCAAATGGCCCTATATATATATATATATATTTGAGTGGAGTGTGTGGCGTTATTTCTCCTTTCATTTGTTGGCCTCTTTGTTTTTTTACTGTGTGCGTGTGATTGCTTCCAGCAGGGAAGGAGAGTAGAACGAAGGGAAAAGAAATCAAGAGGAGAAAAAAAAAAAAAAAGAGAAATAGAGAAGTGAGGGATGAATGGAAGGAAGAGTTGAGAAATGAAGGTATCCAAATGAAGAGAAGAAAACATAAGGAGGAAGAACTAAAGTATATATATATAAGTTTTTATGTTGTGTATATGTAGCATGGGAGAACGGACTTCCAACGTCATGAAATTGAAAAGTAGAGCTATGTTGGTAAAGGATAAATGTGTCGGGGGTAGCTTGTTGAGTGGAAGGATGCACGAACAAATTGCCATTGTCATCTTCATTGGTATGTGAGTACGGGAGGAGGGATAAATTACTTTATTGATATTTTGTATGGTTACTAGGAAAATGAGAGTCCACATGAGAATGTGGGCTATAAGACGAAATGGAGGTGGGAGTTGGGATTATATTGATATTAGATTCTTGTGAGCTCGTGTGTTGAAGAATTGGAAGTAGGGTGGAAATCCATGGATGAGGATGTGAGACAACATACAAGGGCATATAGATGTTGGATCTTTACCTTAATGTGAGTATGTATAATTTTACTAGTAGTAGAAAAGGAATCTATCATGGCATGTGTGTTATTGCGATTTGTGGCCGTTAATGTGGAGAATATAGACATATGACAACATGGAGTAGAAATCTAGTAAGCCAATCCTAACCACATGCATAAATGTACATTATAAATTGTGGGGGAGGAATTTAGTCTCCAATAACCTAAGTCCCTACACATGTATATACATAGGTTATATGTAAGTGAGAGGGAAGAATAACATGTTGCAAATGAAATAAGGTATGGTTATATAGGTCATATAGGACTAAGGGAGGAAGGTATTCTTACATGACCATAAACAATATATACATATACATATATCGTGTATATGGCTAAATGAGATATGGGAATCTAACTCAACCCCTATATGCTATAGGCATATATGTATACATATCCAAAGATAAGACATATAATTATAATTATGAACGCAAGTTATATGAATGAGAGGGGAAAGGGGATTGTAACAATGGTAGTTGAATTAGAACTCTCTTGCTTAATGATTTCTTGCTTCAATGATATGAATGTTGTTTCCTTATTGACGTTACATTTTTGCCTTGTTCCTTGAAACGATTAAGTGTGTTATGAATAGATTGTTGACATGATTAACGCTTGCATATGTGCTTGAACTTAGATGATCACCTTAAAACCTTAACTAATTATTAGATCTAATTAAGAACCCGGTATGCTTTGCATGAACATTGCATTGTTCAAGGCCATCACAGCTACAGGACGCACTAGAAGTAATAAGAAGATTACTGTTCCACTAAGTGCGAGCTAAGTGACTAAGGGATTGTCCTGCCTTGACGGTTTCGAGTCCGGCCTATCTCTTAAGGTTGTGTAAATGCTCGGTGTATAAGAGGCACTTGAGCTTAGATTACTAAAGTTAAGACACAGTTATAATAGAGTGATAAGAGTAATTAAATTGTGTGTAAGACCTGAGTTCTGATGGTGGCTTCAGAATCCCTAACCTAAGGTTAAGAGGGGGTGTAAACCTTAGACTTTACGTTGTTTATGGGAAGACCACGTAAGATGCTACATTCATATGATTGTTCATGCATAGCATTTGTTTTGACAACTTGATTGAAATTATTTGTGTTTGTTGCAACATTGAGAGATTGCACCCTATCTCACTAAGCTTTAACTTACCCTCCTATAGATTTTGCCTTGCAAGTCAAGACTACCAGAATTTCCTTATAAATCGGTAAACTAAGGTGAGTACTTGTCGCATAACTAAGGGTAAGGTTCGTGGGAAGAATGCAAGGACAAGATTAATATAGATATTACTAGACTTGACTCTGTAATAGTGGTAAATGCTTGTAAGTGATCCAAGGGGATCTTGGGTGTATCTGTGGTTGTATAATTGGACCCGTTAGAGGCCTTGTGACAATATAATTGTTGATTGCTTCCATTGAGCAAGGAATGTTATTATTGTGACTAATAGCCACGATGCTTGAGATGAGGCGCTTCACGGTTACTTAATGGGGGTTAGACAATCGTAGCAGGTTGTCACATAGAGTACCTAGAGTGGGGCGTGACATTTGTGATATTTGAGAATTTAAAATTCTATTTTATGGAGATATAAAAATATTGTGGTTTTAAATAAGTTAAAAGCCTTAACATGTCATTATTTTGTAATAACATGTGGTGGGTTATAATGTCTTAAGTTTTGGGGCGTTACAACTTAAATGGTATCGGAGCTTAAGTTTATGATCAATAAAATGTAGGTCTACTAAGTTTATGATGAATAAAATATAGACTTATAATCCATAGAACTTTAGTATAGGGTTTATTTAAGTATAGGATTTTTTAGAGTTTATGTTCATGATTAGGATGTTTAGGTTGAGGATCATTAGAACTTAGGTTTATAATCTATAAGAATAATGTTTATAATCAATAGAGCATAGGTTATAAGTCTTTAGAAAACTTAAGAGCTTAATTTGTAGGATGGTGAGATATGAAGAGAGTGGGTACAAATAAGGGCCCAATGTAATTATGAAATAATTAGTATTTTACTTTGTTTTTATATACGATGTTTCCTTTTGAGCTTAACATTTTACTTTCTATTTGTATATTATCTTTTATTACTCTCTATTTTATCCTATCGCTCTCTTTCCTTATAGAATGCATAATAAATAAAAGTTGGTGTATATATATATATGTGTGCGTGTGTGCGCGTGGAATAAACTAATAAAAGATATTAACCCTTATCCTATATATGATACATATCAAATCTTATCTTATATATATATATTATAAGGTAATCCAATTATTAAAAAATAAATCTCATAGCTATAAGTTATAGGTGATGATTAAATGTAGTCATGAAAGCACATTCAAACATGCTTGACCAACAAAGAGTTGACTCACAAAATCACGACTTATAAAACTAATAGATGAAAAAAAAACCATCTTGATCACCTCCCTTAAGGACGGCAACGCATGATTAATAAAATAAAGGTAATAAATAGTAATAACAGTACCAATAACAAAATTAATACTTATTGTAAGTTTAACTCCAAAAATGAAATAACCATCTCATTAGACCCTTATAATGAGATTAATCGTTAATAATGATAAATTTTTATTTTTGAAAATTGAGATTGGCTAATAGTCATAATCACTTTAACTAACTACGAAATATATATATATATGTGTGTGTGTGTGTGTGTGAGAGAGAGAGAGAGAGAGAGAGGGAGGGAGAGAGAGAAAGGAAGGTCAATTTATATGTTTTGTCCTCTTGAAAATTATTTGTCATGTTGTCTCATCTCATGTCGTGTCGTGTGCATTGTGTCTTATTAAGTCAAGTCTTTAGTTGTGTTATGTCATGTCCAAATTCGCCATCTCTACTTATATAAATATATGTACAAATTTTTATAAAAAACTATTATAAAATTTAACAAAATATATTATATTGTCATATATCTAACAACAAAATAACACCAAATTTAATAATAAAACAAAAACAAAAATAATGATGATAACAACAACAGGGAACAAGTAATATGTTATCATAACAAGACAACGAGCGTATATACAATTAATAATAATAATAATAATAATAATAATAATAATAATAATAATAATCAACTCATTGTACATTCAAAATGAATAGAAAAAGAAAAAAAAGAAGAAGAGATAGATCCTTATGATTTGATAGAAATAAATAACATATGATATTATATTATAAAATAACTACATATGATATGTATAGATGATTATAAGGGTCTAATAATAAAATTGTTTATATAGAATGAATTTATAAACAATATATAAAATAGTAATTATGTAAAATAACATAACATATACATGTATTCATATACAAGTATATGCCTATCAACAGGTAAAAGACATAATGCAATACGTATAATTAGTTACATCTTGGCAACTTCCTAATAGGTTAATAGCAATTAATAAGTGATATTCAATAAAGAAACAAATTAAAATTACTAATAGATAATGACAAATACTATAATAAGGTGAGTAACAATTTAACGGAAAAATAGAACTATATGTGATAACAATAATTAACCATAAAGACAATTAGAAAATAAGTACATAAATGATAATATATACATACGTGTATGTAACATTCCTTAAAATGGTGAAAAAGTAAATAATATAGTGAAAGTTATAATAGCTCCAATAAAAATAAGGATAGTATTTGAAAAGAGAGAACATATTTATGACATTCTTAAATATTGTAGTTTTTTTAAAAAATTATGCTAATATTGTATCCAAAATAATTATTCCTAAAATAGGTTTTGAAGTCGTGGACATGGTTTACGACTTCAGTAAAAAAAAAAATAATATTGAAGGCGCAAACCTTTAGTACAATTATATACTAAGGAATATATATATATATATATATATATATATTTATTATAATGGAATCCTGCAAACTTATACTGTAAACGTATAAAATTATTATAAAGTAACACGGTAAACCTATAAAATTGCTACTGTAAGCTTATAAAAGTGATATAATAAATTTACACAGTATCATAACATGTGATTTCTAATATACAGAAAAAAAAATTTGCACCAATAGTTTGTAATATAAATATGAATCATCAATTCATATGTTTATTTTTACATCTTTCAATTTTCTCTACAAATTTCATTTCATCTCATTATTTGAAAATTTTGTTTTCTTAATTTTTGTTTCATGCATGTTTTAGCTTGTTGAAGTACGTGTGTGAAATATCTTCATCAAAGCAAGATATCGGCATGTTTTTTTTTGAGAAAAATTTATTTATTTTTTTGCTATTATACTACTTTGTATGAATACATAAAAAAAGGTGTAATTATGTATACTCTATTATTTTTATTGAAGTAGCAATAGTTGTTAATTAGTTGTTAGTATGTCATTAATTAACATTAGCAAATGAATTAGTAAAAAAAATCAGTATTTTTTATATGAAATTTCTGAATTCTTTGTTGTGAAAATTATTATAAAAGTAATCATTACTAATAAAGTAATTAGTCTTTAATTATTCATTATTTAATGATTAGAAAAATAATTAGAAAAACCTTTGTGTTGATTATAATGAATTATCTTTATGTGTTATTATAATGTATTTTTGTAAAAGTAGTTGTTAATTAATTGTTATTAGTAGTAACTAGTCGTTAATATATAATTAATTAATCGTCAGAAAAATAATTAGTGAAAATTTTTGTATTGATTGCAAATGTAAAATATTTGTATTTTTTTGTACAATTAGTTATAAAATTAATTAGTTATTAATTATCCGTTAATTAAAGGTGATTAGTCATTAATATATCATTAATCAATTATTAAAAAATAATTAGTGAAAAATTTTGTATTGGTTGCAAATGTAAAATATTTTTATGTTTTTGTACAATTAGTTATAAAATTAATTAATTATTAATGATCCGCTGATGAAAGTTGATAAGCTGTTAATATGTCATTAATTAGTTGTTATAAAAATAATTAGAAAAAAAATTTTGTGTTAGCTACAAACGTAAAATATTTGTAGGTTTTTGCATAATTAGTTATAAAATTAAGTAGTTATTAATGATCCATTAATTAAAGGTGATTAGTTATTAATATGTCATTAATTTGTTGTTATAAAATTAATTAATGAAAAATTTTGTATTGGTTGCAAATGTAAAATATTTATATGTTTTTGTACAATTAGTTACAAAATTAAGTAGTTATTAATGATATGTTAATTAAAGGTGATTAGTCATTAATATGTTATTAATTGGTTGTTATAAAATTAATTAGTGAAAAATTTTATATTTATTATAAATGTAATATGTTTGTGTGTTTTCGTACAAGTAGTTGTAAAATTGCGTTGTTATTAATTAACCATTATTTAACAACAATCAATAGTAATTAGTCATTGATATGTCATTAATTAATCGTCATAAAATTAATTACTAAAAAAGTTTGATATTGATTGTATTATAATATCTTTTCATAATAAATGGAGCCTGGACCTTTTGATCCTTTAATCTTAATGCAACAGGAGGGACATCGATCACATGCCGTCTAGAACGGAGAGGTAAATGACCTTTCACTTGTTAATTAGTTTATGTTGCATTAAGAATAGTAAAATATTTCATTTGTTATCATTATAAGATCAAGCAACCTTTGCTGTTTGACAATATGAGTTGTCACTCCGACGTGACAAGCGCACCATCCCCTTCGATCCTCGAACGGAGCCATACTTGCATTTGGCAAAATTCGAAGGTGCGAGCTGCTTGCCGTATATACCATTGGATTGGCACATTATTACAACATGAGTGAAGCGATGGTAGCTAGAGATTATTCCACATGTTAACAGGGGAATTTACTATTACCCTACAGGATGTGGAGATTCAGTTAGGATTCCCTGTTGATGGTCAAACAGTTATATGGAGTAGTTGCTTAGATTGGGGTGCGATATGTGAAGAAATGCTGGGGGCGAGACTGAGGCCTAGTGGTAAGGGGGCTACATTAGTATGACATGGCTCCGTGATATGTTCTGAATGCTCCCACCTAATACAAATGTTGAGCAAATCCATTGATATACGCATACGTACGTAATGAAGTTGCTAGGGGATTTATCTTTATTGATAAATCCAACGCCCTTGTCTAAGTAATGTGGTTGCCTCTATTGGAAAATTTCGACATTGCTAGGATGTATAGCTGGGGGTTCGCATGTTTGGCATGGTTATATTTCCAACTTTATGTTGTTTCATCGCCGTCAACACACGAGATTGGAGGGGCTACCATTCTCCTATAGGTGTGGGCTTGAGATAGATTTTTCCACATAGCATCCCTTAACATGAACTATATATATAATCTGGCTATCCACTAGCGGCATGTTGGAACACGAGGAGGGACACTCAATATGGCTCGACCTACATTGTCGACACATATCGGGATGCGTTGGATAGACAAAACATGTCACGGGTATTTCAGTAACCTATTTTTTATTTTCCTTCCAATTCATCATATCCATTATTTACAATGAATATAATTTTATATCCTTTAGGTAGAATGGGAGCCATACGATGGGAATGTAATTAATCTCCTACTTGAGTTTTGCAAAGGTGGAATGCATATTTGGACAGCTCGAGTGCCATTAATATGTTTCCACATTGTTGAGTGGCATTTCCCAAATCGAGTAGCCAGATAGTTTGGTGGATTCCAATATATCCTATAGCTGGTTAAACACGTAGGTGGAGCTCCATCAAATTGACTTGAGGGGGAGGATTGATGTTGATTGGCTAGTCCAGCATGCAATGTATATACACATGTGGGAAAAGCCGGTTAATCGAGTGGTTTACATGGAGTGCCCTAATGGTGTGCATGATAATTACATATAGTGGTATAGTTCAATTAGCTAACAATATATAAGCCGTATGAGGGCTGTTCTTAGATTTCTTATAAGTACAATTTACATCAATACTCGGTAAGTGAATAATTTCCTGTCTTAACACCACCAGCTCTATAGAAGAAATGCTTTGGAAAATAACTTATGTGCCAGGTGAATCATCAACTTAGCTTATAGAGTAGAGTCTTGTGCCTTGGCGAACATTCAACAATACTCCTCAGTAGCATCCAACACAACAGTCTGAAGCTCCTTCAGCTCCACATCCAAGGCCAACCAACACCTTTGCTCAGCTAGCTAGACAATTCATTAGGGAAAGAGATAGGATGGGATAAGAACTGATAATTTGTTATTCATTTCATATGTATATGTTCCACTGAAATGATAATGTTAGCATTTGTCTGTTACACATGCAATGTATACATATGCAATTTTACAACTTCGAATATGTGAAAACAAATTAACAAATGTCTAAATAAATTAACATTTAATATAACTTCTCAATAAATTACAAAATTATAAATATATATGCAAAAGATCAAGCATTCCTCTTCTAGTATGTCAAAACAAAGTCAATGAAGTGGTCGAAGAATCACCTAAGTTGCAAAAGGGAAAAAAAGTAATATTAGCATTACAAATGCAATGTCAAACGTGATGAAATATGTACTGGTACCAATCATTTACCATTACTGTGTTGACATAGGCACGTTCTTTTATTATGGCCATATGCTCGATAAAGTCCACATGTGATTTGATCTAGACAATCCCTAATGTCCATCCATCTCCATGTAGTATATTTTCCACTTCGATTTTCCTTTCTTTTGTGCGAGGTCTCCCTTTGGTCAAAGTGACAAAAAGTGTGTTGGTTCCCAATCCAACTTGTCTCCTATAGGCATGAAGTGCGCCCTATATGTGTACTCATAATGCATCCATCTGTACCAATCAGGTATAGAGTGCATCATATCGAGCTTAAGTGAGGCAGTTATTGCATAGGTATATTTGCCACTTTTGACAATTGCATGTGTTGCGGGCAAAGTCAACAATGTGCATTCGCCCCCTTCCCCTTAACTTGCCCGCGATGCGACAACTATCGGTGAGGACTTCGAAAAGTTTGTCTTACCTGCTATAATCAATGACCTTATGGTTGCTAGCTCGTGAACTCCATCTGTTGATTTTTTGGGTTGTATATTTGGTAAAAATTCTACCATTTGCCATATTCTTTAGTGTCTATATGCTTTTGGATGAAGTATCCCACACAGTTGTAGAACATCTTCTTCACTAGTTACAAGCAACCTTCGAGCCCCCTTCAACACGGAATTGTAGCTTTCAACAATTTTGGAGGTCATATACCCAAACAGATAACAACTGTCATGAGCTGGCGTCCACATATCCAGCGGCATGTCGTTAAACCAGTCCAACACATCAGACTTAATAACCCCCACTTGCTCCATCACATAGTTCAACTAGTAAGATTTTGCTTGCAACCCGGTAATGCGCTCGAATCTAACTAATCGTTTAAGTTTTAAATTTATAACCAATAAAATTTACTATCGAGCTAGGCAGTATACTTATCGACTATAGTATATATTTAATAGGTGTCGTCCTTTGGGATTTAGAAAACAAGTACTAGTATTACCTTTCTCTACTATCTAGCCTAATTTATGATGTGGAAATTATGAATTAAATTAACAATTAACAAATCTTAATAACCCTAGTTATTATGATATCGTCTTAAAAATGTATTCAATCACAAAATATACTCCTCATCTTGTTCCACCATAACCCTTAAATTATTAAAATAAGATATCGATTAACGAATCAATTTACACTTTGCATTGTAGGAATTCTCAAGTAAAATCAATTACTCCCTTGAGTTAATCAATTCTTAATCATGCACAAGATAATGGAGACCTCTCTCTCACTACGGTCATGCAAGATCTCATTAAATTCACAAATTCCAATTAATTGTAGAAAATCAATGTTTTTCTACCTCTAAGTAAAACATGTAATCTCTCTATTCGTGAAAATATAATTTATTAGATGAAACCTCTTTCAATCTAATAAAAATTAAACGTGCAATCAATTCGCGTGTATAAATTAATCACAAGAACAATGGAAACACATGAATAGATGCAAAGATATAAACAATTCATCAATCAATCAATGTTTCAACACATGAGTTAGGGTTTCACAAGATGAAAGATATAAAAAATTACTCCTCCATGGAGTTTTCAATAAAAACAGAGAATCTAGAGAAGTAAAATTGATTCATAATAGAAAGAGTAATCCCTTGTGTTGTTTTGTGATCTCCAATGATGTTCGAACAATTCTCCTCTTGAAGTTCATAATAATGCTCCCATAGGGTTTTTAGAACGAAGCTAGAAGAAAAAAAGTCTCTCTAAAATAAAATAAGGTGTCTATTTATAGTTTTGGAAAAACAGGGTTCAGCATAGGCGTCAGCACAGCTATGTTCGAGGCCATGCTAACTCTGAAACACGTCATTTTCATTGCCCAGTTTAGCACGGCTGTGCTCAAGGCAGAGCTGAAAAAAAATAAACTTGTATTCTTGCTACTAGCATCAGCACGAGCTGTGTTGAACCTGGGACACACCTTGATATAGCTACTAGTCATTTTTTGCATCCAGCACCAGCGTCTGCATGTGTTGTGCTGAACGAAAAATCAATTTTCTTCATTTTTCGCCAAGTTTCATCTCGCCTGTGCTCATATCATCCTTAAACCTTTCTTTTGTCTCCATTAACGCCTGAAATTAAAATTTAATCATATAAGTACCCTTTTCTTCATAAATTACATGAAATCCATATAAAATTATAACTAATAAGCACTAGAATTAAGGGTCTTCCGACACTTATCACCCGACGTATGTGACCAACCTTTTGCATTGCATGTTTTTATTTGTCGAGTTGAAGTTGCTTATAAGGTAACATAGACAAAACCACTACATCGCAAATGGAGGGTGCCATCCATTTGCTTCTCTAATAGTTGAATTGATGCTCGCATGTCTATCCGATATGAGATAAATGGTTTCATGACTTGTATGGTCACCAATAACATATTTCTTCAATTTCCTCAAAAACCAACCTCATATCTCAGCTATTTCCTGATCAAACAAAGTGAATGCTAGTGGAAGTATATGGTTGTTGCCATCAATGCCACAAGTAATTAACAACTTATGAGTGTACTTGTCATACAAAAAAAGTGGCGTAAATGGTAACAACCGTTCTATGGAATCTCTACACTACAATGTACAACCCAAATGCCTAGAATACTCACTCCAAAGTATACACATCGGGGGTGGTTGATTTGCTCCACCTTCAATCAATCCATGTTTCAAGATTTGTATTTTCTATTGCATTAAGAAGTTTAGGTAGTTTATTGTAAGACTTCTCCCAGTTCTCGTACATATGCTTGATAGCCCGTTTCTTCCCCTCCTAAACTCGTCTCCTATTGATCCTGTAGCCAAATTCTTGTTCGATAATAAAAGCCAACTCAACTACCTTCATATCAAGATTGTCCTTAATAAGATTTACAAATCGGCTAGCAAGGAGATTGCGATCCAGTTGTAGGTGATCCTGACTAATCTGCGGGTTATTGTATGTGTGTGGAATCTCTAATCTCGCCATTATGAATATACTCTCTAGCTTCTTCTTTCAGGCCCAAAGCCTCCATTTACAACCATCATCTCTTTTCAAATAATAAATAGGCCACAACAATGGACTAGACTCTACCATAGTAAAGTTACAATGGTTCTTTACATGGTAAGCCTTCACTGCTTGAATTACCTCTACTTTCATTCTGAATCTTATGCCTTTGTAGAAATTGTCACTACTGCTCGAACCATTGCAATTATAAGTTTTCTCCTACTCAAAATGAATGTAACCATCATTACCATTAATGTTGTAGTACAGAACATGATCTCTAACTGCCATACTTAATGGTTCAGCTTGCTTTGATTGATATATTGCTTGTTTGGAGTACGTCTGTATGGTTAGAGAGTCTTTTTCAAGTACCTCATCTCTATCATTTTCACTTTCCCCATTATCCTTATTAGAATTCTTTTTGTTATCGGTATTTTCCTCTTCAATACCCATTCCTATGTTGATGTCAGTTGCAGCTTTTGCTCGCAAACGAATCATGTATGGATCCTATGTCTTTGGTTGTTGTAATACTTGAGTAACTACTCTATCTCTTTCATTTTCATCATTCACTTCCATCGAGGTTGGAATTGAGGGTTAAAACGTCGACAGCTCGGGCTGCATTTTACAATTTCATGCGATGAATGTGGCCAATTGCTTGTATTTAATGTTTTCCTTACGAAGAATCCCCCCAAATCATCAGAAATTTTGATGTACAATTGTTGATTGCCACGATCTCCAAATGATTCAGTCATTTCAATGAAATTTTCAACATTTTTATCATCTTATTTGCTATCAATGCATAACATGTACTGTCTCCATGAAACATAGGATGCCTATGAATTATCTCAACCCCTACTTTGGTTGGATTGACTCTGATGCTACATATTCTGTATAAGAATTCATTGTAGTTCACATTTTTCTTCATTTTCAATTTCTTTACCGGATTCCTATTATATTTCGACCTTTAGTTACCAACTACAATATTTCCAAACGCATAGATCATCAATTTCACGTAGTCAGTCATTATGTCCCTATTCATGGTATATATAAATTATGAGCTTTAAAAAAAATAACAATTTCCAATTACAACATTATAAAAATTTACACAAAAAAATAAAAAAATTCCATAACAAAACATAGTTAAAAACAAAACTTCAATTTAAAAAAAAAAACATACTACAATTGATTAATTGTTGAGAAAATGCTTATATCTTGTTGTATTAGTTCAAATCCCTCCTTTGCTCTACAAAAAAAAAAAAAAAATGCTTCTTCTTCTTCTTCTTCCTGCGAACGAGAGGGAAAAAGAAAAAGAAAATCTAGTTTGAAGATATGGAAAATTATAGTAAATGTCTTCTATTTCTATATTTATATTTTTTTTCTATAATGTTGTCCCTTAAGTTGTTTTTTATATCAATGGTGGATGTTAAAGTGAAAAAAAAAAGGATGGTAGGATTAAGTGGTTTGGTAAAATTGAAGGTGCGGACTCAATCTGTGCCTTCAATACGATTGTTCTAAAGGTGCGAATGAGAGTTGCAAACCACATCAGTGACTTCGAAACCTATTTCAGAAATAATTATTTTGGGTACAATATTTGCATAATTTTTTTAAATTACTATATTTAAGGGTGGAACCTACAATTATGATTATTAATTAACTAAATAAAATATTTATACACTAAAAGTTGTAATGGTAACAACAATGATGACAACAACAACAAAAATAAGTTTAATAATAGTATGTATATGTAAAAAGAAATTAAACATTTTTGTATATGTATTTATAACAAGTATTTAGCAAAACAAAACAAGTATATACTTAAAGTAAAGACAATGATAATAACAATGACTTATCCAGATACCAAGTACAACGCATTAAGAATATAAGTTGCAATAATATTAGTTTCATCAATCTTGAGATTTAAAGGAGGTCTTGGATAAAATTTCCCACACACACACATATAAAAGGAAAAGATAATAGGGGTATTGGAAAATGGGTAAAGTTGTCAAAGCCTTAAGCATGTTAATTTAAGAAGAATTTAGAGATAATCTTAAGGAGAATTAAATGTGCATAGAAGAGTAATTAGAAGTGCAAATGGAGAAGGGATGCTATAGAATTGAATTTTCAATTATGAATTGCAAGACATATAAAAAGGCAATTTGTAAGTTATTGGAAAGTAGAACACAAATTTTGATTGGGGACATAGAGAGTTAAAGCATAATTGAGGAAAAGAATCTTCAGGATTTAATCATAGTTTAAAATTTCACATGTGCGAAATGAGTTAGATGGAATTATATTATAAATTTTATTTGGGAGATAATAGTTATAACATAGTAGTATTAAAAGAATGATCTAAATAAACTTGGGTTTTTTTTTTTTTTTTTGGTTGAGTGAATCAAAGGATATGAGTAATGGTATGATTGAAGAATGGTCTTTGGAAATCTAAGAATCTTAATTAAATAAAAATGTAAAATCTAAATGGTGAAGGAATATTGGAGACTCGAATTTCAAATAGAGGATTTATGAAATAAATGGAATGAAAAGAATGAAGGAAAATTTTGTGGATAAAAATTGGATGGAAACATATAATTATAGAATTATTTTTGGGAGATCTTAATTTAATTTAACAATATTAGGAAACTGATCCAAGTTTAAGATATGTAAGTCAATAGTAGACAAAAGGATCAAAGTGGAATAAATATTAATGTGATTGGAGAATAGTTATAATCTAAATATTTATTATAATCTGAGTAATGTAGCTGAAGGTAAGATAAAAGAAAAAGTCTTATGTAATTGAAGATTTGTAGAAAATAATGGGAGAAACTAGTGGACAACAAGAAGGCATGTGTTAGAGAGATTTAGAATTGGCTAGGAATAAATTAATGATGGGATAGAAAATAGAATACAAAAGAACAAATTTTAAGGAGGAGAAGTAATCAATGATATTAACGCCCAAGGGGCACCTCAATGATTGGTATGCCATGTTGTCCTCGAGTGAAGCCGTGTATCGAAATGATTTGATGTAGATTAAGATTAGGCCGGGCCTACAATGGAAATTTCTAATAAGATTATATATATGTAAATACTATATGTGTATCGGGGTCATGAGTGATGAGAGCCATGATGGGAGCCAAGCCAGAAGATGGAATGTGGATCCTTTTGAAGTGCCACCTGGACCGATCACAAGAACTTGAGCGAAACGATTCAAGGAAGCACTTAACGGGTTGATAAAGGATGTCCATGAAGCCGGAAAGCATTGGAGCAACCATGAAGCCGGAAAGCATTGGAGCAACCATGAGAATGCCCTTACTCTTGTACAAGTCATAACGGATACGGGTTGAAGGGGGCGTGTCTTTACAAGGCACGGCCGTATAGTGAGTCTGGAGGCTCCACAAAAGCATACACAGCCGTATACACGGTTCAAAAGCACGACCGTGTATGGTGTCAAGAATATCTACAGAAACATACACGGCCACAAAGGCACGGCCGTGTATAATATCTACGCCGGCTCCAACGCTGCCGGCCTTTAATCCAACGTCGCCGCCCTTTAATTCCCTGTTTTGTTATTTTTCCACAACTTAATGATGTTATGTCGTTTTGGGCTTTTATTATTACGAATTGTAAACCCTACTATAAAGCTTCTAGGGTTGAGAACAGAAATATACAACATACAAGGTTGAATAACATATTTGAGAGAATTCCTCTCTTGGTTCTTTAAAGAACTTCTCTTGAACTTATCGGATTTTCTTCTGTGGCGTTCATCCCGACTTATCAATCGGTTTTTCATCCTGATTGTGGCGTCCACATAATATACTAAGGTTCTTACCTCACTTATAGGCAACGGGTCGCGGTTTCCACTCGATTGTTTGGCATCTTGGGTAGCAATTCCGAACGTATTGGTATTGGGTTTCGTCACACGTGGGCGTGGTTTGTATCAGTTTGGTATTAGAGCCTAGGTTTGTTAAAACATCAGTTTGGTTTGAGGAATGTAACATCAAAACCCTAACTCCAATCGTTCATATCAAGTTCATAGTGTTAATTGTCTATTGAAAGTGTAGTGCCTCCTATTCATTGTTGTTACAAACAAAAAGAACAAAAAAAAAAAAATCACGACAAAAAAAAAAGAAGGAACATGATCAAGAGCAAAAACAAAGGCAACAAAAAGGAAAGAAAAAGAGGAAAATTTCGAGCTCTTAGAGTTGTTTTGAATTCTACGGAAGGGATTGGTGTAGTTTGGGTAATTTCCAAGAGAATTAAGAAGAGGAATTGGTGAATTGATATCATCATTGCTTGTGAGAATACACGAGTGACTGTGTGATATCATCCTTTGAGCGAAACACGTAAGGGAGTGTATCATGAGGCTTAATTATATATATTTGTGTTAGTACTAATCTTTTCTACAGGAACTATGTCGAGGCAACATTCTCCTGAAGGTCAGAGGGGAAGGTTTGATGCTATGTTAGTGATTGGGGCGTTGAGGGTTGAGATGAAGGGGATGTTTCAGGAGGGCATGGAACAAATTCATGAGATGGTGGAACAAAAACTATAGCAATCTAAAAACGTCTTCCAAGGGCGTAAGAGGGAGAGTTGTTCTAGGAGAGTGCAACGGGGTGGAGATGAAATGTCTGATGATGAATTTGATGAACCTTCTGTCGGGAGTTATAGAGGTTATAGTGGTAGGAATAGAGGAACTAGGGATTGGGAAGATAGAGGAGATAGGAATAGAGAGGATAATCAATTGAGTAGTATAAAGATGAAGATTCCTCTTTTCCAAGGGAAGAATGATCTCGAGGCGTACTTAGAGTGGGAGAAGAAGGTAGAGATGGTGTTTGATTGTCACAATTATAGTGGGAGAAAGAAAGTGAAGCTTGCTGCCATTGAATTTTCGGATTATGCCATAGTGTGGTGGGATCAACTGATGTTGAATAGAAGAAGGAATGGCGAACCACCTATTGAGTCTTGGGAAGAGATGAAGAGGGTGATGAAGAAGCGGCTTGTGCCTGCGTATTACTATCATGAATTACACATCAAATTGCAAACTCTTAAGCAGGGAAGCCAAAGTGTGGATAAATATTTCAAGGAGATGGAGGTACTATGATTAGGGCGAATGTAGAAGAGGATAGAGAGGCTACCATGGCTAGGTTTCTTGCTGGATTGAATAGAGAAATTCAAAATGTCGTAGAATTGCAACATTATGTAGAATTGGAAGATATGGTTCATATGGCTATAAAGGTTGAGAACCAACACAGGAGGAAAGGTAGTAGTACTGCACGGTTCCAACAGGATGCTGGTTCATCCACCTAGAAGACTAACCAATGGAAGAAGGAAGAAAAGCCTTTACCCACCAAACCAAAAGGAGAGCAGAGGCAAGCGGGTTCTACTCCTGGTAACCAAGGTAAACCTGATTCTTCTACTCCTAGAAATCGTGACATTCGATGTTTTAAATGCCAAGGCAGAGGCCATATTGCTAGTTAATGTCCGAATAGATGTGTTATGATTCTGCGTGATGATGGTGAGTATGA
This sequence comes from Laguncularia racemosa, assembly GCA_037954665.1. Taxonomy (NCBI): domain Eukaryota; kingdom Viridiplantae; phylum Streptophyta; class Magnoliopsida; order Myrtales; family Combretaceae; genus Laguncularia; species Laguncularia racemosa. The sequence continues at coordinate 3,269,982 of JBBMOL010000056.1, forward strand.
GACTGGGGGGGATAGTGAAAAGGACGATATGCCTCCATTAGAGGATGCTAGTGATGACGAGGAGCCTGCAGTAGGGAAGTTAGTGGTAGTAGTGAAGCGAGCTTTGAATGTGCAGATGAAGGAAGAGGAGGTGCAACAAGAGAATATCTTTCATACTAGATGTTATCTAGGTGATCATATTTGCAGTTTGATCATTGATGGAGGGAGTTGCACTAATGTGGTGAGTGCTTTTATTGTCGAGAGGCTGGGACTCAAGACTACTAAACACCCTAGTCCATATAAATTGCAGTGGCTGAACGATAGTGGCGAGACTAAGGTGAGTAAGCAAGCCTTGATTGCTTTTCGCATCGGTAGGTATGAGGATGAGGTGTTATGCAATGTAGTGCCAATGCAGGCATGTCATGTGTTGTTGGGGAGGCTATGGCAGTTTGATAGGAAGGTTGTTCATGATGGCTTTTCTAACAAGTATATGCTTGTTCACCAGGGGAAAAGCTTTAATCTTAAACCCTTAACACCTAAACAGGTGTATGAGGATCAGTTGCAGCTACAACAGTCTTTTGCAAAATGTAAGGTGAGTGAAAAACAGAGGGAGAGTGAGAGAGCAAAAGACAGCAAGAAAGAAAAGGAACACAAAAGTAGATATCAAAAGGAAAAAGAGAGGAAGGCTGGAATGAGCGTGAGAGACCAAGTTGAGGGGGGATCAACTTTGGTGGTGAGTGAAAAGGAGAGTTGTGTGGCTAGAGCAAGTGTAGTGAGTAGAGCGTTAGTGATGAAGCAACCTATGTTGTTACTGGTTTTTAAGGAAACTTGTTTAAATACTAACGAACTTTTTAACTCTTTACCTAGTGTGGTTGTGTCTATTGTGTATGACTTTGAAGATGTCTTCCCTGAGGAGATTCCAAAGGGTTTACCACCTATTCGTGGTATTGAGCACTAGATTGATCTTTTACCCGGAGCATCTATTCCAAACAAACCAGCTTATAGGAGCAATCCAAAGGAACTCCAAAGGCAGGTCAATGAATTAAGGGAGAAGGGGTACGTGAGAGCAAGCATGAGTCCATGTGCAGTGCCTGTGATTTTGGTGCCTAAGAAGGATGGGTCATGGAGAATATGTGTTGACTGCTGCGCCATCAACAACATCACGGTAAAGTATCATCATCCCATTCCTCGCTTAGATGACATATTAGATGAGTTATATGGGTCTAGTGTCATTCCTCATGAGCCTTTGATAGATATTTCCATAGATTTTGTGTTAGGATTACCCAGGTCTAGGCATGGTCGAGATTCTATTTTTGTAGTTGTGGATAGATTTTCTAAGATGACACATTTCATTCCTTGCCACAAAACAGATGATGCTTGCAATATTGCTAATTTGTTCTTTAGGGAAGTTGTGAGATTGCATGGTATGCCTAGAACAATCGTATCGAATAGAGATGCTAAGTTCTTGAGCTACTTCTGGAAGACCCTGTGGGCTAAGTTAGGAACTAAGTTATTGTTCTCTACTACTTGTCATCCACAGACTGATGGTCAAACTGAGGTAGTAAATCGAACTTTATCTACTTTGTTGAGGGCTGTCATTAAAAAGAACATTAAAAGTTGGGAGGATTGTTTGCCGCATGTTGAATTTTCTTATAATCGCACAATGCATTCTGCTACTAAGTTTACTCCTTTTGAAATTGTGTATGGTTTTAATCTACTAACTCCTTTGGATTTATCACCTCTACCTATTTCTGAGTATGTTAATCTAGATGGCAAGAAGAAAGCAGAATTTGTTAAACAGATCTATGAGAAGGCAAGGCTAAACATTAAGCGAAGAACAGAGCAGTATGTGAAACAAGTCAACAAGGGTCGTCGACAAGCTGTCTTTGAACCTGGAGACTAGGTTTGGGTTCACATGCGTAAAGAGCGGTTTCCTGTGCAGCGTCGATCTAAATTACTTCCTAGAGGCGATGGACCATTTCAAATTCTTGAGCGCATCAATAATAATGCATACAAGATAGATTTGCCAGGTGAGTATCAAGTAAGTGCTACGTTTAATGTTACTGATCTGAGTCCTTTTGATGTAGGCGACGATTTGAGGACAAATCCTTTTCAAGAGGAGGGGAATGATGAGAACCATGATGGGAGCCAAGCCAGAAGATGGAATGTGGATCCTCTTGAAGTGCCACTTGGACCGATCATAAGAACTCGAGCGAAACGATTCAAGGAAGTACTTAACGGGTTGATAAAAGATGTCCACGAAGCCGGAAAGGATTGGAGCAACCATGAGAATGCCCTTGCTCTTGTACAAGTCATAACGAATACGGGTTGAAGGGGGCATGTCTTTACAAGGCACGACCGTGTAGTGAGTCTGGAGGCTCCACAGAAGCATACACGGCCGTATACACGGTTCAAAGGCACGGCGTATATGGTGTCAAGAATATCTACAGAAACATACACGGCCACAAAGGTACGGCCGTGTATAACATCTACGTCGGCTCCAACACCGCCGGCCTTTAATCTAATGCCGCCGGCCTTTAATTCCCTGTTTTGTTATTTTTCCGCAACTTAATGATGTTATGTCGTTTTGGGCTTTTATTATTACGAATTGTAAACCCTACTATAAAGCTTCTAGGGTTGAGAACAGAAATATACAACATACAAGGTTGAATAACATATTTGAGAGAATTCCTCTCTTGGTTCTTTAAAGAACTTCTCTTGAACTTATCGGATTTTTTTCTGTGGCGTTCATCCCGACTTATCAATTGGTCTTTCATCCCGATTGTGGCGTCCACATAATATACCAAGGTTATTGTCTCACTTACAGGCAATGGGTCGCGGTTTCCACTCGATTGTTTGGCATCTTGGGTAACAATTCCGAACGTATTGGTATTGGGTTTCGTCACACGTGGGCGTGGTTCGTATCAATGAGTAACCATGTGTTGATTGTAGATTAATTGATTATAAGTAATTTAATAATTTGATGTGTTGAGTATTATTATTACATATATGTATGTGATATTGTTGTTGTGTGGCAAGCGTATGCCTATGTAGTATTCACATATTGGGCATTAGCTCACCCTGTTTAGGGATTTTTTTTTTAGGTATATCAAATTTTGAGAGTGGGTTTAATGCTAAGGCATCGAGACGTGTAATAAATTAGGTTGTTATATGATACTTTTGATTAAGTTAAATTTGATTTTAGATTATCTAGAATATTTTAGAATTATGAGTATTGATAAATAAATAGAAGATACGTATTTTTGATATTTAAGAATTTAAAATTTTATTTTTTGGAGATATATAGAAATTCTAGTTTTAAACAAGTTAAGAGTCTTAGCGTGTCATTATTTTGTAATAACACATGGTAGGTTGTGATGTCCTAGGTTCTAAGGTGTTACAATAATTAGAGTTAGGAATGTGGGGTAGGTCGACCCCTTCTAACTTGCAAATTTTTGCAAGTTAGGCAAAAAAAATTTGGCCTGCAGGATGTGTCAGTTGTTTTAGCTCACTCCACGTAGCCTGCAGGCCGGGGCGAGCCACTTATTGCGGGCGTTAGTTAGCTCACATGGCCTGCCCAAATTATAAAAAATGGAAAAAAGTACACAAGGCAAGTTGAAAATTGAAATAAGAGAAAAGAAACTCAAACTAACTTAAAAATAAGCTAATCTAATTCCATATCAGATGAATGAATGATGATGAATATTTAAAATTTTACTCTTAGAAAAGAAAAAAAAAGTTGACATTATCTTAGAGTTAAAGAAATTAAATGGTTGTAAAAAGAAAATGAGACGTGACAAACAAAAAAAGAGTCGATGAAAATGACTTTGTAATTTTGTAATATGAAAAAAAATCGTTATGTATGGATTGGCGAGCTAGCCCACGTTGACTTATGGGGTGGGGTGGACCAGCTTCTTTGGCCTATCAAATGTGCGGACTATTGTGGACCGACCCTCTTCGACCCACGGGTTGGTGGGGGTCGAGGCAGGTTGACCCGATCAATCCACATTCTCACCTCTAATAATAACATAAAACTTACTCTTCGTTATTCTTCAAAAACTCTAAATACAACTAATAACTATAGTAAGAGGAGAATTACTTCATTTGGATCTCATTGAGTTAATTTGGACAACGTCCTTAGTAGATAGTAGAACATAATAAATTTCTAGATAAGAAACTCTAAAATCATAAATTCAACTTACACACTTTAAGCCATTTTCAAGCAATAGAAATATGTTTAAATTGAGTATTAACATCAAGAACACACAATTCTTAGAACAACAATTTTAAATAAGCACAAGCAAACACAAAAATGAACAATTCAACACATTTCAACCAAAAAAAAAAAACAGGAATTCATGTAGATTCACAAAGAAGGAATGATCATTCCAACAACAAAGTTTGCTTAGGTTATTCACTTTTGATTTAGATTTCAAGGTTTAGAATACTAAGTATAAAATTGTCTTTTTGAAACTCCATTTCTTTTTAGTAGACTGTGTGTGAAATATATCCAAATTTACGATGATAATTATATGTTTTATTAGTGGCTTTTACAAAGCACCACTTCTATACACCATCTTTCAACTTATAGTTAAATCCTATGCTGCTTTTATTTAAACCAAGCTTTTATTATCTTATGAGAGTTTCTTGGTTCTTTTTACTTTGTTAAATTTCACAATTATTTCTTTATATTCTTGAAACTAGAATTTTCAAAAAAAAAAAAGAATTTTTAAATTTAAGAGCTTTTAGCTTATTAACAATATCACTTTCATTATTTATTTTCTTCACATTTGAGCATGAGAATTTCACATTTCCCCCCTTAAGTTTTCATTTTCAATTTTCACAGTATCAAACTTTTCTTCAAAACCATCCAGCTTATTTCCAATTTCTTTTAATATGTTTTTTCGAAAAATTATTTCTTGTATGAGTTTTGCACAATTTATTGCAAAGTTCAGGAAGAAACTTCTACCTCATAAAACAAATTTTATCTTCTAAGTCGCCTGAATCCATTGGTCTAAATGGCCACCATAGCTTTTCCTTTTCCACTTTTCATTGAAGTGGGCGATCTTATTGCAAGTGGTCCAGCCTTTGGCAATCATAGCATTTCATAACCCCCTTCTAGTGTTTCTTTCTTTGCTCTTAAGGAATTGTCACTCCGTTCCTCTTTCAAGTTCTTATTGAATTTTAAGAACTCGAATTCTCGGTTGCGCCTCTTTTAGCAGTTTCATTGATAGAGCTTTCATAAGAGACTCAGAGAAAATAACTTCTTCCTTAGACTCCTTTCTTGATTCTCAATTAACTCGTGGGTTCCTAGTGAGCTAAATAACTCATTTTTCTCTGTTGTTGAAAGATTTGTTTGCCCCTTTAGTGACAATTTTTTAGCCTCTATCTTCCAACAAAGCACTCAAAAGTTTAGAAATGATATCAATAAATGGAAAAATTTTGCTAAGAGATTTCAAAAGATTGATAATTTTAATGAATTCGGTATGTATTTTATCAATAAATTCACTATACTATATTTTAAAGTTCCAAAATGGTTATTTTTGTATCCTTAACTCTATGATTTAATTCATAAGTAACTTTTAAATCACCCAAATTTTTTAGCACTTGTAAAAATCCTATTCAAATCATTTTCGTTCAAGTTACAATGCAAAATATTCATAACTTTATTTCTGCACAAGACCATTTTTTTTATTCTACATTAAAAAAAAACTATAATTTAACTGGTTAAACAAAAGGGTTTATTTGTAACTTGTCCCACCGCAAATCCTAGTTTATTTAATGCTCCAATCTTTACTATATATGTGGTTAAGCGAATAAAAAATGACGGAGCTCTAATACCCATTGAAAAAACTTAATGAATTTGAAAAATCAACAAGCGTTATATAAGAAAAAAATATAAATAATAGCAGTGGAAAATAAGAGTGAAAAGAATAGTGAATATCAAATATCGATTTAATATGGAATTTGGGCCATTCCTATCCTCCACTGTTATAAATTGCTTGCTCAAGAAGACTTTACGAGCACTTTACTAATTATGATCCTTAATGATCGAATTTACAAGTGCTTAAGCTAACAATAATCTCAAGCATAAGGCTCTAAAAAAAAAAAAATACAACATAATCACAATCACTAGCAATATATTTTCTCTCTTTAAAAATCAATTGAATTAACATGAAAGAAAGTGAGTCAAAGGAAGAATAGATGTATATACAAATTTATTGATGTATACACAAATTTTGCTTAAGATTTGTCTGATAAAAGCTGCTCCGAATGATGCAGTTATAGGCATCGAGAGAATCTTCCTATTGGCCTTCTCTCTCTTCTTTATTAATTGCTGTCACTATTGCATAGTGGCTAATTTGCAATCCCTTCTTCTAGATCAATTAAATTGTTAATGAAGTTTTGTGTTTGGTCTTATCAGATGTTGATGGGATGATCACATTTGAAAAAAAAAAAAAAATGATTGCTTCACTTTTATGAATTTTTTTTTGGTTTGCACTCAATTAATTGTTGGAACAAAATCATGTAGAACCGATATCGGATAAAGATAATAAAGATAAAGCGTCAAATTCTTTGTAATAATCAATTAGTTAGGACATTTACAATTGAAAGCAGGGAACCTTTTTATTGTTTGTGGGTCAGATAACTAAAGATAAAAGAAGAGAGATGCGATGGAAGGATAATTATGCAAGAAGCTATAATGCCACACGGACAAAAAAAAAAAACTTTAGGAATAGTATATCAATTAGACAATGAAAGAGAGATATTTAAAGATATTAATATAATATAGCTATATTATCTAGGTATAAATATTGGACACGAAGACTAAAAATATAGACTTTAGGTGACATGCATGAATTATGTGGAGCACTAGTTTCTAAATTAATATTACTTAGCTGTCTTGAGATGCTTAAAGAAAGTTGATTAAATGTACTTTCATCTTAAAATGCCTTAAGGAAGTTGATTGAATGTACTTTTGAAACTCAAGATATTTGCACACCAGCCCTCATAATCCCAACATTATGAACACTAGTCTCTCCACTTCTTCCCTCTCTCCTTGTAAAATGTAGAATGCATAGCTAATAGAGTAGGTTAGAAAGGAATTCAGATATTTTGATGTGCAAGCATCTTATACTGGATATTATTTAGTTTTAGGATATTTTAAGTATCACTTGATATAATATGCTCTGGTTGGTTATAAAATTTAAAATAAAGCACATTCAGGGTTATATGTCAAAGGAAAGTTGAGTAAGAATTTACTTCAAAAGTTAGCATTTAATTATGCTTTTAGGGTTTATTAGGATTGTTTTTAGTATTTTATTTTTTCTACTATGAAGTTATTCTTAAATTCAAATAATTATATTAAATATCAAATTTATTAACCATAAACAACCTATATATAAACCTAGCTTCAATGTATTTATTTTTGAGAATATACATTAGCTTTACATAGTCATATAGTTATTGATAAAATAATGTGTACGTATGCCCTTCCACATGTTAGTTGTCATGGTTTGTAATCTTGGAGGTAATATGGAGGGATCAAATTGGGCTTATAATATAATGAGTGGTATTAACATGGTAGTTTGTTCTAGAAGTAAGGATGTTGTGAAGGCAAGTTTCGCCTCCTGTGAACAAACTAGTAAGGAGCTAATGCTACTCTCATAATAAGGTTATGGTAGGTCAGAACTAGTTGAGAAAATTAATCCTCTTAAATATAAGGAAGTCCTAGCTCTCTTACTGTGAAGGATGAACTTGGAGGAGACTTGGGTAAATATAGAAGAAAAGATTAACTCACTTTCCAGCATCTAAGTGAAAGTGGAAATGTAAGGATGTTTGAGCATCGTATAAGCACTCCAAAAGGGGGGACCTCTTGTTTCATGACAAGTGATATCAAAGCTAATATTCTAACCACATCAAGCCACCTAAATGCTATGTGATGTGTTTAATGTATAGGTAGTTCATGTTAACAAATAGGCTTGTATGGGTTAAGCTTGTGGGAATAAGTGCTCACTAGAGGGAGGAACATCGTTGCTAAAGGAGCAATTGAGTTCGGAGTGGATGGTGCTAAGAATTTGCTCTAATCTTTGTAAAAGTGCTATAGTAGGCCATACTACCATTGGGCAACTCAATAAGAGACAATCTGAAAGGACAAATGAAGGGTTAGGGGGGTAAAGGGAGTCTATGGAAGCTCATAATCCTGGCAGAGATGATCTTAGTAGAGCTTGATGATGAGTTAAGAAGGGTTGGTAATTTTTTAGTGAGGATTGTGGCAACATATTGGCCTCTTGACAAGAAAATCATGAATTTTGGTGGGAGTGATTGTCATAGTTTGTGACCTTAGAGCAACATAAAGGGATCAACTAAGGTCACTATCTTTCCATGAGTAAATTGGTCGAGAGCTAATATTGAGATCATGGCAGGTCAAAACCAATGGATAAAATTGATCCTTTCAAACATAAAGGGGATTATCCATGTAATAATCACATCTTCATATGATTATCCACGTATTCACTAAATAATGTATAAACCACTAGAAATCGTTGCTCATCAATGCTCTGGATAATCAAGACATCCACTATTATAGGCTAACCCATCACACATGTCACAATCCGGAAAGCACTTCTTTCCACAACTATCCTATCTCGCTTCACTCTAGTCAATTTGAGTGTGTATGATTTAATCAAAGTAAAGAATATATATTTTGGTCCCATACCAAATAAAGCATAGAGAATAATTCCTTCTCTAATAAACTAATGTAAATATAGTTTCTTAATCAACGTGATTACAGCAAGAAATGCTATCTTAATGTGAAGAAAAAGAAGAAAAGGGAATGCACAAGTTCCTTGCTTTGTACTTCAAGTTGCGTTGGGCATTGGCCTAATCTACACCCTTCTCTCATGTTAGGGTTTCGTTCATTAATTAATCTTTTCAAGAACTTTTCCCCCACTCCTAAAAAAAAAGAAAAGAAAATATTCTTTGTATTTATTACATATGTTATTGGACCTAATCCACCAATTTTAATCTTCTTGACTTTATAATTTATTGTAAAGTAAATTATATGAATCGAGACCGACTCATAAGTTTAGATTTTTAATATCAGTTGAATCAGGATCTAAATTAAATAGGCAAATGTTTATTTTTGCCAAATTTAATTTCAATCTAGACCCCAGAGCGAAGCCCTTACATGCGACCAAGTGGGCTTGCGTACATGTAAAACGTTATAAGGAGATGATTTTATTCCGTTTTTGCAATTCATCACTTACATTTTTTTGGACTCCGTATCATATCTCAGTTGAAGTTCCACCTATAATTATTCTATCTACATTTTTTTTTTCTTATGCATCAGCTGGGGCAACAGCATTTGATGCTGCTTTTGAAGGATCCAAGTTGCAGTTTGCGACAAATTACTTTTGTTGTAGAAAAACTGAAGCCGAACCCTACCAACTACATTCTACGTACAGGGAATAGAGCCGAACATAGAAGACATCTTTGTTGACCACACCTTCTTCGAAAGTCCTTTCTACCTGCCATGCAATTTCCAGCTTGCCGCGAGTCTCAAGGACACGAAAATCAAAAGATATGTTTAATCAGTTAATTTGGTCTGGATTTCCAAATGTTTTTTTACCTATATATGTTAACCTGTCGATTGTCCTAAGTCTTTATTTAAATGGTATGTTTTAGTATCTAATAATAGGCTAGGTATGTAGTAAGGTAAACTATCATTGCAAAAGATAAGTTGTTTGTGCACCATTAATCGACTCACATAAAATACGAGCACCAGTGAAACCTTGTCTTTAACATCGAGTGGGAACATATAATAGAAACATACACAAGATTTACTATTGCTAGTTGAATTGATTTTCTTTGCAGTGATGAACTTTCTAATGGTTAAGGGTGCTCGCACATTTAGTAAACATTGTATGATGGTAATAAAGTAGGATAAAATTAATTAAAATAAGATCAACGATATAAAATGTGAAATTAATACTTTCCTATATAAAAATAAGACTTTCATCAAATTTATTAATTTTTTTTGTTTATTAAAGACACATGTTAGTTTTAAATTTGTCTAAAATAATTAATTTAATAAAATAATAATATAAAATATATTTAATTACATAATATAATAAAAAATAATTTTAAATGAATTTGATTGTATATATGATAAAAATAATAAAAAATACAATAAATAATTAAATGCAAGAAAAAGGGACTAGAGAAAATTATGCAACCCCATCTACTGACCGACTTCACTAAAGCTAATTAAAAGATAACACAGGTCTAAGATGAATAGAAAATTTTATTGATTTAATGGAAATCATATCTTTGTAAGATTTTGAAAACGTTCATGAGTCAAATAAAAGGAAAAAAATTGATAATTTAAATAGAAAAGTAAATAAATATTGAGAACTAAAAATGTATTTTTTTCTTACTTTTTTATTATATAATGTAATTTAATATATTTTATTAATAAGAGTTTGTTAAATCAATTAGTAAAGTCAATTAGAAGATGACACATGTTAGCTATTAATAGAGTTAACAAAAGAATTTTTCATCCCTTTTCAAAATGCAAAGAATCTAATTGGGAAAAAAAATAGTTTAAGTACTTAAATAAAATAGCAGCGATGTCATGACTCTAAAGGGAATCTAATAGAATAACCCTAAAGTCAACATATTATAGGTGCACTTGCAATATAAAAACAGTCAAAGGTTACAAGATTTTAATTGAAGATTATTTCCTCTCTTGACTAATAATATATATAATTGATAATTATGGAAATAACTAGAAATCGATATACTATAGTTTATCAGAATTATAGAAAATTGGTATCCCTTACCAAATTATAAAATAGGGTAGTTAAGAAAAAGTTCAAATGAATTTTGAAGGATAAAGATTTTTGAAACAAAATAGAAGACAAATCTTAACATTTTATCTCTTGATTTAAGTTTGATTCAAGTCTACTATGAAGTCTATATCTATCCTTCAAGACCTATGTTTGGAACACTCATTGCTTTGTGTAAACACCTCATTTTTGCCCTAGGAATGAACAATAATCAATAATAATCAATTTTCAATTTTTTTCAATTTTCTTTTCTAATTTAGCAAAAATAATAAAAATATTCAAAAAAAATAAAAATAAATAGGAAGACACATCAATTCTTAAAAATGATTTCAGAAATGGTAATAATAAGGGATAAATAATTTTTACAAATTTTTGAAATTACAAAAAATACAAAAAAATGGAAAAAATGCATCGCATATGTACAATTTGCGATATAAAGAAAATCAGGAAATTGGGCCAGCTCAGCTGGCTCGTGTGTGCGCATGGGGAACGTTTAGAGGCCAGAGGTCGCGAGTTCGAATCCTCCCTCGAGCATTCTGTGCAATTTTTTTTGCCTTTCGCCAAGAGCTGCCACGTGGCAGCGTGTGATTGGCCGAGGGAAGCCACGCGTGTCGCGCGTGATCGTCTTCTTCACAAGGCAAGCCGGACAAAAATCCGACAGAAGTCCGATAAGGTTGAAATTGCTAGATTTCTTCGAATCTTTTTGGATTTCAATAAATCTAAAACCGAATTATCTAGATAAATCACAAGATTACAACGAATCGGCATCAAATAGGTTGGATAAAATCAAATCTAAGAAACGGAAAAATATAGGTTTATCCAAATCGCCGGATTTGAGCTTATCCGGAGAAGTTTGAAGCGCCTATAAATAGGAATTGAAGGCAGGAAGCTGGGACACAGATCAAAATCGAGAGAAAGTGAGAGAAGAGAGTAAATCGGAGAGAACCAAAGCCGCGACCGCCGATCGGAGCTGAGCCGCCACCAGGAGACGTTCTGAGAGCAAACCACCGTCACCATTGGATTCACCACCCTCGAGAACCTAGGATTCGACACCTCACCCGTTGCAAAAGGCCGCTGGAACGCCGTAAACGAGCACTCTTTGCCGCCGTGCCTGACCGATCCGACCCGACTCGATTCGACCCGACTGACCCGACCCGCGCACCGACCCGGATCCAGGTAAGTCGGATTTTCCCGATTTTTTCCAATTTATTTATTTACTTTATTTATTTATTTTTATTCCGATTTGATTTATTATTTTGTTATTTATTTATGTTTTATTTATATTTCCATAAATAGGAAAATGTTAGAAATTAGATTTCTTTAGGATTTAATAATGTAGAAAAATAATAAAAAATAAAAAAAATAATAAAAATGTAGAAAAACAATATAAATATTAGAAAAATAATAATAAAACTTTAGGTTTTAAAATAGGATAGATAATAGTTTAGGATAAAATTTTTAACAAAAATTCACAAAAATTATAAAAATCATAAAAAAACTATAAAAATCATGAAAACTTAGAAAAATTATAAAAAAAATTGTAGAAGAATAATAAAAATAAAAAAAATCATAAAAATTAATAAAAATTCAAAAATTATGTAAAAAATAGAAAAAAAATAAGTTTTAGCACTTAGAAAAAAAATCATTTTCTTCAAATAAATCCAAAATTGATGTTTTCCCTCAAAAGTTATCATTTTCCAAAAGTTAAATTAAAGCTTAGGCTTAGATTTTTTAGAAAAAAATCCAAAAAATGATAAAAACATAAATCGGAAGAGATTTCAAAATTAAAATTCACAAACACACTTGAGGTTTTCAGGAAAAGCGAACTAAGACTTGTTTGATCTTAACTAGCAGGTACGTAGGCACCAATTTGGGTCAACCTATAAAAATGAAATAAAAAATCATTTTCTTAGAATAATAAAAAATATAATAAAAAGTAACAGAAACAAAATAAAAGACATTTATAGATGGGAACAATTTTAGGAGACTAGGTGGTAACCGTAAGGTTTTAATAAGTTAGCCTTCGGACTTAGAAACTCTGGTTTTCCCTTTTCCTCTTTTCACAAAAACGAGAAGAGGAAATCACGACGACTAGTGGTCTAAATTAAAACTAATACGCTCCTTTAGTCTTAATTCAATATTTCCCGACAACAGTTGGGTGGCGACTCCAAAAATCAAACGAAATTCCTAAATCAAGTCGAGAATCTATATTAGATGAGCATATGGTCTAGTCTAGATCGGATTAGGAATGGGAATTCAAAAAATAGACTCGACACTCTGATCTTAACCCATTCCCAACTTTGAAATAACCTATAAGAAAGACTATTGGGGGGTGTGCAAAATCACAACTCGGCGAGTTCATTCCTCACCACTACTGTTCAAGTAAGTTATTAAACATTAACTAGTACAACAAGCAAATCTATCGATACATGATATGATTACACATGTGATGAATGCAAACAACACATCTAGGAGAGTTTAGAACCATAAAGGGTGTAGATTTGCATCGTCTACATGTTGATTGTTCTCCATAATTAACTGTATGGTAGTGTTGCCCTTTAACTAGGGTCAAATTATTGCACTTAACCGGTAGCATCCCCACTTAATTGGGCCATGTTTATCATGCTTAACTGTCGCTAATTAGAGAAATGCCACCAAGGGTCGATCTAGGTGAATCCCATGCCAAGGCATCCATCATCAATCAATCAATTAGTAATGCCTCAAGGGTTAAACCCGGTGATCCCAATTCTAAGGCATACACCAGTGATTAATCAATCAATAATGCCATGTAGGCCTCAATCAAGGGATAATCTAACAACTTTGCCCCTGCAAAAATCAATTTTTGATAAAATCACCATCAATGGCCTTGAAAGCACACATCAAGGTTTTAAGTAAAATCGCCTTTGGTGGCTTCAAAAGCACATAACAAGTTTTGTTATAAAACTTCCATCGACAACCTCGAGAGCACACGCCGAGCTTTTATAAATGGTGGCTTTTGAGAGCACACATTACAGTTTACAAAAGGTAGCTTCTAAGAGCACATGCCTAGATTTTAGATAAAATCTTTATGAAAACATTTTAAAAATATTTCAAAATGATTCAAAAATATTTGGTAATGCTTGAACATTCTACTCTCTCTCTCTCTTTTTGTGTACCTGCCTAGTCATAGACATGTGATAAATATATCTAGTTATCTTGGCCAATAATTTAAATTATCATATTAGCAAGGTGATCACACAAATGATAGTATACAAAGCAATCAATTATTTTAGTAAATAATCAATAACAATCAACAGAATATCACGCAATTAGTAAGCAACAAGCAGATAATAGATCATTAGACCTCACTCACTTAGGCATAATTGCTCACTTAACATGGTCTTTGGAGTATTTCGATATAACCATTGAGCCACCTAAAGAATTAATAAAACTTATTGAGTAATCAAAATAACTATGCTACTCAAACATACTAAATGTCTACCATAGTTCTACCTAATTCCTAGGTTATGACTTTTTTTTTTTTGGGTACTTTAATTATAATTTCCTTGCCTTAAGTTAGATTATTATTATTATTGGAGAATCCTAATTCATTTTCTGAGTCCAATATTCTTAAGTGTCATTTAACAAACAAGAATTAAAATTGGATTACTTGTTTCATTTTTTTTTTAATAAAAGCTTTATCAGGTTTTAAGAAAGTGTCGTGCAAATTTTTGGTCTAGCCATTGAATTCTATTTCGAAAAACTTCAGATGTTACAAGTATGTTATATAATATATTTATCTCATGAATTTGTAACGTTATAATTTTTCACTATTTGAATTTTGCGACTAACATTTTTAGCTTTTGTATACATATATATATATGGTTAAGGTCAGTTTCAAATCTTCATTTATAACTATAGGCACTAATTATTATTGGTGATTTGATTATTTCTATTGTGGTTGACTCTGTCCTTTGTAATGTCAATTATTATCGTTGCATAATTGTCCGTACTGTTTCAGATATAAGTTGAAACTTTAAACTACACACATACACGCACACACGCATACATATCATATGTTGTATTAAAACAACATCCAATGGGTTGTCACAAGGACTCAAGAAATCCATGAATACCATTTCATGTAGCATGATATAAAGATTTATCCACCCTTCAAATATACTTTTTATAATATTTTCTAATGAAATCTTATTTATGACTTGTTTATAATTTACCAAACCAGAAAATCCTGCTTTATAATTTTCTTATTTATGAATAACATTTCATGTAGCGTAAAATAAAGATTTATACACCCTTCAAGCTTAATTTTTATATTATTTTTTAATGAAATCTTATTTATGACTTATTTATAATTTACCAAACTAGAAAATCTTGCTTTATAATTTTCTTACTCAGCAATCCTTTCTTATGCCTTTTCTTTCGTAAAATCTCATATTTCAAAATTAGGAATTGTACAATATAAATATCTTTCTTTGTTCTATAATCACTTTTAATTACTATTTCTATCTTTAATTATGCTTGCATAATTCTACCATTTTTAGTCGGGAAATATACTTAAATAATATATATATATTTTTTAATTTGTGAAATAGGATACTTGAAAAAATTATTCAAAAAATGGATTTTAAAGTTGCTTTTGCAAAAACTGAAAGCATTGATAGGGTCCACACCTTTAGTGCAATTTCTATTTTTCTTTTTCTTTTTTTTTTAATTTTTGAATTTTTTTATGAAAAAATCATATAAAGAAAATGATTTTTTTAATTAATTAAAGGTTTACCTAAAGAATAACAAAAAAAAAAAGTAATCCTCATAAATTTAAAAATTATAAAATAGGTAATTATTATAAGAAAAAATGAACCATTACTTTAATGGTATATAGATTTATCAACTTCAATTAGTTGTTTACATTAATTTTTAAAAGACGAGAAAAGACACACATATAAAATAAATAAAGAAAAATTGAATCTTATCTCCTAATTATTCCTTCTCCCTCAAAAATGTCTAGCCAACTACGCAAATGTGTTCATTGGCACCCCTAACGGCCTAGAAAGTGGAGCTGGAGGAGCCTGTAACTCTTGTATCGGATGGTGCTGGGGGGTTTCGTCGAATTCTCGAGGAGGCACTGGACTCCACTCTATAGCTCGATGCGATGATTCACCCTAATATGTTGGTTGTTTATTGAAGCATTTCTTATGCGGGGCAAGTGGTGTTGGGACAAGACTATTGATGGAACAACGGTGTGACGTGAAGTATGTGCAGGGCAGTTGTACCAAGTTATCATACATTACACTACAATTTAGTTGAAACTATTGCTCTTGTATGTTAAAACATTCTTGTGCTTTAGCTCGATTCCAAGGTCGTCAACGTCCCGCGATCCTACGGCACGCAGGAATCTGTTGTTGTTGCCATAAGTCAATAGGTTGTGCCTCAGCCTCATCATATGCACCATGCTGTTGGTGAGCCTATAGGTACGGCGTTATCCTCCTATGGTCATGTAAGAATTGAAGACAATGACTAGCTACACTAATAGCATCGTCATGTTCCGAGGATAGGCAAATTTGTCTTAAAATATTAGCCTACATGTTAGAATGCATCGTACAATTGATTAAGCAACATACATGCAATGGAACGATAAGAACGTGTTGATATTGTACTTACCGGATATCCAATAACTGCCCCCGTTTGTCTTATATATCTACAACTAATGGATCCATACCACCGCACATATGACTCATGTACGCCTACACTGGCCAATTGACATCAACCCTTCTACGTAGGTCAATTTGATAGAGCTTAGGTTGCATGTTCATATCTTGTAGAATCCATTGATACCCCTCAAATTGCCTTACAACACGGTCAGGGTAATGCCACTCCACTATGTAGAAACATATAAGTGGCACTTGTGCGGTCCAAATGTGTATACCGCTTTTGTAGAAAGCTAGTAAGATGTGAGTCTGACTCCCTACATATGACTCTTAGTCAACCTAAAGAGCATCAAGTCGGAGATCATTATCAATGAATCATATGATAAAATGGAGTAAAAAAAAAGGTTACCAAAATATCTAGTTATCGTTCTGCTTGTCGAGCACATCTCGATATGCACCAACCACATAGGTCGAGTGATGCTAAGTGTCTTTTTGCATGTTCCAACATGAGGCCAATGGAGCTCCAGCCTCTATAACTAGACTATGCCAACTAAAAGGCACAATATGTGGGAATCTATCCTATGCCCAAACTTGTAGTAGTATCGTAGCCCCTTCAACCTCGTGAACCGATTGGGATGATGCGATATAAAGTTTGCAATATAACTATGCTAGACACATTGACCCCCAACTATATGTCCCTTCAACGTTAAAATGTTCCAATAGAGGTAAAAACATCATGTACATAAAGGGAATTGGATTTATTGGCAAAGATAAATCCCTTCAACAGCTGTAATATATACGCACGAGTGTGGCACTGCACTTGCTCTCTATTAGTGTGGGTTAGAAGGACCTAGAACAAGTCACAAAGCTACATCATGTTAATGCAGCCTCCCCTATTGCTGGACCCTAGCATCACCCTCAACAATCTCTCACATGTTGTACCCCAGTCCAAGTAAGTACTCCCTATAATTGCATGGTCGTCAACTTAGAGGCCTAACTGCACCTCAACGTCTTGAAGGGTAATAGTGAACTCTCTAGTTGGCATGTGAAAAATATGGATCTTCAATCTTCATTACTCGAACGATGTAGTTATAATGTGCTAATCAAGTTGTATGAATAGTAAGCGGCTTGCACCTAGGAATTTGACCAACTATAGGAATGGCTCTATTCGAGGATCAACAAGGGTGATGTTCTCATTATGACAAAGTGATAAATCGTGTCATCAAACGGCAATCCATGATTCATCCTACGTTAAAAAGGTAAAATGTTAGTTTATTAGCAATGGAATATAAATTAATCAATAAAGTAAATGTGGTTTACCTCTCCATCCCAAACAACCTATGATCGATGTCCTTTTTACTGCATTAAAATTGAAGGATTTAAGGGTTTAGGCTCCACTTATTATGCATAAAAAAAAACACACACACAAAAAAGTTAGTATTAATATCCATATGAGTTTACAATAGTTAAAATAATAAACCAAGATATTACAATTTTAATCGATACGAATTTTTTTACTAATTAATTTTCTAACAAATAATTAATTACATATTAACAACTAATTAATGATAAATTAGCTATTAATTAACAATTGATTAATTTTATGATGATTTTTACACTAATAAACCAACATATTACATTTTCAATCGATATGAATTTTTTTACTAATTAATTTTCTAACGAATAATTAATTATATATTAACGACTAATTAATGACTGATTAGTAATTAAATAACAACAACGTAATTTTACTATGATTTTTACATTAATGAACCAAGATATTACATTTATAATCGATACCAAATTTTTCACCAATTCATTTTCTAATGAATTATTAATCACATAGTAACCACTAATTAGTAATGAATTAACAAATTAATTTTATGATGATTTTTACACTAATAAAGCAAGCAAATACATTTACAGTCGATACAATTTTTTCTACTAATTAATTTTCTAACTAATAGTTAATCACATATTAATAACTAATTAATGACTAATTAACAATAAATTTTACGAAAATTTTCACAACAACAAACCAACTCATTTCATTTACAATTAATACAAAATTTTTCACTAATTATTTTTAAAATTTTAAATAATGACATATTAGTGACTAATTAATGACAAGTTAATTACTAACAACAACTATTATTTTAATAAAAATAATATACTATGAATAATTTCTTTTAATTAAATGTGGATTGACGAAAAGTAACATAATAAAAAAAATTATTTTTTATGAGAAAAAACATACCAAAAATGTTTATTTTAATTATGCTTTCTCGCCAAACAAATTGAATAAATCTCCTTCTAATATTCCCAAGCTCAAAAAGTACAAGTTAAACATGCGTAAAATGAAAATTAAGAAAACATAAACTATAAATTGCAGTGGGAAAAAATATTGGAAGAAGAGATATAGTTTTATGCAAACTAAATTGAGGAACTGAGGATTTGTATTTATAATATAAACTATTGCTGCAATTTTTTTTCTATACATTTAAGTCATTTTGTGATACTTTTTATAGGTTTATAGTATTTGATGAAATTATTGAATGGTAGGGAATAATGAAAAAAAAAATCAGAGTAATTTATTGAAAACGCACACATTGTCTGTGCTTTTAATACAAAGCTTGAAGGTATGGATAAAGTCTGTAACTTAAATTTTTTCTTTTGAATAATTTTTGTAGGTACCCTATTTCATGAATTTTTTTAAAAATAATATTATTTAAATATATTCCCCTTTTAGTCATATCAATATTATATTATATATCAATTGACTATCGTCAATGATGTTTCTATCAACAACTTATGAGGAGAGATATTTTTGAAACTTTTAATCTATATTTTTATTCATATATTTTAACACAGCTATATAGATCATATAAAAATTATATATATATATATATATATATATATTATATAATATGGATATATGTATTTATATATGGATGAGTTATCTGAAGAGTTGGAACATCAATTATAAATGTAAAGTTTACATTGAAAATACTATTTATGTAGGTAAGTAGGAAAACTCTTAAAAGTAGTGTTTACATTAAATAAAGAACGTAATTATAGGTTGCAACGGAAGTATGTGTATATATATTTCAAAATATTACCATTATATAAATTCAAACATATGTGTACCTATCTTTAAAACATTAATATGTATAGATTAGCTTGTATATGTAACATGTACTGTTATATAATAATATAGTAATATATATATATAAAAGAAGCATATCAATATATATTTTGGTATAAAATTTTTTGACGATACTTCTTAAATATAGATACTTATTTATATTTGTTTACGTAAAAATTTCTTAGTATCAAACATGTATCACAAATTATAATTATATGCTTCAAATTACCAAATATGTTTTTTTTTTTTTGTAGATTAGCGTTTTGGAGTAGTTAGGATTCTATTATCAATTATCCTTGAATCTTCATGAAACTATAATAAAAAAGATATTTTTCTTATGATCTAGGAGCGCTTATAATTTAGCTTGTTTTATTTATTTATTTTGGGTAGTGTTACATTTTACATTCCTTGAAAATAACGTTACGTTGTTAAGTTCAAAATTTTTCTAAAATGATTTTAACGTTGATGACATTAACTAATAATTTCAATATTGGAAGACTTTCCTAGATTATCTTATTAAATTTTGGAAAGCTCACAAGCAAAATGTTTACACCTAATTTTATTCTTTTCCCTTCTTTAATTGTACCGATTACTGGCACAATATGAATGTATTATGTTCATTGGTGTCTCCTAATAAAGAAACTTTCCACACTTGCTAATATTGATTACACCTTTTTTGATACATCAAGTGCATTAAAATATGATTTTTTTTTCTTATTTAGTATCTTCACAAGTACCTTGGTGCATCCATCGACATATATATATTTTAAATTTGCCATATACAAAATTGCTCCAGCACTTTTAATCAATTGTCGGTAATAGCGGATCAAAAATGGTATATCTTATAAGTACACATAAACATAATGTACAAATTTTATAAGTACACCCATGTATAAAATTTATCCACAGTAAATTTACATTATAAAAAAACGTAGTAATACATAGGAACCGTATATTAGTGGCAATTTGTCGACATTTATTACGATTTCATCAATACAATATATAAAATAGGGCTTTTGACGCACATATGCGATGCTATGGTACAGTACAAGTACGTACTGGGAAGGTGAAAAAGTGGCATAGCAGGATCTAATCAAACCTGGCAAAGCCAGGGAACAGAACATCCCTCCAAAGTTGTATTGTATTGTAACGTAATGTACTCTACTGTCTTGAGTCAAATATAATCAACAAAAGCAGCGGAGCAGGAGCAATGTGCTTTTTCTCAGGTTTTACCGAACAAATTTCAGTGGTATCTCCTTTCTCCTTATTTGTTCCATCGCTTATGGCGTTTTTTGGTCTTTGTTCCAACCACGAACCAGAACCAGCATCGTCACTTTCAGGTGGGCTTCCTCTTAGATTCTCCCAGCTAAGCCATCTTTATTCCTTTATTTACTTATTTAAGGGCTCTTTGGTTTTCCCCTAGCCTCTGTTTTTCAGTTTTACACTTGTCTAAACCGGGGATTACATAAGACAAAAAATACAACAAACCAAATTAGTAAAAAAGAATTGCCTGATTAAATTAATACTAAAACAAAAATAAATAAATATATTGAAAAGGACATAACAAACATGTCCGAGCTCATGATTATTCTACTATTTTAGCATCCCAATTGATTTTAATTTTAAAATAAATAATGACATCATTTTAATACCCATTAAAATTTATAGCCCATAAAAATTATTCCTATTACACATGCTATTATGTGTGACCTTTTAGCTTTCTTTCTATGTATAGAGATAATGTCTTATAGACATAAACCAAAGTAATTATCTAACAACCATTATTGGTTGCTGGACAATTAAAGACACCACTGTAAGCTGATCATTGCGTAATTATATTTCTTCATTAATATTCAATCATTTAACTTAATTTCTGAAATAATTTAGACTCAATTATTACCAAGGTAAGTCATCCCAATCAAGCAACCGTAGATTTCAACCCCACCCCTAATCTAGTGAATGATGAATTCTATTTTGCCTCATTATCATCCTTATGTCATATCTAATAAGTATGATTTGTACATTTTTCTCTATCTAATGAGAATGGGAGTTATAAGACATGTTGATCTAAATATCCATGTTCCCTTTAGACTTATCCAATTAAGGACAATTTTAAATGATAAGTTATCATAGAACTTTCACCAATAATACATTGGTATTATTATTATTATTATTTCAAAAATACTCAAATCAATCTATGTAACTTTGTCATAAAATACATACCAATAGGAAAATATACACAGATAATAAATACTTGCACAAATTAATAATATTCATAAATATGTTAAATTTGTCTTGTCACATTGATTATAAATTACAACAAAAACAAAAAAGATAAGGACATTAAAGTTCTCTATTTTTCGATAAAATACTTTATGTTTTAAGTGAGTCATATAAGTACCATATGGACGAAAATTTGCTATACCAAAGATGTTGTATCGGCTTATTAGAATGCACTACATGTAGAACTCAATTTAAGGATAGAAACACGTGGAGAAAACAAAAAACTAGTTAAAAAAAGATTATACATTATATGATGCATTTTAATAAATTGGCATAATATGGTTACAATATCTTTGGCACAACAAATTTTCATCTGTACCATATATATTGGAAAACATACATGAAGCATAAAATACAAGCATATAAGTCATGAGAGATACTAATAGAAACACTTACACGATACATAAAACACAAACATATAGGACTTAAATGATTTATTATTAAAAACATATAGGATGTAATTGACAATTAGTGGAAATATATGGGACTTAAATGACACACTAAAAAATGTAAAGGATTTAATAAAATTTTTATGTTGCCATTTGATAGAAATAATTCATAAAAGTGCATGTTGTTACCATTTTGAAATAATTAAAAGTCACTAAAGTAATGTATAAATCCAGTGATTCAAATTAAAGATAAAATATCTTAGAATAAAGAAATAACGACAACTTATCAAAAATAAAGAATCAAAATATAATCCAAACAAGACAAGCAAAGTAAATGACTTATTATTGAAAACATGCAGGATTTAATTGATTTTTAACATAAATATAAGAGACTTAAATAAGACACTTAAAATACACATGATTGAATCCAATTTTCACTCAATCAAAGAAGAAAATGACTTATTATTGAAAATATGTTGAATTTAACTGACTTTTAACATAAATATATGAGACATAAATAACACATTTTTAAAATATCGAGGATTTAATTGAATTTTTTCTTCCCCCATAAAGGCATCTATGGTAATTATTCCGAAAACAGGCTATATATTTAATTAGCTAAAACGATGAGACTACTTTTCAAGTTTTTCAAAACTTGACGTCATATAATATATGTATATAATTTATTCCTTACGTAGTTTATTCATTAGTCTAGCATATGAACCCACATAAAATTTAGATTCTCTTGCCAAGAAACTTTAAGAAAAATCGGAGAAGTGTCCATTGTTAGCTATATTCAATATATTTTCTAGGGTGGATCCCATTCCCATAGAAAAAAGATTCACATGTGATTAGAATTTAGAACCAATGGTTGTGTGATTGATACAATACAACACGCCACTTTTGCTACCACTCTTACGCTCATTCCAAGAAATTGAGGGTGTCTTGTTAGCTACCTACCTTTTCTCTCTCCTATACAACTATAAATACCACAAATCCTCCTCCCCACATGAAACCAAAACAAGTGACCTATATACACTTAATTGCTCACACTCTCCAAATAGCTAGGGTGCAAAAACTAAAGAGTGTTGAGTGTGGGTGAATTAGGACTCAAATATGGGAGGAAAGGGCAGGCAAACTAAAAAACTATCTTCCTCTTCTAGCTCTTTTTTTAGGTTCTTTAAAGGTAAGCCCAGGGCACGTCGTGATGACTATGGCTTTGACGATGCGGTGAGTCCTAGAAAGGTCTGGCCAAGCGACTATGACAAACGGGGCTATGTAGGTGAGCCTGGTATTGATAGGAAAGCCACTGCCTTCATTGCTAAGTTTCACGAAAGCCGCTTTTTCGAGCCGAACGCCAAACGGTTGTGCTTCCACAAGCAGCCTAAGGACATGCTGTGTCTTGTTTTTTACGATCATCAAACCAAGCGATCGTTTCCTGTTCCAGAACTAATGTCGGTGTGTTCGATCTAATCTGGAGGAGTTCATCAAGCTCAACCCAATGATAAATCCATCATTTGTAAATTGCAATAATGAGATTTCAATTTATTAATTTCGAAAGTTTGTGTTGTTTAGATTACATTTATTAATAAAGTTTATTATGTATTCACTCTATGAATACAAGTTACCAGATATGTTATAAGTATTTACTTTATCAGCTGTGTTGAAGTTAAAATTCTCATGATACTTATCATATTCTTGTTCTAGTAGCTTCCAGCAATGGAATCAATCTTACACAGACACACTGCCCTTAACATTCATACACACATGCATACACACACACACTTATATATAAATATATATACACGAGAAAGCTACATAAAGACCAGTTCACAAATAATCAAATCAAATTTGAAATGAGTCGATGGCCATATAAATACCCACGTATGCTGAATTGGCACAAGCAAATTCGGGGTACTTTGTCGGGATTTTCAAATCAGTAATTGATCGGATTGACGGGTCGAACAAAGGGAGAGAGGAAAAAGAATGCACGATTCGAGTCGTTGAGGAATTGAATTTCTCTATATAAATAAATGTGTTTATATTTTGTTGAGTCGTACTTCCCCCCCAGACAGCCCTCAACAGAAGGAAATAGGTAAAGATTGGTTAGAACTTATATAACCACTAACAAATGTGTCTTTCATTTATTTTTAAACAAATAGGAAAAACGAAACCCATATTTAAATCAAATATGTGGAACCACTTAACAAATAGGATCGAAAGGTCATGCATTAATTTAACAAAATGGATTATGTGTATGGCTCGAATTTTTAGCTATTTTGATTCGAGGATCTTATGTTAACAAATTATGAAATAAGATTAATCTGATTTGATTTTATGAAGAGGAGGACTACTGGAGATCGCGATGGGATTTTTAATGAAAATTGGTCAACTACTTCACATGATGATAATAACTGACTATAGCCTCCAGCAATAGACTAACCAATGAGTTTGATCGCCTAACCTTTTTATGTAATGCCGAGTAGATTTCTGGTCCAGTCTCTATATATGAGATTGTGGTACTCTTGAGTTCTCTACACCGTTTGTTTTTTCTTTTTTACGCTCTTGATGCTTGCTGTTTTGCCAGTGTCATTTTGCCTCGTGGTGATTTTTCTAATATATATCAGAGGGCAAATTTCACCTCACCTACTTGAACTTCCATCCTTTTACACTTTGCATATCCAGATTTTTATTTTATACATTTTGCATACTTGCATTTCATCATTATTTGCCATTATTAGTTAGGAGATATATATTAGTTTTTAATTAGTCCTTAATAATTGATTTGGTAAATGAAGAAATTATAAGTGGGGGATCAACGTTAAATGTCAAATTATAAATGATTGAATTTTTAAGTAGTTAAAATAAATAATCAATATTATGGTAAGTAAGTAAAATAGATATCGAATATTTAAGTGATTGAAATAAAAAATAAATGTTATATTAAATTATTCAAATAGAGAATCCCTTTGCTATGCTATAAATGTGTCATGCCAATTCAATTTATAATAGGTATCGTAATAGACTTCTTTATTTGAACCATTTAGTATAATCTTATTTCTCTACTTTAATCATCGAAAAGTCTAATCCTCTATTTATATTCAACCCAAAACGTTGATCCCCTTATTTATAATTTTCCTTTAATAAACTAATATTATTAAACATATTTAATGAAATAATATAATAAAAATTATAAAAAAAGAAAAAAAAGAGGAAAGGATAGGAAAAAGAGAGCAAAATATCATTTCCAAAGCTAGCCACTTCATTAGTTACCATACGGAGGGAAGGAGGGGATAGATGAGGGTGGGAGATACGTGACACCACCCTAAGGTGGTAACTAACTACCTTAAACATTAAGGTGGTTAGCCATGGCTTTATCAAGTGTTTGTGAGTTGCAACCCACCTATAGTGATAAATGGACACTCATTACTCTTGAAATAAAAGAAAAAAGAAAAAGAAAAAGCAAACTATGCTAAAAAGACCATTTGGACAAAGTTATGCAATTTGTTTCAAGTTTGACCCACCGGTTCTTTCTTGCAAATTCCTTTATGTTACGTAGTCCATCTATAGTGGCAAGTTGTAACTCACAAACTCTACATGGCCTTAGATGACCATCCCTAAACTTGGGAGTTGTGCGACCTCCTAGTGATGGTCGGTCTACCCCAAGCTTTGAGGTGGTCAGCTAAGTGATTGGGCTTTGGAAATAACTTTCTAACTCTCTATTTTTCTTTTTTTTTTTAATATTATATTATTTATTTAAATAAGTTTAATAATATTATTTTATTAAATTAATTATTATTAACCATATCTAAAGGTGACATGTACCCTTTAACTAATGATTGTGAATAATAATAATGAAACATAGGCATGCATAGTATTAGAAATGAACTTATAAGTATATGAAGTACCAAATGATGAATATACAAGTATATAAAATGAAATTTATTCTATATCAAATTCATATTAACAATCGATTAATGAAAGAGAGTAGGTAGATATTTACATAGTTTCTTGTATACATGTTAATAATATATTCACATGCTTTGATCTCGTGGTGGTTTATTCTAAATTTAATCTAGAACTTTAAAGTAACTAATTTCAACAAATAAAATTTGACGCCTTTTTAGTAAAGTAAAACTTTGTTTTCTAAAAATAAAGGTAAAGCACATACGTTGTACTAATGAGGAGCATATTTTGGATACTAAAGGTTCGAGCAATATACTATATAAACTTTTGAAAACCGCGTGCTTGTTAGTAAGAAGATATTTTGATAAAGCGAATATAAAATGGAAGACAGCACAACTGCACCAGGTATAACTATTGGTTTTGCTGCGAATGCATATGTTCGTCCTATTTGCTATTATGCTAGCCTATGCTGTTGGCTTTAATAAATTTCTATATAAGGCCCTAGTAATACGAGCGGCTCCCCTTGAAAAACCAAAACCCTAATGGAACCAAGTCACTATCGATGCCAGACTGGCTAAAAGTGAAAGAACTACGGAATGGACGATGGGGTTGGTGGTTTTGGCTTTTGTAAAGCTCTCTCAAAAGGACCACCATCTACAATTAGTAAGTACCTTCTGCTTTTTGTACGATCCTCCTTAAAGTCTTCTCAAGGGGTTCTTTCCTATATTAGCCCCCTCCCCTTGATTTCACCAATGCTTTTGTTCCATCTACATCCTGTGTCTTTTCACTCTCCCCATTACGTGTAATGCCTTCCATAAAATTTTCTTTTGTTGCTCAATTTCATGAGAGGGTTTTCTATTTTAAACTTTCATATTATACTTAAGATTAGTTGTAATAATGAGAAATAATTTGATCTCCTTTTAGAAATTTACACTTTGTTTGGAAAATCATTAGAAAAAATAATATATATAGGAGTGTTTTGTAATTCTAAAAGTCAAATAATTTATCCTTTATTTTATGCTTGATACATCAATAATCTCAATCGGTAAGATCTTCAAATTTAGGTTATTTAATAATACAAATGTTTTTTTTCTTTTCACATATGACCTTTCTAAAGATCATATTCACTCGATATCCTATTTAGGCCCCATTTGTTATAAGGAATTTGATAAGTTGAATCATGAATATTGTTACAAAATTTATACCAAGTTGGCATAAATGTTTATCTATGGGACAAAAATTAAATTCTATCAACTATGATAATATTGAGAACCTTAAGATAAAAGTATGTACAAATAATGCACAAGGCATTTAAAGTCTTAATATAGAAATCACCAAATGATACAATTGATATTATCAATTTACAAGACCTTTCTTTCTTTTCTTAAATGTTGCTTTTCTTTTACTAATGCCAAGAATATATGTAGGGCTACAAATAAGCCAAATTACTTGGGAGCTATTTGAACTCGACTTGTTTTGAGTTTGATTTAGTTTAAGCTCCATTAATAAATGAACAAAGATTGAGCTCAAAATAAAGCTTGTTTATTCAAACAAGCTAAGCTCGAGCTTCTATTATAGAGTTTTGAACTAGCTCAAGAGTAAACTTATTTATATTATTAATAAGCCAGTTCATTAGCTTACAAATAGACTTGTTTATATTGTCAATGAGCTAGTTTGCAAATATTCTCATGAACAAGCTTGCAAATATAGGTTGTTGAGTAAGCTCTCATTTATATTATTAACAAGTTAACTTGTTAATAGGTTTGTGAGTAGATTCTCATTTATATTGTTAGTAAATTTACTCACAAATAGGCTTATGAGTAGGTTTTCATTTGTATTAATAATAAGTAGGCATGCGAAATTGGCTTGTAAGTTGCCTTATTTATTTAAATGAACCGTAGCTCAAGCTCATTTATTTAAACGAGCTCAAGTTCAGGCTTGTTTAAATTAATGAGCCTAAGCTTAAGGTCATTGATATAAATGATTTTAGCTTAAACTTCAAATTTTATAACGAGCTTGAGCTTGAACTTGTAATTTTTAGACTTAGTAAAAACTCGAATCGACTCAAGTTTGATAATACTTTTAATGAGATAAACTCAAGCCTTAGAAAGCTTAACTTGACTCAACTTGTTTACAATCCTAAAAATATACAAGTTGTAACCTTCTTTTAGCCATAGTTATACAAAGGCTAATTCTTGAAAGAAGAAAGTTCTCTAGTTATCATTATTGCTTGAAAGAGAAAATTATTTATATAGACATTGCCCATGAATCTAAATGTTAAAAAATAAATGTCATAATTGATAGTGAAAATGTTGTCTTCCTTGTTAGTGTAATGACTTTTGAATCAATTAAGAGCAACGAATTTTAGTTGGTAATATATCACATATTCCATCCAATAAAGATTATAGATGTTTTCACTAGATGATTCATTTTAGAATTAAAAGTGATTGAATCAAAAGAGAACACATATGTAAGAAACACAAGTAAATGCTTATAATTAGCAAAATCTAGGTATGGAAAATTCATTTTAGAATTAAAAGTGATTGAATCAAAAGAGCACACATATGTAAGGAACAAAAGTAAATGCTTACAATTAGCAAAATTTAGGTTTAAAAACTGAGTAAGAAAGAAATATATAATAATTATTAAATATGTATTTTTTGCAATGCTTTAACTCCCTTTTTTTTTGAAGGAAAGAATCACAAATGTAATGGAAGTAGAAACTAATCTTTTCATGTTGAAGTTTCTTTCTTTCTTTCTTCTTCTTCTTCTTTTTATAAATACTAAACTAGCAATACCAATTATCATTAGTTTAAGGCTAAAATCATTTTGTATTTACTACCATTGGTGTTGATGCATGTGTTATGGGTTTATTCCTAAAGCCTTCTTCTTCTTCTTCTTTTTCACCTGTATATAGAGGTTCATTAAATTAAAGTCCATGACTAAAGCTTGATCAATTCTTAAAATCATCTAATGTTACAATTGATACGCATGAATGATCGGAATAGAATGGATTGGAATGTAATGGAATGAAATCAACAATGGAATGTTAAGTTTATTCCTATGTTTGAAAACTTTCATGGAATGGAATGCATTTATCAAAAATACCCTTAATTTGTGTATATAATGAATATATATTAATGAAGTTAAAAATGCTATTTAACTAATTATTATTAATGAAGATGAAATGGAATTGCGATTTTGCCCCTTGAAAAGTGAAATCGAATTTTCCCTTAAAACTAGAATCGCCAATTATAAGAAATCATGATTTTGACTTTTAAAGATGTTTCCAAACATCAGAAATGAAATGAAATCCGAAATTGCGATTCCATTTCGGGTTTATTTTTGTGTACCAAACATAACCTAAAAGTATTGTAATACAACGAACCTTGGTTGGGTGAGATAGTTAGAGTAGGGCAGGTAGGATTCAATCTTAGATATTAGATCAAATAAATCATGGTTGTCCATTGATAAAGGCCTCTTATATATAGGGAGTGCTCCTCTTATTTGTGAATCGTCTAGAAGTATAAGAATTCATTCTTACTCTTAAGTGTCTCTCTACTAAACATGTCCTTCTATATTTTAGAGGAAAAAGTAACTTAGCCTCTCTACAATGAGTTTGAAGAGTCTAATTACCACACATGAGAATAAACTCAACACTCTCTATATGATAAGTGGTGTCAGAGTGAGTTTCTATTTGAGGAATAACGAAAAGTTATTTCTAGTGTTGTTGGTGAGTATGGTAGGAATCTTATGCTCCTTTTTACAATTAATGAGTCAACCCTTTAAGGAAGATCTTAGGGAAGTGAGTCTTAACAAAAGCTAGGATGGAGTTAAGCACGACTAACATGATAGATCATGCTCAAAGCATGGAAGAAGGCTGAGGAAACATGAGAAGAGCTCCCAAGGGAACCTTTGACAATCTTGAATCAAGTTGTAGATAATCTACAAAGGTAGGATATTGTCTTAGAACAGATGATGGTTACTATGAGGAAAGAGCAAGAGGAGTTGAGATCCATACTCCAATGATGTATGGAGGCCAAAGATGGGTTGGCTCGTATAGGGCAATGGTAAGAATTGGTGTGTTGAAGCTCAACAACTTCACTGGATCGAGGAATTTTGGAGGAATTGACAACTTTCCCTAGAGCTTCAAACAATAATCATCAATTGAAATCATCATAATTTACACCTTCTATTAAACTACATGACCATTAAATCTCCATCAATATATAAATTATGAAGCCAATATCGCCTTATTACCATGGAAAAATAATTTACCCCTAAGGTTTCTCAGTTGTCTAACAATTAAAGCCATCCATTAACTAGATACAAGATATTTTTAAGGGTGTAATTTAATTGAGTTTGTCAATTTTCCATCCAATTTTTGCACTTCTAGAAACACAAATTGTTTCTTTTTCACTTTACATGTTTCTCCTCTCTCACTCTTTCTTATGCTTGAATAGAATGTTGTGAGGAGGACAAATCTCTTCTATCTTTTCCTTTTATTGAGACATGCTTCTATTATTTTCCATGTACTATACTCACACTCATAGAATTGTGGGAAATTTTATATGCTTAGGATTGAGAGCTTTTTACTTGAGCCATCATTGAATATCATGTAATGTTATCATCTTAGCTTGCTTCTTTTGGGACATTTTGAATCTTAAATTTTTTTTTCTACTTATTTTGTCTTCTCATATATTATATTCTAGTTCCATAAGTACATAGAGATTTTGTACTAATGAGTGAAGATAAGTTAAATAATATGTTACTTACCCATGTGCTCGAAGAGCACAAGGCCAGAGAGAAGGAAGAAAGGAAAAAAAATGATGTAATGACCATAGTTATTACAGATATTTCATTTTTGTTTCTCTTTTTAATATAGTTCGGTTCCTCCAATCAAAAATAAAATGTAGAGTTGAAAAAAGTTGATTGACAAAGGAAAAAAAAAATCAAGAATAAGAAGAAGCCTCGAAAGTAGAAAAATAAAGGAAAGGTCCAAAGATAACTCACTCAAAAAATAGAAAAATGTGAAAAAAGACAAAAAAAAAATAAAAATGAATATAATAAAAAATAAAATATTAAAAAATAACAATATAAGAAAATTAACAAAAATAATGAGAAGAGGAAATCACAAATACAATTGGCTTTTAGATGGTTGAAGGGCTTCATTCAAGGGTGGAAATAGTTTTTGAGGGTTGAAAGCGGTTTTTAAGGTCGACCTACGTGTATAAAAGTAAATTCCCAGAAACCAAAGGACGTAGGCTGTTAATTCACTATGGACAGCCCAAGGCGTTATTTCTTCGATGAATTTAATTAATGTGATTACACTAGTAATACGAACAATATATATTTAATACTTTAACAAACTTAAAAAAATATATTCAATAACTTTCTATCCACAATCATTCCATTTTCTCTTTTTTTCCCCTCTTATCCAAACAACTATTTTCTTTTTATTTTTTCTCTTTATTTCTTCCTTTTGATTTCTTCCCTTTTATCTCAGACACCAGTAATAGTTGCTGCCAATGGGCCATCATATTTTCTGAGAAAGGACACAAGGAGCCATATCAGTTGACTGTTGACTGGCGTTTAAATTGACTGCCGTTGACTGATATTTAAATTAAAACTGTGGGCCCACGTGTCTTTGACCGAATCAATCGGTCGCTTTCTTCTTCCTCTCCCATTGAATTGAACTCGTTCGGTGAGTCATGGAAGGAAAGTTCAGTGATGATTAATTTTTCAAGCCAAAATTGAAGCGATTTTGACCGAATTTATTTTAATTAATTGTGTAAGTTAGATTTAAGGCACGTTAATCAACTCTCATTAGTGTACATAAAATTAATCAAATAATGCTAAAGTCGGGTAAAAATATGGGAAGAAGAAGAAGAGACATACAAAAATGGGTTTCAATTGAAAAGGAGGTAATTTTCAGGCTTGGGGTGATTTTAAGAGTCAAGTTTGGGCTTCTTTTTTTTTTTCCCTGCTTTCCTATAAAAGAGAAACTCAAAAACATACTGAATTTGGTCAACAATTTCAAATCCTATAGAGCAAAAATCGATTTTCTCACTATACAATACAACCTCAAATCTAGGATTTCATTCTTAATTTCAATTAAATTGATTGAAATCAAAGCCAAACATAGGATTAATAACACACACCCAACAATCACAAACCTTGAACTAATTCCTTATTTTAATCCTATTACATTTACTAATTTAATTTGTCTTTTGTTTAAGGATTCTCGTTTTTAACCTTCAATGCTTCATCAAGGTAGAGCTCTACACTCTTTTTTACTTCTTCTTCTTCTCTCTCTCTTTCTTTTCTTTTCTTTTTTTTCTTTTCCATTTTCTCCCGATTATAAATATATATACTAATAGAATTAGTTTTCCTTGTTTGATGCAACCTAGGATAATTTGTTATATTTGCATTTTATTTGAATGGATTTTGTTGGTATGCCATTCTTGCAAGCACTTTATATTATTTTATCAACAAATATAAAGAAAATTGTTAAATTTACTAAACATAAATTTTTTTCAAATTATTTAAAAAAAATGTAGAGGAAGGGCTTACATATTTTTCAATCATATATTTAAGAACTTACATTTATAATATACCCTCGTTTTAGGACTTCTATCTATCTAATGTAGCATGGATGAGTGAAGCCCTAAAATGAATGTAATTTATAAACATAAGCCCTTAAATGTATAATAAAAAAACTAGGGCCCCCTTTTTTTTTTTTTTTTTGCAAAACTACAATGTGGACCCTTCTTAGCATTTTTTTCAAAGACATCATAATTAAATAATAATATTCATACTATATATATTTATTACAACAAATGAATATGCATAATTAAAATGTTAATTGTGATGATTTTTTAAATAAAACTATTTTTTTCAATAGGATAAATGATGGGTGTATACCAGTTTATACTCAGAGTAAAAACTTTATCTCTAGGTTTCAATAATTACTTTTTTAGGAAATAATAATTAAAAAAAATCTAACCAATATAATAATAGATGAATATCATGATTATCATTTGCAAAAAAAAAAAAAAAAAAATGTATGATGCCATTTGGATTTAATAATAAGCATTATTTGGGATTTGGTTTCGAGATGATGAGCACATAAAAAAATGGAAACAAATAAAGCATAAACAATATTGGGAAAAATAAAAAATAAAATATTATTTCTTATATATATAACGATGCCCTTGAAATTAGAGATTTGATTTGTTTCTAGCATGTGTTTTAATAATGTTACAAACTAAATAATGTGGAACAAATCTTAATCAGGACAATGTTCTTATATGTATACATACTAATTATATAATGTTATATATAGAAATAAATAATAATAATTTTTTATAAGTGATAATATATAACTGGATGAGAAAAAATGCAAAAGAATGGTCAGCATTTGTGCAATTTTTGCCCAAAAAAAGGGTTTGACCATTTTTCAATTATGTTTAAAGACCTATATAGTTACACTCATTTTAGGGTTTTTTCATGTGATGCTAGATTCTATTAATGGCATATAGATAGAGGTCCTAAAATGAGTCTCGTATAAATACAACTCTTAAACGCGTCAAAAAATCCATATCCTTTTTTTATCAAAATTTTACAAATGTGGTCTTTCCTTTGCAAATTCCCCCCTTTTTTTACGTGTCTTAATGAATTGTTTCATGAGTTCATAACCGTTTTGAGATAGTCATTTAAATATTGCGATTTTGCAATTTTTAATACATGAAAATAAAAAGAAAAAAATTTAAAATACAAAGATTAACTTAAAAATCAGAAATTTCCAGGAAATTGAAGTTTACCTCTGTTAGTTTTAATTGATGTTTTGTGGTAGACCGACCCTTTTATTGGTGTTATGTTAATCTTTCGGTGCATTACACGTACTACTATGATAGTGATGTCTTAAAATCTCAATTTAGTAATAAAAATTTGAATGTTTTCCACAATTTTTTTTATTTTTTTAATATGAAAATTATGAAAAAAATAAATCTTTCAAAACTTAATATATATATTCCCATGAATGTTTGAGATTAATTGTCATGAGTTGCATGTTTTATGTTATTATTCAATTTTGAGTAGTCTTAATAAATGTAATCCCACTAGCATGTTATTAGTAAAATCGGCGAAGTTTTTTACTTTGATGCTTCTAATGTAAATCGTGCATGGTGATTCTGCACTACTTCCATGTTTACATATGAACTAAAGATATTTGCTTGTCTTTGCATGTTGTTCGCGTAAGAAAATAAAAAGTTTGTTTGTTTATCCTTGCATGCTATTTATGTGAAAGATAAAAATTTGGTTTATTTGTTTATATTTAGCATGTTGCTTCGATGAAATTAGAAAGTTGGGATTGTTTACTTGTCCTTGTGTTCGATTTGCTTATCTTAGTGTGTTTATATAAAAATAAAAATTATCAAGCAATGATTCATTAAAACAAGAATTTTGATTAACCTTGCATACTTGTAAATCGTGTTCCTCATTGTAGGAGTTAGTGTTTCCTCTGATAGTTTTTGGTGCATTAACTTGTGTCTCAACGTTTTATAATATGTTGCTTAAACAAAATGACTTCAAATAAAACAACTACTACTTTCTCTTTTTTTGGTATTTAACATCCTTTTTCGTAGTAATAGTACACTTAGTGTTTTTATTATTATTATTATTATTATTGTAAAAATTGCATCTTTAGCACATCTTTCATAGCAGCAGCATATTTAACATATTTTTTTTATTGGAGTCGCATCTTTAACATATTTTTCATAAATATTGCATATCGATGTGTTTGAGTTTATTTTATATGCTAACGTTTTGTTTTTCTTATTTTCAGGTCGTTTATCAGCTAAATTATTTTATTACAATTTTATTCCGTTGGTCAAGTGAATGGTTTCATTTGATAGGTCAATAGAACAACCTAAACATTAAATAGTGAATTCAAATGCAAAGGAAGCATGTTTTGGTATGGTTGGCTACTTGATGATTAAGGCGAGAATTTCTTCCATTTTGAAGCTCCCATAACTAATTTTTTTTTTTTTTTTGTACTAATAAAGTCTTGGTCCCATTTGTTTCAATATTATAATTAAAGCCCTTTCATATTTTTAGAGTTTAAATACGAACCACTTTCCGATAATTTGAAGATCCATAAAGAATAACTCGGAAAGTGACTTCTCACCTTAAAAAGCCTAAATCATTTTTATGTTTTCCATCAATGGGAAAATGTGTTCTCTTACAAGAAAAAATATTATTCTATTTAATAGGCCACTTCCAATCCAGTAAACAAAAGAAAATACGAAAAATATTTTTATGAAACAAACGGGACCTAGTGGTGCTTTCTCAGATTTTCCATAGTGGAACGGGATGCTCTCCATTTGGGTGCTGTGAAACTCTAAACATTGTCAATTATAGTCTCTCGATTTGTATTATAAGAGCACATATCCGAAGGTTTTACTAAATGAGAAAAGCAATAATTGAATACAACATCTTGAAAGTGTGGATCATAATGACAGCAATGCTTGAATAGGATAATGCTCAAGGATATCCATCATCATTCTATCCCATGCGATGATGTTCCTGGTAGTTTTGTCATTTGCTTTCTGCATTTAGTAAATTCAATACATGGACAATCTAGCCCTCCTGCATTATTTTATATCTTATCCAAAATGTGTGTGGACTGAGATCATTTTTGGTACAAATATAATGTATGAAATACTCCAAGGAAGAATAAGTACACTAGAATTGCCTTCCCACACTAAGGAATGCAAAAGAATATTAATGCAATTCATGAGTTAATACAATTCGATTATGTAAATCTATAATAATCACGGTATTTATGAGGATAATCTTAAATAATTCGTAGTTGATGTCAATATAAATACTGATGCAATGCCTTTTGTAGTAGGCTAGTAGCAATACAAACATACAATACAAGCGATATATGCAAGCTTCACTTCTTTCTACTCATGGTTAAAAGGCTGAGGTCGGATTAGATTGTTTCAAAGGAAGAAGCAGATAAAATTTTGTATTCTTCTGTGGATGGAAGCTTTGTTTTGTTCATAAAGAGAGTACGGAGAAAAGATTCATTGGTTAATACATATGTCGGGTGTTATATATATATTATGTATAAATACAAATATGATTTTAATATATATATTTAATATGAAATACAATTGAAAACTATCTATTTTATTATCAGGCATATTAAAATTTTATTAACACATGCCTTATTTCAGCTAATAAATTTATTGGTATTTATATTGGCATTAGCTATAAATTATTTAAGATTGTAATTTAATATAGATTTACGTAATCAAGTTATATTGACTTATGAGCTGCATTAATATTCTTTCGCATGGGTGATTCTATTATATATTCGGAATGCGAGGATGCCCTTTAATGGTCATTCGACGAGAAAAAAAAAAGGATGTATTCCTGCAAGCAAAGGTGGGCGTTACAGGATGGAAGTGAGAACAACGTGTGAGACGGGTCTATTAAGTGCCGAAGAAAATTATCATAAATACTCAACGTACTCCTGGAGAATCTTCAAGCCGCTGGCGTATCACCATCCAAAACTACAAGATGCTCCTCTAAATACTATTAGGAACCGGCATTGAGGCTGCTTAAAAGGTGGTAAAAACAAATAAATAAACAACACACATATTCATCCAGTACTGCCCCATCGTGCTTTTTTGCTTTGGACATTACTTGAACAAAGGAAAGTTCTCTTTGGAAATCGCTAAAAACTAGGAAGAGGGTACAAATAGCCTAATTTCTTTCTTATTGAATAATTAGTCAATTACATTTTTGGAAATTAGACTAATTTGAACCGGAAGTTTAAGGATTTTATTTGGATCTCACATGGAAGCACTTCGTTTGAATTTATATAAAAGATTCAAATAAAGTGTTATTTCCCATTTCTTATATTTTTCATATCCTATGAATTAAGATTTTATTTGGATCTCACATGGAAGAAAACTTTCACACTAAAAATGTAAAATATATATTTTATGAATAAATTAAGCATAAGGTCAAAAAAAGTAATAAGTTCAATATATAGGAACAATTTAGTTTTTTTACAATCATGGTATTTAAAACTCCAATTGACCTATTGTCTCCTCTTTTTTCCATTTGTATAGTTGAAATCAGACAAACGCTAGCAACCTTATGGAAATCTACAAGATCAACCCGCTTTCACTAAGTAAGACCTTTGATCGCTAAAATAGGCATTTATGATTCTATATTCATAAGTCTAAATGATTTTTAGTGATGTATTATTAGAACTCAGAACAAAGGGGTGAGACGGAGTGAGCATAAACGTGGGATCAAACAATTTGGAAATTTCAATTGCAAATCAAAGCAATTAAGTATACCTAATTCATATAAAGTATAGAATTTACAAGTTAATACACTCTCATTCAATTTCTTGCTTTGGATAACAACAGTATCACGCTTAATGAAAGTCTTGGTAAGAAGAGCTTATGGGGCTCTTAATGGTAAAGGAGCTTTGCCTATATTTAGCTCATTTTCCTTTCTCTTTGGATTTAGTTGGTGTAGTAGGATTGAGCTTGACAAAATTAAAGGCGCAAATCGTATATGCACCTTTAAGCAACTACTTTGAATAATTTTTTTCTCGATAACATCCTTCACCATCCAATAATTTCATCAACTTCTCCCCACTATCCAATAATTATTTACCTTTTGCAAACTTACAAAATTTATTATAAAGTGACATTGCGTATATACACAATATTATAGTATGTGAACTTTAATGGCAAAAAAAAAATTATTGTACCGACGCTTAGTATTATAAATTCACGAACATAATGCTCCTTCCTCCATCTTTGTTTTTGCTTCCTCCAACATTATTTCTCCCTTGTTTTAATTTGTATGCAGGTTTTGTGGATATAGAAAGAAAAGCTTGTACATATACAAGGAATCTAAAAGCATCAATAAGAGATCTTCTCAATATCTTCAGCAAGAAAACTTGATTAGGCTATATTTCGCTATATTTTTCATTAAATTTTTTTTCCTATTATGTAAGTTTCCACCATTGCACAATACATTAGCTATAATTTTTTGTAGTCTTCTTCTTCTTCTCTTTTTTTTTTTTTAAAAATACCAATAGTTGTTGTTATTTTGTAATGTGTTAAATATAATTTATGTAAATCTTGTATTACGTAACATGTGAAGACAATGAACATTATGCAAAGTAAAAAATTTTGTAATAATTTTAAATGTAATATCTTGGTTTATTATTTAAATTGTTGTAAAATTATTTTGTTAATAATTAATTGTTAAAAAATTAATTTTCAAAAATTCATATTAATGAAAATGTAATATGTTGGTTTATTATTTAAATTATTATAAAATTATTTTGTTATTAGTTAATCATTAAAAAATTAATTTTAAAAAATTTCTTATTAATGAAAAAGTAATATCTTGGTTTATTATTTAAATTATTGTAAATTATTTTGTTATTAATTAACTATTAAAAATCAAATTTTAAATTTTGTACTAATAAAAATTTAATATCTTAGTTTATTATTTAAATGGTTGTAAACTTGTTTTGTTATTAATTAATCAATAAAGAATGTTTGTATTAGTTGATTATTTAGCTACATAGCAGATAAGAAAATAATGAGTGATTATGTCAAATTGTTACCTATGTAATGTTAACATGTTTTGTTTTTGTTGTACGGATTAGATGGAGTCTAAACCCTTTGATTCATCCATTTTGACATAGCAAAAAGACATCATTCATAGGTTGCCTATGATGGAGAGGTAAATGACATGTAACTTATTGATCACATTATGTTTCATTGCCAATAGTACAACGTTTCACTTCTTAACTTTTAGGATCAATCATAGCTTGTCGATCGATAGTGCGCTAAGAACATTATCCTCGTAGATCTTCGAATTAAGCCATACCTACAGTTAGTGAGATTCCAAGGTATAAGCTGCCTACCCTTCATACAGCGACATTGACATATGATAACTACCCTAGTTGGGCGATGGAGGTTAGAGACTAATACATTTCATATGTCGATTGAGGAGTTCATAATCAACCTATAGGATGTTAAGATCTAACTAGGCCTCCCAATTGATGGTTAGGCAATGATAGAGAGTAGTTCTCTAGATTAGATTGCCATATGTGAAAGGTTGCTTAAGGTAAAGGTAGGTCCTAACAGTAGGGGGGCCACATTAGTATCATGTGGCTTCGGGATTTGTACTGGGTCCTACCAAACTGTGCAAATAAAGAGTAAGTTTAGCGTAATATGCAAGCATATATCCTGTATCTGCTTGGCGGATTTATCTTTATTAATAAATCCAGCTCCCTCGTACATAGCATGTTTCTATCATTGCTAGAAAATCGATGTGATAAGGACATATGGCTGGGGATCCACATGTTTGGCTTGGTTGTATTACCAACTTTGTGTCGCATTTGCCGCATTGGCTCATAAGATTGGAAGGGTTATGATACTCTTATAGATTTAGGCATGGGATAGATTCCCACACATAACACTTGTCAATGGGCATAGAATTATTATAGAGGCTGGAGCTCTAATTGCCATATGTTGGAGGATGAGGCTGGAAACGTAGTATCACTCAACCCATGTTATTGGAGCTTATCGAAATGCTCTCGACATGTAAAATGATGAGTAAGTATTTTTTAAGCCATTTTTCTCTTTTCTATTTCAACATATGCACTATTAACCTTGAATCATATTTACTAACCTTTAGGTTGAGTGGGAGCCATATGTAGGCAATATAAATCACATCTTACCACCATTTTGCAGAGTAGGCAAACACAATTGGATTAGTAAGGTGTCATTCATATGATTCCACATAGTCAGATGGTATTTTCCCAATTGTGTCATTAGGCAGTTTGGGGGTTACCAATATATCCCATAAGATGTGAACACATAGCTTAAGTTTTATCAAATCAACTTGTGTGGAGGGTTGATACGATTGACTAGTATAATATACACCTTACATTGCCTTATAGATGAGCATTTGGCCTAGTCAGTACACACAAAGGGTCTTTATAACGTGTAGTAAGAATATGAGAGGTGTTACAGATTTATTAGCCATTAATATATAGGACGCACAGAAGCAATTCTTCGACATCTGGTAAGTATAGCATCGACACTAGTTAGGTGAATCATTGTGTATTTGATACTAATTGAATTTCATTGTAACATGCATGCAAATACATTATGACAAATCCACTTATCCTCAAATCATGTTATAGTTGTTGCTCTAACTAATCATGGTCTTAAGTTTATACATAATCACGAGGGGTGGGATTAATGCTGTATCTATAGCCTCACCAAAATTAGGGCATGAAGGTTAAGGTAAATGCGCAACTTGCTAACATTTGGCAATAGTAGTAGCCAATTCTTGCACACGTTAGACTGCGAGACGTAGACGACCTCGAAGCTAGGCTCAGACATAGGAATATTCTATACAAGACTAATAGCTCTCACTAGATGCCGATGAGCTAGATAAAAGCTCAGCCCCCATGCCTAACACATATGTCACACCATATTGTCATTTTATCAATGATCTTTTCCTTACATTAGCTACTCTATATAAGAGATACTCTGGTAAACAACCAATGTATCAGGGTGAATCTTTGCAACATGCTACAAATTGAAGTCCAATACCTCCTTGTAACTTTGACAATACTCTCTAATACCATCTAAAACATGAGTTATAGGTTCCACCTACTTCAAATGCAAGGCTGATAGGAGAGCCAACAAATGCATTTTTACAATTAGCACAACAGTTTAGTAAGAGATTGAATAATAGGGAATAAGATACTATTTTTTTTCTTATTTATTTGATATGTAAATCTTTCATCTACATTTGTAATTCATGTAAATTACTATTTGAAATTTATAAATTTATTAACATTGTTTAATAAATTATTTTTTTCTATTTTTATATCTATGCTTTTATATTTTTTAATAATTTTTTTAAAGATTTTTTTTATAGTTCTTTTCACAAACTTTATTTATTGTTTTATTTACATGATTTTTTATAAAAAAAAATTCCAAATGATGAATCTTCTCAAATTAAATTTTTTTATTTAAACACAATTAAAAGTTCACATAAGAATAAAAAAATAATTTTCATGAATTTAAAAATTATAAAAATTGATTTAAAATTTATTAAAAAAAATTGAAGCATTTGCTTAAAGGCATAGACCGTACTAAAGGCACATATTTACTAATTTTGACTCAACTGAAGGTGTGTTTTGGATCTATACTTTTACATCCTATTTTTAAAATAATTTTTTAATACCTATTTTATAATTATTTTTTAAAAATAATATTATTTTAATGGATTTCTCAATATATATTCCGATAGTATCTCATGCTAGAGTGAAAGTTGTTCATGTTTTCTTGATCCATTTGCAATATTATGAAAGTTCATTCTCATTTCATTTGGAAGTTTATCAAACCCAACAAAAGTTATGTTTCATTATTACGCCCAAGATTTTTACACAACAAAGTTTCTTCACCATCACCAACACAACTGAACAAACTTTTAAACACAGCATCCCAAACAAAAAACATTAATCATGTCCTCCAAATCCACACCCAAATCGTCACAAACAGTTACACTTCTCTTCCTTTTCTCTTCAACAACCTTCTCAACTCATACTCAAAATGTGGTCATATTGACCAAAGTCTGTTGCTTGTCACAACTTCCTACAATGTCACTAAAAATGTAGTTACTTGGACATCTATTATTACCCAGTTGTCCCATTACAATAAACCCTTTAAAGCTTTGAGATTTTTTAATGAAATGAGATGGACTGGTGTGTATCCTAACGAATTCACCTTCTCTGCAATTTTGTCGGCTTGTGTAAATACGATGATGGGTGTTCATGGAATTCAGATACATTGTTTGATTATTAAGGATGGGTTTGAATCCGATGTTGTGGTAGGGAGTTCATTGGTTGATATGTATGCGAAGTGTGGTCACTTGAGTTTAGCGGGGAAGTTGTTCGATGAAATGCCTGAGAGCAATCTTGTTACTTATAATTCTATGATTGTGGGGAGTCTAGTCAATAAGTGTTATGATCAGGCAATTGGGTTTTTCAGGGAGGTACTTAGGGAGGATCGTTTGATGGCTGATCAAGTCACGTTTTCAAGTGGCCTTAGTGCTTGTGCTAGTATGAGTGGATTGGAGTTTGGGGGACAAATTCATGGAGTAGTTTTTAAGTGTGGTTTGACTAGATTCGCTTACGTGAGGAACTCGCTTTTGGACATGTATTGTAAATGCGGATCTTTGGTTGATGCTGTGAAAATTTTTGAGAGTGCTGGGGATAAAGATGTTGTTACGTGGAATGTGATGATCGCAGGCTGTGTTTGTAACGATAGGTTTGAAGAAGCTTTTCGTCACTTCTGGATGATGAGAAGTCAAGGGGTTTTACCTGATGAGGCTTCTTTTTGTTCTGTACTCCAGGCTGCTGCTGGTCTTTCAGCGTTCAATCAAGGTGCCTTGATACATGGTCAAGTAGTAAAAAGTGGGTTTGGGAAACATAATGGTGTTGAGATCGCGTTGATTACCACGTATGCTAAATGCGGTAGCGTATTTGATGCTAGCATGGTTTTTGAAGACAGTAAGAATCGAACTGTGGTGATTTGGAGTGCTATTATCGCTGCTTTCCAGCAACATGGCAGTGCAGACCAAGCTATAAAGTTGTTCGAGGATATGCTAAGAGAAGGAGTTAAGCCTGACTACATAACTCTTGTCAGTGTCCTTTCTGCTTGTAGCCATGCAGGGCGTGTGGATGAAGGGTTTTTGTATTTCAACTCCATGACCGAAAAACTCGGTATAATTCCAGGTCATGAACACTATGCTTGCATGGTTGACTTATTAGGCCGTTGTGGTCGACTTGATGAAGCTAAGAAGTTCATAGACTCGATGCCAATAAAAGCTGACTCATCGGTATGGGGAGCTTTACTAGGGGCTTGCTCAAGCCATAAGAACCTCGAAATAGGAAAAGAGGCTGCCAATATACTTTTTGAGTTGGAACCAGAAAATCCAGGAAATTACGTGTTGCTTTGTAATCTATATTCGCGTGCTGGTAGATCGAAGGAGGCTGATGAAGTTAGAGAGTTGATGGGGTTTCATGGTGTAAGAAAGGAACCTGGTTGTAGCTGGATCGATGTTCAAAACACGACGTACGTGTTTACTTCCCATGATACATCCCACGCCATGACCAACGAGATCTATGGGATGTTGGGCAAGTTGGAAGAACGCGCTAGGAAGAAAGGATATGTAGCCGATGTTGAATTTGCTATGAATAGTGTAGGAGAATACAAAGAGCAAAGCTTGTGGGTTCATAGTGAGAAACTAGCTCTATCTTTTGGGCTGCTTACTCTACCTAAAGGAGCTCCAATTCGGATAAGGAAGAACCTGAGAACTTGTGGGGACTGTCATACAGTAATGAAATTTGCTTCTGAGATTTTTGAAAGAGAGATCATTGTGAGGGACATAAA
The DNA here is from genome assembly GCA_037954665.1 of Laguncularia racemosa. Taxonomy (NCBI): domain Eukaryota; kingdom Viridiplantae; phylum Streptophyta; class Magnoliopsida; order Myrtales; family Combretaceae; genus Laguncularia; species Laguncularia racemosa. The sequence continues at coordinate 3,313,707 of JBBMOL010000056.1, forward strand.
TAGGTTCCATAGATTCGTTAATGGTCATTGTTCGTGCAGAGATTTTTGGTGATGGGGCTTTATGCATAGCGAACATACACTGGTTTGTCAAATTGTACCATTTTAATGAAAATCCCCTTTATCAATGCGACATACATTTTGACAACAATGGAAATTGTACCTCTCTTACCATGCTTCGCGGACAAGTGTTTCATTATGATAACTTAAATTGCGTCTTGTTAAGCCTCTTATCTGAACAACTTTCAAAACCTATCAATCAAAGCAGAGTTTAGAAGCTAGAGACAAAAGTCATTAATGTTAAACTGTGGTGATTCTTGCCATGCCCCCCGCAAGATCCTTGCTTGTAGGCTTGGTGGATAATATTACGGTTCAGTTAACCAAATTGGTCCGCATGGTCACCAAGTTATTTCAGCTCAATTTCGTCTGAAGTCATTAACGCTGCTAAAGACAGGGTATGTATTTAATTGAAGCTTATAGGGAAGCAAGAAACCCCAATATGGGACAAGTTTGGTCTGATTATACTGTGTCCAAACCCAACCCACATCTTAAGTTTGACAACCCTGCAAATTTATTATTAGGAAGTATCATAATAGGATTGATTTTAGTCGGGTACTTAAATAACATTTATGGTGGTACTGGCATGTTCTAAATTGATCCCTTTTAATGTAATTTTCCTAAATGATTTATAGCCGAGGTCTGTATAAATACCGCTGCAATGCCCTTTCTAGCGAAAATAGAAATGAAAACAAGTTTTCATCCTCAAAATACAAGATCTTCTCTACTCTCTTTTCGGAAGCAACATAATCAAATTTTAAGCAGTGACCAAAAAGAAGATGAGGTTTGCGTATAATATAAATGTCCCCGCAAGGAAATTCACATTCAAGAATAGGAAGAATGTTTGATGATGAAGGTGAGTGAACTAAGCACATATTAGCTGCTTTGACCAATGTCACGGGAACAGTGTACGTGTTTATAAATACATATGTATAAAGTATTAATAATCAAGTTTCAGCTAGATAATTTTTTTTTTTAATTATGTAGATCGTCACCAGAAAATGTTTTATGAATTCAATTATAAAAACATGTGGAAAACCCATAGCAATCATGTTTGTTGTTGCATTTATCACATAAAGAAATTGTGGTAACAGTCATCCCAATGTAGAACAGTTAAGGTAGTCCATGAGTCATAAACTTGGAAATTTATAAGATTAAATTTATATCATTTGGTGATGTTAATGAATGGTTACATTAGTTGTTTGAATGCCACAATATTTACAGCTTCTTACATGTTCCTAGGTTTTCATAAGCTGTGAGTCTAACAACTCTCTTAAGAAAGAGTTTTTTTTTTTTTTTAACTCCCGTTTGAAAACATTGGCCTGCAGTGAAAAATGCAAAGACCCTGAAACATTTATCTCAGTGCAACTATCCCATTTCCAAACATAGCTGCAAACCCTATCCATAGTCCATTTATTCATCATGGCGAAATACTCTGATAGTAATAGAAATTGTGGAGTGTGATTTGAGATGAGTATGTCGGTGAGACAGTGGAGGCGAGGGTAAAAATGTAATATTGTGCCTTTCGTCGGCCTAACTCCCGAAAGCTAGGTGAATGGCCCATTCGATCGTTTTTGCAATTTGGATTCTTCTTGACACCTGTTGTTGATTGAAACTTATGGTGGCGGGCAGGGATAGGCATGGCCATTGGCCATTCTGTTTTCTGAGGGAGGTACAATGGACAGTGTGCGGTGAACTGGCAGTGGCAGTGGCAGTTTATTTAATAAAAAAACCAAACCAGGAGTAGACCGGTTGATGGAGGGGATACAAGACGCGAACACATGGTCTGAAGCACGGTCTGAGCACGGCTTCTGCGCACGGCCGTGTCTCGAGTAAGGGTATCAAACAGCAAATCTTCACAGAGTCCAACACGGCCTGAAGCACGGCCGTGTCTCGAGTAAGGGTATCAAACAGCAAATCTTCACAGAATCCAACACGGTCTGAAGGACGGCCGTACCTTCGACCGTGTACGCATAGATTCGCCTTTTCTTTTGATATTTTAAGGAGAGTATATAAACCCTTTTGTTAGTCATGTTAGGGTTACGTCTTATTTTATATTTGAAATACATTTTGTGAGAGACTTCTCTCCTTTAATGGGTTGTGCGCAACCATTGTGTGTGTGAGATTCATTCGTTGAGTGATTCTCGTGTTTCTCTACGCTAACTCGCTGTGTCAATTGGTATCAGAGCAAGGAAATTTCCTGTGGAGATGTCAGGTGACGGTAGTTCAGGAGGCGGTCGTGTTCCGGACATTGCTCGGGATATGGAAACTCTGCGAACCGAAGTGCAGGCTCAAAGGGTAGTGTTGGATACCATGGATCAGAGACTCCGGCGTTTCGAACAGCGCTTTGATGATCTGGTTGAGCGTTTCGACACGATGGGAACCAATACAAACAAAGATAGAGACGTTAGGGGAGTACGACCCGGAGCAAATCTTGCTCTTGGCGTTCCTATCAACAGACCTATTGCTACAAATCAAAGGGTCCAAGCGTGTGATGTGGATTCTGAGGAGGAAGATGAATGGTTGGTGGAAACCCGCAACCACAGCGGAGAGGATACGGTGGTGGTGGGTATGGCAGGAATCACCATGGCTATGATCAATGAGACACTAGCGATTTCAAATTAAAGGTAGATATACCCTCTTTTACCGGTAATTTGAACATCGAAGATTTATTAGATTGGCTGGCAGAGCTAGGATCTTTCTTTATTATATGGAAGTGCCGGAGAATCGTAGGGTGAAGTTAGTGGCTTGTAGATTGAAAGGAGGGGCTTCGGCATGGTGGGAGAGGTTACAGAATAGGCGATATAGAGAGGGTAAGCAACCAGTGCAGACGTGGTATAGAATGAAGCAATTGATTCAAAGGGATTTCCTACCTCCTTACTACGAACAAATACTGTTTCAACAGTATCAGAGGTGTAGGCAGGGCCCAAGAACAGTGTATGAGTATACGGCGGAATTCATGAGGTTGGCTGAGGGGAATGATCTTAGAGAAAGCGAAGGACAGCAAGTGGCTAGGTACCTGGATGGGCTGAGGGTGCAAATTAAGGAGAAGATAGGGGTTTCATGTTTTACACAATGTCAATGAAGCGAAAAACATGGCTCTTTCGGGCATAGATGATGCTGCAAGAGAAGACCAATAGGTTTGATGGGGGTAACCGAAGGTTTAAGAACGAGGGGTTCAGTACAGTAGGTACGGATAAAGGGAAGGCTGTCCCAGAAGTACCAGGTGGAGTTAATGAGAAGAGAGAGGAAAGAGGGGTAAGCAGGAGACCAATGGAGGCTAGGGAGGCACCTAGACAAAATAATCCCTATGCTAAACAAGTTATGGGAAAATGCTATAGGTGCAATCAACCGGGCCATCGTTCCAATGAGTGCCCCAGTAGAAGACCAGTCAATGTTATTGACAGAGAGGAGGATGAAGAGGTGTGTTGTGAACCAGATGGAGGGAATGAGTTTTATGGTGATGATGGCTATGGGGATGATGAGGAGACATATGTCATCAGGAAACTGATGTTAGCACCAAAGTGTGATGAGAAGACCCAAAGGAATTAGTTGTTTCGTACTAGGTGTACTGTCGATGGTAGGGTGTTTGATTTGATTGTGGATAGTGGGAGTTGCGAGAACATCATAGGTCGAGAAATGGTGAGGGTCTTGAACTTGCCGACTGAAAAACATCCGAACCCATATACTATCGGGTAGATTAAAGCAGCTGAAAAGATAGAAGTCACCGAACGATGCAAGGTACCTTTCTCTATAGGGAAGTATAGGGATGAGGTCTATTGTGACGTCGTGGATATGGATGCATGCCATCTTCTGTTTGGGAGGCCTTGGCAATTTGATGTTGATGCCAAGCATGAAGGAAGGGAAGAATGTTTACGGTTAGAAAGGATGGGGTAAAGTTCACTCTCCTACCTCTCAAAGTATCACACCGCCCTAAAGCTTCTAAAGCGGAAGGGCGTTCCTTCCTCACTATCACCCAATCTGAGAGGGAGATGGAGGAAGCAATTAAGGAGGCGTAGACCGTCCATGCGCTAATTGTTCGATAGGTGATGACAGTTGAGGAAGGCCAGAGTGATGCTCCGGAGTTGCCTGATAGAGTGAAGGAGCTTTTGGAGGAGTTTAAGGAGATAACATCCGAGGAGCTACCTGAGGGATTACCTCCCATGAGGGACATCCAGCATCACATTGATCTGATTCCAGGAGCTAGTCTACCTAACCTTCCACATTATAGAATGAGTCCCAAAGAGACAGAAATATTGCAAGGGAAGGTGCAAGAACTACTCTAGAAGGGATTCATCAGGGAGAGCATGAGTCCTTGTGCAGTGCCCGCCTTGTTAACCCCAAAGAAAGATGAGAGTTGGCGTATGTGTGTTGACAGCAGAGCAATCAATAAAATTACCATTGGCTACAAATTCCCAATACCAAGGTTGGAGGACATGTTAGATTGTTTGAGTGGGGCTAAATTCTTTTCCAAGATCGATCTGAGAAGTGGCTATCATCAGATTCGGATCCGACCGGGAGACGAGTGGAAGATGCCCTTTAAAACCAAAGAGGGCCTATATGAATGGACGGTCATGCCTTTTGGCCTTAGCAACGCCCCAAGCACCTTCATGCGGATTATGAATCAGGTACTTAAACCCTTCTCTGATCAATTTGTAGTAGTTTACTTCGACGATATCTTGATCTATAGCAAAACTGAGGAGGAGAACATTAATCATGTGAGGGAAGTGTTGAAGGTTCTGAGGGAGAATAAGCTCTTTATGAATCTAAAAAAATGTGTATTCCTCTCTAAGAGGTTGCTGTTTTTGGGTTTTGTCGTTAGTGGTGAGGGAATTACTATGGATGATGAGAAGGTAAAGGCTATTAGGGAATGGCCCATTCCTAAGACAGTAAGTGAGTTGAGGAGTTTCCTAGGGTTGGCAAGTTTCTATAAACGATTTGATATGAACTACGCCAACCCGTGACGAAACCCAATACCAATACGTTCGGAAAATTCGTTGCCTAAGATGCCCAAACACCTAAAGTGGAAACCGCGACCCGTTGTTTATAAGCGAGATAAGAACCTTGGTATAAAAATGAAGACGCCACAATCGGGATGAAAGATCGATTGATAAGTCGGGATGAATGCCACAGAAATCAATCTGATAAGTTCGAATTAGTTCTTGAAGAACCAAGAGAGGTGCCTCTCAAAAGTGTTTAATGTTCAAAGATGTATATTCTAAGTTGTTCTAAACCCTAAGAGCTTTTATACTAGGGTTACAATTCGTGTAAAAAACAAGTCCAAAATGACGTAGTTTAGTTAAGTGACATAAAAACGCGAAACAGAACAAGCTGGCCGACAGGGGATACACAGCCGTGTACACGACCGTGTACTTTGGCCGTGTACTTTTCTGTGCACATTCCGGCCACATACACGACCGTGTACTTCTGTTCGTGTACCTTCCTAGGGATTTGCTTGACTCAATACACGGGCGTGCCTTTTAGCCGTGTGTCTGGCCGTGTATGATTATGTGCAATCTTGAGATTCCTACACGGCCGTGCCTTTAAAATACACGCCCTCTTCATCCCGTGTCCAGTATAACTTGTAAAAAAGCAAGGGTCTTCCCATGGTTGTTCCAATCCGTTCCAACTTCATGATTGCTCCAATCCTTTCCGGCTTCATGGACAACCTTTATCAACCCGTTAAGTGCTTCCTTGAATCGTTTTACTCGATTTCTTGTGATCGGTCCAGGCGGCACTTCAAGAGGATTCACATTTCTTCTTCCGGCTTGGCACTCATCATTCCCCTCCTCTTGAAAAGGATTTGTCCTCAAAGCATTGCCTGCATCAAAGAGACTTAGATCAGTAACATTAAATGTGACACTTACTGATACTCACCTGATAAATCTTTCTCGTATGCATTATGATTGATGCGCTCAAGAATTTGAATTGGTCCATCGCCTCTAGGCTTCAACTTGGATTTCCTTTGCAATGGAAACCTCTCCTTGCGAAAATGCACCCAAACCCAATCTCCAGGCTGAAAAATCTTGGGTCTCCTGTCCTTGTTCACCCTTGAAGCAACCCTGGCATTTTGTTTTACAATCCTACTCTTTACCTATGCATGTAACTTTCTCACGAAGTCTGCCTTAGAATCAGAATCAAAACTCACAAACTTGTTAAGTTGCAATGACAATAAATAATTAGGATTCAGTGGGTTAAAACCAAACACAATCTCAAATGGTGAACAATGAATAATGCTATTTAAAGCCCTATTACATGCAAACTCCACAAATGGTAGGCAATCCTTCCAAGTCCTAATGTTCTTCTCTATGATTGCCCCTAACAATTGAATTAAAGTCTTGTTAACCACCTCAATTTGCCCATCAGTTTGTAGGTGACAGATAGTCGAAAACATCTGTTTAGTTCCCAACCTTTTCCACAATACTCTCTAAAAATGACTCAAAAATTTCTCATCTCGATCACTAACAATGCTACTAGGTATACCATGCGGACATACTACCTCTCTAAAGAACAAATCAACAATGTGTATAGCATCATCAGTTTTATGACAAGGACTGAAATGAACCATTTTAGAAATCCTATCCACAACCACAAAAATAGAATCTCGACTATGCCTAGGCTTAGATAATCCTAACACAAAATCTATGGACATGTCTATCCAAGGCTCATGAGGAATGACACTATACTCATATAACCAATCTAAGAAGTCATCTAAACGATGAATGGGATGACGATACTTTACCGTGATGTTGTTGATGGCGCGGCAGTCAACACACATCCTCCATGTCCCATCCTTCTTAGACACCAAAATCACAGGCACTGCACATGGACTCATGCTCTCTCTCACGTACCCCTTCTCCATTAATTCTTCGACCTGCCTTTGGAGTTCCTTTGTTCCCTTCGGAAAAACATTTTCAAAATCCTGCACAATAGACACAACCACACTAGGCAAAGAGTTAAATAGTTCGTTAGTAGTCAAACATGTTTCTTTAAAAACCAAAACAACATAGGTTGCTTCATCACTAACGCTCTGCTCACTACACTCGCTCTTACCACACAACTCTCCTTTTGCAAGGCTGCCCTCTCCTTTTCACTCACCACCAAAGTTGATTCCCCTTCAACTTGGCCTCTCACACTCTTTCCAACCTTCCTCTCTTTTTCCTTTTGATCTTGACTTTTATATTCCTTTTTCTTCTCATTGTCTTTTGCTCTTTCACTCTCACTCTGCCTTTCACTCACCTTGTGTTTTGCAAACGACTGTTGTAGCTGCAACCGATCCTTATACACTTGTTTAGGTGTTAACGGTTTAAGATTAAAGCTCTTCCTTTGGTGAACAAGCGTATACTTGTTAGAAAAGCCATCATGCACAACCTTCCTATCAAATTGCCATGGCCTCCCCAACAACACATGACATGCTTGCATTGGCACTACATCACATAACACCTCATCCTCATACCTACCAATGCGAAACCCAATCAAGGCTTACTTACTCACCTTAGTCTCACCACTATCATTCAACCACTGCAATTTATATGGACTAGGGTGTCTAATAGTTTTGAGCCCCAACCTCTCAACAATAAAATTACTCACTACATTGGTGCAACTTCCCCCATCAATAATCAAACTACAAATGTGATCTCCTAGATAACATCTAGTATGAAATATATTCTTCCTTTACACCTCCTCTTCTTCCTTCACCTGCACATTCAAAGCTCTCTTCACTACTGCCACTAGCCTTCCCATTGCAGGCTCCTCATCATCACTAGCATCCTCTAATGGATGCATATCATCTTCTTCACTATCCTCCTCAATCTCATACTCTCCATCATCACGCAAAATCATCACACGCCTATTTGGACATTGACTAGCAATATGGCCTCTACCTTGACATTTAAAACATCTAATGTCACGATTTCTAGAAGTAGAAGATTCAGGGTTACCTTGATTACCAGGAGTAGAACCCGCTTGTCTCAGCTCTCCTTTTGGTTTGGTGGGTAAAGGCTTTTCTTCTTTCTTCCATTGGTTAGTCTTCCAAGTGGATGAACCACTACCCTGTTGCAACCGTGCATTACTACTACCCTTCCCTTGTGTTGGTTCTCAACCTTTATAGCCATGTGAACCATATCCTCCAATTCTACATAATGCTGCAATTCAACCACATGTTGGATTTCTCTATTCAACCCAGCAAGAAATCTAGCCATTGTAGCCTCTCTATCCTCTTCTACATTTGCCCTAATCATAGTGACTTCCATCTCCTTGAAATACTCATCCACACTTCGGCTTCCCTGCCTCAGAGTTTGCAACTTGTTGTGCAATTCACGATAGTAATACGCAGGCACAAACCGCTTTCTCATCACTCTTTTCATCTCTTCCCAAGACTCAATAGGTGGCTCGCCACTCTTTCTCCTATTCAACATTAGTTGATCCCACCACACTATAGCATAATCCGAAAACTCAATGGCAGCAAGTTTTACTTTCTTTCTCCCACTATAGTTGTGACAATCAAATACCATCTCCACCTTTTTCTCCCATTCTAAGTACGCATCGGGATCATTCTTCCCTTGGAAAGGAGGAATCTTCATCTTTATGCTACTCAATTGATCATCCCCTCTATTCCTATCTCCTCTATCTTCCCAATCTCTAGTTCCTTTATTCCGACCACTATATCCTCTATAACTCCCGACAGAAGGCTCATCAAAATCATCATCCGACATTTCATCTCCACCCCTCGGTACTCTCCTAGAACGACTCTCCCTCTTACGCCCTTGGAATACGTTTGTGGATTGCTCTAGTCTTTGCTCTACCGTCTCATGAATTTGTTCCATTCCCTCTTGGAACATCCTCTTCATTTCTCCCCTCAATGCCTCAATTACTAACCTAGCATCAAACCTTCCCCTCTCACCTTCCGGAGAATGTTGCCTCGACATAGTTCCTGCAGAAAAGATTAGTACTGACACAAATGTATATATAATTAAACCTCACGATACACTCCCTTACGTGTTTCGCTCAAATGATGATATCACACAGTCACTCGTGTATTCTCACAAACAACGATGATATCACTCACCAATTTCCTCTTCTCAATTCTCTTGGAACTAAACCGAACTACACCAATTTCCTTCCATAGAATTCAAAACCAACTCTAGGGTTCGTAAAATTTTCCTCTATTTTTCTATCCGATTTTTTTTTTGTCTCTGTTTTTGGCTTTTGATCACGTTTCTCTTTTCTTTTCTTTTCCCTTCTTTTTTTTTTTGGTCGTGATTTTTACTCTTTTTTTTTTTTTTTTACAATCGACTAGTAAATACTACACTATCAAAAGACAATTAATATTGCGGAATTGAATGCTAACAATGGATATGAACGATTGGAGTTAGGGTTTTTGATATTACCTTCCTCAACCGAACTTGATGTTTTGACAAACCTAAGCTCTGATACCAAACTGATACGAACTACGCCAACCCATGACGAAACCCAATACCAATACGTTCGGAAAATTCGTTGCCTAAGACGCCCAAACACCTAAAGTGGAAACCGCGACCCGTTGTCTATAAGCGAGACAAAAACCTTGGTATAAAAATGAAGACGCCACAATCGGGATGAAAGACCGATTGATAAGTCGGGATGAACGCCACGGAAATCAATCCGATAAGTTCGAATTAGTTCTTGAAGAACCAAGAGAGGTGCCTCTCAAAAGTGTTTAATGTTCAAAGATGTATATTCTAAGTTGTTCTAAACCCTAGGAGCTTTTATACTAGGGTTACAATTCGTGTAAAAAACAAGTCCAAAACGACATAGTTTAGTTAAGTGACATAAAAACGCGAAACAGAACAAGCTGGCCGACAGGGGATACACGGCCGTGTACACGACCGTGTACTTTGGCCGTGTACCTTTCTATACAACTTCTGGCAACATACACGGCCGTGTACACGACCGTGTACTTTGGCCGGGTACTTTTCTGTGCACATTCCGGCCACATACACGACCGTATACTTCTGGTCGTGTACCTTCCTGGGGATTTGCTTGACTCAATACACGGCCGTGCCTTTTAGCCGTGTATCTGGCCGTGTATGATTCTGTGCAATCTTGAGATTCCTACACAGCCGTGCCTTTAAAATACACGCCCTCTTCATCTCGTGTCCAATATAACTTGTACAAAAGCAAGGGTCTTCCCATGGTTGTTCCAATCCGTTCCAACTTCATGATTGCTCCAATCCTTTCCGGCTTCATGGACAACCTTTATCAACCTGTTAAGTGCTTCCTTGAATCGTTTTACTCGATTTCTTGTGATCGGTCCAGGCGGCACTTCAAGAGGATCCACATTTCTTCTTCCGGCTTGGCACTCATCATGGATCTCATCACGATTTATTCGGCACTTCAGCACCATTGCTGCACCTATGACTGAGTGCTTGAAGAAAGGGAAGTTCCAATGGAGTGATGAAGCTGAAGGTAGTTTCGGGCTGTTAAAAGAAAAGTTGTGCAATGCGCCAGTTCTTGCATTACCTGACTTCGATAAGTTGTTTGAAGTCGATTGTGATGCAAGTGGGGTTGGAATAGGGGCGGTACTATCTCAGGAAAGGAAACCCATTACCTTTTTCAGTGAGAAGTTATGCGAGTCTAGGCGAAATTGGTCCACATATGACAAAGAATTCGTACTATATTCGGATTATGATGCTCTTAAACACTTAAATAATTAGACCAGGATTAGCAAAGATATGCATGCACAATGGATTCAATTTTTGCAGAAGTTCCCGTTTAAGCTGAAACATAAGTCGGGAGTCTACAATAAAGTTGCAAATGCTTTGAGTAGGCGAGCCAGTCTGTTGGTGACACTTCATACTGAAGTGATGGGTTTTGAGCAGATGAAAGACCTGTATGGGACTGACAATGATTTTAAGGATACTTGGGAGATGTGTCGGAATAAACAGCCTAGCAGTGACTTCCATATTTATGAAGGGTACTTAATGAAAGGAAATCAACTGTGTATTCCGGAGTCCTCCTTGAGGGAGAAGTTGATCCGTGACTTACATGGAGGTGGATTAGCAGGTCACTTGGGAAGGGATAAGACCATGGCTGCAGTCAGTGCTAGATACTACTGGCCGCACTTGAGACGTAACGTTGGGAGGATTGTGCAACGGTGTTATACATGCCAGACGTCCAAAGGCCAGGCCCAAAACACTGGCCTCTTCACTCCACTCCCTGTTCCTGATAACATATGGGAGGATTTGTCCATGGACTTTGTCCTGGGATTGCCTCGTACCCAACGGGGCGTTGACTCTGTTTTTGTTGTGGTGGACAGCTTTTCCAAGATGGCCCATTTTATCCCATGTCGGAAAGTCGCTGATGCTCAGGTCATCGCCAAGTTGTTCTTCAAGGAAGTGGTACGCCTACATGGAGTGCCTAAATCTATTACTTCAGACAGGGACAGCAAATTCCTAAGTCATTTTTAGAGAACCCTGTGGCAACTGTTGGATTCCTCACTGAACTATAGCAGCACGGCTCACCCACAAACGGATGGCCAGACAGAAGCTACAAATCGAACTTTGGGCAATCTAATTAGAAGTATTTGTGGGGAGAAGCCCAAGCAATGGGATGTGGCATTGGATCAGGCGGAGTTTGCTTATAACAGTGTCGTTCACAGGACAACAGGCAAGTCTCCATTCTCTATTGTCTATACCAATACTCCTAACCATGCTGTGGATTTGATCAAGCTTCCAAGAGGTATTGAGTTTCACACAGCAGCCAAGAACCTAGCGGATAGTTGGCAGAACATTACAGCTGAGGTGTGGGCGAAAATTGAACAATCCAATGCTAAGTACAAAGCTGCAGCTGACAAGCATCGAAGGCGACAAGTGTTTTCAGTGGGTGATCAGGTTATGGTATTCTTATGCAAGGAACGGTTTCCTGTTGGAAAATACAGCAAGCTTCAACCTAAAAAGTATGGTCCGTATAAGATCGTGCAGACAATCAATGATAATGCTTATGTGGTTGGTTTACCAAACACCATGGGCATTTCAAAGACATTCAATGTTGCTGATATCTTTCCTTTCTTCCCTGACGATGAGGCGTTATATCCTACAGAGAACTCGGGGTCGAGTTCTTCTCTGGTGGGAGATAATGATGGAGGGGATACAAGACGCGAACACACGGTCTGAAGCACAGCTTCTGCGCACTGCCTAAAGCACGGTCGTGTCTCGAGCAAGGGTATTAAACAGCAAATCTTCATAGAGTCCAACACAGCCTGAAGCACGGCTATGTCTCAAGCAAGGGTATCAAACAACAAATCTTCACAGAATCCAACACGGTCTGAAGCACGGCTGTGCCTTTGACCGTGTACGCGTAGATTCGCCTTTTCTTTTGATATTTTAAGGGAGAGTATATAAACCTTTTTGTTAGTCATGTTAGGGTTACGTCTTATTTTATATTTGAAATACATTTTGTGAGAGACTTCTCTCCTTTAACGGGTTGTGCACAACCATTGTGTGTGTGTGATTCATTCGTTGAGTGATTCTCGTGTTTCTCTACGCTAACTCGCTGCCTCACCGGTAATGCAGGCCAAATGGGCCTGTCCGCTCGACCCGGCCCGTAGTGGCCCGTAAGTCTGGTGGATCAGCAAAATCGGCCCACCCCGCCCCGCGGGTCAATGTGGGCTGACCCGCGACGACCCGCAAAATCGATGAGTGTCTCCTCTCTCTTGTTCGTGTCTGCACTTTGGTCTATGAGGTGGAAGTGGAAGACGACGAAAACTGTCCCGTCATCTCTGGTCTGTGAGGTGACTGTGAATGTGGAGTTGAAGACGACGGACGATGGCTGATGGAATGTGAGGTGTGATTGTGTGAGTGTGTGAGTGTGATCGTCTAGGTGGGTGTAGGGTGTGGGGTGTGGGCTGCTGCCCGTGCTGCTGCATGCATGGTGCGTACTGCCTACTGAGTGCTACGGAGTGCGAACGGTGCTATCGAGCTCGAGTGTTGTTCCAATCGTCGTTGAAGTCTAAAGTCATCACTCATCAGCTGCTGCGGACCTGTAGTGCTGTCCTATCTTGTCACTTCAGTCAGTGTTGGCGTTGGCGTTGTCTCATCATCAGTCATCACATCGTCAGTCCAGCATAGAATTTTTTTTTTTTTTTTTTTCGGGTCAGCCTCTCAACGGGCTAACCCGCGCCTACGGAAATTGCTCGCCCCGCCCCGTAGGTCAAGCGAGCGTAGACTAAAATGGTCCGTAGCTTCAGCGGGTCAAATTTTTTGCTCACCTTGCATTTTTTTTCGGGCAGGGCGGATCAACTCATGTACCCGCTCTGCAATTACTGTCTCTGACCAGGAGGTTTTTATTTATCTTAGCTTCTTGCAGTATCGTGATTCGTGGCCCTTGCATTTGTCAGAGTTGTGCCCTTCCACATCTGCTACTTTTTTGAGTAGCAGCACACGGCACACTTGTCAAGGGACAACAAAGAGAAGATCCTTTTGAGTTTTGATGATTTACACATCGTTTGAGCTCTCTGTATTCTTGCTTGTTTCTTTCTTTCTGAGGTGGATCTGATTTGATATATTTCTTTATCATCTCATTCTCATCCCTTCGCAATTTGTTTTCATTTCACGTTTATATATATATATATTTTGCCATGCTCCAAATAAGTAAAGTACCATATAAACTATAAAAAAATAATTAATAATAACTAATAAGACTAATATAATAAATATAAAATCAACATTAATTAAAAACTTTTTAATTAAGTGACTGATAAAAAATCTATTAACCATTGTTGGCTTAATTATTTACTAATTTTTAAGTGGAAATAATATAAACATATGATACTTATTTTATTCGCAACTTTAATACATATTTGTATATATAAAAATTTCATTCACAAGTGCACATGCAATATTTTCTAGTTTTCATAAAAAAGTACTCATAAGAAAAGTTAATTTGAATATATAAAATAATACAATTTTTATTATATACCGTGCAATAAAACCAAAGCATTCAAAAGCATTGACAATGTAATTATAATGTATAATTATTAATAAGTTAATAGGGTCTAAGAGAATTAACTTACTTAATTTTATACTCCAATTAATGAACCTATGGCTTATGTATGCAAAAGTATGTATTGGTCAGTATGCTATGTCTATTTTCACTTAATGCTTACTCTTTAATATATAAATATATTACTTTTTCTTTTCATTTTAAAAAAAAATAATTTTTAATGTAATTTAATTTTTTTTATTATTTTTTTTTCAGTCAGTGCCCCATAAATCCATTCTTGCATGATGCACACGTGTAACCCCTATATAACTTAGAATTGCATACCTTATTCTAAAATCTTAAATCAAATCAAATGGTATGTTTGAAAACTTCTTTATTTAAGGTTTCGGATTAAAAAGACTGAATTATTTTATCTAATTATAAGCTTTTAAGTAAGATAGACGTGATGTTGGATTCTTTTAGAAAGATATGTATCACATACTAATTTTAAATAAAAATCGGTGATTACTTAATAAAGAATAATATAAGTTATGCATTCATAAATAGATAATTTTTGGTATCTTAGATGTTTTAATGATTTCCTAAATTTTAGACTTTTTTTATAGAAAATTTTAAATTTACCGAACCATATGACCTCTCCATAATGCAATCTCACTGCCCAAAATCTGTCAAAACACAATTGCATTTGAGAAAAATCTGCTAGTCTAATTGACCCCCGAAAAATAAAAAATAAAATCTGCTAGTCTAAATCCCAACTTTGAGCAAACGAACAATCATGGAAAAAAAAAAAATGACACATGTGACATTTCAAATAAGTATGGACTAATCAATTTTGGGATAAGCTTACCGACTCAATTAATAAAAAAAGACAGCATATAAATTCGGTACCTACATACATATCTTCCCTATATATAAATATGGAATAATATATATTTCCATAAACTAATCCATCCAAATGATTTAGAAAAACAGGAGATAGAGATACGTATTGTCTCATAGGGTATCTGGATATAGCAGTTGTATAGCCATAGGCTACTTTAAAGTATTGTTATAGCAAGTATTATCAGAATATCTATTCTACGCCCGAGTGAGTGCCAAACCGTCGTGGCCATAATAAGCAACTCCACGACTCACAACCAAATGTCAAATGACAGACAGGCACTATATGGACATGTTGTACGTGTAAAACTAGAGACACATTGGACAAAAGTGGGGCACAGAGAGAGCGTGCGTCTGAATTTCTGACTTACCCATGTTTTAAGATTGAATTGATAACAATATCCGTGCAATGCATGTCTGATGAATCTGGCCATGTGCAGATTCCACCGAATGGCCTACTTGTCCGCGTAATGTCCCGATAACCATAGTCATTATGATGTTTCTTTCACTACTACATATACATTTGAATAGGAAATAAAAAAAAAATGTAAAGTTTGCTTATCTTATTCTTATGTATATTCAAGCACTCATTAACATTTTTTACATAATATATCATATAGTATTATTCTCAATACGGCTACTTTTTAAGATTATATATCCTAAAAATGTTTTATATAAGCATGCTTAACCTTAAATTTTAAATAAATTTAAAACCATTATACTAAAAACATACATCAATAAATAAGGTTATTATCACATATATGCTTATATACTTGATTTATTTCCAAAGCCCTAAAAGGATATTTAAAGATAATTTTGATAGATGATACCTTCGCTATATTCACCTACTCTTAAGCATATCATGGGGGTTTGCCTCCATTTTTTTTTTTTTACGTTATCCCAGACCTCTTCCTTTCCTATTCAGCATTTATTTTGTTTGATATTGTCTATGCACTTGAAAAGCACCTGAAATTCAATCCCAACATTTAATCAATATCGTATACACTATTTACGGTAGTCGTACGCTTTTAACATTGTTGTCCGTATATATAATTTTTTAGGCCAGCCTATAACAGTGATTATGTCAAATTGTAATACCTCCATACCATAAAATACCGTTTCCACTAATCGTGTGTGTATGAGAGTAAAGTGACTCCATTGATAGTTCAATATTATTTATAGTAATGAATCATAAATAAGTATCATGAATTAATATTTTAATATATAATAAAATAATCGGTGGCTAATATGTAGAAATTATTATTATTAATTACCTATTATTAATCAAATCTATGTGCGTAAGAGGCTAGGAGTACCCTAACACCTTTCTGGGGAGAATGGGAAAAGGAATAGGAGACGTCTACTTTAACGTTTTGCTTATATATCCCGCTACTTGGACCTAACGACCTTGTACTTTGAACTAAATTATTGCCATAATGTAAAGTATTCACATGTCTAACTTTGTTCATTATTTTATTAATATATGTTAGAAAATTGCCAATACCATGACATGACTCTCAGGCTCCAGCACCATCGCTATCGAATAGGCCCCATCCCACTATCTAACCATTCTTGAAAAGTTGAATGATTAAACATATTACCTTTTCATGCAATTTTTTCTTTCTTTTCTTTTCTTTTTTTTTTCTTCTTTTATTAATAAAGTAAACAATCATTCTTAAAAAGAATAAGAATATATATATATATATATATATATATATATATATTCTTTCAATATTTAGCTGGTACCATGAAGCATTCCTTAGCAGAATGCGTATGAACACTAATGGAACATACTTGACATGCTCTTGAATGTGGGGCAAGCATACGGTAATTACGAATCTGAAAGTAAATTTGATAATCTTTTCATTTGAGATCGAAGCGTTAATTTCTACATGTAAAATGCTAAGCCCTCCAACAAGTGACTCAAATAAGGAGTTAAAGGACTTTTTTCCATTATAGAATACTGGTGTACTTCATAATATAAACTACCGGTTACTTTGTAATATATTTAGGAATTAAGACAATATAAGAAGATTGAATATCTCAAATCAATAAGGACTGTTATAGATGATAAATGTTTTAAAGACTGTCTGGCCAAGATTATTATTATTATTTTCAGAGTATATTTTATCAAATGAAAATAGATTATAATATATAGCTCGAAGATATTTGGACAGGAACATTGTATATAGTTCCGCTATGTTACATGTCCTGATAAAACACACAAAATTATTTACCTTCGGACATAATTGAAGTGCGAATTCATTTGTCAGAACTCAAACACAACTCCAACATAGAATAGAAGTTAAACATGTGCTGTATAGACATAACATAGAGACTAGACAGGGGGCGGGGTCATCTTCCACTGTCGTAGCAATAATGACGGTGAGATGAGAACTAAACTGGTACTACTGCTACTAAATTATTGAGGGCAGACCATATATATATATATATATATATATATAATAAGAAAAAGGTCTTCATAAAAACAATGAATTAAGGGAAGTAGAACCGGTAATTGCGGGACGAGTCCGCGGATAGACTCACTCCGCCCGTAAAAAAATGCAAAACGGGCCAAAAATTTTGACCCGCTGAAGCTGCGGGCCATTTTGGCTCGTGCCCGCTTGACCCGCGGGCGAGGCAGGCAGTTCCCACGGGCGCAGGTTGGCCCGCTGAGGCGCTGACCAGAAAAAAAAAATTTGCTATGTTGAGTTAGGTGGACTGACGTGCTAGTGCTGCTATCACCTGGGTCTGGTGGACTGACGACGTGACAACTGGTGACGAGACAACACCGACGCCGACGCCGACTGAAGTGACGAGATAAGGACAGCACTGCAGGTCCGCAACAGCTGAAGACTTTAGACTTTGGCGACGAGTCGAGGACGACTGGAAGTTTGGAACGACACTCGAGCTCGACAGCACCGTCCGCACTCTGCAACACTCAGTAGGCAGCACGCACCACACACACAGCAGCACAGGTAGCAGCCCACACCACATGGTCCACACCCACTAAGACGATCATACTCAGTCACTCATACAGTCACAGACCACACTCACACCTCACACTCCCTCGACTGTCGTCCATCGTCCTCGACTCTACACTCACAGTCACCTCACAGACCAGAGACGACAGCACAGTCCTCGTCGTCTTCCACTTCCACAGGCCACAGCAGAGTGCAGACACGAGCAGAGAGAGGAGACACTCATGGCTCTAGCTGACAGTCACAGTGATAGTCGTCGTCCGCCTCCACTCTGTTGACCGTCGACCGCCTGTTCCATTTCCTTCGTGCCACTGTCCTCGAACTCCTTGTTAGACGTTAATTAAGGTAAAGCAATAGTCTATTGTCCTTTTACTTATTGGAGAGTAGGGTGTCATGTGGTGTCATATGGCCGTGTGGGGTGATGTCGATGGCTTGGAGAGTGTGATATGGTGCGGTGCGGTGCAGTGTGTGTGGTGTGGTAGTGTGGGGCTAGGGGTACGGGTGACACTGGTGGCGTTGGCTTGGAGAATGGAGAGTATGGTGTGGTCGTATGGGGTGACGGCGGTCCAATGGAGAGTGTGGTGTGGTTGTGGTGCGGTGTGGCCGTGTGGGGTGAGGGTGACGCCGATGGTGGTGGCTTGGAGAATGGAGAGTGTGGTGTGCTGTGGTGTGACCGTGTGGGGTGATGGCAAATTGGCAATCCAATGGAGAGTGTGGTGTGGTTGTGGTGCGGTGTGGCCGTGTGGGGTGGGGCGGTGGCTTGGAGAATGGAGATTGGAGAGTGTAGTGTGGTGTGGCTGCTTGGGGTGATGGCAATCTAATGGAGAGTGTGGTGTGGCCGTGTGGGGTGGGGGTGACGCCGGTGGCGATGGCTTGGAGAATGGAAAATGGAGAGTGTGGTGTGGTGTGGTCATATAAGGTGAGGGTGACACCGATGGCTTGGAGCTTGTAGTGTGGCCGCCGGCTGTAGCTTGGATGGTGTGGGGTGTGGTGTGGTGTGGCTATGTGATCATCGGTTGTGGCTTAGATGACGCTGATGCGGTGGCCGGTGGAGACGTGGAGTGACTATATTTAATTATTTATATTTTATAAATAAGTGTACTACTATTAATAACATTTTCGATATTTATAGAACGAATCATCCAAGTAATGAAGCTGCAATAGAACCTATTAATGTAGATAATGTATCTGAAGTCGGTGGGCATAACGATAATCTATAACCAGGATCTTCTCAATCTGAAGAACATGCAGGTAAGAAGGCTTGAGTAGGTAGCTCTTCTTCTCAGGTTTGGGAAATATTTACAAAAATTGGTATTGGGAAGGATGGTAAAAATAGGGCTAAGTGTAAAGCATGTGGGAAGGAATATGTTATTGGAACACATTCACATGGAACTTCATCTTTACGTCGACATATAGAGAAGTGTCATTTGAGTTAAATTCCTAGATATAATGATGTTGGTGATATGATAATTGATCATGCTGGCAAGTTAAGATCAAGAAAACCATATCCTAAATTTGCTTGTGAGGTAATGGCTATGGTTATTATTGAACATGATCTGCATTTTCATTTGTTGAGTATAGGAGGATTACACAGTTTATAAGGCTATATAATCCTGATTATAAGCCAATTAGTAGAAAAACTGCTACATCAGATGTTTGGAATTTATATTTGACTCAAAAGAAGAATTTGAAACAAATTTTGCAAAAAAATTCAGGGAAAGTATGTTTGGCTTCTGATGTATGGACTGCTTCCATTAGTAAGGGATATATTTGTTTGATTAGACATTATGTGGATAACAATTGGAAATTGAATAATAAAATTTTTGCTTTTTGTAAAATGCCCCCTCCTCACTCAGGATTTGAGTTATCAAAAAAAGTATTTGAACTTTTGAAAGATTGGGGCATAAATAGGAAGATATTCTCCCTTACATTGGATAATGCATCTGCTAATGATTGTATGCAAGATTTTCTGAAAGAGCAATTGAACTTACAACATAGTTTGTTATGTGGTGGTGAGTTTTTTCATATTAGATGTTGTGCTCATATTCTTCATTTGATCGTTAAAGAAGGATTGACTGTAAGTAGTGAAGCATTGCATAAAGTAAGGGAAAGTATGAAGTATGTGAAGGGTTTTGAGAGTAGAATGAAACACTTTTTAGAATGTGTTAAACAGGTTAGCAACATTGATACGAATGTTGGTTTGCGCTTGGATGTAACTACTAGATGGAATTCCACTTATCTTATGCTGATAGCGTACTCAAGTATCGACGTGCTTTTTCTTGCTTTCAATTGAATGATCATCATTATAAATATTGTCCAACCATTGATGAGTGGGAAAGAGCAGAAAAGACATGCAAGTTTCTAAGCCCGTTTCATAGTATCACCAATTTGATGTCAGGGTCATCATATCCAACATCAAACCATTATTTTTTACAAGTATAGAGGATTGAATGTTTGCTGAATGAAAATTTAAGTAGTGAAGATTATTTCATAAGGGAGATGTCTATTTCATAAGGGATTGACTGTAAGTAGTGAAGTATTGCATAAAGTAAGGGAAAGTGTGAAGTATGTGAAGGGTTCTGAGAGTAGAATGAAAAACTTTTTAGAGTGTGTTGAACAGGTTAGTAACATTGATACGAATGTTGGTTTGCGTTGGATGTAACTACTAGATGGAATTCCACTTATCTTATGCTTGATAGCGCACTCAAGTATCGACGTGCTTTTTCTTGCTTTCAATTGAATGATCGTCATTATAAATATTGTCCAACCATTAATGAGTGGGAAAGAGTAGAAAAGATATGCAAGTTTCTGAGCCCAGTTTGATAGTATCACCAATTTGATGTCAGGGTCATCATATCCAACATCAAACCATTATTTTTTACAAGTATGGAGGATTGAATGTTTGCTAAATGAAAATTTAAGTAGTAAAGATCATTTCATAAGGGAAATGTCTATTAGAATGAAACAGAAGTTCGATAAGTATTGGAGTGATTATAGTGTTATCCTTGCACTTGGAGCAATCTTTGATCCTCGAATGAAGTTTGATTTTTTGAACTTCTGTTTTAATAAACTTGATCCCTCACTTGTGAAGAGAAGTTGGCTCACATAAAAAGCAAGTTATATAAACTCTATAGAGAATATGAGAAGAGCAAAACATATCACGCATCTAGAACTAGAAACAATCAGGTTGGATCATCTTCTCAGACACAAGACACATCTGGAGGTAGCAGTAGTAAAGGAGCAGCAACACATAAAGCTGGGAAGGACTTAGAGATTGATTTTGTTACATTAGTGGTAAGTTTAATAATTTTTTTATTTTCTCAATTTTTTTTTCGTAATCTATATTAGTATTTAATTAATTTCTTCCTTAATAATGTAGGAATTTCGATACCATCAAGTAGAAGTATAAAGTTATAGTAAATCTTCTTTGAATATTTATCTAGATGAGCCAGTAATGGATATTGACTTCTACTCAGAATTGATATGTTACAACATTGGAAGAGTCAAAGCTAGAGATATCCTGATTTATCTATCATGGCCTCCGATGTGCTTAGCATTCCAATTACTACTGCAGCATCAGAGTCAACTTTCGGTATCGACGCTCGTGTATTTAATAAGTATCGTAGTTCTATACTTCCAGCCAATATAGAAGCTCTAATTTGTACACGAAATTGGTTACAAGGATTTGCATGTGAAGGTAATTTTTTTTTGTTCTGTTAGTAATATTTTCTTTTAACGTATTGTTTCAAGCATTTATCGTCTAATTTAATTATATGTGTAATCTCATAAATTGTAGATCAAGAATAAGACAATGGGAGTGTGGGTGGGAGTGCGATTACTTCATTAAAGGGAGACTCCAATTTAGTTATTGATGATGATGATAGTGATGACTGATGTGATGACTGATTTATATATGTAATTTTATTGCTTCATTATTATATTTGTTTTCCTATATAATTAGTGAAAACTGAGAAGTACTTTATGATAATTGCTATAATTGCTTGATTATCGTTTTATGTTGTTTTCTTTTCTATCGTATGAGAATGAGATTTAAGAGTAAGTACGTATAATCGAAGTTGTATAAGGAAAGTGAATGGAAAAATTGAGCGATTGCAATTTACAAATTTGCAATGTACCTAGTTTATTTAGATGTGGGAATTGGGAAATACTAATTTAAACAATTTTCAATAGTGTTTTTCCTAACATATGTAATATAAATTATATTTGCAAAGGAAAAAAAGGTTTATCTAAGGAAAAACAAAAAATTTTACCTAACATGTCCTATTTTTAATTTTTTACATAATACACTTTAAAATAAAAATAAATAAATTTTGCGGATTGTTGCGGGCCAACCCGCATTGGCCCGCAGGGTGGGGCGGGCCAATTTTGCTGACTCGCCAAACTTGCGGGCCACTACAGGCCAACTCGCAACGACCCATGGGGCGGTGCGGGTCAAGGATGGGCCAGATCGGTGCGGGTCGGGGTGAGTCGGCCCGTTTGGCCTGCATTACTGGCTCTAGAATTTCCTAATTGAATGATTTGCACTTATATAAAAAAGGTATCAATAAATCCAAAATTCTAGCGATGGGGCCTTTCTTCTTACAACCAGCTCACACATTTGCAATGAGACTGGCACAAATATAACTAGCTTATGTCTCACATTTGGAAAAATACTTACATAGAACTAGTTTCTGTGGATAGGATCACAAACTATATATAATAAGTATTCAATACATTGTAAAGAGTTGTATTGCGATTTAGTTCACATCTCAGTTTAACCAGCTAGTGAACACGTTATTAAAAAAGCTATCATTGCTTATTTAAGGTAAAGTAGAGTCTATCTCTTTTGATTGGCCATCCATTACTTATATTTAAAATAATATTACTATCCACCACTAAAAGTGAATCATAAGTTTAAGCTCTATTTTAAATAGTAAATCCTAATCTACCTCCTACAATATTATTATTTTTACTTTGTTTCAAATTAGTTATTTTTTAAATTTTGATTTTTTTTTTTCTAAATATCGTGTTCTTTCCCTTCTCTAATGTATTAATAGATAAGCTCCTCTAGAGAAATTGAGAAGCAAAATGCACAAATTCCTATGCGGGGCGCCTTAGATTTTTATCCTTACACTTTGGTTCATATTGATTGAATGTCAAGTGTCATTGATTGTAACGACAAAAAAAAAAAAAAAAAAATTAAACTAGCTGCTTTGTTGTTCTGTCTTGTCCCCTCCATTGTCCACGTCAAGGGTAGCCTGGCGCACAGTAGGCCACCATCCCATCAGCCACACCTGGTCACGTCGTCTATCACCATCACTCCTATCCCCTACTTCTTCTTTCTTCCTTTTCTTTTTCTTTTTCTTCTTCTTCTTCTAGTGGCACCGTCCCTCACTCACTTAAGAGACACAACCTTACTCTTTCTTCCCTTCTTCTCCATTCCTTCCTTCTTCCTTCCTCTCGTTTTCGTATCATCCCTCCTTGACGCCGGTGGAGCCCTGTCCTCTGTCCTTCTCCTTCTCTCCCTCGTTCACTCTCTCTTCCCACTCCCACTTTAACTCTGCATGTAAGTCCCACTCTGCCTTTCCCTCTCCATTTTCTCCATCGTCACAGCATAGTAAAACTCTCAAAGCATGTTGAACGAGCTCAATCGATTGGAAAACTCTTGCTAGTCGTCGCCCTTACCACCAGAGTTGACGACTCTCAAGCTGCAATTGCTCGAGATGATGGCTCTCTCAAGATTTGGCTCGTGCTTACCATGTCCACTGGGTAGCGCTGCCAATTGACGAAATCAAATGGTAAGAAGTTGGAGATGGCTTTGTAAGTTGCCTTGTGAGGTGTCTTTGTAGAAATGATAAGGTTGCTGAGGGATACGAAGTCATCTCTGATCCAAAGGAACATGATGACGAAGAACAATGAATCAAATTCGAACTAGAATGCAAACCCCAAGTCCCCACTTAATTCAGGCGAGCTATTGTCATTGAAGGCGATTCATGAAAGCTTAAATTGGTTGAGATCATCAAGCAAAGGGGGTGATAAAATGGCAAAGGGATCCCCTATTCCTAATGTAGTCTAAGGGTACATTGAGGCTAAAGCTGGCTTCAGGGGATTGGATTCCACATCCCCAGTGATCGAGGGCAAGAGACACCTAGCAGAGACCCAATGGTTGTTGGCAAACACACAGCGTCGTATGTGCAAGGAATTTAAGGAGATAGCTTGATGGAAAAAGGGGGTAAACATCTTCATGGACAGCTTCAAGCTTCTACTTGCTGTAGGCATTTTACAGCTTACGATTTGGATAACTGGAAGGGCTTGAATCAGTTGTGTTTGACACCAAGCTTAGCCTATACCTATCGGCTTTCATATTAGAAATGAATACAAGAAGAGAGAGCAGACATGGCCAATGGAGGAAGAAAATGGCTGAGGCCAAGAGAGCTCACAAATGAAAGGAAATGAGGGAGAAGAACTGCAACAACGGCGACCCCAACAGCAATAGCAATGGCGACAGCAACAGCGGCAACATCCACAAGAGCAATAGCTGCAGCAAAGATGAAGATGGTATAGCGTGCTCCAGCTTCCAGGCGAGAAGGCATGGCGTAATATGATCAGGCATCCAGTTGAAGCAAGCTACATTCTAGGCAAGGAGATGGATGACATGGATAGCAACAACAACGAACAGCGAAAAGACTCACAATGTACCAATGAGAAAAGTGTCTAACATGATCTAGTCCCAACGATAATGTCTAAGCATCTAGAAGCAAGGGAATGAAAGGAGTCTAATTGGGGAAGATGAAAAATGAGAAGGAGAGAGCTAATGGCATAATAGAAATCCATGGTGAGTAACAAGAAAATATGTGTGTATGCACGTGGTTTGGTGTTCCAGCTGAGAAAAATCATAGATAAATGTATGCATGTAGATGTAAGGTGGAGAGGACAATAAGAGATTGAAAGGGAGTGACTGGATGTTGAAATGGAAAAAGAAGAAATAAGGAAATAGAGATGTCCAATTGAGGAGAAGAAGTTGAGGAGATTATGTGTGTAAGAGAAGAGAAGGTGTGCGCGAGGAAGAGAAGAGAGGGTTATGAAGTGCAGCTGTGTGTGTTTGTGTTCGTGTACGTGGTGTGATTGTGTATGTGTATGTGTAGGTGTGTGCTGGTGTGTGTGTAAGTGGGGTTCGGTGAGTAGGAGATAAGAAGTAGAAAAGGAAGAAGAAGAGGAAAATGGAAGATGTTTAGGAAGAAGGAAAAACATAGAGAGTTAAATGGGAAATTTTGAAATATTTACATTCCTAAAGATAGCCTAAGGAAGAGTGAAGAGAAATGAGAAAAGGAAGTAAGAAAGTAGAGAAGTCCGAAGGGTGAAGAAGGTCTAGTAAAGAAACAAAGAGAGAAGTTATGGTTAAGAGATCTAAGAAGAAGAAGAGAATAATGAGAAACGAAGACGAAAAGTTGGAAGAAGGTGAAAGCGAGAATTGAAGACGGAAAAAGGAGAAGGGGAAGAAGGAGTCGAGTATGTAGTATATGTGAGTATGTGCATATGTGTAATGTGTATGTGTATGTGTATGGATGTGTGGTATGTGAGGGTATATGTGTATGTGTATGGTAGGTGAGTGGTGTGTGAGGGTATGTTTGTACGTGTATGGATGATGTGTGGTCTGTGCGAGAATGGGTGTATGCGTATAAAAGGTGTGTGTGGGTATTTGTGTATGTATATGGAAGGTGTGGTGTGAGTAGGTATGTGTGTATGTGTATGAAATGATGTGTGGACATGTGTGCGTAAGTATGAAAGGTGAGTGAGAAGTATATGGGTATGTATGTATTGGTGATGTGAGGTATATGCGGAGTATGTGTGTATGTGCGTATAGGTGGTGTGAGACGTGTGTAGAGTATGTGTGTATGTATGTGTAAGTGCATGCATGGTGTGTGCGGAGTGTGTATGTGTGTAGATAGGAGTATGTTGATATGTGTACGTAGGGTGTAAAGGATGGCTAGTGTGTATGTAGTGATGGAAGCGTGAGTAGGGATGGAGACTAGTGTAGAGGATAGGAAACCTTGTAGGTGGAGATGTTAACAAAGGAGAGAAGAAAGAATGGAAAGGTGAAATCGATGAGGAAGAGGGAATTGCGTGAAGGAGGTGAGTGTGCTTGTGTGTGAAAGTAAATGGGAAGAAAAGGTGTTTATGTTGATATAGATGGTGAAGGAAATGATTCAAGCAACGTTTAAGATGATGGCCTGGGGGATATTTAGAATGAAATGAATTTCTAAATGGAATGTTTAAAAGATGTTGAGGAAGATCATTCTTAGCCAAATACTTTAATGCAAGACCTTTAGTTGTCCTTTCTAAAGGTAACTTGCATACACGGAAGAAAGAATTCCAAATTTGGCAGGTTAAAAACGTTTTATTGCTCGACTTCTACAAGTCAACCATGACAACTTAGGGTGTTGGAAGCGATGATTCGTAGGAAGGTTGTTCCTTCTAGAACCCTATATTAAAATCACGTTAAAAAAGTATTCAACATTTCAAATCTTGCTCATCCAAAGTTCCTTAAGGATGAGACTTTACGCCTTGCCATCAAACGCAAGATGAGCAGAGTATACATTTCAGGTGATAGGAACTACCAAGGTCAAGTGGAGATGCTGCCTTCTATGGTTTGGTTGAGGAAACATTGCAGAAAAACACTGATTTCAAGAGGAAAGTAAAGGGGTTACCCGCTAGAATCACTCGACTCCAGCAAGGACTATGACGATCCTAAATAAGTGAGTGGGAAACTTAATGATATGCTACAATGTTATGTTGTGTGTTGATATGCTATGTATGTGAATTCATTTGCTTTGTTGTAGTTGCAATTGAATGTGATTTGTGTTAAGTTGAGTCATATAGTGGGGTTAATTGCGTTTAGGAAAGAAGTTATAAGAATTTGTTAGTTAGATAGGTTAAGGATTAATATTGTTTAAATAATGTAGAGGATATAATGGACTAAGGGTTTAGATGTCATTACCTTAACAATAGCACTTCGCACCATATTGTCAGTGCTATTACTTCAAGCTAACGTAGGATTCAAAATTGTTTTCTTCAAACTAAACCAAAATATAGAAATCTAGCTTTTCCTTCTATAGTCACCGAGTAGGTGTGCATAGCCGGAATAGGATATATAAATATCATTATGTATACATATCAAAGTTTACTTCTGAATATGTACATATGCTTAAGCAAACTTATTTTCCCATTATATCTATAGAATACACTCATGAACATAACCATACAAATCATGAGTTTAACTTTGATTTTCAACTTAACAATTCCATTTTCTTGCCCTCTTAAGTGAGTGAGGGGAGGTGCCTAGCATAATTGTCATTTAGGTGAAACTACATCTATAGACCTATGTGTATATATATATATATCATACATAGGTATATTGAGGACTTAGAAGGAATATACGAGACGACCTTGTTAGCTCTCGGAAGTGTAAATAACATAACACTTAAGAAGTGCGATGACATAGAGGTGTCGGTATGATGGTTGTAAATCAATCAAGTGGTTGATTTAACGTTTAAGAAAATAGCACAGAGGTGTTAAATTACCTAAACCTGATGTATAGCTGGATAGTTCCCAGCTACTGGGTCTAGTTCCTTGTTTATTCTGTGATGTGAAATGCATGATCTTTGCTTGCCGTGGTAAGCATGAAAATGAGTTGTAGTGGATTGTCGTGGGACTTCACTGGATCTCTATAAATTGTTCTTGGTAGTTATTTCATTGTCTTGAATGATAATTGGTTGCGATTATATATGTTGATTGGTCACTTCGAATCAATTAATTAAAAAAGTGGACTCGATTAAAACTTGACATGCATTTCCACAAGACATTGCATGAGATTGAAGGCCATCACTACTACAGGATGCATCGGAAGTGATCAAAGGATCATTGTTTCGCCAAGTGCGAACCAAGTGATTAGGGGATTATCATGCCTTGACGGTTATGAGTCCGACCTGTCTCTTGAGGGTGTAATGCTCAGTGTATTGAGGCACCTGAGCCTAAAATATTAAAGCTAAGACATAGCTTAAATAAGTGATAAGAATAATGAAGATGTGAGTAAGACCCGGGCATTGATGATGGTTTCAGAATCCCCAACCCAAGGTCAAGAGGGGTGTAAATCCTAGACTTCATGTCAGTTACCGGAAAACCATGTGAGATATTGTATTCATATGATTGTTCATACATAGCATATGTTTTGATAACTTGATTTAATTAGCTTGTGTGTACGTAACATTGAAAGTGTTACCATCTCATTTATTGAGCTATAGTGTACCCGCCCCTCCACACTCTTTTTACAGGTAGTGATTTCGAAAGCTTGAGATGGTATAAGATGTGAAGTGTTGAGAGTTTTGGAAGACCAAAACGATAAAGTAAAAATTGTGAATGATGGATTGTTTAGATGAAATGTTAGGACTCCGTGTAAATAGAATTTGAATTTGAGTTTGAGAAACTTAGTATTTATCCTATTTTACTACTGGGTATGAGATATCGATTCTCTGTAATTATGGTTGATCGTGAGATACGGAATCTATAGTTATAATTTATTATTTAATTATATATATTATGATTAATCGTAAATGTAATTAAATACTTAGAGTCATATGATTTCAGGCTCGTAAAACGATTATTATGTAATTGATGCATACGTACTATGATGATTTTAGTAAAAATTTATTGGTCGCTTTAGGGGCGTAAAATTGATTCCACCAGCCACGATCCCTGCCGGCCTTTCGCTGCATTCTGCTTCCAATTAGCTCGCTCCCTCCCTTTCCCCGATGTCTCGCCTTTGTCCCTCTGTCTAGATTTCCTCCTCCCATTCAACAAATATCTCACAGCTGACCTCACCTTCTTTAACATACTGTTTATATTTTCCTACTTTATTACCAGGACACTTAAAAAAGAAAAAACCCTCATGCTATCTAATAATATTGTACACTTAAAAAAAAAAAGTTTATACAAAAAGGTGAAAGATTTTCTTACTGATATCTAAGCAAATATCTATGACATATCCATTCTTCTGCATGTGGATTAGTGTCTTGGACTGTTTGGCCTGACAGGTATGCTAAAAATTTTTTTGTCCCTTTCCCTGTGACTTTAGATTCCATGCTGGCCTTCCATCAATGGGTCCTCCAATATATCAATTTCCCTTCAATGGGGAGCAAGATCTTCCCATAATCCTTCAAAGGATTCTTGTTGGCTTTGTTAGCTTATGTAAAGATCAATTAGTATGTTGTGCTTATTATATTAGAAAAAGGCAATCTAACAAAATAAAATAACTCAAGTTTTCTAAATAATGAGTTTGACCAGTACTTCAATCTCTACTAGTCTACATATTTTATTGCAAGAGAAGAGAACTAATTAATTGCTTGCTGATAGGATAAGGCATGGTTACGCATTGACTAGTTGGGTTATTGATTTTTTTTTCCTTCTTTATTGTTATTATTATTATTATAAGCAGTTACATAAGAAAATTTTATTCTTTAACACATTATCTTTTTTCGTCAAATATATATAGTAAGTGACTTGAACCATACTATACAAATACAGGAGCAATTTTAGAACACAGTATGGATATGAGATATGATAAATCTTTTTAAAAACAAAACACAAGTACAATCATTAAGATATTATATGTGCAGTACGCACAAAAACAAGAACACTATATGATCGAATCGAATTTAATATCCAACCAAACCAAATCAAATATTTTACATAAAAATGAACAGAAAATCAAACTAAAATGCGAACCGAATTATAAATTTAATTATTTAATTAGACTTGTGGTTTGGCTGTACGTTTCAGTTGAGGCATAGATTGGACACTAAACTGGACCAAATGTGACCCTGCCCCATCAAACTTGACTTGCATGCTTTTTTTATCAGGTAAATTTAAAAGCCACCTCCGGTACCCACGGTCACGGCTGGAATTTAATAAAAAGAGAAATGGGCCGACTATAAGAACTCGGTAGGACTTAGAAAAGAGAGAGAGAGAGTGTGTATAATATTAATAACTCCCTTCAGCCATTTTCATCCTGCTCTAGACACGAGGTTTTCTTTCAGCAATTTACTATTTTTGTATTCTTAGGCTTTTCCTTTTATGGTTAGTGAAGGAATGAACCATGCTCAATTGCTTTACTTTTGGGCATAACATCTGAAGCAAAACACACTAAAAAAAGGAAAAAGGGAAAAACAGAGCGAAGAGCAGAACTTCTTTCTGCTTCCTGGTTCCTCCACTACGCCATTGTTTGATTCCTTTAGGATGGCTAAAAACAAACATGATGTTACTCAAGACAAAACATGTACAGATTTTTCACATATGTAAGTCATTGTTCAGTTTTCACTTTGTAGTTGCTAAAATATCTTGCTATATCATTTAATACGTAACTAAATTATACATCTTTTCTTTTCCTTTCTTTTTTTCTTTTTAATCTGCAGACCTGGGAGTGATTTTTATGAGCTTATATGGGAAAATGGTCAGATCACTATGCAAGATCAATCTAGTAGGACTAAAAGGACCCAGAATTCTTATAATTTACCTTCTTACACTAGCTTGCCTTCTCATAGTCCTAGGATTAAAGACAAAGATTTAGGAAATGATAATACTTGCTCATCTTCTGGGAAGTTTTTAAGTTCTATTGATAATCGTTGTGGTTTGGACGAATTTCCTGAGCCCGTGCCTTCAGGAGAAATGCGTTTGGATCCGGGTGATGATATTGTCCCATGGTTTAGCTATCCTATTATTATTAATGATTTTATGCATGAGCTATCAGGTGTCACTGAGAATCATGAGCCTACAAACCCAAACAATTTCGACGAAAAGGGTAGTTGTAATCAAGTATATAGGGAGGGACACCCCAGTACAGTGCATGGTGACACAGAGTTAGAACAAAGGTATCAGTCTAAGGGTTTGGATTCAAGTTCTAGTCCAGCAGTTTTTGAAATTACTAGACCAAAGACTAATTCCAGTCAGCAACAGGGTTTGGTCCCGGGACGATTCGAGGTGGAATCGCCTTGTTCTAGATCTAGACCTTTGGAAAAAGTTGAAATTGGTGCAAGCAATGCAGCAAACCAAACTGTTTCTAAGAATTCGACGCGATTTCAGACACAGCATCCAGGCCCATCTAGTGGAGCCAATTCTGTGTTCATAAATTTCTCTCATTTTTCAAGACAAGCTCCGAATTATAGAACCAATGCTGTGACTGGTAGTGGAGCTAGTTCGGGTTATTTGGGTGTAAATAAGGTTGGTTGTAAGGAAAAAGCTTCCTCTGCTAATTGTAGCAACAATGCTAAGATAGGTGGTGCAAAAAATGTTGATCTTAGGAGGGAATCAAGTTCTCAATGCCAAAATATGACCGAGCAATCAAATGTCTGTTTGAGAGATGTGAAAGGAAAGCAGATTGAGGAACAACATTCTTTAAAACATTCTGAGGCTACCATCCCTCAGGGTGCTTCAGAAAAGGATAAAAAGAGTGACCGTAGTTCTGATTTCAGTACCGCTAGAAGGCTGATCAATGATGACAAGAGTACAGAGCCTGTGGTTGTTGCTTCTTCTGTTTGTTCAGGCAGTGGTGTGGAGAGAGCTTCAGAGAATCCAACATGTAATTTAAAGAGAAAAAGTCAGAGTACCGAAGAATCTGATGACCACAGTGAAGTGAGATAGTAATTTCATACAGCATTTCATGTCTCATTTCTTAAAGGGGTTTTATTTATTTTCATGTATTGAGATAATGGTTTTCAAGCAGGATATTGAAGAAGTATCAGTCGGTGTGAAGAAAGCACCACCTGCTCGAAGTTCTGGTTCCAAGAGAGGCCGAGTTGCAGAAGTACATAATTTATCCGAGAGGGTGAGGAAGTATTTTAGTTATATATTCTTTCCCAAAACCAAAACACCACCACCCCCTCTCCCCCTGGTGATTATTTTAGTTGTATTTTTCGATGGAAGTAATTGACAAAAAAATAATATAAAGTTCTTCCTTCTATACCTTGTAATGTCTCTGTAGAATGTGGATCTTATTTCTGATTAATTTTGAATGTCTGTGAGCAGAGGAGAAGGGACAGGATTAATGAGAAGATGCGTGCATTGCAAGAACTCATACCAAATTGTAATAAGGTTGGACAAAGTTTTTTTTATGGTTTTGATAGATATTCTGTGAAATCTTTCTGCTGGGTTTGGTCAAAACAAATTTTAGATTTCAAGCTCAAGCTCTATTCTAATGCTTGGTTGCTGTCTTTATTGAATACATCTTCTTGTAGTTACTGGATACGAAAACTACTTCTTTGAGTTTTCTCTAAAAATGAACTTAAATTTGGATGCTAAATACTTCTCTATTGTTTTGGAGTACTCTATCAATGGAGACTTGCATATTCAGTTCATGAGCAGAGAAATTAACAGTCGATTTTCTGGAAAGGAAAAATCATTTAGCCCCTTCTGCAAAATCTTCAGGGATCTTCTTAAGTGGGAGAATGGTGAAATTTTGTGCAAGCATAATGTTAGCTTGTAGCTGAAGCATGGCCCACTCTTCGTTATCTTAAATTTTAATTACTGATATGACTTCTTGGTGTTAAAGGCTGACAAAGCATCGATGCTCGATGAGGCTATTGAGTATCTCAAGACGCTCCAACTCCAAGTGCAGGTAAAGGATCTCTTTCTGGCCTGTGGTTATACTTGATAAATTTTGAACCCATAACCAACCCGTCTAGAAGTTTAAGCCTATTAGATTGGTGTAGATTTATATCTGTTGGTTAACTACATCATCGAGAATTTAGAATGGTTATTTAGTATCATAACCTTTGAAGTCTATTTTCAGATGATGTCCATGGGAGCTGGTTTTTACATGCCACATATGCTACTACCTACACAAATGCAACAGATGCATATGGCACGTATGGCCCAATTCTCGGCTCTGGGTTACAGGATGGGTATGGTAGACATAAGTGGTGGATCTTCCACTTATCCAATGATGCAGTTTCCATCCTTGCATGGAGCACATTTTCCTTGCCCAGTTATGCCTGGACCTGCTGCTTCCGTGGTTGGTCTTCCTAGTCAAGGTCTACATATGCCAATGGCATGTGCTCCTTTGGTCTCTTTTCCAAGTGGATCCATTGTGCAACCAGCAAATGGAGTTACGGCCACTGCACCAGCAGCCCATTTGGGAAATACCGATTCAGATATCACCTCAAATATGAAGGTGTCCGTGCAGAAGAATGGTGCCAGTTGCTCACATAATAACACGGCAATTCAGGTAAAACATGAATTATGTTAATTATATTGTCTGACATAGTGAGGATTATAACTATGACTAGAGGTCATATATGCTAGAGTTTGGCACCAACTTGGTTGGCTATTTATAGAGCAAAGAACTTTTTTCTAAGCGGAGTTATATTTTTGTGATGTTAGTGCCAAGTGGAAAATGAAGGTTTGCAACAATCTGTTCTCATCCAAAATAATTGCCAAGTCTCAGATAATAATGGAAACCCGATGCTTCCCTCTAGCAATTAAATGACATTGGATGCGTTCGCTATTGTGGGGTGGGTAAGCAGCTGCTGATCTTACTCCATTCAGAATGATAAATCATATGTTGATGCTCAAAAGGAAGTTAGGCCTATCTGCTGTTTATACAATTGTTGATGTCTGCTTATTGTTTATCTGCAGTCTACAGGTTATACAATCTGATCTGCATGATAATGGGGGAAGAATTGCTTATTACTTACTGCTGAAATTGAAGATTTTATAAGGAAATCAGCCCTTTTAATTAAAATCTGGAGAAGTCGACTGAACTATTAGATTAGGGTGTGTTTGTTTCCCATAAAAACGTTCAGTTGTCAAATGTTATCATACTTGTTTTCAAGCGGTTGCAAATACTGGTGACTATTAGCTGTAAGTAGTGGTGGAAGACAACAGCAATGATCAACCATTATCATGGAAAATTAAGGAAATGATTTCTTTTTTTCATTTCAATAAAAAGAACCTGAAACCATTTCCTCCATTCTTCATTGACAACATCACACCCTTGCCAACCATCCATTGAGATCTTCGTCTTCCACTAATACTTGCAACAACTTCTTGAGGTTGTTATAATAATATTTGACAATTCTAAGGCTTTTGATCGTAATAAATGTAAAGGAAAATCCTAGTTTTGTGCGAAGCAAACACACCAATCTTTTCCGGTGCGACTAGTTGAATCGGCACTTTGAGATTATTCAACTACATATATTTTGCACCAGAGGAGAATTTGTAGTACATAATCTTACGCAGTTATTGTTTAGGTAACTATGGCATGTCCCTTAGTATTGAGGTTGAACATTCTTTTACAGGAATTCCTTTAGTCAAATAAGATTTTCTTGCTCTGGCATTAGCCCCTTTTTCCTTACCTATCATTGTTTTTCACAAGTCTAAACTGAGGTTATTTTATTGCTACTTCATAGTTCACTCCTCTTGTCTGATTTATTTTCTTTTTGAATAATATAATTTCTATTTAGTATTGTGCTAAGATTGATCTCATCTCTGCATCGCGGCATATATTAAAGTTCAATCAAGCTCATCAAAATTTCCTTAATTATCTATTTATTTTTATAATTTTTATGAGACGAAGAAGTCGACCTTTTACATCAACTATTTGTGATACTGAATTTACAAGCGATTCTGTTTTATAATACATGTATCCCTTAATTTTGTCATTCGGCTCCCACAATGGGCTTCACTCAAATTCTCGATCCACAGGTGAAGGGTGTTGATGGATATAATGCATCCAAACCCACGGCAATCTATAGATTTAAGTACAATCAAATAAAATAAAAACTATTACTTTTCCATTCTATTTTTTAAATATCACAATTTTAATTCTATATTATTCTATCGGTTCACTAA
This sequence comes from Laguncularia racemosa, assembly GCA_037954665.1. Lineage (NCBI taxonomy): Eukaryota > Viridiplantae > Streptophyta > Magnoliopsida > Myrtales > Combretaceae > Laguncularia > Laguncularia racemosa. The sequence goes on from JBBMOL010000056.1 coordinate 3,348,500, forward strand.
TATCTATATAAAAGACAACATTGCGGCTGACGTCTTTAGCAGCTGTGCACCTTGTGGCTTGAAGAAAGTGCGACGCGATAACGAATACATAGCAAATGGGCCAGCTTTCTGAATATTTGCACCGGTCTAATTATGATGGAAAATCTGCCACAAAGTCCATCAACAATGGGATATTCCAGTTAAGTTACTACTCCTTTATTTTATTAAATAAAATAAGAATATATTGGATACTTATTTTTGAAAAATAGAATAAATGTGTACTAAGATTGATATTTATTTATTTTAATTTTGATAAGGATATTTTAAGGAAAAAATCAACTTCACTATTGAATTGTTATTCTTAGTTTAAGAAATGAATGGTTATTCAATTTTTTTTTTTTTTTGCAATAAAGATTTTTTATAGAATTACTATTATTAGCATAAAATAAAATTAAATAGTGTAATAACTTGTCTATATTGAACAAAGCTATAATAAGATTGCTATTATTGTGAAGTAAAGAAGTAATTAATATATATTTTTTTTATTGGTGATAGATGGTAATGGGAGCCATATCACAATATACTTGATAATGAAGAAAATGAATTTTTATTTTAAAAAGTTATTAATAATGTTTTCCACTCTAATTAAGCGTCTAAGACCAGCCTCTAGTCATTATCGTCATCTTTGGCTTGACGTTAAAAGGCTATCAATTTGGTGATGGGATGATATGAAAATTAAACATTATAGATGTTTGATGACGAATATTACAAGAAGTTGGGGAGAAAAAAAAAAAAGTTATTTGTAAAACAAGCATACGATGCCCTAGGAAATATTTTGTTTACATCCTAAATCAATTCTGAAAAGTCATTCATCCCAAATTGACGTGGATTATGTCTGGATTTTGAATCAATAATGATGGTCGTTCGAAGATATTTATTGATTCAGAATATATATATATATATATATATATATATTATATATATATATATTTAATAGATTGAGTAAACTATAAACATACCCTATTATATGATTAATGTGCACTTACAGTTTTATATGTGATCTAATCTATAAAACATAATTGCAAAAACCAATCCAAACATAAATATAACATAAATACGATTAAATTGACTATAGCCCTAATGTGGCATAGGTCGATATGGTTATAAACATTACGCATAACTTATTCTTGCAATTTGTACATGTAGCTAGCATTTACCCCATCACCTTTGGCTTCATCCAGCTATGCTTATGATTTTTAGTTCTATACAAAATATATTTAGAGTGTTATTTATATTTAATAATACTAGATTGGACAAAATTCTCAATTTTTTATTTAGTTTGCATATTGGATAATACCATTGAATAAAAGAATCTTAAAAGTATTGGATAAAACAAAAACAAAATATATATATATATACCATATGCATAATGGTATAAAAATTTATTTCACAAAACATAATAAGCATGTTCTTAAAACACAAAAAATAACCCTATGATATAATTGTTCAATTAGTCATTACATTCATACTAAAACTCTTTTTGTAAGTCCTCTTGTTAATGTAAAAAATGATTATATATTATTATCAAAATTCATATCTTATACTACGCATACTAAGTATATTATAATAAAAATTGTACTATATTGTTCTCTTTATACAGTGCTATTTATTTCTTCTTATATTATCCAGTTCTTCTAATCTAATGATATCTTAGTTTGGTATCAATATAGCATTTTTAGTTTACATTTTGATTTTATTTTGTATTATTTTGCACTTTGACATCGAGTGTTTGGCTAATAAAGGTAGTAAAAAATAATATGAAAAATAAACATAATAGACATAGAAAATTGCAGTGTTTGAATCCAAGAGTCTTGAGGTTGTCACTATTATAGAAAATTGCAGAAAAGCTCTTGCTGAAATTAATACAATAAAAGCCAAAGAAAACCATTATTGTAGAGATAAGTGTGACAGTAGGCAGTTAAGACCTTTTGAACACTCAAATGTCCTAGCCGACAATATTTGACCAACCTTGTTTTCCTTTCATTCTAACTGGTATTTCTTGCAGGTCATTAGACAATGGTGCGAGCAATAGCAGGGGAAACTCACTAGGATTGTGGCTTGAACATTTAGTAGCCCAGTCATCCTCATTAGTATACTGTTACACCAAATAAAGCTGCAAATGGAATACAACAAAACCATTCTAATCCTCATCATCATAAACAATTTAGTTATGTTCCTCAAGCTTATTGGAATGCAATGCGCCAGTAGGTATGTATATAAAATTAAATTCAAATGATGCTTTTAATCCTTCACTGGGTGAGGCAGCTATTGGTTTTGTAGCTCATGATTCCCATGGATTTGATTGTTGTGGAGGCTTTAGGTTATGTTTTGCTAATGCACCTGAAATTGGCTTTGATTGATGCTACTAGATATGCCCGTTTTATGGGATGGGTATGGGATGGGAGGAAGTTATTTTTTAGATGGATTGTGCTAGAGTGCATGAGGCTATATCTTGTCCTCCTAATATGCCACCATCGTTTTGCACTTTTCTCCATGACATGAAAGATGTTGTATCTAGCTTCAAGTCTATTGAATTCAAATTGGTCAAGCATGGGGCTAACAAAATAGCATATTGGGTTGCAACCCAAACTCGTTTGAGGTCATTTCTTAATAGTTGGGTGTTTTAACCACCACTTGATTTAGAATTAATTCTCATGTTTGTAATTTGTCTTGTTGTCATAGGATTGCTTATGTATTTGACTTCTTACATATCTAATATTAGTTCCACTTTTGAGCAAAAAAAAAAGAAAAAAAGAAAGAAAGAAAGAATAAAAGACATAGAATAGATATAAAATAGACACTGACTTTTTTTTTCTTTTTTTTTGTGTGCCATTTATTATGTACTATAACTATTGGAGGAGTAAAAACTTAACACAATCCGTTTTGTTGAAACACGAATGAGTATACTATTTGACTACAAGAATTTGATAAAATAGATGTTGATTAAATATAAAAAAGATATACATGGAAGACCCACAAAACAAATAGAATTATGGTGACTTAGCTCATGCGGAGATTGATTTATAGTAAGGCCTCCAGGCACAATACAGGGACACAATTATTGGCTAAATTTCTTGGGAAGAATATATTAAGTATTAAGGTGGATAGAATTATGGATGGGGATGTTACTTTGGACAAAATTGGGGGTTACAAACTTAAATATAGCGATTTTTGAAAAAAATTATGTAAATTTATATCCGTAATAGTTATACCTAAAATAAGTTTCAAAGACATGAATGTTGTTTATGACTTTAAGGACATAAAAAAATTTTAAGCCAAAGGCCTCGGTTTATGCTTTCAGCACAAATTTTATTTAATTTTTTTTAATCTACAAACCTATAAAAGTTGTAAAAAAAAAAAAAATTTATTGCAAACCTATAAAATTATTATGAATGTACTGTTACAAAACCTATAAAATTATAAAATGTCTGTGAATTATCTCAACCTTCACTTCGGTTGAATCAACTCCAATGTTATAACATATTCTGTATAAAAATTCGTTATAGTTGTGTTTTTCTTTATTAGATCCCTCTAATTACCAATCACAATATTTCAAAATGCATAAATTATCAATTTTGCATAGTTAGTCATTTTTTCTCTATCCACAGTATACATAAATTATAAACTTTAAAAAAAATACGATAATTTTCAATAACAAAATTCTAAAAATTTCCAAAAAAAAAAAAGAAACGTTTCTGTAACATTTCAAATTTAAAAAATTTTCCCCATTATTTCCAAATGAATTTTTTCTAAAAATTTGTCAAATGTTATTTTTTAATAACATTTTTGTTGCTAAAAATTTCAACCATTTTTGTGTCATTTTACAACACTGTAAAAATTATTTCACATTCTAGATATTACAAATTTTCATCATAATATTTTTTTGTATATTTTCAATAGCAACATTCTTAATATTTGTACAAAAAAAATTCCGTGTAATTTCTAATTTTAATTTTAATTTTTCTCTCATTATTTCCAAACAATTTTTTTCTAAATATTTGTTTGAAATTATTTTTTAATAATATTTTTTCCACTAAATATTTCAATAATTTCCGTATTATTTTATAATGCTATAAGAATTATTCTACATTCTACATATTTCACATTCCTCATAACAACAAATCCTTATTCTAATACAAAAATTAACAAAACATGTTACGTATTACAATATTTATATAAATCATATTTAACAAATTACAATCTAATAATAATTAGTAACATTTTCCTAAAATCTTAGATCAAACATAGATAAAAGAAAAACTTTAATATAGATAAAAAAAAAATACTACAATCAATTAGTTGTTGAGAAACCGCTTAGATTTGGATAAATTACTTCAAATCCTTTTTTTCTTACGTAGAATTACTTTTTCTTCTTCCTCTTCCTCTTGTATATGAATGGGAGAAAAAAAATAGATCTGATATGAGTGTTTTTATGGAAAATTTTACTATTATTGTATTTTATATATTTTTTTTTATTTTGTGTACTATTATCACATAATTTTTGTTTTTGATCTACGATCAATGTATAAAGAATACAAAATTGGACAGTGAGATTGAAAGGAGATTTACAGTACATTTTGTACTAAAGGTGTAGATTGGATTTGCACCTTCAATTTAAAATTTTCCTATACCTTTAAAGTCGCAAATGTCGTCCACGTCTTTGAAATCTATTTTAGGAATAATTATTATGGATATAATATTTACTTATTTTTTTTTAATCGTTATATTTAAGTATGTAACCCACGAAATTAGTGCTTTCTTCCTTTTCCTTGAACGTGGCTTTCCTTGCGGTTGCAGTAATATAGGCACCTTCTTTCTGGCCATAAGCAAACAATTGGGGCAAAGAAAATTTTCATAACTTTGTGTCGATGAAAACTTGTTTGTATTGTTCCCATAGGTATTTATTGACAATGCTCCAAATGGTTTAAGATTATCCCATAAAATGTCGTGAGATACATATTATGCGCTGCATTGATATTAAACAATAATCCTAGTAATGAATGCTTACTCGAGCACTGTTGTCTCTTGAATTATTATCAACTTCCCCAAAAAAAAAAAATTGTTATTAATTTTTAATAAATCCTTTTGGCTAAAACAAAAATTTTCAACTCTATTATATGCTACAGGCCTAAATTGGAATGAAACAATTTAATGGCCGAAGTCCATTTAATCCGACCACCCCACTTCTAAACTGCTTGGATTAAACGAGCTCTGGCTACCACTGCAATATACATATACACTGGGTGGCAGATCCATTCCAGTTTAGGCCTGCCGGATATAATATTTAAACCTTTTCATTTTTAGCCAAGGGAATTTATTGCAAACTAATAACATTTTCTTTTTTAACCAAAGGAATTTGTTGAAAAATAATAATAATTTAATAGACAATAATGTTGAAGTAGGCATTCATCACGATAATCTTCAATATCAATGCAACGCATGATATCCATTTTTTAGGATAAATCTCGAATCATTTGCTATTGCGTCTTGGCCCCTTTTCACTAACAAGAGCTCAGACTCTTGTTTATTACTCTTATTTTTTAAATAATGAGACCTTACTAACATTATTTCAAAACTCTTAAAGTTCATTACTCTCTTATTCTTATCAATACTTTGACAAGAATTGTGGTGAACAACACCTTAGTTGTAGTTGTACTTGTATCAGCTAATTGTTTCAAAACCATAATATCAAATGGTTAATTTGTTTACACCACCTTACTTTTCTATTACAAATCCTAATCAAACTCAAAAATCAAATAAATTCCAAAATTTTAAAGTATCGATTTTCGTTTATTTGTATGAAACCCTAACACTAACGAAAAATTCGTAGTCTTCCTATATCACCCTCCTACTCCTCGCATGCCCTATCAACCAAGCCCTTGGGAAACGATTGATCTTCATCATCTCTACTCGACTCTACCAATAATCCGTTTATCCCACACCATGCACATGCACTCGATCAATTACACAGCAGCGTAGGCTCTGTTAATGATAAGTATCGGTAGTTCTTCTTTAGATAAAGTAAGAAAAAGTTCGATCTCCTTAACAACAAGGGGGTTGGGTCTTGGTCACAATGTCGGCCTTCGTCATTTCGATAGCAGGGTTCTCTTAAGACTACCTTGTCTATAACACTACATTCCCTATTGCAAATTGCAATCACCTTTCCTAGAGTCTCAACAATCTTGCATTCAACCGCAATCACAACCTCACGGCTATAGACTCTCTCTAGCACCTTAATTTCTGCTGCTACACCCATGAGGGTGTGCCCCAACCCAAGGCAAGGATTTCAAGACACTATATGTGATAATCAAAATAGAAACTTTTTGTGTTTTTAGGTTTTTATATAACGAAAGAAAAGATTTTTATATGTTTTGGTGTTTATAGGAACAATTAAAATAAAGGGATATAAACAATTACTAATCGAAAGAATTAGCAATTGAACTAAGGAATTGAAATCTTATCATATATACAATTCGCGATTTATAGAAATCAATAAAATTATTAATAGAAGAACATTCAGAAAATGCCTTTTAATATTGAAAAGATAGTCACAACATAATTCTAATTAATAAGCCTTTTAATGGACCAATATAATTAAATCTAATTTGTTAAAGACTTGTTCCATGTAGGTTTTAATTTAAAATATATAATATTTATAAATAATAATAAACTTACTTAAAAGTTTATCATCAATTAAAAGTTATGAAGAAAACAAAAGGCAGCAAGAATGACTAATGGATGTTCACACGAATGCATTAAATAAAGTAGGATTGAAATGGCTATTTGTTTTGGTGAGGAATGTAATTAACATATTAACAATGTAATTTCGCAAGTTTTAAATATGGTAATATGATTTAATTTAAATTGTTGGTTATATAAGATAATTGGTGCTCTTTCTATATTTGTATGTGAAATGATAGCAATTTGGAAGAAAGTTACAACTCTTTATAAATACTTTGAGTTATGTTATTTTGTATTAAGGCATGTAATGCAGCTCTTACTATTCTTTACACAAATGAAATGTTTCTTAGATTAATGATCAAGAGACACCACTAATCAAAAAGTGTAAGCCATAAAAATTAAAAATCATAAGCAGTTTATATTATAAAAAGGTATTACAAGTGAAGGGGTGAAAAAAAAAAAAGCTTTTGTTTTAAAGCATATATATATTAAAAATAATAATAATAGATTCACTTATAAAAAATATCACATAGAAATTTTTAACAAGATATATTCATAATGATTGATATCCTTTTGATTATGTAAATATACATTCTATGTTGATTTTTTCTATATTTGTATGAAATAAAATGCCATTTTGAAAGAATTATGATATCTCAATGTTTAGTAATGCAACATCATCTATTAAGATTTATGTTATTTTGCATTATGCTATGCAAAAGTTATAACTCCTAATAAGTACCATCTTCTAAATGCAATGTCAATGAATAAAAAGAAAAGAAAAAAATGTATATATTTAGTTCTTAATATTTGATACTTTTTTATTTAAGTCTTAAACTTTTATTTTTTACTTTTTTATTTTAATCCTTTATGTTTATAAAATTTTTCAATCAAGTACTTCTATTAAGATTGTTAATTTTTTCCATTAATAGGAGACACATGGTGCCATATCATATGATTGGTGTACATAATTATTCTTAAATAAATAATAAAAATAAATTAATTAAAAAAACCAGAAAATTCAAAGAAAAAAGAAAAATGAAGAACGAAGTCGGAATTCGAATAAAGTGGCAAACAGAAGATATTCCTCATCATTTACTTCAGTCGAAACTGAGTTAAAAAATCAACCCTTCTTCTTCAGGACATAAGAAAAGAACAGGGACTTACACCTATGCACTGGAACGAGGAGAAAAGTCGACTCAAAGAGGTAAACAGAGGAAAAAGAAAAATAGTACATTGCTGCCGGGAAAACCAAATCTCGCCAAAACAATTCCTATTCTACGGCTCCAATTTGTACAGTCTCTTATTGTTTTGAAGTCGTGACCTTGTTCAAATGTAATACACTTTTTCTTTTATAAATAAACAAGTGAAACAAAGGGTAAAAGTGTTTTTTCTTGATCAGATTATAAAAGCAAACTAATCTAGGATTTCTCTTTTTTCATACTTGAATAATTTATAACTGTCTAAAGAGATAAAAGATGAAAGAACCTTATAAGAAAACCTAAGGTGACTAAAAAAGAATCAAGCGACTAATTAAACGGGTAAGGATCACAATCAGTTAAACAAGAGTCTATTTTATCAATTTAAATCAAAGATCTCAAATTGACTTGGTTGTTCATAGGGATCGAATCAAAGGACGAGTTGAACCAGCGAGAAATCAACTAAATTCAAATTTCCAAGTACAAATCCGAGCCAAGTGAGTATACTAGAACCTAACTTTATGTTAGATTTGGATAATGTAACAATAAGTTAGATTAAGAAACATAGCTATTAGGAATTAGGAGGAATTAGTATAGAAACTTAGGGTTCGTGGGATTGGCCGAGAGATTCACTGCCTCCCAACACGGTTGTGTTTCAAACATATTGAATTTAAAAGTTATGCTGAAAGATACACGGCCATGTTCCAACCGTGTCGAAACCAAATCTCACTGAGAGATACACAACTCTTAACACGGTCGTGTACTAGCTCGTGTTGGGCAACACGGCCTCTAACATGGCCGTGTTAAGTGATGAACATTATCGATATATATCAAATTACCTTTTTGTTTAACTAAGTTTTACTCAATCGAGACAATTAGTATAACCATAGATAACCTAATAGAATAAAAGGAATTAAGAGAGTTATATTATGTTTAGATTAGTACTAAGAATGATGTATTGATGATTATACAGATATCAACTTAGCTTAAGTTTAGGAGAATAAGTGCTTAAGGCTAAGATTCTAGGTACGTGTTTACTTTGTTTGTTATATGTAATTGCTAGGTAACCATCTAATGAGTTGTATGTGAAATAATGACATGTTAAGGTGTTATGTGAATTACTTGGAATAATGAAGTATTACAGTATTATATAATTGAATGAGATATGTTGCTTATGCTTAGCTCAGCCTAAGGGCCCATAGTGACAAATCTCTAGGGGGGTACCTGGATAATTGGTATGCCGCGTTGTCTCTAGTAGAGTTGTGTATCTAAATGATCTAAGGTAGATTAGGGCTATATGGGGCCTGCAATGGCAGCTCCCATTAGAGTTAAATGGGGTTTGCAAAGGCAGTTCCCACTAGGATAAAACTTGTGTGTACCGGGGTCATGAGTATCCCTATGTGTTATAATTCATTTTGGTATTGATGTGTAAGCTAAATTGTGAATGTGTTGTGAATAAATGTTGCATATATGCATGTGATATTAATGTGGTGTGTCATGCGCATGTGGGTGTGATACTTACGTACTGAGCTTAGGTTTACCCCCCTTCCTATATTTTTTTTAGCTATAAGCGAGAACGATGAGCAAATGGAATATGGTGAGAACAGAGATTTGGCCGCATTATATAGATGAGATGGGAAGAGAATTTTATTATTATGTAAAGGAAGAGTTTTTGTAATTTGAGGTTTTATTAGCCAAATTGAAGTGATAAGGATAATTATTATTTTGAGATTTAGTTGTTATTAAATAATGAGAATTAGAATAATTCCTCTAAGAGTCATTTATTCAATTAAAGTTATAGTAATATGGTGGCTAATGTAAATTATCAAGTTTGAAGCTTGATAGAATTTTAGAGTCTTAACGTGTTGCTTAGTAGTAGTGATACATGACGAACTATAATGCTCCAAATTTTGGGGCTTTACATCAAATCCGTGTTCGAGTCGAATCTCTCTTATACTCGAAGCACACTTTCTATCCAGTCTAAGAAGAGGGTGAGCGAGAAAGAAAAAAGAGAGAGAAAGGGCATACTAGAAAATGGGGATAGAGAGAGAAAGTGCACTTCGTTTTTCTTTTTTTTGAATTTTTATTTTTTGATTTTTAATTAATTTATTAATATTTTATTATAATATATTAAAAAACACACATAGACCAATCGGAAAGTGCTACGTGTCACCATTTAATAGAAAAGTTAATATCAATAAAAGTATTTGATCGAAATATTTTATAAACGTGAAGGATTGAAATGGAAAAAAAAATTAGGACTCAAATAGAAAAAATATCAAACATTGAGAATTAAATATTTACTTTTAAAAAAATAAAATAAAATATATATATATTGAAAAATGTATAAGTGATAAAATGAAAAACAAAAGGAAAAATACTGTATATGCTTATCATGATTTTTAAAACTTGTAATTAAATTAAGATAAGTCAGCATTGCAACGCCTTTTTTTTTTTTTTTCAATATATAGCATGCACTATATATACAAATTACGTGGAAAATAATGAGTGTACACAATAATTCATATGAATATATAAATCATAAGATTTAGTTTTGTATTTGCATATATATTAGTTTTAAAATGTATAAGTATATCGAACGAATCACTATTACAATGTAAATGTATCATATTGCTTGTTAATTATATACCATACGGAAATATTATTATTATTATGTCAATAGCTCAGTTTGCATGCTTTTGATAAACGACGTTACTCTATCCGTATTCATATTAATGGATGCTGTCTGGTCTGTTCGTTATATTGTATCATGATTCTGTGAGATATTGACAATTACATAATGACCCATGCAAATTGCTAAAACCTAAATCCACTTTCTCTTTTAAGCTTACGAAAAATACTCAGGAATTAAAATATAAGGGCTCTTCTTATAATCACTTATTCAATCGTACATATATTCTAAAATGGAATTTAGGGCATGTTCAACGCTCCGTGCTTGACCCTGCCGCTCCTTTAGCGATGTTGCCCGGGGCTTAACAAAATCGGGGCCTTTCGCAGAGGACTCCGAAAAATGATTTTTTTTTTTTTTAACAAATTTCTGAATTAGCTTTTTTTTTCTTTAAAGTATTATTTTACTTTGAAATTTATATTGTAGGTCCATAAATAATATATATATAATTTAAAAACCTTTGTTTAATAACATTTGAAATAAAATGAAGAAATCCTTAAGAAAGAAAGTTTCTTAAATTATTAATGTGATATCTAGGGATCTAAAGTGCTTACCATTGTACTTGATCTTACAAACAAACAATCAAGTCGTGCATCCTTTTCCTATAGAAAATTATTGATGAGGAATGCTGTTAAATAATTTTTTTTTTAAATTGCGAAATAACATATTTAAAAAAAATATTCTAAAAATAAGGCGTAAATATACAAACTTGAAACAAGCCTTCAGTTTTACCAATATTTGCAAAACTAAAGTCACAAACCTTGTTGCTTGAAGGTGCAGATACAGTCTGCACCCTCAATACAATTTGTATTGAAGGCATAGACATGGTCAACGTTTTCAATAAAATACTCTAACAAATTTTTCTGGTATCATCTCCCACCGTCCAATAATTTTATAGGATACTGCAAACTTATATTATAAACTTATAAAAATTATTATAAAGTAATACTACAGATCTGCATAATATTATTACATGTAAACCAAAAGGTGCCAAAAAAAAATTGCATTGACAGTTTGTATTATAAATACAAATCCTTAATTTCTCATTCATTATTCAGACATCTCTATTACTTTTTTCATTCTTCTTCTTCCTCTCTAGTTCATACTTTATGTTTTCTTAACTTTTATTTTATTCAGGTTTAGCTTGTACATTTACGAGTATAAGAATATCAACAGGATATGTTTCAATATGTTTAGTGTGTACATTTACATTAATTCGTAGATAATTAGTTATTAATATATCATTAATTAGTTGTTGAAAAATTAATTAGTACGTTGGTGTATTATTTGAAAATTATTGTGAAAATTAAGTTTCTATTAATTAATTATTAATTTATCGTTAATTCGTGGCTAATATGTTATTAAATAACATTAGAAAATTAATTAGTAAAAAATTTTATATTAATTGTAAATGACATGTCTTGGGTTGTTGTGAAATTTGTTTTTAATTAATCATTAAGTAGTAAATAATTAGTCGTTAATATATTATTAATTAGTTGTTGGAAAATTAATTAATAAAAAAAATCAGTATTGATTGTAGATGTAATATGTTAGTGTATTATTGTGAAAATTGTCATGAAATTAATTTTTTGTTCATTAATAGCTAATTTTTCATTAATTAGTTGCTAATACGTTATTAATTAATATTAGAAAATTAATTAGTTAAAATTTTGTATTAATTATAAATAACATGTCTTGGGTTGTTGTTGTGAAAGTTGTTGTTAATTAATCGTTAATTAGTAAATAATTAGCTGTTAATATGTCATTAATTAGTTGTTAGAAAATTAATTAGCAAAAAAATTCGGTATTGATTGCAAATGTAATATGTTAGTATATTATTGTGAAAATTGTCGTAAAATTAAGTTTTTGTTAATTAATCATTATTTTTTTATTAATTAGTCACTAATACATCATTAATTAATATTAGAAAATTAATTAATAAAAAAAATTGTATTCATTGTAAATGACATCTCTTGGGTTGTTGTTAATTAATCTTTAATTAGTAAATAATTAGTCGTTAATTTGTCATTAATTAGTCGTTAGAAAATTAATTAGTAAAAAAATTCGATATGAATGGTAACATTCTTTTTTTTTTTTATGCATAATGGATGGAGTCTGAACCTTTTGATCATTTAGTTTTGACGCTGTAAGAAAGACATCGATCACAAGTTGTTTGAGATGAGAGGTAAACCACATTTAACTTATTAGGGGATTTATGTTACATTGTTAATAGTACAACATTTAACTTCTTACATTTTAGAAGAAATCATGGCTCACCATCCGACAATGCGAGATGTCACTTCATCTCAACAAGAACATCATCCCTGTCAACCCCTAAATGGAGCCATTCCTAAAGTTAGTGAGATTCCTAAGTGCGAGTCACCTACCATTCATACAGCTAGATTGACACATAATAATTGTCGTAGTCAAGCAATGGAAGCTAGAGATGCACACATTTCACATGCTGACTAAGAGTTCACTATTATCCTACAGGATGTTGAGGTCCAGCTAAGCCCTTCAATTGAGGTAGGCAATTATAGGGAGTAGTTGCTTGGATTAGGATGCAACATGCGAGAGATTGTCGAGAGCAAGGCCGAGGTCTAGTGGTAGAGGGGGCCGCATTAACATGACATGGCTTCATGATATATACTAGAACTTTCTAACTCACACCAATGGCGAGCAGGTTTAGCGCCATATGCATGTGTACATATTGCAGCTATTAGGGGGATTTATTTTTGCCAATAAATTTAGCTCTCTCGTCCACGTGATGTTTTTGCCCCTACTGGAGCATTTAAACGATGCAGGGATGTATAGTTGAGGGTTCATGTGTTTGGCTTGATTATATCACCAGCTTTATGTTGCATTATCCCTATCGGCTCACAAGATTGGAGGAGCTATGATACTCCTACAGGTTTGAGCATGGGCTAGATTCCCACACATAGCACCCCTTAGCTAGCACGGGTTGATTATAGTGGCTAGAAATCCCTTAGCTACCTGTTAGAAGACGCATGATGTGGAACCTTAAGACCCTAATCGTTTCTTAGAACCCTTTATCGATCAAATCAGAATTTGATCCCCACCAATGTAATCTAAATGATTTGTTCAATTACCCTAAAACACAATTTGACAAAAACGTAAGCAGTGATTGATACCAATACCTCTTGAACCCTAGAACAAAAGTATTCGAGAACAAATGAAATAGGAAGAAGAAATTGAATCACAAATGAAAACTCAATTTGCGAATCAATTTAACACCTTAAGCATAAAATACAAGAACTCAAGTTCTCTCTCAAGAAAAGTAACAATTATGTGTTAACAAGATAATTCTATCCTTGAATAAAATATTAAGGCCTATTTACAAAGCTAGTAGAACAAAGTGCAAAGCTAGTGGCCTTAATGTAAGCTAGTTGCAAAGCTAGCGGCTTTTCCTCCACAAATGCCACCCTTTGTTGAGTGTAAGCCGATGTGTAAAGCTAGCAACCTATCTTCATGAATTAATGGCGTTTAATGAAAGCCAATGGCTTTCTTCTTCAAGGCTAGCGGCCTTTCTTTCAAAGCTAGCAGCTTTCACCCAATCTTCATCTCAATGCTTTGGACTTGCTCAACTTTGAAGACAGGGATCAATTTTGCTTCATGCTTGGTATGATGCAAATGTATCTCCTCTTTTAGGACTTCTTCGATTAATCTGCTAAGTGCATTTTAAATCTTTTAGCTCGTGCTTGTGTAATCAAGCCAAGTGGCATTTTAAGTGGATCTGCTCTCCACTTTCGAGCTACACCTTCATCACCAGGGGTAACTTGTACAACATTTATATCATTCTCCCTCCCCTCAAAAGGATTTGGCCTCAAATCAGACCTTGCATCAATGTCAGAAGGAGATAAATCAGAAACATTAAAAGTTGTAGAGACATCAAACTCACCTGGTAAATTAATGCAATATGCAGTGTTGTTGATCTTTGAAACAATTTGAAAAGGTTCATCTCCATGTGCATCCAATTTGGTTTTCCTTTCAGATGGAAACCTTTCTTTACACATGCGAACCCAAACCCAATCCCCAGGTTCAAATTACACCATGCATCGTCATTTGCTCAATGGAGATGCAACTTGCTCATTTCACTACCCCATCCTTTTCCTTGCTTTTTCATGAACGAATTTCACCATTTCTACCTTGTTAAGTCCATCTATGTTAGAAATCTCACTTAAAGGAAGGGGCAAAAGATCCAAAGGAGTTAGTGGGTTGAAACCATAAACAATTTCAAAATGTGGAAACCTAATAGTAAAATGTACCCTCCTATTGTAAGCAAATTCAAAAAAAGATAAGACATCTTCCCAAGTTTTAATATTCTTTCTAATCAAGGCATGTAATAATGTTCCAAGGGTCATATTTACTACTTCAGTTTGCCCATCAGTCCGAGGGTGTGAAGAAGTAGAAAATAACAATTTTGTCCTTAGTTTGGACTAAAGCACTCTCTAAAAGTAGCTAAAAATTTTAACATCCCGATCAGAGACAATAGTCTTAGGAATGCCATGTAATTATACATCCTCATTGAAGAACAAATCAGCAATATGCACGACATCGTTAGTTTTATGACATGGTATCAAATGAGCCATTTTGGAAAAACGATTCACAACCACAAAAATTGAGTCTCGAAATTTTCTAGTCCTAGGTAAACCCAACACAAAATCCATAGAAGTGTCAACCTAAGGATGTGAAGGAATAGGCAGTGGCATGTATAATTCATGCGGTCGAGTTCTAGATTTAGCTTGTCTACATGCAATGCAACCAGGGGCCTCTTGTATAGCATTTATATCAACATAGAAGGACACTCAACATTACCCGACCCATGTAGTTGGCGCATATCGATATGCTCTCGACAGGCAGCATAATGAACAGGTATTTTAGTAACCCTTTTTTTTTTTCCATTTCATCATATTTATTATTAACAGTGGATCTTATTTGCTAACCTTTAGGTCAAGTGGGAACCATACACTAAGAGTCCAATTCATATCCTACCATATTTTTATAGAGGTGGCATAAACATTTGGGCCACTCGGGGTACCACTCATATGTTTCCACATAGTCAAGTAACATTACCCCAACCGTGTTGCAAGGTAGTTTAAGGGGTTTCAATATATTTCACAAGATGTGAACATGTAACTAGAGTTTCATCAAATCAACTTGCGTGAAAGGGTTGATGTGGATTGGCCGATGTAACATGTAACGTACATATCCTTATGGGAAGAGCATGTGGCCCAGGTAGTGTACAAGAGAGCCTTTATGGTGTTCATGAGGAATATATGAGGTGGTATGAACCTATCAACTATCGATATATAGGACACACGAGAGCAATTCTTGAATATCTGGTAAGTACAACATCAACACTCGCTGGGTAATTCATTGCATGGTTTTCATTAATTATTCAATTTACAATTTGTTCTAACATGTAGGATAATACATTAAAACAAATTTGACTATCCTCGAATCATGACACGACTATTAGTATAGCCAGTCATGGTCTTGAATTCATACATGACCACGAGAGGGTAATGTTGTACCCATAGGCTCACCAATAGCATGGCATGGAAGTTGAGGTTAAGTTCCAACCCATAGACATGTTCCAACAGCAATCGATTCCTACAAGTCGTAGGATAGTAAGACGTCGACAACCTCGAAACCAGATTGAGGCACATGAATATCCATCATAGGACCAACAATTCCCACTAGATTCTAGTGTGATGTACAACAACTCGACCCTAATGGGTAGCACATACGTCATTCCATCAGTGGGTCTGTCTCTACACCACGTGCTCCACATAAAAGACGTTTTAGTAAATAACCAATGTATCAGGGTGAATCTTCATAGCAAGTCTAGTGCCTCCCTAAGACTTCAACAATACCCCCTAACACTATCCAACATAAGAGTCACAATGACGCAACATAAAAGTGTAAAGAATAGAAACCAATTCATCGATTGATTTCGCAAATTCAAAGATTCAAAAAGGTTGCAACTTTTAGAGAGATTAATCTCAAAAATAAGGTTTAAAGTATGTGATAAGTTCCACCCCCCCAAAAGCATAAAAAAAAAAAAAACATATAAATAGTCTTGGAAAAAAGGAAATAAAACAAAACATCATGTGGAATAAAGGTCGGTATGTAAGTTGGCGGCTTAGGGAAGTAAGCTAGTAGCTTAGGGAAGTAATCTAGTAGCTTAGGGAAAGAAGGCCCACAACTTAAGTTTCAAGCCGACGGCTTTGGCCTGTTACACTGCTAGCTTTAGAGTTGGCTTTAACATGTGAAACATGCTGCTTTGCGTCATTCTCTCCCACCTGCAAAGAACTCGATCTCGAGTTCTCATTTGGATATAATGAACACTCATCTGGATAGAATGGAGACAATTTAGCAACATTGAAGGTCTTGGAGATGTTCATGTTATTAGGAAGTCCAACCACATACACATTATCATTGATCTTTCATACAATCTCATATGGACCATATTTCTTAGGCTACAACTTGCTATACTTGCCCTCTGGAAACCATTATTTCCTTAAAAAGACCATCACCTGATCCCTAACTTCTAACAACCTTTTCTTCCTGTGCTTATCTGTAGCTTCCTTGTACTTTGCATTGGCCTACTCAACCCTACCTCTAACTTCATCTGGGATAGCCTGACACTACTCTACCATATTCTTAGTAACCATACTAAACTTAGCTCCCTTGGGTAATGATGAAGGGCGAAACACTTTTAATTCCTAGATGATTTCAAGTCTTTTTTGTTGCAAATCGAGTGGAAATCATTTAGAATTGGTACTTAATAGCATAATGTATCGCTTTCAGGTGATGTGGAACCTATCACGAAGAAATCAATTGGATTCATCAAGAAAAGAAATGGAAAAGCCAAGCTTTTTGCCCATACACCCCTCCATACGGGGTGTATGGAATCCATACGAGGCCGTATCAACCCATACCAGCCCCTCCAAAATGCACAGAAGGCGCTACGCCCCTTCCATACGAAGCGTATGGATCAGCGACGACTTAGATTTTCCTGATATTTGCCCCTTTTCTCTTTCTTTTTTGTACATGTCTATATATATATTTAAGTGGAGAGAGAAAGAGGAGGTAGATTGAGGGTTTACATTTAATACACACCTCACTTTTCTCTCTTGGAATAACAACACAAGAAGGGCATTATCTCAACAAAAGCATTCAAGATTCGAACTTCCGAGTAGTATCATGAACTCTAGCTGCTCTCCTATCAATTGTAATTACATTCTCTCTCTCATGGAGGAGTAATCTAGAGATCTAGACCTCTTTTGAAACCATTCTTGTTATGTGATGAAGGATTGATCTTAATGAAGACATATTGATGTTCTTTCGTTTCATTACTTGTTCTTGATGAGTATCTTAGATTTATATTTCCGGAGTATGAATCTATGTTTGATTTCATTCAAGTTGATTGAGAAATTGCTTGCATGATTAGATCTAAGGGTAATGAATGAGATTTGATCGTGATTCTAGAGATAGGATAGCGAAAATCTTCTGTTTACCAACCGAACGGTGAGAGAGTCAAGTGCTTCATGCAATCCTAGGTTGCTATTGGTTGAGAAGAGATTCTAACGGATAAACCTAGGATTAGATAAGCTAATAGATTTGAGAGAACTATTAGTTTGACTAATGAAACTCCACAGCTTAAGAACTGGATTGTTTGATCTTTAGTTTCTAATGATTCGCATGGCATGAATGGGATTAGAGAGAGGTCTAGGTTGCTTAGTTGTTGATTTGAACTTGTGTTTTGTTAAGTTCCTTTTCTTTAGTCTAGTACATTTTATAATTAGTCTCTTTTAGTTAAGTTCATTGAATCATTTACTCGCCTTAATCGGTTGGATAATAGGAACGGAGTAAATATTAGTAATTGGTGAACTTTAATCTTCCTTGGAACGACCCTGATTTCGAACACTATATTACGCTACGATAGGTGCGCTTGCCTATTGCATCGTAGTTGGAAGCAAGGAACAGGTTTATCAGGTAACTTCACCAAATTTAGTGTATGTTATGGTGTATTGGTATAGACTATCGAAAAAGAAGATCTTTCTGTAGTCTTATGAATAGAACTATTGTAAGCGAACTCAACCTGTGCTAAAGCTTGATCCTACTGCCTTGGCTTCTCACCATAAATACTCCTGATCAGATTCCTAAGAGTCCTATTTGTTACCTCCATCTAGCCATCAGTCTGAGGGTGAGTCATACTATTGAAGTTCAATGATGACTTGAACATATACTAAAATGTCTTCAAGAAGTAACTAAGGAATTTGTTGTCCCTATCAGATGTGATGGACTTGAGGACTCCATGTAATCTGACAACTTCCTTAAAAAACAATCCGGCAATTCTACAATCTTCTTACAAGGAATAAAGTGAGCCATCTTGGAAAACTTGTCAATAACAACAAATATTGAGTCAGCACCCTGTTGGGTATGAAACAAACCCAATACAGAGTCTATGGATAGGTCTTCCCATATATTCTCAAGTACTGATAAGGGTGTGTACAACCCACTATCCTGAGATTTCCCTTTGGTTATTTGGCAAATATAACACCTCTACACAATCCTACTGACATCCTTCCTCAACCAAGGCCAATAGTACCTGTCAGCTACTGTTGCGATGGTTTTATCTCTACCCAAGTGTCTTGTTAGTCCTCCCACATGTAGGTCTCTAATCAATTTCTCCCTCAAAGAGAACTCAAGAATATACAGCCGATTACCCTTCATCAAGTACCTTCAAAGATATAATAATCATTACAAGGTTCTTTGGTAATGTACTTCCTCCATATATCACTAGAGTCATCATTTCCCTCATACAATTCCTTCAGCCTCTCAAAATCCACAACTTCAGTGCTCATGGTAATTAGCAAATCACGCCTTCTGCTCAAGGCATCAACTACCTTATTTTGTATCCCAGATTCATGCACTAGTCTAAAAGGAAATCTCTGCAAGAACTAAATTCACCTAGCATGCATATCTTTACTAATCTTGGTTTGATTACTCAAATGCATCAAAGCACCACTGTCTAAATATAAGACAAACTCCTTCCCCACCAAGTAATGTTCCCACACTCTTAGAGCTCTCACCATAGAATGGAACTCGTTGTCATAAGTTGACCGACTCCTCCTAAACTCACACAACTTCTCATTGTAAAAAGCTACTAGTCTCTTCTCTTAAGATAACACAACTCCAATTCTTACTCCACTAGCATCACAATCAATGTTAAACAATTTATCAGAACCAGGTAGGACCAACACAGGACCACAGGACTAGTACACAGGTTCTCTTTCAGCATTGCAAAACTAGTACCAGCCTCTTCTCTCCACTGAAACCTCCCCTTCTTTAGGCACTCAATTAATGGAGTAGCAATTATGCTAAAGTGCTTGATAAATCTCTTGTAAAAACTAGCTAACCCCAGAAAATTCCTTAGCTTAATCATAGTCTTTGGGATAGGCCATTCTTTGATAGCCCTCACCTTCTCATCATTAACCATGATCCCTTCACTACTAACCACAAATCCCAAAAACAATAATCTCTTTGACATAAAAATACACTTCTTCATATTAGTATATAATTTATTTTCTTTCAACACAGCCAAAACACTCCTCAAATGATCTATATGCTCATCTTTAGATTTGCTATAAATTAATATATCGTCAAAGTAGACTACTACAAAGCGACCAATGAAGGGTTTTAATACCTAATTCATGGTATGCATACCATGAAGGTGTTGGGTGCACCGTTGAGGCCAAAAGGCATCACTAACCATTCATACAACCCTTCCTTCATCTTGAACGCTATTTTCCACTCATCTCCAGGCCTGATTACAATCTGGTGATAACCACTCCTCAAATCTACTTTAGAAAATACCACAGCCCCGCTCAACCTATCTAACATGTCTTCCAGACGAGGTATTGGGAATTTATACCTAATAGTGATCTTATTAATAGCTCTACTATCAACACACATCCTTTAGCTACCATCCTTCTTTAGGGTCAGTAATGCAAGCACAGCACATGGGCTCATACTATCTCTAATAAACCCCTTACTCAACAACTCCTAAACCTTCTCCTACAAAATCTCAATCACCTTAGGACTCATCCTGTAATGTGGCAAGTTAAGCAAACTCACCCTAGGTACCAAATCAATCTAGTGTTGAATGTCTCTCAAAGGTGGTAGTCCCTTTAGTAAATCATTTGGCATCACTTCCTTAATCACCTCTAGCACCCCTTTCACCCCCTTTAAGACATCACCACTGCTTTCCTCATCCACAACAATCTTCACTATAAGAGCATGTACCACTCTAGACTCTTTCAAATCTTATACCAACTCTTTCTCAAACTAAGTGATTGTCAGGAAAGAGTGCCCCTCTACCTTGCGGGCTTTAGAGTGATTCTCAACCTTTAGAGGTAATAAAGTATATTTCACACCCCAATTCTCTAACTTGTATACATTATCCTTCCTTGCATGTTGAGCATTCACATCATACTGCTAAGGTCTCCCAAACAACAAGTGACATGCATCCATATCTACAATGTCACAGTAGACATCATCTCAATATTTGCCTATGGAAAATAGCACTCTACACCTCTCCTTCACCTCTATCCACTTAGCAGCTTTGATCCATGCAATAGTGTAAGTATTTGGTTTTCTATAAGCAACTGCAGCTGGTTAACAACCTCAAGCCCAATAATGTTCTCACAGCTCCCACTATCAACAATTAAATCATATACTCTTCCCCCAATAGTACTATCGAGTCTAATTTTAAATTTTTATATTATATCTCTAATCTGATTCATATTAGATCCTATGCTCATCCAATATAAATCATCGACTTAAACTAGAAATTTTTTTATTTATTTGGGGTTACCACTCAACTAAAGTTGGGAAAAATTATTAAATTAGAATTAATTAAGCGGATTAATTCTAATTTGAACAACTAGTCAACGAAATCTCCCTTTTTTAGAAAAGAAAAAAAGAAGAAGAAAAAAAACCAGAGATTTTTGACTCGAGGGGCTATCCTATTAAAACCCTAAGTTACCACCTTATCCTTCTAAAATTTGAATTATGTTATAATATCTTTTTTAGCATAAAAAGAAAATATTAGAAAAAAAAATGATATAAGGATTATATTAATAATTATTTTTTAAAAAAAAATTATTCCTTTTAGAATTGCCCCATAAGGGTGCCTACGTACCTGTTATTCAAGACCAAACAGGTCGTAGTTCATTTTTCATAAAACTTTAGTGGATTATTTAATTTTAATTATGAAAACATGGCATGTTTACGTTTATTACCATTTAAATTTATTTAAAGAAATTTCTAAGTCTAAGCATTATTATTATTATTATTAAAAAAAAACTAAAACCTTTAAAGAAAAAATCGGTTATATATTTTTTATGAAAAGAAATTTTTTAAGTGATAAAAATATTTATTATTTTTTATTAATTAAAATTTTTTATTAATTATCTATTAATTATAATAGACATATATATATATTTATTTATTTATTTTTAGAAAACTCTAAACCTAGTCCTATTAATACATTCCTAAAAAAAACATACATCTTTATTTTTTTTTATTTTCCATTCTATTATTATCACTTTGGTATTTTTATATATATTCTTACTAATAATAATAAATAAATAAAATAAAATAAAACAATGGAGAGATCCGACTAACCTGGACGAAGGTCACAGTTCAAGTTCAGTCGAGCACGCACATGGCGATTAGAGCTCTTCGACGGCAACTTTCCAGTGGCAATTAGCCATGATTAATAGGTGCTTCCGAGCTTTCTAGAGGTGAAGATGCCGATGGTGGTGGTGGTTTTCGTCAAAAACCACCCTAGGCGGCAGTTCAAGTAACTACGGCAAAGTTTTTGAGAGAGAGACAAAGAACTCCCACAAGGGTTTTTTCTTTGTGTTCTTCTACCCTTTTTGTTTTCTTCTAATCCTCCCCCATTCTTCCTCTCCTCGAATCCTATTTATAGACATGTAAAATCTCTCATGATAAGCTCAGATTGGACTCCACGATTAAACCCTCATCCTTATCTTCTTTTCTTTTTTTTTCTTTTCGATTTGAACAAATCTTTCATTTTTTGTTTTGATTCATATTAATTTGATGTTTATCTCTCTTTTTTTTTGTTAAAGATTCATCAAAATCTGACTTGAAATGGTTAGATTTTATTCTTCCCGTGTCACCGCCGATTTCGGTCGAAGGTTGAAGACAAGCATGCGTGCTTGGCACATCGTCCAATCAGCTGCTGCCATGTGGCAGCTCAGACAAAAAAAAAAAAACAAAACAAAACAAAACAGCACAAAGTGCCTTCCGCGAGACTCGAACCCGTGGCCTCTCCCCCCTTAGCACGCCTCCCAAGCGTGCACACGAGCTAGCTGAGCTGGCCTAAATCTCAATTTTATTCAACATGTAAATTGTATATAAACACAGTCATATTTATTAATTTTATATTATTTTGAAATTCTAAAATTTAATAAAAATCCCTAAATATCTTTTATTGTTATGTTTACCTTGATTTTCTATTATTGGTGTATTATTCGTATTTATTTTATTTTTATCCTTATTTTTCCTTCATAGAAGAAAAATAATTAATTAAAAAAAAACATTAATTGTAATTAGGAGACAAAAATATGGTGTTTAAAGTTGTTCCTCTGTGTAGTAAAGTTTGAAAAACTTAACTACAAAGACAATAAAAACACCATTTTTACCTAATAGAACGGGTAGATAATGTCATAATCAGCTAGCTATTCAAACCTAGCTCTACTAAGGAGTTGTTTGGCTACCAATTTAAGCAAGGGAAATGCTCCATGAGTTAACAATCCCATGTTGCAAAAGAAGATAATTACTTTATGATAATTATTACTCCTTGGGGAGTGGTCTTAGACAAGAAAAATCTCACTAAACTAGTAACCTGGAGGGAGAAGTCATCTAGAAAAGTGCTCTTATGAGCTGACTAATCGATGATAGAAAGCATCTCATTAGACTATCAACCTTAAACAGAGATTGTTTAGGAATATGTCCTTATGAGCTAACTAACTGATAATAGAAAGCGTCTTACAGGACTAGTAACCTTAAAGAAAAGATTATTTTGGAAAGCTCTCTTATGGACTAACTAACTGATAATAAGAAGCGTCTTACAAGACTAGCAACCTTAAAGAAGAGATTGCTTAAGAAAGCGCTCTTATGAGTTGGCTAACTGATAATAGAAAGCGTCTTACAAAACTAACAACCTTAAAGAAGAGATCATCTAGAAAAGTGCTCTTACGAGTTGACTAATCAATTGTAAGAAGCGCCTCACTAGATTAACAATTGTAATAGGAGGATATTTAGGAAAGTGTCACATTGTGAGCTAACTAATTAATAGTGGGAAGCATCTCTTTGGAGTTGCAACCCTAAGAGAGGATATTTAGGAAAGTGCCTTATTATGGGCTAACTAACCAATAGTGGGAAGCGTCTCTTTAAACTTACAACCCTGAAGAAGAAAGTTAGGAAAGTATCCCATTATGGGCTAACTAACCGATAGTGGGAAGTATCTCTTTAGACTTACAACTCTAAAGAAGAAAGTTTAGGAAAGTACCCCATTCTAAGCTAACTAACTGATAATGAATTCCTAAGTGAGAATCTTATTTTTCCAATAATAGTCAAGAGTTTAGAATGACTTAAAACTTTTGAACAAATGATAACTAAAATTTTTCTAAAAATCTTCAAAACAATTACTCTTCTAAACTTAAGGATAAGGCGACAAGGTATTAAGACTCATATCTTCTTCTTGGGGGAGGGAGGGGAGCATCAATATTTAAAATTTAGGCCAAACAACGCCAATGAGGAATGACTTTAAATTCCCTCATTCTATTCGTAAATAGATATCTCATTATCAATTGGTTTAATCTAAGAGGACTTCCTTACAATCTCTCGGTTTAGATGTCACTCTTGACTTTTATTCCAAAAATTATGATCTCTCTTGTAGGTAATACGCTTTGATCAATCTGTTAGGCCTTTTTGGGACTTGTAAAGCAATAAGCTTTTGGTTTCAAAAAAAGTACCAATGTCAAGGTCTTATTTTGAAAGAATCATCATTTCAACCTGGGTTTACAAGTCAAGAGAACTATAATAGTACTTGCTCTAGCAATTTTTGCTTAAGATAAATTATTTTCAATGATTTAGAGAAGTCTTCAAAGAAGGGTGGTATATTTTCTAGTTGTAATGTTTGGGTTCTTGTATTTGGTCTTGGTATTTTCAAGTATTGTTAGGCTTTTTTATTGTGTATAGGTTTAACTACATTCTTGGGCTTTTCTCTTCTTTTCTTTTCTTTCATTTTCTTTTTCCATCTTTTTTTCTTTTCTTTTGAGCCCAATGGTGATCATCTCTTGTGGGTCATGTTTTTTTTTTTTTTCAAAATGTAGACTTTTCTTCATCAAAAGAAATAAATTATCTACGGCAAAAATTACCCTTGAATTGTTGTAACTAGGGCAAGCACTATTTAGTTAATTCCCCCTCTTTTTTTTTTCTTTTTTGTTTGATTGATTGATGCCCCTATCTTCCTAATCATCCCATTATGGGGTGGTTCTTAGTAGGGTTAAAATTTGAAACTCTTTTTATATAAGCTTAAATGGGGTTGGCAAAGGATTATTGTGTTTAGGATCGCAAAAATGAATGCCTAACATTTTTTTAATTAACATATCAAATTCAGGATATACCTCCTTTAAGAAATCAGTCAAAAACCTCACATTAATAACAGTTAACTCTCAAGTGTTTAAGGGTTAGTGTTTGGGATGTGATTTGCCTCTTGTCATCCTAAACCACTCGAACAAATGAGATATCCTGCCATTTTACCAAATTTTCCCATATTCACCATGTCTCATGATGTCTTTGGGAGTTATGTGCCCCTGTCAAGTGATTTAGTCTTAACTTGGCTCTCTTAGGAAGCTAGTTAAGATAGTCTTCTTTATGCCCTCGTTGGTAATTGACCATAGCCACTTCGAAAATGTATCCCAAAATTAATTATCTTTGTGTCTATTTCATATAACTCTTGATGGAGAGAAAGTTCAAGTGTAACCCTTAGAATTGGAGAGAGTTTGAAGGTTTTGTGTTTCGAGGCTAAAGTAACATATGAGGAGACCTTTTGAAGTGAATGGGGTCTTTCAAATGGAGAGCAGGTTATAGAGTTCTTTGGCTTTATGCTCAGAGTAAGTGACTGTGAGCCCTGGGTTAAGCTAACCATTCAAAAGCAACTTTTAGGACCTTAAAAGGATCTCTTATTGTTAGCAACTCTTCAATTTTCTTGGCTTTGTTCTTTTCTTTATTGTTATTATTTTTTTAGGAAATATGCAAACAAGATGCTCACACAGATGCAAAAGAACCAACATTTAATTAATAATGTAATAATATTGAAATTTTATTAATATTGCAAACTTGGAGTTCAGTGCTTTTATTGAAAACATAAGAAAAGAATGCTATAATCTAACTTCCTAATTTCTAAGCTTCTTCTTCTTTAGCTGCGTAGGTGTTGGCTCCCCATTGACATGGCTTCTAGTGCTCTAACCCTTGCCTGAGTCTTCTCCAATGCTTTATTCCTCTGATTAGATTCCTTGAATCTACTATTCCACACATCTTTCTTACTATCCTTGGTCTCAAAATGGACATCCATCCGAGCCCTCACTTGTTCCATGTAAGTTTTTATTTCCAGGATTGGGTTGATTGGCACGAGCTGAGTGACATTTAGAACTTGGTACACCCTCTCTCCTGTCTGGTATAGTTGGTTGATGACAAAATCTCTAGTAGCTCGGTGTTTACCTACTTCACCATCCAATTCCCCGAGGTTTACATTAAGACTCTCAATTCGGGCTTCCTATAGGACCTTGACCTCTGCCAACTTAGCGACCTTGTCAACCACTAACACATTCAAGTCTTGATATTCGAACGTGATTCCTTCTAATGATGGTCTATAAACTATGTCTTAGATAGTGTCGAACTAACGAACTACTGAGTTCGAGTGATAGCCTGTACACCAATTAAGCCCGATTAATGGAACTGCTTGAAAGTTTCTGCACATTAGAATAACCTTACTGCAACAGCTCCACCTAGTAGTCCACAAAATATCATTAGCACCGAAACCCTTAAGCACTTTCACCTAACCGTGGTTGGAAAGATCGTTTGGCAACTCCATCCTTTCTATACATGAATCTATGAGGTTTACTTGTTGGCCAATGATCTCCTAACCATGTTTAGCCCAAAACACTTGAGATGACTCATGAACCAAATTAGGATAAGGTTGATGTTTAAGTGGAGAATTCCATGACTCTTCTTCTTCACGAAATTTAGATTTTGAATCTACTCGGCTAGTAGGGCCGGAATGTAAAATTTTCCTTCCAAGAACTGGAATACTAATTCTATAACTCTGTAATGAATATGAAAGATCTCGATAAGAAAAAGGATAAAATGCTGTCAAGATGAAAGCATAAACCCGTTTTTATCTGTAACTCTTGGGATCCCCACATAAGATATCTTTCTTGCTCCCATCATCGCATTGAGCCACAAACCAAGCTTCTAATTCATCCATTCAAAGGACATACCCATTGCTATTTTTCAACACTCTGTTAATCACTACTCTACAAATTCTCAAAAGTCTGCTGAAAATACCTGCTGGCCCAGCCTCTAGACCTGGCACATACACCCCATTAGAAAGTGGAGGGGCCTAGAGAAGCTGAGTATGTTCTTCTAGGGTTGGGTGATCTCGTGTGGCCCAATAAAGAAAGCCACAGGCTCAATTTCCCAAAGGTATGATATAGCCCGAATTAAAGGTAGGTTAACATGCATTTTCATCAACGAGAAAATGGGTCATATTTTGCTCTGGATGAAGGTCTGTATAAGGTGAACCAATGGTCCAGTACTAGTTTAGTATCCAAAGGCTTACAAACCCGAATTTCTTTATGAAGGAGGCGGTCAATTACGGCGTTAGCCATCTAGCAGCATTACAACAAATAACAATTTCTAATTACAAACAAATATCTTACAAAACACGATAAAAATTCTTTTACAAGCGATTGCATCTGAACTCTAAAAAAAAGAAATTACATCGTTAATCATTTGCTTGTTCATGACTTCATGTATGCAAAAAGGTAAGTTCTAAAGGTTCCCAAGCTCTATGGCTTCCCACATTTTCGAAGAAATGGATCTCAGGCCATATCGAAGCATCAAGTGGGCTAGCCTAATCGGCCCCAAGTGGTAAATGTTTCACTTCACTCGGAACTTACACAATAACTCCCCATCCTAGGGTCTTAAGATGGCCTAGATCTAACTGCATTTAATCACCAATTGCATGCATAAAAACTCAATAAAAATAAAAACTAAACTTTATTAAATTCCTGGATCACAAGTAGATACAAACATTAATGCAAACAATATTTTACAACATAAGAGCTAAATAAAGATATCTAGAAATGATGATTTCAAAAAGTTTAGGTGGTTAGCCCACTAAGAATCCCCAATGGAGTCACTATCCTGTCGAGTCTAATTTTAAAATTTTATATTATATTCCTAATTTGATTCATATTAGATTATATGCTCATCCAATATAAATTCTCGACTTGAACTAGGAATTTTTTTTATTTATTTGGAATCGTCACCCAACTAAAGTTGGGAAAAATTATTGAATTAGAATTAATTGAGCGAATTAATTCTAATTTGAACAACTAGTTGATGAAATCTCCCTTTTTTAAAAAAGAAAAAAAAAAGAAGAAAGAAAAAACAGAGATTCTTAACTTAGGGACTATCCTATTAAAATCCTAAGTTACCACCTTATCCTTCTAAAATCTGAATTATGTTATGGCATCTTCTTTAGCATAAAAGGAAAATATTATAAAAAAATGATATAAGGATTATACTAATAATGATTTTAAAAAATAATTTTTTTACTCTTTTTAGAGTTGCCCCATAAGGTGCCTACATACACGCTATTCGAGATCAAACAGGCGTAGTTCGCTTTTCATAAAACTTTAGTGGATTATTTAATTTTAATTACGAAAACATGCCAAGTTTATGTTTATTACCATTTAAATTTATTTAAAGAAATTTCTAAGTCTAAGCTTTATTATTATTTAAAAAAAAACTAAAACCTCTAAAGAAAAAATCGGTTATATATTTTTTTATGAAAAGAAGTTTTCTATGTGATAAAAATATTTATTATTTTTTATTAATTTAATTTTTTTTTATTAATTTATATTAATTATCGATTAAGTATAATAGACATATTTATTTATTTATTTATTTTTTAGAAAACTCTAAACTTAGTTCTATTAATACATTCCTAAAAAAAACATACATTATTTTTTTTATTTTCTATTCTATTATTATCATTTTTGTATTTTTATATATATTCTTACTAATAATAATAAATAAAATAAAATAAAATAAAAAATGGAAAGATCTAACTAACTTGGACGCGAGTCGTAGTTCGAGTCGGGTCAAGCATGCATACGGCAATCGGAGCTCTTCGACGGCGACTTTCTGGCGATGATTAATAGGTGCTTTTGAGTTTCTTGGAGGTGAGGAAGCCGATGGTGGTGGTGGTTTTCATCGAAAACTACCCTAGGCAACAGTTCGAGTAACTACAGCGAGGTTTGAGAGAGAGAGAGAGAGAGAGAGAGAGAGAACTCCGGCGATGGTTTTTTCTTTGTGTTCTTCTACCCCTTTTTTTTTTCCTTCTGATCCTCCCCCATTCTTCCTCTCCTTGAATCCTATTTATAGACTTTTAAAATCTCTCCTGATAAGCTCGGATCAGACTCCACGGTTAAACCCCCATCCTTATCTTCTTTTCTTTCTTTTTTTTTCTTTCCGATTTGAACAAATCTTTCATTTTTTGTTTTGATTCGTATTAATCTGATGTTTATCTTTTTTTTTTTTTTGTTAAAGATTCAACAAAATCCGACTCGAAATGGCCGAATTTTGTTCTTCCCCACGTCACTGCCAATTTCGATTGAAGGTTGAAGACGAGCATGCGCCAAGCGCATGCCCTTGCATCGTCCAATCAGTTGCTGCCACATAGCAACTCGGACGAAAAAAAAAAAAAACAAAACAAAATAGCACAAAGTGCCTTCCGCAAGACTCGAACCTACGACCTGGTTGATTATAACAATAGCACTTACCTAGTATAGGCTTTGTAAGTGAGAGAAATCTCTTTACAGTAGTTGTTTCATACGAAACCACGTCCGTATAGGCTATCTACCCTCTTTCTGCCTTTTATTTTGTAACCTCTCCCACCAAGCAGAGCACACCCCCCCTTTAACTAACACGCCACTAACCTCACCTTACATTCTTCCGAGATCTCCATATAATCCAAAAATCTATCTACTTCTATTAACCAATCCAGAAATTCCTCAATATTAAGACTACCATTAAAGTAAGGAATATATACCTTTAAGCGAAAATCACCACTATCACCTTGGTAATACCTATAGTAATTCCTTCAATACCTATCTCAACCTTCACCACCTCGTCTCTACGGTTGCCTCTCTTCATACAGGAATTTATCCTCCTCAGCGAAGTCTTCATCCAATACCTATGCCCATCGATTTGCAACTACAGGTTGACTAATCGGATCACCATAGGCATCTCTTGCCTTAGTCGCCTCCCACTAATATTCTTGTCTCTATTGGCATCAACAGCCATCATGTCGAAATGCTCAATCAAATCCTCAAGACACCATTCTACTCGTTGAATTCTTTGATCTATGGCATTGATTACTGCCTTAAGAGCCAATTGTTTAGCCCCTTGGACTCCCACATTCCAATCACCGTTGGTAACACAACCGCCGTCAACACCTTTGTTAGATGAAATCTCCATAGGAGTTTACCTTGCTTTGATATCAATATAACACAGCATGAAAGTGTAAAGAACAAAAACCAATTCCCCAATTGATTTCACAACACAAAGATGCAACAAGGTTGCAACTTTTAGAGAGATTAATCTCAAAAATAAGGTTTAAAGTATATGATAAATTCCAACCTCAAAAGCATAATATATATATATATATATAGTCTTGGGAAAAAAAGGAAACAAGACATAACATCATGTAGAATAAAGGCTGGTATGTAAGCTAACGGCTTAAGGAAGCAAGTTAGTAGCTTAAGGGAAAGAAGGTCGATGGCCTAAGTTTCAAGCCGGTGGCTTTGGTCTCTTACACTGCTAGCTTTAACACATGGAACATGTTGTTTCACATCTAGGGCCGTCAAGAGAGCTCACGGACATATTTGCCTAACTGGCTAGACAGTCCATTAGGGAAAGGAATAATAAGGGATGGGATTATATTTTTTCTTATTTATTTCATATATAAATCTTTCATCAAATTTTTTAGTTGATGTAAATTAATATGTGAAATTGATTTTAAATTTCTAATTTATTTTTTTTGTTATTTGTTATGTAAACTTCTAATTTTTTTTTAAAACAAAATTTAATTTGAGAAAATTTATTTTTCTTTACATAATTTTTCATTGAAAAATTCAATAATAAAAAAAAATTGGCAAAACTAAAGGTGCGTTTCAAGTCTACGTCTTTGCAACTTATTTTTAGAATAATTTTTTTATGTACGTTATTTCGTAATTTTTTTTAAATATTATTTAAGAGCATTCCTCAATTATTGATGGAACTGAGAAATATTCATTTTCTTTTCAAAAAATGTAAATATATGTATTTGACTGAGAATAGTTATAAGGGTACGAACTTTGTTGTGGTTGAACTTGGATTCTCCGCACTGAAATTGCTAGGATTGTTGTTCCATTAATTACTCTAGCTAACCTCCATAAGTAGGCACCATTATCTTGCTATTGGGGAGTAAGCCATTTCAACATAAATCATTAGCTACAACTAAAATAAAGTGTTCTAAAAGTTACTATCATATGAAAAATAACTTTCGAAAAGATAAAGCTCCCTATTATGCACATCATAGCATAAATATCGTGAGCACAAAAAAAAAAAAAAAAACCATACAAACAAAACTTTACAATTAAAATTTTATTCTCGATTTCCTACTGGATACTTTGAGTATGTTGATAGTGTATCTTTGTCTAGTTTGGTAATGAGCTTCAATAACCTGCAAAAGAGAACACAAGTAGGATGGACACTGGAGTTTGCTCTAGTGTGGCTATTTCGATACTTAAGTTAGTTGCAATTTGTAGTGAAAAGTGTTAGAGTGTGTGAGGGTACGTGAGTTTAGACCTTTTGCATAAAGTTTGATTTTGGTATTTATAAGTTGATGGTATAAAGCTAGTTGTTCAATAGCCCTAACACCTATAATGTGATGCACCTTATTATGATAAGGAATTAGTGTGATCTTAAGAGGGTATCATTAGAATGATTAGTTCTGCATTAGGTATCTCTTCCCATTTAATGCCCATTCATTAGCCATCTCTTCCAATTTAATATCTTAAATGTTTTAAAGGCTCCAACTGCATGTCCTTTCAAACTCATTAAAGGTGATTCTAGCTTACTGGGCTAATTAGGCTAAGCCACATTAGGCTTTGAGGCCCATATCCGAATTGATTATACTTTTGTGAAGTCTGATTATAAGAATATGAATAAGATGATAGACAATAGTATCCTCCACAATAATACATATAAGTAATACATTAACAAAGACCTTATATGAAATAATTTGGAATAACTCTAAAATTATATAAAATGTCATTTTACAAAAATGAATATTTTAATTTGTGCTATCATTCCATAATATTTAATACCATTACCTTATCATTTCATTTTTATTTTTATTTTTTTTACATTCTCAATATGCAAATAAGCATACTTGAAATTGAAGAATAGAACTACAAAAATTGAATTTTAAAAAAAAAAATACAATTTTAAAAAAGAAACAACGAAGTGATAATTTTCCAATTAATTTTGTTAAAGTGAATCTACTTCACATAGTTATCAATCAATTGATGAAGACTTGAGAATAGAAACTGTATTAAGAAAAAAGCACCAAAAGATACACAAATCATTTGATATAAAAATTACGTGATATTACATACCATATAACATTATGCTATCTCAATGAGAGTGAAAATCAACAAAACCCAGCTATACTTGGCAAAACAATCAGTATAAGGACTTAGGGTATTTAAATGAGAAAAATCTGTATGATAAATTTACATGCTAACTATATATTAGTACAATGAGAAAAAAAATTAAAAAAAAAAAAAAAACTGAAGTATGGATCATTGAATGTAAAATATCAAAATTCAAGTATATGAAGTTGAAATAGAAATGAAATCAATTGAAACAATATGAATGTTGTGAACAAAGCGTGAAAGGTGGCGTCTTTTGAAGAGAAACCGAGAGAGAGAGAGATTAAAACTAAATCTGAGTTCATCACCTAGAGAATAGGGAAAAATTAGTTAACCCTTAATGCAGTTTAACTATATAAGAGGATGCCATTATAATGCATACCGTCTCTATGAATGGAATATGTGATCCTAATCGCGAAACTCATTATCGATAAAAATGAAAACCGAACAGATCATTAATGAAGGGGAAAGGTCAAGTTGATAACCGCAACGCAAGAACAACTTTTGCCTTCAGTGAAAAAAATAAAAAAGGCAACACTGGGAAATGATTCGAGTATCGAGATTTCATGACAACTTCCGGCTATTAATATTTGTTATTTGTTGGTTTCTTCAGTGTAGGTGTTTCTATAATTGTTAGCGTATCGCAACCATATCCTAGTGAGTTCCTCCCATGAACACAAGATATGTCTTATTAAACTATAATACGCGGCTTAAAAATACTGGATATCCATTCTAGGCTGTCTTCTTAACTTCAACGATTTGTCATTTTGTTTAAACACGTATAACATGAAAGAGCTACTCAAACCGAAAGTGAAATCGCAGGATTCTACGGGATAGGACACGTTTTGAAAATCATTATGGTTTAATGACACCCATTGTTCCTCGAAGAATAGATAAAGTTCTGCATAATGTGCTAAAAGAACAAATCCAAACACTTTTGAGGCTTCAATCTGAGAATAATTGGGCAGTTACGTGTATATAAGTGAAAAAAAAAAAAAAAAGAGAGAATCATTTTAGTAAGTATGAAATTGTACCGCTGGGAAATACTGAAAAGGTGAAATGGTATTGTATCACAAAAGCCTCTAAATTTTTATATTGTAATAGAAACCAATTATAGTTTTGGAGAAAATACTAACGATCCAACGCTAATATTATAAAGGTAATATTTTAAAATTAGTTATACAAATAGGTATAATAATAAAAAGGTTTCTGAAAATTAAATATTATAATAAATTTTAAACTCATAAAAAAAAAAAAAAAAAAAAAACTAATAAGTAATAGATAATTTTGCGATGAAATCACTAATATCTTATTTGTTTTCCTTGTAATCTTGGATTTCATTTCTTGAGTGTGTATTGTAATATTTTCTCTTTGACTAATCACACTCTTCTCTTCCCAAAAATTGTAAGCTAGATGCATAGTCGCCAAAATTACGTTAATAAAGCTCATGAAATAAAAGGTAAGGGATTGGCTGCACTTGGTCTTAAAAGAATAATCAACATTAAATTACAATCCTATTACAATTTGAGAAATGCTATATATATATATATATATATATATTGCATGCATAAATCTTGCATCAATTACGAAATATGTTGAACGACTATGCCTTTGTCCAGAAGTCATTCTAGCTAGTTAATTTTGGTGGTAACCTAGTCTATAGACTGCCACCTCAACTATAAAGAAAGGATGGTATTATTTAAGTGGTGCAGAGTATGAGTATAATCCGTTTAAAATATATGATGCATACTAAGTATATTGATAACTCATCATTTAAAATGTACATCCTCTAAAATAATGTATAAAAGAAAATATGTCAATAACTCCTTATTATGATTAAATTAATTTTGTTATAAATATATATCTTCTACTTGTACTTATACAAAAATATTTATTCTTTATATATATCAAGAATTACAACATTTATCTTCTATTTGAATTTAAAAACAAAAATATCCTTAATATATATTATATATGATAACACTTACCTTCAGTTTACACCGATTAAAATATATATCTTTTATTTATAATTAAAGGCTATTTATTATACATATTTTCCTTGTAATTATAATTATCCCCTCCTAAGCATGTCGGTTTCGATAACCATATGAAGAACACCTTGATGCACGTCACCCATGATTAATAAAGAAGAGTAGATGACAAGATCTTCGAAAAACCAAAGTTGTGAAGGTGCTGATTTCTAACAAACAAAGGAAGTATGCAGTAACCATAATCATATTGCCTTTTGTATTCATGGGGAACATAATTTTTATGTCCTTGAACCCAAGCATACGGTTGGTTTCTTCATTATCCTTAACAGCGGATTCTTCTGAGGTACGGTACTGCTGAGTCCATGACCATGAGAGGGTGAATAGTGATAGGACAGAATTTATTAATTTTCAACATTAAGAATAACAAAACTAGAAGTATTTAGCCAATGTTTTTCCCTTTATCAATTATATAAATTCCAGTACAGAAATCGATAATCAAACATACATCTATTACATCTCAATGGAAGAATTATACTTATGACATCTTGACTATAACACCTGACTTAAGAAAATATGACACTAACTTGTAGTTAACACGACTTGAAACGCTATTACAAAACCAGAACCCTAAATTGACAGGAGAGTGGAGACTACACTGAAATTAAAAAAGACATATAAAAATGAATAGATGGACAATGACTTAAATTGTTAGAGGTGTATTGTTCAATAATTAACTTTAAATCTAAGAGGGTCCATGAGAGATGATTGACCTTGATGCTATTATGGTGGTCCCATTTAACAGCAATTGGCAGCATAAGCACATGGATGCCCCAGCCTAACTAATAAATTAATTCCAAATTACAGGTAAACTTGCTAATCCTTTGTCTTGTCAAAAAGAATTATGGAGATTATATTATGAAACAAAAGAATGTCTATGATTAAGTTTCTTGCCAATTATGGAAGAGTAAGATCCCAAATCGATGATTATTTAGCTAAAAATTCCTATTAATTCCCCTTTAATCCATGTCTTAGGTTATTATAATCTGTTCTTCATTACATCACATAAAGGAGATAGGCTTTAAGGAGGGTTTCGATTCAAGTTGGGAGGACAAGCGAGGCCCAAGTTACAGGAGAAGCCGACCTTATTAACAAAGCTACGCGATAATTAACAAGTCTTTTCCCCTTCTTTAATCACATCAATTGTCAAAGCTTTTGTCTGCTTGAAATGCTGTACTGTCTCCAGAGTCCTATCTTTACATTTTACTTTTCCTTTGGGCGGGATATAATGATCCACTTTCTTATGCTGCATCGTTACTGCTTATTTAGCAAATAAGCTTTCTTACTGCTTGAAATTTTGAACAAGATAAATAAGGAACCTTCCAAAGCTAAAAATCCTACGAGGATGTTTGCCTATGTTTGCTAAGAACTTATAATTCCATTAGTGTTAATATTATATTATTTTCACATACAGATAAAATAAGTTCTGATTCCTTTTTTTTTTTTATTCCTATAAAATATATAATTAGCCCTCCCCCCCTCCAAAAAAAAAAAAGAAGAAGAAAGAAATAGCTTTTTTATGGCTAATTTCAATAGATTAAGCTTAATTACTTTTTAATTTGGTTGCTTTTTAGTTAAATTATTCAACTTCTAAAATATATGTTTGAGTTCTCTAACTTTCTTTTTATATAAGTCAATTAATTCCTTGAGTTCTATAGTTTTTTTTTATGCAAGTCAGTTACTTGGCACTTCATTTAATTTGTAGGCAATTATCTTAATTGAAGCCGATCAAGTGGAAGACTGAAGTGAATTAATAAAGAATGGATTAAAATTCTTTACACTTATGGCAAATCACGTTCTATGCAAGCAACCTAAATTAAGAAAGTAAAAAAGAAAACAATCCCTACACTTAGTAGGCATAGGCATTAAAATATCATACGACAAATCATATGCAAGAAATACCTTCTTTCTTTTAGCATAATCTGAAACTCCAAGCGATTCCAAGTTTTATTACTATCATAGATAAACGGATTTAAAACCCCTTTTACAATCTTCATGAGATTATAATATAGTCATCACTAAGTCAAATTGCAATGTTACAGTACGTATTTTAAGGTCAAACCTGATTTACAACTTGAAAGTTCAAATTCAATTTAAACTCAATTGAGTTTATAACTTTAAGCTCAAACTCAAGTCAATTAAACTTGTTTTGTGACATGGACAAATTAAGGTTGTAAGTTATGGAACAATTTGACATTTACAAGCTTGAGAAGCTAAAGAAACAAAAGATTTAGAAACTTCGAAACAAGCCATCAGAACAAGAAGTTTAGACTTAGAAGTCATTCAGAGAACATATTCTAAACAATCCAAAAGCTACCAAAATTGTTAGAAAGGAGTCAAAAAAGTATGAAACCTATGGTCGAAGCTTAGTTTTGAAATTTAATAACTTTTTTACTTATGAAAGGTTATGGAACCCATGACATATTAATAAAAACTGATTTGGCTCTTTTTTGACTTAGAGCAAATGCTATGTTGTTTGGGTTTGATTTCGTTATCAAATTCACATCGTAGATAGGAAAGTCTATTTTTAAATGATTTAGTTTTCTATTATATTTTATTCAATTTCCTTATTAATTTTAAGATTTCTAGTTCATAAATACTTAATATACAATACAATCAGGGATCATATTTGATTTTTATCAATAATACTAAGAGATTTTCTCCCTCATATTTTGTATTTTTTGCTTCATGCTACATCATTTTGGCTCAATTATCTAAAAGGATATTGTTCTAATTAAACTAATATTGATATTTAAACTCAACTCAAACTTAATTAACATTTAAATTTGACTTGAAAACAATTATACTTTTAATCTTATTTGATTTCACACACTTCTAATAACATAGTTCAATCTATCTTGGTAGATAAAAGTATAAACATACTAAAAAGGTAACCGCTAAGCTCCACTCTTTTTGAGGTGTTCATGGTTTAGTTTAGTTTGATTCAGAAGCCGAATCAAAATAAATTGCATTTTAAATAGTTCCATTGAAATTCTTCATAAAGTGAACCACTTTTTAACAATTCAGAGTTTTAAACCGAACCGCTTCAAATGCAGCTCAATTTGATTCAAGCCACTTTGCTTGTTTTAGTTGGTTATACTAATTTTAAATCAAATATTCATGTTAGATTGAGAAACATTAGGCAAAAATTACAACTATATAGTAGTATATCACAATGACATTGCATCTTAAGATAGTGAAGGAAAGTGAGTTTGTTTAAGATATGAGAGACGACGATGAAGTAAAGGAGGAGATTGTGAAGACTAAAAGTGAGATGAAAAAAAAAAAAAAAAAAAGTAAAGTAAATGGTGTTAGATTGAAACCATCTCACATTGACCTTCTCAAACCTAATTCATGGACATGGAGGTTAAGGGTTTCTTTTTTCACGGTCAAAAGAAAAAATTGTAAGTTTTATGTGACTTTATCATTTCAATTCCAATTTCAGCTTCATCATTTCCAAGTAGTAAGATATTTGGCGGAAAAGTTTACATATTGCAATCAATTTTTGAGCGTGACATGACGTTTAAATTTGGTTATAGTTATTAATTGCATCTATTCGCTGAAGATTAAGATTAATGTGCATCACATACATAGTGTTTTTGGCTTGGCAGCACAACTGTGAAATTTGCTTTTTTCTTTCTTTCTCTCTTTTTTTTTTTCCCCCTTTTGGCCATTAGATTGTTATTGACAGATAAATACAAAAATTTACCCACAATGCATGCATAACGAAAGCAAAAAGCCACCAGAAATTGCATCATTCATTGTGGTCATTTCACATTATATAATCAGGTTGTTTTACATACATTTATTTTCCTCAAATAAAATATGGACATGATTATAGTAATATTGATTTTAACAAATAGCATATTTTGATTCTTTTCTTGCAAGGCCACGTGAACCAAGCTACTAAGAAAGCAATAAATTTATAATAGCACTTAAACTATTAAAATATATTTCGGAACATTTTAGCATATAACTGTTGAAATCGAAAGTTTCATTTGATTGAAAATTTTTATAAAAGTCCTAAAAGTTGAGTGTTATAGTTGAAAGTTTTATAATTGGATTGTAAAAATCGAAAATACTTTAAAGGATTTTTAATAATATTTTTTTAATCTACTTTTTTAGTACATGAATAGCAAAATACATAGTTTGGTAGTATTTAGGCATACCGATTTATTTATTAGTATCCCGATTTTTAATGAAATATAATACATGTTTAATGTTAGTTCTAAGTATTAATAGGAGAAGTAAGTTAGGAGAATCTAATAACAGAATCATATCGGAAGATCCAACATTTATCGATCAAAAAATATCTAGATAATTTATGAGTTTATTAATTTAATTTACTATGAAATATAAAATCGTCTAAGAAACACGTCAAAATAGGTGATAGACTAAACTATTGCCAAAGACGGACTCAATACTACATGAGAATATTATTTTAAGATGCATAAACGTACTACTTTAGAAACTCAATATTTTATGATAACTTTGAT
This sequence comes from Laguncularia racemosa, assembly GCA_037954665.1. Classification (NCBI taxonomy): domain Eukaryota; kingdom Viridiplantae; phylum Streptophyta; class Magnoliopsida; order Myrtales; family Combretaceae; genus Laguncularia; species Laguncularia racemosa. The sequence goes on from JBBMOL010000056.1 coordinate 3,387,764, forward strand.
ATATTTCTAGAAATTATCACTATAATTTATTCTTTCTTCTGTTACATTTTATGATAGGTTAAAACTCCATTCTTTCTTCTTCATTTAATCTCATGAACTTTGTAAATAAGGGATTTTGATTCCCTTTCTCTAAGATAGAAATAAAACTTGGAATTTCTAGGATTTGTGTTTTAGTTACAATTACGGGTTATCGATAAAAGCTAAAAGAAAGAAGATATTAATGATGTGATCAACTTAAGAACCAAAAAAAAAAAAAGAAAAAGGACCATGTGATCATTGTGAATCAATCGACTGCTGTAACTCTAATACGGTCTCACCACAAGAGATTCACTTATTTCCTCTAACCACGAGATTGAAAGTCAGTGCTTATGATTAATATTCGCATATCTATTCTATTTAGATCTTTTAATTTCTTAAAATGTAGCATAAACTATTAATATACTCTATTATATTTATTTCATGCGTAAATAATCCCCCCATACGAAGTAATAAGCTAATAAACCTTCTACCCAAATGATGACTAATGATGAAACATAAGAAAGTTTGACCACTTTATCCCACACGAATGAAAAGTAAACCAGTAATTATATAAAGATTGGACTTAGGAGACAAGACAGCAATTCAAGCAGACGTAGCATTTGACAATTGATGTGATTAAAGAAAGATGAAAGACTTATTATGCTGCCTTCTTAACGAAGTCAGCTTCCACACAGTAATTTGGGCCTTGCTTGTCCTCTCAACTTGACTTGGAACCACTCCTTAAAGCCCTATCTCCTTTTAAGTGATAGAGGAGGACAGATTACAATAACATAAGACATGGATTAAAGGGGAATTAATAGGAGTTTTTAGCTAAATAATCATTGATTAGAGATCTTAACCTCCCATAAATGGAAAGAAACTTAATCATGGACATTCTTTTGTGTTATAATATAATATCTCTGCTTCTTTTCGACTAGAGAAAGGATTAGCAAGTTTACCTGTCATTTAATTAATTTATTAGTTAGGCTAAGGCAACCATGTGCTTATACGCTGCCAATTACTGTTAGTGGACCTACCAAGATAATACATCAAGGCCAATCATCTCTCATGGACCCTGTTTTGCTCCCCCATTCATTATTAGATTTACAGTTAATTACTTTCAACTAATTATAATTTTTTTTTCTTCTTTTAATTTTTACTTTCCCTTTAATGTATGGTCTCCTATGAATTTACAATTTTGTTTCTATGATACCTTTTCAAGTCATCTTAAATACATGTCTTATGGTTATATTTTATCGATAATTTGTTGAATTTGTGTCTATAATTTACACAAAAGCTTAGGTTTTAAATATTGTTTCGAAAAAGAAATTAACCAAGAATTATTCAGTGCTTAGGAGCATCTTATGTTATGTTCTCTTGATGCCTAATGGGAAAATATCAAGAACTCGGTTGATGGATATAGTGCTTTGTGGTTATGAGTCACATAAAATATACATTATTTATTTATTACATTTGAATGTAAATATACATCCTTTCAATCATAATTGTCCCAAATATAAATAGATGATGATTGTATTTATGGAATGCCCAAAGTCCTTATAGTCAATATACTATGAATATTATTCTTCAATTAAAATGTAACAAATTTGATTCTACACTATTCCATCAACCATGAATAATATAATTGGTAAAAACAAAAACTTTGGCTAACTATCTATAGTTTTGTACTCTTATTAAAAATTGAAAAAATACTATTGTATCATGCAAATTAATCTTCTGTTGACAAAGTATAAATTATATTTTTGCATAGAAATTATGTTTTGTTACAAAAAAAAAAAAAAGATAATTTTGATTATGATTAGTGTATACTTCATTAGTTTGAATGTATAAATTTTTGACACGCAGCATAACACTTTATAGCTTTGGTTTTTAATCTACTCTTCTTGATAAAATGATGATGTGCATGAAGGTATCATTCATATAGTTACGCTCAATCATAATCCCATCTATTCATGCTTAGGAAGGAACAATTAAGACGGAGTATACCTATCTTTTTCATCCTCAAATATAAATGAGACACTAACTTTACTTCCGATCCCCCCTCCCCCACCTGGAATTTAAATCTCAAATGGATGAGCATCGATATATGATGTGTACTTAAAGATTCCAATGCAACAAACAATTACTGATCATACATCATTATATTTAATTAATGATAGTTATGTGGTTACCATGGATGACTAGGCGTCGTGGCTTCTCTTTGTTAAAATAGTGTAGACAGAGAATATTTGAAAGGGTCTGTTTCTCGTGGTTTATGTTACCTCTTCTTTTCGACTATTATTAAGAATCACATCAAGACGTGGTCAAAAGCTCGGAATTTGAGATGAGCCACCTCTTCGTGGTACAATCACATACGTGCTTAATCTTTTAATAAATTTCATGCTAAAGCTTCTCTCTCCCTCCGTGCTTGTACAATCATATACGGAAAAAAAAACAATCAACTATTTAAACTTTGAATATCTTTTTTTTTTTTTCAATTTCGTACCTAACTTTTAAAGCTATTAATAATTAAACTTTTACTTGTTGAATTTTATATATATATTTTAAATTTATTATATATCATCTTTAATTTAATTTTATTTGTTAAATTTACTATCTCGATAAGATAGTGGGTCAGACGCTCGTTAAAAAAAAAAGTATAAGCGTAAAACAATTATGACAAGTTTGGTTTGTGCAATCAAATAAGATTGAAAAATTATAATTTTTAAAGAATAGATTAAAAAATTATAATTTTTAAAGAATAGATTAAAAAATTAATAATTATTATTTATAGTTACTTTTAAAATTCATGAATAAATATAGTAATCTCCTGAAAGGAAAAAAAATAATGAATAGTTATTTTCTTTGATTTTATAAAGGAATTATAATTTTTCATTTTATTTGCAGTAATAGCAATTTTATAAAATAGCTATTTTTGCCAACCAAACATAGAAATAGGACTATAGGAAAAGAATAACTATTTTATTTTATCCTTATAAAGTTAATCAAATATACTATTAGAGGTGAGATAATAAGTTCAACAACCAAAAGTCTGATTAGATATGAAATTTAGCATTTTTAAATTTTAAGTAGGAAATTTAAGAAAGCACACAAAATTCAAATAAAAATTATGATATAGCCTCCATATTCTTCAAATGTAATGTGAACGGGGAAATTTGGTCCCTTAATTTCTAAGGTAACTTGAGTATACTTTATCAATTTTGTCAAGGGCAGGCGTCACATAACCCTTTTTTTTCCACCACCTTTGTCGTTTTTTATGCGTATATCCCTTTTATTTTTACTAGAGCTTTGCATTGAGTGAATGTTATATTTAGTATTTAAAGTTTATTTATTTTTATAATTAATTGGTTGAAATTTTAAAGTATTAATTTACTATTGATAAATTTTTCAAGATTATTTATAGTACATAACAAATTTCGTTTAGATAATTAATTAAAAAATTGATCAATGTCTGATTTAACCATTAGACCTTTTTAAGGTTCAATTGAGATATAAACCAGTGTAGGAACTTGTTAATCATTGTTGATATAATGCGTGTGGTATGGCATTAGACATTACATTAGCCCAATGGCAAGCTCGGAAAAATTTCGAGTGACAATTGCACTCACTAACCAAATTCTATTACGTTAGGATATGGGGATGCTGGACAAAACAGTAAAGCTTACTAGAATTCATGGGCATAATAATTTTGAGTTTGGTTGTGTTCCATATGAAGGTGAAAGTTGTCTCTTGAATTACCCCCACAACATGTTTTAGGAAAGTGCATGTCGTACTTCCTCTCTTTTACTTCATGGAAAACCACTATTTATGATCAATTTGAACCCCCTTCTTTTTTTACATTTAAATCTAATTATATACCATTGTAAATTACCAATCAAATTGGAAATTTCCTAAAAGGGCAAAAATACAGATGCTGGTGTCTGGATTTATTTTAAGGGCAGGTCCTGAATGGAGTACAGCTATTATTGCAACATTCATTTAATTTTTCATGTACATTTTCTTGTTAAAGGAAGGTGTACCGTACCAAGCTAAAATAAAATTCTATGCGTGTGGGGCTTATTAATTCGTAGCACCCCATTCTAGGTATTCTTCCGACCAACCATGATGTTTCTTGCCTCCACAAAAATTTTCCACTCACTATATATGCAATAGACATAGGATAGGGCGGGCTTACTTTAATCCCTCACAAATATTACTCCTTCTAATATATATTGTTAAAAGTTGTAAACTGCAATTCTGATTTTGGCTTCCATTTATTTTTCTAATTTACACCCATCAAAGAGCCCTTTTTCATAGGATATTGCTAAAATTATTGGACTCCTACTTCCATCTATAATATTAAAGGATAGAGGCCCTTTTTGATAATTTAGATGTAGGTTTGATATCATCTTCTCCTCCACAGTCCATCCCATTAAAATAAAAACTGTTGTATCGAATTTTACACATTATCCTCAATCCTAATCACTATATTACATCTTATTCAGCTGGTTAGGCAGTAAAATTTATCTACTTTTTGATTGAAGCACGCTCATGACGGAGGTATATCCCACAAGGCAGTACCTCTCTAGACACGATTTTAACTTTTACCGTTGAATGGTAATCATATAAAATGAAAAGCTCTAAAAGCAACTTGAATTCAAGGATATGTTGAGGTGTCGATCATGTGACGAATAGTTAGACTAAGAAGACAGCTTTGTTTTAATAGTTTTTTTATGTTTCTATTTGTTTATGAAAGGAACTTTAAAAAAAAAAAAAGGAGGAGTTGTAAGTCCTAAAAATCATTGTCATTCGATATATATCACGCCTTCTTCGTCTTGCATGTCTTATTGTTGCCATTCCATTATATTAGACCACTATTCAATCAAATAACTTACCTGCCATGTAGCACTACGTTTTCTGAGTGTCACAACCTTTTCTCATTCTCCTTCCTCTTATTTGCGCTCTCCAACGCATCTTACTCCTAGCAAACATTTTCAGTTCATAGTATTTTACATTTTATTTTTACTGTATCCACAAACTTTCGATTCCTATAGAGAAACATGGGAAGGCAAGCATGCTGTTACAATCCTAAGATAAGGAAAGGCTTATGGTCCCCTGAGGAAGATGAGAAACTTCTGAATCATATTTCCAAGTATGGCCATGGATCTTGGAGCTCAGTTCCAAAGCTAGCAGGTAAAAAATGTACTCGAAATGTTCATGTCTTCGGTAATACAAATGTCAACCCAAATTCCATTGATGCGTAATCTTACATATAAGATATAGACAAATCCTGAATATGGAAGGATTACAAGGTATTGCTATACTAGTACAAAAGCAGAAGTTAATCATTTCTATAACGTTTTTTTATCCTGTATTGCATATGGTAACATTCGGTTTATAATCATCACAATGCAACACTATGAGAGAAAGATGCACTAAAGATCAAGCGGTTTTGATATTGGCAGGTTTGCAGAGATGTGGAAAGAGCTGCAGGTTAAGATGGATCAATTACTTGAGACCTGACTTGAAGAGAGGGGCCTTTTCACAGCAGGAAGAGAACAAGATAATTGAACTTCATTCAGTTCTCGGAAATAGGTAATTGCTTCGTTCTTCACTTTTCAGTCATTGAAGAAAGTTACTTAAAAGAAAATCTTCAAATATGGCAGTGGATTCCACCTGCTCACGTGCGCATATGGCAATGGTTTCCACAAATGAAATTACGAATTTATCCTAAATCTTATTTAGAAGACTGATAGTTATCTTCCTCTAGCAATAGTATTTCTTCATTTAGTAGTGATAATTCAGTAATCCGAGCTTACAGACTTATGCTTATGCCGCCTTTCTCAGATGGTCTAAGATTGCAACTCATTTACCCGGAAGAACCGATAATGAGATAAAGAATTTCTGGAACACCAGCATAAGAAAGAAACTCAAGCAAAAAGGCATTGATCCCATTTCTCATAAGCCGATATCTGCAGCTGCTGAAAACAACAGAGAGATGCCCCCTTCTGTAGGCATTACCAAAAGCAACAATGAAATGCCATCCATCTCTCCTGAGACAATGACTAGCCTCTTGGAGATTAGAGAATCAAGACCAGCTGTCGGTGATGATGGGATGCAAAAGCAATATTGCATGCTCCAACCATCATCCAGCACTGCCAGAAGGCCGTCTAGCTTTCTCGGAAGTTCCTCTTTTGAGCATTCAAATTACTATGAGCCTACACTCTGTTATGACTCGGTTTCAGTTTGTGAAAAACCTTTAGCTAACATTACTACCACAGACAATGCCCCATTGCCATGTTCATGGGGTTCGCAAGATTTTGCTAAACTACATAGCTTCGCGTTACAGGGTGATACAACTGCAGAAGAGGTCGATTGGTCTCAAGATCTCCAGTCCCCATCATTTCTTGCTCAGACAGAATCACCTCAATCTATTTTTAGTGGTACTAAACCAGAAATGAATCAATCAAGCATGGAATGTCATCACGGGAAGAATTTTCAAGCTTTTTCGTATACGCATGGAAATGAATGTGATAGAACTTCTGTGGCTTTTGAGCAGCGCCCGTTTCTGGAAGATTAATGGCTCGTATTGGTATGCAACCCTGTCTCCAAAGTAAACTTATAAACGAATATCATACTATACTAATTCTGAGACCTCAGTATGTTTTAGGAGCAAGATAAATGTCGTATGAGAACCTACGATTTTGCTAATTTTTTATTCCCTTGCTTTACGATTTTTCATTTCAGGTCTTCCATTTAAAAGATCGAGTCAAAAAAGTACATCCGTCCATCTTCACTAGAAGAGGGTTAAATTCGCTAATGTGGCATCCAAAATAATGGCCAGGTATCATCCAAATGGCTTCCAAACAATGCCATATGTTATTCATGTGGCATGGCATGTCAGCTATTTAATGGTTTCTTCGAAAAAAAAAAATACAAAAACAATAACAGATGATATGGCAGCCAAGTAGGTGAGACATGGTAATATTTGGAACAACTCTAACAGCTATTCTAACAAGAGATGGACAGAAGTCCCTTTTTTTTTCTACTTGTACTTCACAAACATAGATCCTGAAATGAGATAACGCAAAACATATGCCTTGAAACCGAAAGCTAACAAAATTGGCCTTTCTTAGTGGAAGGCACATGGAAATATGAACTCAAAGAGTGGATTATGTGAAAATACTCAAAGATCAGATGAAAGCATTTAATTGTCACAGGTGTGTGTATGCAGCGCACACTCCATAGATAGTCCCTCCTTCAAACCTTGGTTGTAGTTCAGATTTTCACTGCTTCATTCTGTAAACATTGTATAGAGTTCCATGTAATCCTATATCCTGCTGTGTGAATAGGAAAAGTAAAGTAAAGATACAAATTAAAGTTGCTTCAAAATTTCCCCTAAATAGCTGTATATGTATTCTGATTCTGAACTATTCATATAGCTTTTTGTTGTTCCTCTTGGAAAGTGAATGCTCATTTTCATAATTAACATTGCTTCACATATAAGATATACAGAGCTCTAACTTTCATGACTTCTGTCCTTTTTATTTACTCTCCATCACCAATTAAGCACAAGGGAAAAAGGAAGAATCTATCCATATCTTTTACAAAACTTATCTTGGCGCTTAGCTTAAGTTGGTGGACGCCGTGTTGAAAAAGTGTGGGGCTCATGGCGGACACTCTCTTTCTTTGAAGCTCTACTAAGAAAGAAGGTTATTAGTATTGCAGACTTGAATGGAGAGGTAATGATAGTTGAAAGAAGATTTCAAAATTGGAATTTTTACACCAAGGGTAATGTATGTTTAGGCCCAATTGCAAAAAGATTATGTATGTATCTAGTGATACATATAGGTAATTAACACGGTATAAAATTGTGGAAAAAGGAAATATATGTTGTTTGTGATGCAAATAGATGTAAATGTCACACAAGGTTATCCATTAACTCACGCAAACATCAAATTTATACATTACATGAACTATTTTATATCATGTCCATCATCTAATTGCTTAACTAATAATATGGGTGACCTTTTTTTTATGCTATCTTGTGTAACATCTATCACTTGTTTATATTTACACCACTAAAAACATATATTACCTTTTTATATACGGGTCCAGCATAAATCACTGTAGTGTAATTGTCCCGCTTCAAGATTTTCAGAATTTGTCCAAACCAAACTAAAGCCAACTTAATTTAGCTCTATACTTCAATAACTATAGTAATATAGCCAAATGATGCTATATCTTTGGTCATGATCTTTAAACAACTACAGTAATATAACCAAATAATCAAATGATGCTAAAAAAGGTCACTATCATTTGGAAAAATTATAAAGTACAATCACATAAAAATAATTGCACTATATAATCACTTTGTAATATTAACGGTTCTTATTCTTATTTTACTATGAATAAAAGTATTATACTATACCAAAATAAGTTATCAGAGCTCGACGAAGCTATCAACAACTACATTAGACTTAGACTGTCAACAACCTTATCACCAAGAGACCATTGATAACTTTTTGGTATTATAATGAAATTTTAGTTTTACTATATTTAGAAAGACAAAACTATAGTAAAAAAAAAAAAAAGTAACTATGCGATACAATTACTTTTCAACCATTGCATTCTAAAATTTTCCTCATAATCGTTAAGCAATAAATGTAAGTCCATGTATCTGCAAGCTTGTGGTACTACATTCATTAGGGATTACGAAGTTCGAAACCTCACATCATGTGCTTTAGTTAGAATCTTAGCGCACAAGTTAGGATTGTAGATATAAATAAAGCTGAAAACGAGCTAGAATTTAGTAACATAAAAAGATTTAAGAAGATGCTTCATCTCTTGTTGCCGTCTCTGCATTGAATTATTTTACAAGAATGAAAGAGGCAACGGAACATTTGCCTTATATCCGTGGCCTCCAGTTTATTGTCATAGTGAGCTCTTGGGCATATAGAAATTGCAGATTAGAGCAACTATCTAAAGGACACAAAACAATATTATTCCTCAAGGTTTAAAAATTAGGTTGTGGCACGAGTTGTCGCAAGGGTACGCACAGTCAATGGCCTTAACACTGGCTCGATCAAAGTACCAATCTCCAACAGCAATTGCAATTGCCTGCACATCAAAGGGGTAGAAGCACATTGGTGGAGTCAAATAAGAAAATTAAGCTTACAGCAAAAAGTTCCTAGTAAAGATCTTATATTGACACGGACTTAATACCAATTACTCAATGTCAACAAGGTAGAAAAACATTATGCAAACAATTGCGAACCGTGTTTACCTCACACTAGAGAGGATACGCATGAGAAGATAGTTTCAATCTCATCTCATACATAAATAGATAACATAAAGCTACTTCAATCATCATTCTCGTATCACAGGTTTCTCCCGCAAATACACTCCTAGTGAGGTAATTTGTAAACATAGCAAAAGCACTTCCGATGGATGCTCATGGCGGTAACATAGCAAGTAACTAACAGTTCAGAAGTATTTAGGTTTCCATGAGTTTCACCCAAAGTTTACCTTATTTCCTATGACAGGTGAATTATCTGAAAACCAAGTATCCAGCCTTTCAGATTGGCAATGAGAAAAACATGAATTTATGAAAACCCCATTTTGACTAGAACTTGCAAAAGCTTTTACAACATTCAGCATCTGATTCCTGAACCCTGCTTCAAATAGACAAAGCCACTGTGAGTACGTTGAATTGATTTTCATCTTAATCCATAAATTTAAACATACATATTAACCTTGCAGAAACTCAATTTGCGATGGAGTGCATCTGTGATGGTTTAATGCGCACTCGTGCCAATATCCACTGGGATCAGCCGATGTAGGCGCCAAACTTGCTTGGATCTAATTTTGAAATAAAAATCATGGAAATGTCAGTCACATTTATTCATGGGCCTATCATCATCAAAGGACATTCAATGTACATAGCAAAACCTATTACCTGCCAAGAGTCATAGGCTGCATTAAGGATGAACAGGGGGGTTTTAATGCTGGCAATTAAGTTTTGCGGGAAGAAACACTGAAAGGGATAGAGCAGGCAAAACAAAATTAGTCAGGGCTAAGCTAAGACTTCCTTTATTCACCATATATAAGAATGTGTAAAAATCAAGGAAAAAGAATTACTGATGTTGGATCAAGGTGATTGGTACATATCCGTGGAAGGTTTTGTGGCACGCCCTGCAATTGTCAGAGAATGGCTATGTAAATATCCAATTCTGAAATGATGTAAAATAAGGATGCTTGAAGAATAAATGTATATGCTAAAGTGTGAAATGAATGAACTGTTCTAATGATCTATACCAAGACTTCATCCTAGGCAACTTATCAAGTTATAGTTTTTGACCTATGTCCACAACTACCACTTAAATATTGAAATAATTGGATTTAGTATAAGCATGCATGAAATAAATGGGATGCAAGTTTTACCTGAAGGTCAACCACACCATTGTAGAAGTTCCTGAGGGTGTGTCCACCAGATACATCTCTACTGCAATCCCAGGAATATAATCAAAGCCAAAAACAATAAGAAGCTCTAGAAAATAATTCATCAACTGTTACAGATCAAGGAACACATTTGATACATACGCATCAAGAAACAAGCCACCATCACTCAAGCACTTCACTTTTGTAGACCAGGGAAATAGGGCTCGAAACTCATCACAGTGTAAAATTGATGCTAGTCCACCAGCAGAACATCCAGAAAGAAGAGCCTGGACAAAGATAGTTTTATATGATAATAATTAGAATGTAATCTTGAACACAAAAGATTATTGGAAAGGTCAAGAATAAAGGCATTACACAGGCAAAAAGATGATAAATGATCATGAACCTGATTTGCATAGCGCATTCCTTTTGACATCAAGTCCTCCATCGCAGCTAGCCATATCTTTTGTCCTCGGAATTCTAGTTTTGCAGCCTACAGTAAAGTTTAGCCTATAGATTATTGCTTATGCATTAAGATAATGAGAGACATGAACATTGCAGCGAGGATCTTTCTAGATAATATAACTGAACATGGCATTTGCACAGTCCTCATCCAAACAAAATTTGAATTGAAAGATCATGCCAAAAGAAAAGGAAATATTACAGGAAAAAAAAAAAAAGAAGATATCCCTATTCACCTCATCCTTTCCATCTCCAGTAAAAGAGGCGCCATCACAATAACGGAGCTTTACTCTGTTCCAATTAAAAAAATCTGCACATGCAAAACTCTCTAAGTAAACCTTTCAACATAATCTATGACTTCCCACCTTGCTTTGGACTACTAGATACTGCCTCCTAATGGAAAGATTTGTTTTTTCTCTTTTTGTTCGTGTTATTCAGTTGGTTTACGTTTATTTCTATAAGACCACTGGTTAAGTCCAGCTTACAATAAATAATGCTTATGAGTGACCTATACGCTGTAAAATAGATTATAACTTCCACCAACTCTTGTTTGGAATTTCTTTTTGTTCCTTCACTTTCTTGATTATATGTGTTTACTGACACTTTGCCCCCAGCTAGTGGAAATACAGCTTGACAGTTCTTGTTGTGTCTTGATGTTTAGCTATAATACCAGCTCAAACACATATATACACAGAGATTCTGGAATTCAGTAGATCTATAATGGATAAAAACCTGGATTTTCTTCAGGACTGCTGCTTAATATTCCTATAAATGGTATCTCCTTTTCCATGTATTTAGATGATCCACAGTGGGTAGTTTTTCGGTAGATGCAAGATGTGACACTATTGCACCATCCCCCACCCTGCCACAAGATAGCTGGGATGTTAGTTTGATCTCTTGGCAAAGAATAATGTTTGATTAATTAATAAAAACTGAAAATTTGGCCATCGAAGATTACTTCACAGATTAGCATACTACAAACATCACATGAAAATAGTGCAAAGAAACCAAACAGGGTTTTCCATTATATACCCTTATCACGGTCTAGGCTATCAATTACTAATAGCTTAAAATTAATAATGTTTTGCATTTCCTAATTAAAATCTACAAATTCTGGGGAAGGTGCTGCCATGGTACATGGTAGTCGCTAATACAAATTGATTATTGCAGTTAGATCATGGAGCGACCAAGTAAAAGATTAATTAATGTTCCAAATCCAGTGTTGACATTATTGCTATGACGATAGGTCTCTCCCTATAAATCATCTCCATATAGGAATCACAAAGATAAAATAGGTTGCATGATGTACACAGGGGAAATCCGGCTTGTGTGCAAGCCAATGAGTAAGTGCTACAGATACATAACAGAGAATTATATCAACATATGAACCCAGCCTAACATAATGAAGTTGTACACACACACAGAATTCAACACGAATTTCTTCAAGAAACTAAAAATGTAGGGCAATCTCAGTTAACAAACCTCCAAATGAACGAGCCAATTTCTTGCTCCCAAACCAAATCCCCGGTGCAGATGATACCCTGGCAATGTTCCATCCAGACAAACTGCTGCAAAATGTTGCTATTAGACCAGAATAAGAGAATGTTGTAAATTAAACTTGTAAATATCTCAATTCTCTTCTTTTTGGGGTAAGGATAAATATCTAAAATATATCCTAACTAAATTCAGCCTAAATTAATTGAAAATGAGAAAGGTATAAAAGCTCAGGTGTCGGATTGATCGCTTAAAGTTGAAGCCAGGTTTTATTTTAGCCTGAATATACATTTGGCACGCAATTCTTGGTAAAAAACACAGGAATAATAGAGTCAAAATTGAATGGAAGTGGTACTGAACTTGAGCTGAACTTGAAAATCAAAACTCGCTTTAGATTTTCGGCTCAAGCTCGGTTTCATGCGATAATTGACAAGAGTATGCTCGGCCTTAGGATCCTTGTATATATATATATATATATTATTTATTCAAATGAGTTAACATTTGATGTTCAATATTTCAAACTCGAACTGGATTTAACTGCAGTCAAATCAAACCGAACTAAATATTAAACGGGGTATGAGCTCTTTTACTCTATTAATGACACTAAACATCAGCACTTGCTTGGAAAGGAAACCAAAAAAATAAAAAAATAAAAAGAACAAAAGAGGAAAAATCAGAACTGGTGTCAGTTGTCACAAAGTTTTCATCTTTTAGCAAACATTCACAGCACATACACCTTCCTCACCGTAAAACAACACAAAATATTTTGAAATAAGAAAAAAGAAAAGAAAAACCATTAAGTGCAAGCTAAAAACTGGTTGAATGAATATAAAAGTACACCTGCTCCTTTAGCACCAGCACTTTCAATTAGAGTAAGTCCAACCATGAATGCATCATTATCCACTGCATTAACTTGGTAAGAGTCAAAATGTAAAGCATCTGTCACGTTGAAATCAACCTTAAACCCATACACTACACTGGAAAAAACAACTCCTATAATAATAACAAACAAAACCCAGAAATATTTCATCTTGGATTTTTTTTTTCTAACTAATTCTTAATAATGTCACTTTCAAGATTGCTTAAGCAAAGCTAGAGTTTGAGCTTGAAAGTTTAGAACAATAACTTCAAAATCTACCCTTGATGGACTGGGGGGGTAAAGAATCCGTATAATGGGGGTTTAAAAGTAAGAGAATCTGTATAATGGGGCAAAGAATCCGCAGAAGTCACCGTGCTGTGTCACTGTGTGTGTCTCGAGCTGGGACGAGAGAGAGAGAGAGAGGTAAGAGAAAAAGAGAGAGTGGAGGAGAGGTGGTGTGGTTTGCTTTGCGTCGCTGCCTACCGAGCGTTTAAAAAAAGGTGGCACTAAACTCGACATCAGAAGTATTGCTTGCTGTCTGATGGCACGTTTCGAATCTCGCCGGAAAAAAAAAAAAAAGCTTTGAGTTTTTTGCTTCTTTTTTTTTCAAGTTTCTATTTATTTGCTTAGCTTTTGGCTTTTTTTTAAAAGATGATAGATTTTTTTTTTTGAGTTATTTTTTATTAGAGCATTAACTGTGTTTTAACAAGGACAGAACTATGAAAAATTACGTTTAAGATTAAGTATGAAATTTTTTAATAATTAAAATAAAAAATGAATATTATCTTAAATAATTAATATAAAAAATTAAAATTTTAAATAATTAAAATAAAATATTATGATTATAGAGAATCAAATAGAAGATATATTGAATAATTTATTTAAACTATTTATCCACAATAGAGTAATAATAAGATTTTTTATTTAAACTATTTCTTATAATATTTATTTTTTATTTTAGATTTTCTATTTAAGATTAATTTTTCTGCTTATAATTTTCTCTTGTTCTTCTTTCTTCTATTGAGATTTGTTTCCACACTTGTAAATGTTAGTCTACGTTATCTGCCTAATCGACTATTATATTTATTTATTTACTATTATTTGTGCCGCTATTCTACGGATATATAGCGTGGCAAAAATTATTAATAATAATAAAAGGCACAGAAGCATTTAAATTTTTAACGAGAAAAGGACGAGTCGATCATTATAAGCAGAAGCAGGGGATAAAAAAGAGAAGAGGGCAAAGGGTACAGCACAAGAACACCATAAGATGATAAATTATATATATGTCTTTAAAAACGTTTTAAAGGTGATTTTTCACAGCTTTCCCTGAGCGACAGCTAGATCCAGCTTGCTCCGCCCTTTATTACTTCTATACACTTGTTTTATGCATTTCTTTCTTTTTTTTCTATTATTATTAAATTCTCTAAGATGATTTGTATTTTTTTTTCCCTTATGTTAATTAATGTACCTCTCTTCTGTGGTCTATAAAAATATAAAATTCATTTTGCCATCCCCTTGAATTTCTCTCCTCTGCTTTAAAGCCCTTACGGAGGAATAAAGTGGTCATGATTGCCAAGTGGATCATCTTTACATTTTGTACTGTAGCCATAAGCCAAACGATATGGGTGCCACATGGAACTGGAAGACTTCCAACATCGACAGAATGGGTTTAATGCTTCTAATACACTGCTAGGATGGATTAATGAGTCAAAGATGGGAAAGTGTGGAGACTTACCATTGCCTTCTGCCAAAAGTATTACTATTTAGACCAAATAATCCCTAGATTGTGTGATTTTACGGTTTATATAAAATAGTATTACATCTTATAATATTGTTGATAAAATTAAATTACAAAATACTTTTTTTTTCCATATTTCGATTTGCTATTCAAATAAAAAGGACCCAAATAATTTATTATTTGATTCAAGAGATTAATCCAAATCGAACTCTCTCTTACTAAAACTAAAAAAAAAAAAAAAACCCTTATAATATAAAAAAATAATAAAACCCAACTCTAACACTTTCAATAGTGCTTATATTTCTCCTTTATTTCACTCTCATGCATATTAGCCATCATATCAAAACTAAACTCTCTACTCTTTATTCATGCTTTCACCAAGTTTACTCTTATCTACCGAATCTGTCTTAATTATTCACACTCTCATAATATTACTCTCCTCTCTATGTCCTTCCTAATCCTTAAACTAGTACAACCTAGCTTTTTGTGAGCAGTGTATAATTCTTTTCTCTTTCATTACTTATTATGTAATTTGGATAATTTCTCAAGAAACTTACAAGATAACTCTGAGCAATAGATTGAACTTGCTAGAGGAGAATCATTATCTAAAAATCTTTTTTTTTTCATACGTGGTTATGGTTCACATATTCATTTTTTTAACTCAAAATCCTATATTGAATTGTGTAAATAAAAATCACAATGATGAATGTATATATTATAAAGTGTAAACATATAATATAACAACTAAGGGTTTTTTAAAGCAATTAAAACTAAGCTTAAACTAAATTGATTCACATTCAAAGTAATTCGATTCAAATTCACAAGTCATCAAAAGCAATTTGGTTCACTAAAAACTTGAATTCAACCAGGAACACCATCTTGCATTTTTAAGGCCTAGAGTACTTGGTCCATGTAGATTATGTCTAAGAGGAAAGGAAAAAAAAAAAAAAACTATATTCTATTTTGTAAGTATGTATTTTTCAAATTTTAAAAATGAAATCCTTAGTGTAATTTTAAAAAGTAGGGTTGTAACTAAGTGAGCTTAGTACCTCTATTTCCACCTGTAATTATATTATGTGTCTCGAAACTAATTTTAAACCTTAATGAAGATTTTAATATGTGCAAGCATTATAATATACTTAATACCTAAGGGAGCTCAATCTATAAGTTAAATCTAATTTAATTAAATATTTCAAAATTCAAATTTATTGAAAAAGAAAAAGAAAACGGGAATCAACTTTAAGGATTGAATCTTGTCTAGGACTTGTCATTGAGAGTGCATTAAGTAACCTATGCTTATCCGTCGAGGGTTTGAACAAGATACCGCACGCTTAGGAGCTGAAAGTAGAGATGGTAATTCAATTTTATCAGGTTCATAGAGGTTGCCATGTACCTTTTGGCTCTTGATTGTAGTTGTAGTCATTGTTCTGTTTGGCTGCACAAGGATGAGTAAATGAGTTTTACCCTCTCTAAATAACTGTTATAAGTAAGGATGCGAATAATTAATAATAATAATAATATAAAAAAAAAAAAAAACTATAGAGGAATCGTTTAATGAACTTGAAGAAAAAAGACTCAATAATACTAAAAACTCTTAAAAAACGCCGTCTCTAGCGCAAGGCTAACATGGCATTGGAAAATTTCTTTTGATTTAAAAAAAATTTAATAATAATAATAACGAAAAGAGAAAGAGAGGGTTTTCATGACTTTGGATTAGATTCTCTCGCCTCCAGCCATAACAAAAATAATTCCTATCGTTGAAAAAGGCTTATTTTTCTAAATAAAGCCCCTTACATTATGAGAAGGAGGGAATCACAGTACCTGACCTGAGGACATGACCAAGTAAAATCGAATAATAGTGCCTGATGGGGACAACAAAAGTGCCACAGAGTGGGAGATCAGATAAGATAGGATTTTAATTTATAAATCAATGCCTAAATATTTAGAATACTTTAAATATCATTATAATGTCATCTCTTTCTTTATACATAATTTTAACTATTAATTACACATAATAATATTTTAAAAGAGTAACTTAAAAAAAATCGAGGTAAGTTGAATTGAAAATATCCATCTTTAATAATCCAAAAAGGGTTGTGCTTAGAAATAGTTATTCTTCTATTAATTTAGGGATATCTATACATGCTCTTTTTAAACTATTGATAAAATTTTAAAACTTTCAAAATAGTAACATATCCTCATAATTTAATTATAATATATATATATAAACAACCCAAACCATTATTGGAGCTTTAATACCATAATAAAAAAACCATAAATAGCAATGTTATTGGGACTTCACCAATTTGTGCCATATGTAATTGAAAAGGGAAAATCCATTAAGAGTTTAAAATGTCTATCCATATCTCATTAATAGTTTAGTTAATACGTTTATAATTCAACCTTAATTCTCATATATTCAGGAGGACCGAATTTGTATCTTTAAAGTTATTTTTCATAAATTTTTTTATATTTACAAATTAATGGTTGAGATTATCTTATTTGTTAAATACTTTTGTGTCATCATCAAGGCATCATCGTCTTTATTATAATTCAACCATTAACCACATATGATAATATTTTAAATAAATAAATTTAAAAATATTTAGGCAAAGTAACTTTAAGAGATCCAGTTTTAGAAGGACCTACCTTACCCGGAGTCTCATCCTTTTATATACAAACACTAAAATTATACAAGTTAATGCATCATTGAAAGATACACTTAAAAATAGATGTAATTTGTCACATCAATCTTCTTCCCATGCTAATTTCAACCAAGCCTAAGTTTTTGTTGCAGAAAATTTTTCTTTAAGCCAAATTTTTAGCGGTGGCAACCACACATCGAATATATCATCTAATACTTATATGTAAAACAAGTAAATGCCTCCTTGTGTTACATATGGACTTAGAATCAATGCATTCTAAAGTTGATACATCAATGAACCCTAATTATTATTACAATTATCAAGGAAGAAGAAATCAAATATAGCCTATCTTGTAAAGAGACTAATATTTGTACTACTGATTATTAGGGCCTTGGCCATATGTGAAGTAAAGTATTCCATTTTGAACTAAACAATATATTTGCTAAATTTACAAGTTTTAGAACTAACTCTGGGCATAAATCAAGTAGAGTGCACAAGTAAAAAGTTTGCTAATCCCCTTCTTTTAGTTATAAAATTTCTCTCGATCCAACAATCCTCCATTATCTCAAAAGGTAAGCTAATAGGCTTAGCTAATCTATCTAGACGTTTTAATAAAACTTACTCGTGCCATTGCTATACTTATGCAAACGACTTATGATATTTAGTTATTGGCTTATATAAAATAAATCCCATTGACCTTCTTTCTAAACTATTATAGATTTGGGGGTTGGTTTGGATTTTATTTTTTTTAAGTTATCTGATTTAGAATTGCTTTATTATTTTTTATTACTTATTAAGCAAACTAACACAATCTATTTTTCGATGACATACATAAAACTATTAAAATAAAGAAAAGAAAGTATAAACTCTTGATAAAACCAAAAAAGAATCATTTTAGCATATATATATATATATATATTTGTGAGTTAACACATGAATGTACATAACGAGCTCATATATTTATAAAAAAAAAGGTGGGGGGGGGAGTTGGTGGGGTTTAAGTTAAGATATGGAAAATAGAAATTATCCCACTTTTGGTTTAGGCTTTTGATTAAATGCCGCTCAATGCGGTGAGGGTTTAAATGAGGACTTGGAGGAACCCGTGAATGGCGATGGTGGAGCCGAATGTAAACACAAGACAGACATGACAGACCCCCCAATCACAACCCCAATGAAAAAGATGCTATGCTGCCGGTTCCACTTCCACATCAGTCATCACCCAACACCAGTCCGTACAAATTGCCATGTGAGGTGAAGGTTTCTTCTTCTGCTACATCCAGTGAGCTTTTTAGAATAATTAAACGATTGGTTGGTCTTTGAAGTTGTAGAGATTCCTTTCTTAAAAATTTGACACCACAGATCCAACTTACCTCTCATTGGGTCCTTAATTGGAATTAAAAAAAAAACTAAAACTCTTCCTTCCAACAAAGGGTAAGTTACGAAACGATTTATTCATTAGAATTGTAAAGAAAATCAATTTTTATTACTTGTATTGTTAATAGCAATACATTTAACGCTAAGAATGAAAAAAAAGAAAAATTCATGGTGACCCCGTCAGTCGAGACATGCGTCATGGAACGGGCCAACCTGTACCCACTCCATAATCCATGTGAGAAGTAACTATAAAATGCTTCATAACATGAACACAACAATGATGTATTTGTTAGTAGAGGCTCTCACACACTTATAAAAAATGATGATTCATGTCAGGGCTGATTTAAAGATTGCCTTCGTAAAACATTTCTTTTTAACCGAGAGAAAGCTTGTGATTATTTTTATGCATGTACAAGGCATTTTGCTTGCTGGAGCTGGACACTTAAAAAAGAAGCAAGGCATTTCAATGTCCGTAATCAACTATAAACCGTCCTTTGTAAAAAAAAGAAAAAAGAAAAGAAAAGAAAGAGTAATTTCTTGCAAGTTTCTTTGCAGGCTATACATTTTTTTTTTCTTTTTGGGTTTATCAAGTACATATTTAATTAATAGACTAAAATCATTGCCCTTAAATGCTCCAAGCTTTAACTATGTTTTCTTTATTAGTAATAAATATGAAATTTCAATGGCAACTACAGCTAGAGCTTCTTTTACTTCTTCTGATTGAACCGATTCATTTTGTTTGGAAAACTTTGCTGGAATGGACTGTTCTTAAGAACGACTGCAATTTAGAGTCATTGAGCATACCTGGGTCCATTGATTATCTTCCCTTCAGAACGAATCCCCTACCACTAAAATTTTTCCGCTTTTTAATAATATTACTTTATACATATTATGGCAAAATAAATAAATATATTAAGGAATAAGAAATTATATTATTTAGGATATTACCAAGTATCTATAAGTATATTCATTAACATTTGTCTTATTACTAATAATAATCTATTATCTGAGTATTAAGATGGTTACAAAAACTAATCTAATAAGAATTTTCTAACTATTAGAAGATGGATCAAACATAATAATAACAACGCTAAATAACAAAACAAAGAAAAGCTGGATTGATGACTCTAACTTGAATGAAAGCTGAGGTGTTCGACTATACTATAATATAAAGTAGAAGTATACACGAATACTTTTAATGCAAGAGGTAGTTAAGGTAAGGCAGAGTGAGAATGAGATTGGCAATTTTATATTTGGTCCCTTAATTAATGCGCACACCTTCTCCTAAATGCACGGGTCCTGAAACTAAGATTTATTTGGTCGTTTTCATCACTTTGTCAGCAAATCCATGCATTAAATCATGTGCAATATTCGCTTGTTGAGTGGAGTGTATGCATTTTCTTGTTTAACAACAATCAGCCTCCAAATTATAATTGTGACCGACGATTCCCCTTCACACACCACCCCAACCCCCCCACGATTTCCCTTTTTTTAAGCTTATAAACCCAGGGCTTTAGGGGTCTAACAATTGTAGATGTTGGGATTCGGCGAGTGAGTGTCCCGTGGTTTTAGCACTAGTCAAATACTTTATATAACAAGAGATAGTGTTGCAACTTGAAATAACACCTCGAGTAAAATGGAATAGAGAGGGTTCAAGGAGAAAGAAGATACAATCTTAATAACTCCGCATGGTGATGTGATGATTAGAGTAACTAAAACATTTTGGTTTTGTAGCGCTTCATCTCTAGAGCAATGAGACTTCAATGTATGTAATTTCGATTTTTTTATCTCAAATTTTAAACCTAAAATATGAAATCTTCCATTTGAGGTCCCTCAATAGATAGTATTTATAGAGTTTAAATATTGATAGTAAAAATAGAAGTCATGTATTTGTTGGAAAAAGGAAAAATACAAGCAATGAGTTTACAAAATTACCAAAATACATGTCATGTTTTTGTTAAAAATGGAGAAATTATACCACAACAACAACTTATATTAAACCTTCTTTTTCGGTTTGAGTGTATGTTTTTAAATATATAGGGCTTATGTCTCAAAAACAACTTTAAAAGGTAGAGTTGAGCGGTTAACTTGTTAAAACCGGAAACCTATTCTACCTTGCGTGATCATATAAGTCCTAAGTGGCTATTGAATCTTGTGGGTATGTTTTGATTGCAATTTTCTAGAGCCTACTTTTACGAGGTGGAGAATAGGATACGGTATCTCCATCTCTACATTCATTCAAAAACTTATAATTTAAGATATACACAATATAGGTTTCATGATATCATATACTAATTTATAAAAAAAAAAAATCCTAATTAATAATATTGAACATAATAAGGTCTAATACTTTTAACTTAATACATACTAAATTCCCAATCCTATTTACCTATTGAAGAAAATTGATTGTACTTAATTGAAATCATTTGAAGCTTGGTTCTATTTTGTTGCATTATGTTCTTCGTAAGATATTCTCGTATTAGTAAAAACGCCGTAATGAATTTGGTGTTGTTATTTATTTTAAATAAAAAAATCTACATGATGTGATAAATTATAATTTTATGATAGTATATAGTGATAATTATTTAGATTTATGTTATTATGTTCATTATGTATAACTTTGTGATAAATGTGTGATTGAAAATATATAATTAAATAGTTAAAGATTCCTAGATTGATGAATGTATTTATTACAATTACATGGAAAAATTGATAAACTATTGGCCAGTTTACCTAAAAACTTTTAGGATAAATTACAAAAAGAAGATTTGTGTCTTGAATCTTTTACAAATAGCTTACCCAAGTTTTATTTCTTAACAAAGACGTGATCTATGTCAGCATATTTTGTGTTAATAAATTTTTTTCTTTTTTTTTTTGTAATTTTCTTATTTTATTAAATTAAATGTATATCCAATAATATTAAATTAATAATTTATGGACCAATAGTAAACTAGCATGTTTCTTTATTTATTATTAACACAAAGTTATGAAAGATAGACTGCTTCTTTAAAAAAAAAAAAATAGGTAAGCTACTTATAAAATTGAAAACACATGTTACCTTTTTGTAATTTACCCAAAATTTTATAGTATAAAAAAATTTTAATATATAGGTTTTATAAAGTGCAAGTTTTCGAGTAATTCTAATATATTATAATAAGTTTCGATTTTAGAATTTGAAAATTTATATCATATTTTTAAAAAAGAAAAAGAAGAAGAAATAAGGTACGTATTTCAGGAAATAACTAAAAAGCACTTCTGTATCCATATCTCGTGAGAGCCCCTTTAAATTTTTTTTTTTTTTATTTTAAAACATGCCATATACCCTATTTTAATAAGACATAAAATATAGGTTATATGGATAAAAACATTGGTGTTTGCATATTGCATCTGTCCAATTTAATCCAGCCAGATGCGACAGGCCCGGTTCATCAAAATATGCGTACACGTGATCGATCAGTGATGAAGCATTCCTGCAGCTCCTTATCGATATTATTTTTGTTGTATTATGTTACACTCGTCCTAGATCGAACGCAACCCCATTAATAAATTTGCTGCCCTTCTTGAAATATTCATAGTTGACTGATTTAATAATTTTTGCTCCCACCCCCCACAAATTGTTTATTCTGCGCAGTACATATATATTCTCCAAACAATACGTTATTGAGCAAGGTTTAAAATGGTATTCACTGAGTTTAAGATTAATTTGATTTCATTTATTTTGACTCAATTTTTCTAAATATATTTTAATAATAATGATAATAATATTATCTAAATTTGATTCCAATACTCAGCTACTATTTAAACTTTACCTATACTTAATTATGCTTGCAAACTAGTTAAACTAAAAATTGTGGAGCACAAATATGATTCAATAAACTTGTTGATCAACTCAAGTTCAGACATGATTAGACTTCTGTCAAATGGAACTTATCAAGTAAATATTAAAATAAATTTGAGTAGTTCTGAGAAAGTTTAACTAATTTATACTTCTACCATATATCACATTACTCATTTATGTAAAAGACATGGAACTCTTTAATTGGATTTTTTTTTTTAACGTTCATTTTAAACATACACACATATATATATATATATATACATCGTCGTATTCCGTTCCAAATGGTTTAACCATCTAAATTATTACATGATATCTTATTGATTAGCCAAATTTAAGAAATCTAGAATTTTGACTTGCTAAAAGCAAGGAAGTGATCTTACTCAGCTTTCTTGAAGCCAGATCCCACTAATGCTTGCTACAGCTTCCATGTGCAGCCATCGATAGACGCTTTACATCCATATATCCAAATTTCCCCATACTATTGGGTTGGGAATTTGGCATTTGATCCGCCATGAAATATGATATCAAACCAATATATACAAGTAAAATTTTACACAATTAGTAAATTGGTTAAACCAAAGAAAAATAAAAAATATTAAGTTAGATCTATTTAAATTTGTTTATAACTGTGTTTTATTATGATTTATCACTTAAAACCATCGATAATAAGTTTTGTAGCAAGTTCCTATCTAACCCACTAAACCCAATTAAGATTGATATTTCTAATACTCCTTATGATTTAATTTTATAATTTATTATATATTCACTTTGTCCTCCTCTCTCTCCCCATTCATTGCTATTACTCCAACATTAGTCCGCCTATGGTCATTCTCTGTCTGATTACTATCCCCGTCCATTTTGACTCCACTTACAATGAGAATGACCTTTTTGACTTGTGATTTCATACTATAACCTAATTTCTAATATTTTAAGACAACGAGTATTTATATTATAAATCCCTTAACAAGCTAGACCTTCCAAACATTAAGAATCCACTTAGTATTGTTAATAAAAGTCGAATTAGATTTATGAATCAATTTTTGCTTAAGTATATGTTTTACATTAATCCCACATAATAATTATATCATAAACTTTCAATTAAGTTAGTTATATAGCACTTGAAATCTTTTTTTTTTTTTACAAAAAAAATAAGAGAGAGAAAATCTTATGGCATTTAGCCTAAAATTTTATGACTTTATGGGACTTTTAATGTATTTAACCTAGCTAAAAATAAAAGGCTATTTGTGTAAACATTTTTATAGTTTTTAATGAGGTTTCTATTATAAATAGTTAGTAGAAACATGTTTTTCTGACAAGGACTTGATGGATATGCTATATTTATTTTAGAATTTTTTTAATCAATAAATATGCTCAATCCAGGAAAAAAAAAAAAAAGAAAAAGAAAAGGCTTATTGAGTATGCCTAATTGTGGGTTAAAGTTTTCAAACATAATTAATAAATAGATGAGGTTACAAATTAAACTTTTTCACTTAAAATATGATAATTAACACGAATCGTTAACCCTAGCACATAATAAATCAACTTAGGATTCAAAACCTGAACGTGGAGGTAGAGGGACCGTCATAATTCGACTGTGCATCCTGATAATCTAGGTAAATGTCTCCCATTTGTTTACATAAGAGACATGTTTATAATCGAATTATTCCTTCCAATCTCATGGTTGGCTCTATCGGTATTTATATTTATCTATATTTCAATCTACGTTATTGAATGAAATTTATATTTTGGCCAAAAATATTTCTTAAGACTTCCCTTTTTCAAGAGTGTGTCAATTGTTCTGTACTGTCGAAGTGATAAAAGAATACGCATTCTTATATAGGCTAATATAAGCTATACAAAAAAAAAAAAAAAAAAAAAAAATCGTAGTCTTCCTAGATTACAAGTATAAAATCAGTATTGCTGTGTGGCTTTTTCAAAGAAAGTTAACAAGATAAGGTTTTATTGATATGCCACATGAAACATGGTATAGTAAATAAAACTAAATAAAAGTTTGACATACAATAATTTATAATCATTCATAATAATTATTTTATTATAATATAATGGATGAATTATCGAATTTTTTCTACCACCTAACATTGCAATGCATTGCCGTCTCAATCATGAGGTGAAATGTATGAAGACGAAAGATTTTGAGCTTGCAAGTGATTCAAAAGCAGCAGTAAATTGAATTTGAATCCCAAAAAGTTTTATTTATTGAAATTAATTAGCTATAGAATCGGTGTCATCATTTCCTACAACTTTCATTTTTGCTTGCACCGTTAAATCATTGCAATGGCAATTGGCAAGTAAATAGCTCGACTTTGACCGACAAGGTGTTCGATTTCCAATAATAACTTTCCTTCCGCACACCGATAATCATTCAATTAACAGATTATGATTCAAAAAATAAAATAAATAAACACTGCCCAAACTTCACAATAATGTACAATTCTCGCTAAGGCATCGGATCCCACGAGATATAGATTATTATGGAGAAGGCTTCGACTGTGATCAACGTAGTGAAGCAAATCAGGCTTTGTTGACAGTAAATGAAACCCCATTCAGAGACTACTGGATAAGCCCAACTTATAAAAGTTAATTCAAGTTTGAGTTTACTTATCAACCTAATCAAGTTTAAATATCGATTAAGCTTAGATTGAATTTGATTATTAGTATTATTTTAATTATGATAAAAATATTTTCTTTAGATAGTTGAGTAGAGTTTGAGCTTATTCTAAGTCCAATTTGCACTTTGTAAAGTTTGGCTCTGATTCAGTTGATTTGCGTCTGCTTTGTATTGGTTAGACTAACTCAGAGTGTGAAGCGGTTGAAACACATGCTTTGCGTTGAAGCAAGCTGCTGCCTTGCAAAATGAGCTCATCCCCATTTCCACGCTAACATATGCATACATTCACTCTCAATGGAGACTGCGAATCGCGGAAAGCCTACTCAACAGTGGACACAGTCTCAGCACAATGACTTGGGTCGTCTTCTCTTCGAAACGGGAGAGAGAATGATATCCACACAAATCCTTGTCCTTGTTAAGATAGTTTGCACTCCAGGGGAAATGTGCGGGTTTAGTATTTTTCTCCTCCCTTCTAATATACGCTACGCTAAGATAAATCATCATATGCAGTGGCCAATTTCAAACGAAAATTTTACTGGAGTAAGAAAATCAAGATAGATTATAACTTGACCTGGTCCCTTCCATAACAGATATCCATGGTGATCATCCGAATGAATTTAGGATAACACTCTTAAATATTGTTTTTTTTTTTAATTTTTTAAATATATTACTTACAAAAATTATTTAAAAAATAGGTTTTGAATATTCAAATGTTGTTTGTAACTTTTTTTTTTCCAAAATTTACAAAATCGTTTGCATCTTTAGTATAACTTTTTTTTAACACTTTAGCCTATGGAAATATAATAATTTGCCATTTAGTCTTAACAATAGTACATTTAAATCAGTCTTTTTTTATATGTTATGGACTCCGTAACTCGAAATGAGCAAATAGTTATGATTATTTAAAATTGATAAAGTAAATCACATCAATTTCGATTTTCTTTTTTTCAACTTTGAAAAATCATAACTTTTTAGTTATTTAGAATTATAGAGCTTATAATATAGAGGAAAAAAAAGTCCAATTTAAGTGTACTATAATTTGAATCAAACATGTTGTTGTTTGGTATTTTTTTTATAAGGGTCAAATTGCTATGGTTTCATGTGTCGAAGTATGAAAAAAAAAAAGTTACACTAAAGGCATAAACATCGTTCATACCTTCAAGTAGTTAATGATGTTCGCGCTTTCAATACAAATTATACTGAAGGCACTTTAGTTTTGCAAATTTTGAAAAAAAAAAAAAAAAAAGTCTCAAGCCACATCTGTGTTTTCAAAACCTATTTTTAGAATAATTTTTATGAGTATTATATTTCAAATTTAAAAGAAAATAACAATATTTAAGAGTGTTCTCCAATGAATTTATGCACATTTAGATATTTTGTTTGAGATATGTAGTAGAAAATACTAAGATGGAATAATAAAAATTGAAATAAATATGGCTAGCATTTCTTGTTGTCTGTCATGTTTTGTATTTGTATCTAAAAAAATCTCAATTTATGAAACAACTCGTTTATCAATCGTATATGAAAGTTTAAATCCATAACTTAACCCCATGCATATCTCGTGTTTAAGTTAGACCAGTTTATCAATTAAAAAAGTTATAAATAAGCTTGTGAAATACTTATATATGCTAAGCAAAAAAGTCGTTTATAAATAAGTTTGTAAAATACTTATATATACAAAACGAAAAAAACGATAATAAAATAAGGCAAAAGTACTTTTTAATTCACAACTTTTACTTGCTTTTCTATTTCAATCCTCAACATTTTTATTCTTTTATTAGAGTCATCGACGTTTTCAAAAGCTTATTAAAAAAAAAAAAAAGAAAGTATTTTCATCAAATCTATTAAGTTTTCCATTCATCCATATTACGTGTTAACTTTAAATTAGTCCACATTAATTAAAATAATATAGTTAAATAGATTTACTTACATAATATAACAAATAGTAATATTAAATATATAATGATCTAATATAATGAAAAATAATAAAAAGTCTAAGACTAATCACAAGTTAATACATGCTTAAGATGAACAAAAAATTTAATGCATATAATGGAATTTCTATTGCCATAAGGTTGTCAAAATGTTGAAGATTAAAATATAAGAAAAAAATATTAAGAACTCAAATAGAAAAGTAGGTAAAGATTGAGAATTAAAAATGGAACTCTCCCTAAAATTAACTTCTACAAATACTAATAACATAAGACCTTGAAAGTTAACATGAAATTACAATCTAAACAAAAGTTTTAATAAAATCTCACCAAATATAACAAATCTAAACTCACAAGTTTGATAACATAATGGGATTAACCTAAACTTGTAACCCAACATTTTTTGTCACATCTTCAAAAGAAACGGTTAAAGAATCTATATATATAAAAGAATAACATCAATAAAAATATATGCTATTGAAAATTTTATAAAAATAGTTTAATTTATTATCAACGTCTCTATAAAGCCAATCTTTTATATATGAAAGAGTTTCTACAAAGTCTGACTTCAACAAACTGCAATATCAATCAATGATGATGTGCCTAAGATATCATGTGCCATTTTCGCCACTTGATGATATTAGAATTGATTGGTTTTTCAATAACTTAATATATCTAATTCAACCATTGCATGTCACACCTCATTTGAATAAAGCTTTAGTTCATATTTGATAGTGACCCAAAACCCTCATTACAAATTTATAAACTAATTGAACCAAATGCTCAACAAATACTTCAAAAAAAATATATTAATAATACATTAAAACCCTAACAGATCTAAAAGTTAAGACTACTTACACAAATTACACAAACCACTTATCGTTGAAGACAGGGAGAATGAGAGATAGACTTACCTTTATCAATCTTTCCAATACTGTAAAGTATAAAAAATCAGTAATGCTTAAGAATTAAAAAAAAAAAAGAAATGTATATATTATTAATCTTAAACTGGTTCATGAATCAAAACCGTAATTTGTTTAATAAAAAGATTTGTAAATGAGTTTAAAAACAAAACACAAATGGGACCACAAGTTTGTAATTTCAAATTTAAAAGTCTCACCATGTTTAAAAGTTTACTCAATAAATAACTTGTGCTTATTCCAACAAGAAAACCATTTTTTATCCCTAAAGGATGCCTGCATCCTATCAAATATTGCCATATGTGAAAAATATTTTATGTAAACAATTTTTGTATTTCTTATATATATATATATATATAATTACAAAGGAAACAAGTGAAGTAACCATTTGAGGGTTGGAACATTAAAAATAGTCTTTTCGGCCAATCTAGTCTTCTCCTAGCCAATCTTCAAAAGTCGCATGGAATTGTTTCTATCCACTAAGACTAATCTTACCATGTTTAAAAGTTTTGTGTTCTCCATCAACAATGCAATAACTCTCTCAAAGGGAGTTTGGGGATTCTGAAGTTAATCAACACCAAGAAGAGGAGTCAGAGTGGGACATTTGGAGCTATATCCGTCCAACTACCATCAGATCAGTGTAAAAATGAGGAAATTGCGAGAATTCTATGATGCTCTATCATTCAAGTCTCTTGTTCTACGATTATGAAAACCTAAACTGAAACTAATGTTTAGAGGGAAAAAAAAAAAAAACGTTGCAAGGTCCATAAGGGCTTGATTGATGTCATACGGATGAAATAAAATGGCTATTAATTTGTTACAAAACTACTATTATATTTGCTTTAAAAAATAGTTATTCAATGAAATTTCTATTACTACTAGATAAGAAATCATGATTTCTTTACAAGATTATCATCCTTTATTCTTTCAACCACACTACCTTCAAGCCATACATTCAAATGCAAATATATTGATATTTTTAAATATATGTGTGATCTATTACTAATTTCATGTTAAGTATGATTAAATAAAGTAATATTTTTTATTTCATTTTTTTAATTACAATTTCATTTAAGTTAGCATCTTTCCTTTAGGCTGTGCAACTTGCTTGTTGAGAAAACTGCACTAACGTTACAATATCAAATATAATAGATAGGCCAGGTTCCTAAATATTTGCAATTTCACCGGTCAAATGAGAATGGAAAATCTTACACAAACTTTATTATCAATAGAACTGTACAAGTGGAGCGGGTTTTGTAAATCAACCTACCTAATCAGTAAAAACATATCGGTTTAAAAAATTCAGTCCATTTAAAATGCGGACTTTTTGGCTCATGTCACTTAAACTATGAATTAAAGTGTGCCAACTGCCAACCCTTTGCAAGTTAGGTTAACCCACTAACTCACAAAATTAAAAGAAAAAATAGAAGAGAAAAACTATTGTAAACATATCTTTATGTGATATATATCATAAAGGGTATCTATTTAGGGATATCATTGGGATGGGTTTGAGATAGGTTTTCTAAAACCCAAATCCAACCTCATATGATATAGGGAATCCTAGAATTTGCCTCAAAATCCGATTGGGTTTTTATCATGGTACCACAACCTACCCTTATAGGGTTTTTGAAAACTCGATCATGACTCAATTCACTCTAGTTTGCTACTTCTCAATTGCATTTTTTTTTTTATCTTCTCAATTTCAAAATAATGACCGCAGAGTGTGAACAAGACAATGTGTAGGAATAGAGAACTCCTCAATCAAACGGTCATGGTTTGTGTTTGTAGTTTGTTTCAAAAATCAAAATTTGAAAGTAAAATTTTCTTCTTCTTTTTTACCACGCTTTTAGATAAACTTAAAACCGTAAACAACAAAATACAAACATTGCACAAAATTGGAGGTGACTGACAATGCTAGGCAGTTTGTGTAATTTTTATTAATTATTAATTTTTTTAATTACACACATAGTACCATAGGCTTTAAATTTTTTTATTATTATTATTAGATTTGGATTTTACATCATTTTTTTAATCTACTTTGAAACTTTATAAGATTTTATAATCTTTTCTAAAACCCTATATAGTTTTGAGTGAATCGAACAGATTAGGTACTTAAAATGATTTATCGCGTCCCATCCCTGTATCAATTCATGTAAGATATCTCCAACAAGATTTCATACCCTTTGCTCTGCATTATTTGCCTAAAATAGTGTATAGTTCCTCAATTTCACGGCCGCAAAGCAGGTAAATATATATATATATAATATATATGCGCAATCTCTGTTTGACAGCGGATTTGGAAATGTTGTTTTAAGAGTCATGGAATATCAGAAGTCATCATTACTCATTTAGAACATTAGTTGGTCCCCTTAGAAAAAGCAACTAATATGACAATCATAATACTGCTTGCAAGACATGAAAAGAAAATTTATTATTCTTGAGTTATATTCTACTTCATGAGAATTTTGTAGAGTTTATGTAAATATTATTTCTTAAAAAAAATATTTACTTTTACTAGATTTATTTTAAAATATTATATTTTATATAAAAAATTAATAAATTAACTTGCTTAACCACTAAATTATATAAATAAATTAAATATCGTTGGTTTGTATGATGGGATAGATTGAGCAAACAATTTTAATTTACAGTCTTTTTTAGTCTATTTACATAACTCTAAATTCATTGAAATATTTGATTTAAGTATAAAACGACACCGTAAATCACTTACCTTGACTCCATACGTAGTTCATCCAGATCGCGATTAAGCGAATAAAATTTTATATACAAGGGTATGTGTAACGTAAAAGGATGGAGTTTTGAAGTTTTGTTAGAACTTATTATTATTAAGCATTATAGTGGACCTTCTTTTTTTTTTTTTTCTCTTGATTTTTAGTGCAGCTAGTAATTTCCAGACCCGCAACAATGATATAATTAAGCCACCAGCCACAATCAGCCCATTGGATGATCTTCCTCCCAGACCCACCCCACTATTAGCCCTAGCTAGAGACGGCCCATCCCATATCACACCATTCCAAACTATATATATACATAAGGTCTGGGTGCCCACTGTTTTCATTTGGCGGGGGAACAGAAAAAAAATAAAAAAGCAGCCCTTGTCCCATGCGTTATAAGTATTATTATGGTTCTTTAAATGAAAAATAAAACGAGTTTTTTTTTTTTTTATTCGCCCATGTTATGTTCCATATCTTCCTTAAATTATGTAAAAATAAGACCAACTGTAGGCTTTTTTTTTTTATCTCTGTTGTAGCCTCTCTCTTCTTGCTAAAAAATCATCAATTTCCTGGGACGATAAAACCTGGAAATTGTTATACTGAAAAGAAAGTTTGGGGACAATTGTCATTTGCAAAACAACTATACCATGCACGCCCCTAAGCAATATTTATTTTCTATCCTGAACCAATTTTGAGAAACCATTACCAAGTTGACGAGGACAAAGTTCAGTTTTTTAAAAACTATTGATAATGGCCTTCTAAAGATATTTACACTGATTTAGAATATTTTATTTTTAATACATTTTAATCGGTTAGGTTGCCTCACTTACACGTAAACAAAAATAGTGTTAGATTAAAAATCTTTTCCTAACAAGTAGTCTTACTAAACTTCTAAAGAAATTCTCATAAATAATAATATTACGCTATAAGACCATTCATGGTTAATTTGGCATTTGTCATTATTACATTATGTCGCATGTGATTCAAGTCCAAGTACAATTCCCTTGTGATGTCCAAAAATTGGCTAGGACAATATACTTTAATGCCATCATCAGATATAAATAAACGTGATAAATTCATTTGTATTATTTTAGCAGTGTTCAAGCTCATGAAAACTATAACAGCTCACATCAAATAAAAAATAATAATAATAAACTTCCATCTAGTATTTAACATTTACTTCACTTATAGACTAAAACTTTGATTGAATTCATCAAATAGAAAACTTCATTTAACAAGAATCGAAAGACGTAACAAGGTTTTAATTCAGGATCTGCTATTATAATATATAATAAGGTTAATATACCAACCATATTATCTAAAACCTTACCCTTACAGATATAACATTGGGTTTTACATTTATTATGTCAAATTTAAGCATCAGTCACTTTGTTGATGAAGTCCATGCTAGGCTCTTTAAATCGTTTTTTATAATTTATTTCATACTAAATCTACAACATGTCATCATTAATTTAAAAACCCAATCCAAGTTCCAAGTACAGCAAAGACAAAAATCCACCCACAACCAGGTACTGCAAACCCCATGTATTATTGCGAACACATTATGATATGACACAGCATTTTCCGATTCCCAAAAACAAAAAATAAAATGGCACAACACAACACCACATCCTAAACCGGTTACTGAGCTAAAACTATTTTTTCCTCCAGATTTCTTTGTGTTATTGTCAACAATAACATCAGAGGCCTCAGTTACCGTCGTGGAAGTGGACACCTCATTCTGAGAGCTCTCTTTTGTAGTTTCGATCAATGGTGCTGCACCCGAAGCATTCTTTGTATTATTGTTATCAATAGCATTAGAATATTCAGCTTCTTTGGATGCATCATTTTGAAAATTCTCCTTTGCAATTTCAGTTCGAGGTGTCTCTTCCGATGTCTCCTCGGCCAGCTTTAACTCAGTGTTCCCGTCTGTTTTATACTTATACCAGGAAGCTGCATAGACGTAGAACATGAAATTTAGGACACTAAGTGTGGCTAGGAACCAATAGAAGAGATTGAGGTTGTTTTGATTGATGTCTTTTCCATGCAACCATCCTTGTTCGCTTGGAGTAATTCTCTTGGTGGTGGCATTTATGAGATTGACAAAGATGGTACTCAGGAAATAGCCAAACGATAAGGATAGGAATGTGAAGGAGGTAGAGAGTGATCTCATCCCTACCGACGCTTCCTTGTAGAAAAACTCCAATAATCCCACAAATGTGAACATATCGGCAATTCCAAATATGCCATACTGCCAAGATAGCCAAAACAGGCTTATTTTCTTTGGGGGAATTTGATGAAATGCATTTCTTCTCTTTCCCTCCACAATCCCTGCTATAACCATGGAAATGGCAGAGAGGACTAGACCGATTCCAACTCGTTGAAGTTGAGTAATGCCTGTGGGATGGCCAGTGAATTTCCGAGCAAAAGGGACAAAGAGGAACTCGTAGATGGGAAGTAGGATAGACATGAAGACAAGGGGAATGATGGGAATCGAAGCGGCAGGAACCTGGATCTTGCCAAGATCAAGTTTCATTAGATTACCTTGTTGTATTGAAAATGTTTGTAATTGGGCTAAACATGTGTTCATTATGATTGTACTCGCTAGAATGGGCACCATTCTTAATAGGATCTTTACTTCCTCAACTTGGGTCACTGTGCAAACCTTTCCTGATTCGGGCTTTGATTCTTTAGGAATAATTGCAGCTTTATCCAAGAACCTGCTCCAAAAAGAAAAAAAAAGTTTACACAAAGCTTAGCATTACTTTTTCTTGCAATTTATACTTGCCTAGCTAGTATTTACATCTTCAATTTTAGCTATTTAATCCAACTAAGCATTTGAATTTTAGTTGTATACAACTAAGCCTCTCTACTTTTATAATTTGTTTAAATAAATTGGTACACTTTTCAATTGTGATAAATTGATAAAGTCTGCTAACAATATTCATAATTAATCTATATTTGAACGTTGTTTTCTTATAGCAAAGCTTTAATAACCTTTAATTATGTAACTATTTAATTTTTTGGACCTACATTTGATAATGTGGAGTTCAAATAGAGATATCGTGTGTATGACTTTCCAATTTGTTACAATCGAAAATTCATGGCCTATTTGAATATATATGAAAGCACACAAGCTTAATTGCATATAACTGAAGTTTCTTGCATATTAGACAAAAGTTCAAAATTTATTCGTGTACTACAATATTGAAAAGTAGAAGAATAGTCAAAACTACCGTAAATATTTCATAATTAAGGTCTTTATACTCAATATAAGATAATACGGGTGATATCACCTGAATTGATTCGTATTTGCAATCCTTTTCTCTAATATAGCAGAATCTTTCTCATTAATCTCATACAATTCAGAAGCATTTTCTGGTAATGGCAACATTCTATTCTTGATAGCTTGTGTTATAACCTACCAAAAAATTCAAGAAAAAAATTGTAAGCATTGTTGAATTAATGAGCTTGAACATGATTTAAATTTTCAAAAGCTTGAGCTCTTAATCAAGTTTAAAAATGGGCTCAATCTCAACTCAAAGTAGTTTTTGAAGAAGCTAAAGATCAATTTATCAACAAATATTGAAGCTCGATTTACTGAAGGGATAGATCAAGATGCAAAAACCTGTGCAACTTTGAGGAGTGGACTATCTCCATGAGCTTGTTGCTTGTAAAACGGTTTGCCAATTGCTAAAACACAGAAACCAATGAAAGAAGCAACTGTAGGGATGAAAAATCCCCAATCCCAAGCATGATCATTTGTGCTAACCCAAACAATGCCAGTGACACCTATGGCTGCACCAATAGTTGTGCTTAACATGAGCCAATTGAAAAACCTTGCGATTGCTTTCGCTTCTATGGGATCATTGTGGTTAAATTGGTTTGCTCCCATTGCAGGAAGTGCCCCTCTAACTCCACCAGTCCCAAGAGCCAACAGCGATAGGGAAGCATACAAGTATAATGCCATACCACCTTTGAAACAGCTTGAATTTTGACAATCAGGTCGTAATTTATTGAAGTGTGCTTGAATTGTAACCATTGCTAGAGCCTAGAATTATTCATAGATAAAATAAAATTAACTTTTTGCATGCTTAATCTCTAAGAGTTTAGACTTTGCAAGTATCTATGTCCTCATTAAATTAATAAAATAATACATTACTTGCAATCTTGCATAATAGCCACATTAATCTAGATAATCTATCTATTAATCATACATTACTTAATGTTAAGGACAAATCCATGTTCTTTGCTTTAGTCTTGGTATCTTATTTTTATTTTTATTTTTTTGTACTTAGCCTTTTTCAAACTTGCTAGAGTATATCTTGAACTTTCATAGGACCTGAGTTTGGTGGCAAGGATAACGGCCATGGTGAAGTTGAAATATGGAAGTTGCTCGGATCAATCTCTACTGGCTTACATAACTAGTTTCCTCTTCTATTGTTACTTGCTTCAAGGTTACTTCCTATAATGATTCATCAAGATTTTGTTTTGTAACTTTGCAAACATATTATTGTAGTGAGCCATTAAGGTTTTGTTTTTGTAACCATTGAAACATGTTTGCAAGTGTAAAAGAGCTCTTAGAAAATTTGTAGAACTCGATCATAGAAAAGTTACTCTATGTGACTGTTCCATGTTAAAACTTATATCATATTATCCTTTTCCATCACTTGTTGCTCTCATGTGTTTGTGGTTTTTGTTAAACTATAACCAAAACCCAATCTAATTCATAGTAAATCGTTACAAAAGTGAGGTTAAGGAGGAGATCTAGGGCTTATGGTTTGTGATTAGGTTTTCTATGCACTTAAGAGAAGATGATGGAATATAATATTGAGAAGTGTGATGGGTATACAAAGTTTGGTTTGTAGAAGATGAGGATGCGTAAGTCCTAGTGTATTTAGGCTTCAACTAGGCAATGGATTAGAGGCCAGAATCCATGAAGATGACAAATGGAAGATCTTAGTTTAAAGGTTGTAGCACGAACTAAGTTTAACTTTAACTGGTATTATTTGAAGAGATATTGACGAAGATGATGTTAATGAGTCTTTAAGAGAAGTTGAAATTATTGTACATCATAACATATCTAAAAAATTGACTTATGTTGAGGTAAGGGTTTTCTTTGCTTTGAATGAGTGAAGGATAGTCAGAAGGATAACATGTTTTTAAGTTCATATCTCTTATTAATTATTTGAAGAATACAAAATAGATATGGATCTAGAGATTAAGGACTAAGCAATGATCTTACTATGCTTTATGTCATTATCCTTTCATAGGTTTAAAGAGATAATGATCTATAGAAAATATACTTTACTAATAGAAGTGGTCAAAAGCAGTCTACTACATAACGATTAACTAGATCCTTGTATAGGTTCCACAAGCAATAATGTTATTGGTGGTTTATTTCCTAAAAATCAGTAGATGTCTAGTGATAGTGGCAATTCTAGAGGCAAGAATATAAGCTACAATGTGATCTCCCTTCACTTCAAACTAAATAGCCAAATGCATGATCAAGACCGAAATTGGAAGGACAAGGAAAAAATAGATACTTATGTAGTGGTGGTTGAGTCAGAGGGCAATATGTTTTTACTAAATTCTAACAAATAGATATCCATTGATTGGTTCTTAGACTCTTATAGTGGGTTCCACATGTATTTCAAGGGATCTGGTATTAGACTCTTAGAGTGATCTTATAGAGATAGGCAATGCATACAAGTGTAAAGTTATCGATTTAAGAAGAGTTTGATTAGATTGCATGATGATTGGTTATGCACTCTACTAGATAAGAGGTAAGTGCCTGAGTTTTCATGTGATGTTTTTTCTTTTGGTATATAGAATGTAGTTAATTATTGAGTGTAGTAAGATTTGATTGTATGGAGATTTCTTATGAGAGAAGTTAAGTTTGCTAACTTATCCTTATTGCAAGGGATTGTGGTTTATAGTTATGCGGTGGATTTTGATTATACGATGAAAGATCCTATTGATGTTGACAACTATAGAAGATAAACATGAGATAATAAGGCGTTAAGTAAGCTTATTATACTTCAATTAGCTGTCGCATGTGTACGTCTTAAGATGAGGAGAGTCAAAAGGAAGGTGAATATACCTAAGGAGTGTTTGGTGACAAAAAGATAACTTAACTAAGTGTAAATAAAGAGATGCTGCTATTATTAGGGAAGTTCATAGCTAGACATAGACTTCAAAATGAATGGCTAACAGCATCCGATGGTAAGGTGATAAGAGACTTGCAAATTAATGCAGTACAAAACTCAAAGATTAGCGATTAGCAAGATTGAACAGTGAAGCCTAAGTGTATTTACATATTGGATTGTTGAGAATGCTAACTTATGTGGAGATTGTTAGATTATATTTTGAATTTTTATGAGAATTAGATCTAGAGTGTGTAGGTGAGGATGTGCACTGAAAAGAAATATATAGGATTGCGGATGTTGAGATTGATTTGTTGATTAAAGAGCACTTCAATCAACAAAGTGGGTCATAAACCGAATCCTCATCTGTCGAAACCTCACATGGGTTACATGCCTTGTTTCCTCTTTTCGTGCTATATCATCTCTAAGTTATTTCTATATTGGCTTATTAAGCTTTGACTACATAGTAATATAAATGTGTCGTTATAGTGTATTGGTAAGTGTAAGAGAAGTTTTGAAAAAACTCACAAGACTCAATAGTTTAGCAATTATTGTGTGCAATTGTGAGCATCATTGTTAAACTAGTTGATCTCTTTTTAGTCTTGTTTGTGTTTTTTTTTTTTTTGATATTAAGTTTTCCACAATAAAAGTCTATGTTTATTCTCTTTTATGTACTCTTTTCATTTGTAACCAAAATCTAGACCTTATAAATGGGAATTATGATATGGCATAATAGGAGAATTTAATGTGAGAAAAGTAATCCATAAAGTAATAAACGACTTGAGCGGTTAAAATTAGGACACTAAGTAACTTCAATTTTAACGACATGGAACTTAATTCATCTACAATTATGAAATTCAACCATGAAAAATTTTGTGTGAAAATATTTTAGGTTCCATGTTCTTCCTGTGGGCTCTAATTAAAGTAAGACCTAGATAGTGATTTATAAAGTTTGGTATATTTACAAATTTTATGACAATGAATGATATATATATATATATTAAATATTTAATAGTTGATATTTAAAAATTATATTAAATAAATTTATTAAGAAATCAAATAAAAATAAACTTAATTTTTTCATAAAATATCAAACCAATCTTACAAAATGATTTTTTTTTTTAACTCTTAACATAACTAGTGCAACTTGGTAGCAAATATGAGTTATTACCATCACTTCGATGCATCCAAAAAGGAGACATGTGGTGTACCTGCTTAAATAGGTATCAGAAACAAAGCCCCCAAGTACTGTAAGCAGGAAAGTAGAGCCCATGAAGTTTGTGACCGTATTTGCGGCTTTTGATGAATTAAAGTACATAATTTGCATAAAGTACAACACCATGGATACCGCGTTTGCCACAAAGCCCATATTATCAAGCCCTGTCAAGACTGCAACACACAAGATCGTCAAATGATTGAGTGCAACATGTACTTGGTCAATGACAAATATGAAATTATACACCCAATTTAGAGGTGATAACTACAGCTATGATGGCATATAAGTAGGCTTTATTTCTGTGTCAAATTGATTTTACAGCTGAAAATATATAAAACCAACATGAGGTTATTAATAGTTACATTATTTTATATTTGTGGTGATTAGTGTCTATTGTGTGTTGAAGTTACATGTTTTGTCTTGCTTAAAAAAAAGTTTAAACTTTTTTTTTAATATTTGTTATAAATTAAAATCTCACGATTTCTAAATGTCATCGTGGTAATCTATAAATGTTGGATAATTCCAGTTTTCAATATTAATTGATGATGGAAGGTGATGATGTGGAGATACTACTAACAATTGTAGTTAACAATTATACAAATATCGATATAAGAAAAAAGGAAAATGATTTTATTATTTTAAAAATAAAAATCATTTATCTTATTTTCCCTCGATGCTTCTCATGAAGCTTAATATAATAAATATTGTCCATTAGCGGTGATATTTACCTCCCACTATTGCTTGCCGTTAAAAAGTTAATGGTAATCATAACTTTTTAATATTATAATGACAATATTTAACAATTCTAAGATATTGATTTATAACAAATGCTGAAAAAACACAAGTCTAAAGAAATACATTTTAGAAAACAAACACATTCTATAGGAAGGTATTAGTTTCATATGTCAAACTCTCAACACTTACCAAAAATAAAACTAGATGCTCTAAATCCACCTTTCTTGTTGCTCTTCCATGAGCTAAGAGTTGTGTAGGTTGCCTTGTTTGCTTCGCTACTCTCCTATATTAGCACAACATAGTTTAATATATGAATCACTATGAAATATTGAAGAAGAGAAAGAGAAATTGAGAAAGATTTTCAATGATATTACCTACCATTTTAGTGGTGAGGAGATTAAGAGATGCTTAGGCAAGATCAAATATAGCAAAATGGGTGGCGTTATGGTTATGAGTGAGAGAGAGAGATGATTTGTGGGAAGCACATATACATCATGGTTTAAATTCTTAGTTTCATAACGTTGGTAGCTTTAGTTTAATTGCCGATTAATTAACGTTGGTATGTTATTCTTTATTTTATTTTTTGTCCCTATCTCATCCTTCCCTTTCTTGTTGTGGGATCTTTGTTTGCCAACTTCTATTTTAATAAGTCTCTCTCCTCCTT
Organism: Laguncularia racemosa; assembly: GCA_037954665.1. Classification (NCBI taxonomy): domain Eukaryota; kingdom Viridiplantae; phylum Streptophyta; class Magnoliopsida; order Myrtales; family Combretaceae; genus Laguncularia; species Laguncularia racemosa. Next base: position 3,427,611 of record JBBMOL010000056.1, read on the forward strand.
CCTTTTTTTTCTCTCAAAGGAAGTCTTGATTCCTTCATTTGCATTTTATTCATTTTAGAAGATAACAACATCCTCGTAATCGATATTTCCAAGCTTAACTTTATTTATATGAAATTAGAAATAAGGTCTAACACATAACTGCATACGTCATTCACTTGCTCATCTTCTTTAAAATAAAAAATAAAAATCAAGTGCGCTTAACTTGGATACTTTATAAGAGCAACTTTATTTTTGGTCCTTAACACAAGGACCTAAGCTAGGATGCCCTCTAGGGGCACAAGCAACAATAATCGTCTGTGAAGGACCAGCTCTTAACTTTATCCATCCATCTATTTATCTTAGTTTTGTCAGACAAAACATCATGCTTTGTCGAGAGAGAGAAGAGACTCTGCAGAGTGCTTCTCTACCACTGGAAAAAAGATACAATAAAATGAGATACACAAATATTTTGAGAAAATATTAAAAGAAGTTCTTTATAATATCTTAGAATAAGATGGAGAAGTAAAGGAAAGGTTTCTGAAAAAGCTAATATAGTATTTTAGAATTCTTTCAAACAAATATAGACTAAGGGCGACTAAAAATGTAAGTGGACGAGTGCATACACGATACAGACTTAACCAAACACGTTATTTACCCAATCCAGAGGATTCTTCGAGTGATAGTTTTTTCTTTCATCCCTTTTTCCTTGTAGTGTAAAAATCTCTAAGAACATGTCAATGCATCCAGTTCTTGAATCGACTATACATTTTTCTTGTTAAAAATATAAAAATAATGTATTAATTTACAAGTTATTGCTTAATCCTAGTAAAATTTTATCTGTTCTATGCCTTTAAATGTTCTTTTTCTTTTTTCTTTTGCTGATAAGGATCATTCGATGCAACACTAACGGATCATGTTAGGCATATGGCTGCGTACTTTATGCACATGCTATTACATTACAGATATAAATCATTTGTCAAATCTAGGCCAGTGAAGTTTAAAGTGCATGGTTTTTAGTATCGTCTAGTGTTTGATGAGAAATTTCAGTGCTTGTTTACATCTTAATCGAGATGGAACCGCTTGTTTTTGTTTCGCGGGTGCTTTTGCAATATATAATGATATTGCCTTGCTCGAGTGTTCGAAGAGATTTTACAAGTCATTGACTCATTGGAGAGGACTTACAGTGGGGAATGGAATTTGAGCACACTACTATGGAATTTAAAATTGTATTAATTATTCGGACAAAGTTCGGATGGATTGCTGGTGAATTGCAAGCTTCCCATTAACCTTGTGGCCGGGTTTTTATCACATGGTGTATAACCTCATAAGACAGGTTTGAAAACACCATATAGTGTATGAAGACAAGCTCAGGTTTTATTAAATTCATCCTAAATCTACCTCAATTCCATCCCTAAGAGTGATTTCGTCTATGTTAATAATTTTGTATTTACGTTTTCTATGGCGGTTTGTTAACGATCACCATATGTAGATGTTCTTAAACATTGGCTACCACCATGTCCCATACTTCTCTCTCTGTATTCTTCTTCTTTTTTTGGTTTTTTATACAGTTTGATCAAATATGGTAATTTTATTTTTAAAAATCCGAGGAAATTTGAAAAACTTTATTGTTGTAAGTGATAAGTCAAATGAAATATTAAATAGTAGAAAGGGAAAAAAAATGTTTGACATATTGAAGTTTTTATAACCGTTTATAATATTTTTTCACGATGTGGCCTTGTTTTGATAAAAATGTCTAGATTTGAACTGCTTGCAAGGCATTACAATACAGGTTCATGTCCCAAACACACACTGCAGCTGCATGATGTGCGATGGTAATGTTATTAAAAGAAGATTTATAGCTGTTCATTACATCCTATGGAATAACAATAGAATTAAATTGTATTTTTTGTGAAAAAACTTTTCACTGTTATTTACGTGATTAGTGAAGTCAATATAACTTATACATAGAGAGGGGCGTATGGGCGCAATCTGGTCCATGTCATGATCCGGACTTATGTATGATAAAGCGAAGGTTATGCATGTACAATACGCCAAATATAAGCAACAAAACTCTTTATCTAATGTATATAGCATACATACTGGGCCAGTTATATAATGATAATTATTCCTGAAATTGCGATTGCTCTAGGAATTCAAAAACGGAAACTTAATTTAAAAAGGCCAATTGATATATCAATATTGGCTATCAAGCATATGCGTTGCTTCTCATTTAAAATCTTAATATACTTTAGAGTTTTAATTTCAGATTGCATAAATATGGAAAAGGAAGATGAAAGGATTCTGATTTCTGAATAGGTGGAAAGAGATATTCCCTTTATTGATAATATCTATTGATAAGAACAAATATATCTAATACATGGAATGGATAGCTATAGATTTAGTTAAATAATACAGTCTGAGGACATCCTTGGTAGCTATTCCAACTCTCTAACAATGATAAATCAATAATTTACGTAGTTCACCAAAGATGATAGTCAATTTACAATGTTTAATGGGTTCGCACATGCCAAAATATATGTAAGAATTACAATATTATTTAGGACATTTAATAGGTAATTTGCCTCACATATATGTATGTATATGTTATTCTAAACTCTTCCAATGATAGAAATTAAACTGAGTGACTCAAGCTATTCTCTTTAACATCTGATCTAACTATAAAGAGACATGTCATAAAAATTTTAAATCATGTGGGATTTGTTCCATATACAAAGATTTATAATTTTTCCGTCTACGTTATAAAATAGAAAAATATTATTAAAAGCATAACATGGGCATTGAAGTTTTTATAGTTACCTGACCTATATTTCCTTTTTAAAGAAAAGCATGACTTATGTTTTCTAGTAAAGAAAGATTGTGCGCATGAATATAAATAATATGAAATGACAAATGTTAAATCCCTTTCTTTTGTTTGATTTGGGCCTTTTTTGCGTAACATAAGTTATGTTTATATATATATTATATATATATATATATATTATGAAATATTATGTATGTGTAAAATGAGAATATATAGTATAAAGATGGGTATATGAAAACAAAGTATACCATTGCCTTATACAGTAGCTGGACCGATTGCATTACTTGCATTCCCTGTGTAGGAAGTGGAGGATTTATAAACTTTTCAACTCTAGCCCTAGCAGCTACGAGATGACAACATCATTACTTAATCTCCAAACATTTTAAATATTTAATCATTGTTGTGTTTGTGTTTTCAATTTTCACGTAACTCGAGTTCTAGAGTATGAATAGACGTAAAAATAAGCAAAAAGACGAAATCGGGATGCGAAATTGGCATAAGCAGTTAATTACCACAAGAGGCGATTGATTGCTAAAAGTGGGCCATTGGGTTGGCGGCCTAAGCTTGTTGGCTAGTCCCTACCGCCAATCTAAGCAATCCACTGGAGGTGCTTGGTTGATTGATCCCGGGACTTGTGTCGGCCCTTTGGCTGTTTCTTGTTTTCTGTTTTCTTATTATCTAAGTTATTCCTTTTATTGTATTGAAGTTTTGGAGCCCCAAGTTGATGTAACATAATAATATGATTCCAAGGTTTCTTCTTATTATTATTTTTGTGTGTGTGTGTAGATGTATGTCCAAGAGCCGAAATGCCGATTGATTTTGGAATTACCAAGCTTGGTTTGGTCGATAATACAAAGGTGCATCTTTTTTAATGGAAAAACTAGCGTTTTTAGTATCCAAATATGTCAATACTGTGATATAGAAAGATTGTTATTATTATTGTATTATTGGCTGATGAGTATAACAGTAATATACATATATATATAAAACAATTTATTGATTAGAAGAATAACTTACTTAGCCACTGTCAGATGATATATTTCTTTCCGTCCTTTATTTTGTATCACCATATTTCTTCTCAGTTGGAGCAAACTATGATAGCCGCAACTAAATACAAACACAAAATTGCAGCGGAAATAAAGGAATCACTAACCTCTTGCCGTTGCTGAATACGGAGAGGAACAAAACCGTAAGTCCCGGAACCTCCAAGATCTTCAGAGCATTCAAAAAACTCACAAAATGGTAATGTGTTTTTTGTTTTTTTATAGAATTTTTCATGCTCTGAGACCTTGAATCCAATAGCTATTTATAGAGAAACTTTCCATCAAAATTTCCTAAAATCATGCTAATAGGTTAGTGGATAATATGGTTGACAAGGATTAAATGGATAGTGGGATCATGGGAATTCTATTTACGTGGAAGTTGTAGTTTGTGGTTCCTTAAAAATAGGACCACACTTCCAACATTCCAACATTCTCCCACTTGATCCGTATATTTTACTTTAATACCACAAATCCTTAGACTTTAAAAAAACACAATACATGAATCATGGCGATATTTTCCCTTTATTACTCGAGTAGTATCTTCCATGTATTACAATGTATCAAGTTTTCAACCTTTTTCCCAACAGCTTAATGAATAAACCCAACGTTTATTCTAGGTCCAAACTTTATTGATATTTCTCCAAATAAACAAAATGTGCACAACAAATATGAGAAATATCTACTCTATAGAGTTTCACTAACACATAATGGAACCAAGTCCCATACTGACAACATGATCCTTAAATCTTTGTGGTGGCATGCCTTTAGTCAAAGGATCGGCTAACATCAACTCTGTGTTAATATACTGAATGACCACTTTGTTATCTTTAACACGTTCCCTTATGGCCAAATACTTTATGTCGATATGTTTGCTTCGACTTCCACTCTTATTATTTTTAGCCATAAAGACCGCAGCTGAATTGTCACAATACATCCTCAGCGGCTTAGATATAGAATCCACAAGTCTAAGCCCTTCGATGAAACTCTTCAACCATACACCTTGTGAGGTAGCCTCAAAACACGAAACGAACTCAGCTTCCATAGTAGAAGTAGCAGTTAAAGTCTGCTTGACACTTCTCCATGAAATGGCTCCACCAGCTAACATGAAAATGTAACCTGATGTTGATTTTTGAGAATCAACGCATCCGGCGAAGTCTGAATCAGAGTAGCCAATTACTTCCAAATCGTCTGACCGTTTGTACATAAGCATGTAATCTTTTGTCCCTTGAAGATATCTCAAGACTTTCTTTGCAGCTTTCCAATGGTCAAGTCCCGGATTTGACTGATATCTTCCTAACATTCCAATAGCAAATGTAATGTCACGTCTAATACAAACCTGAGCATACATTAAGCTTCCAACAGCTGAAGCATAAGGAATGTTCTTCATTTGCTCTCTTTCAAACTCGTTTTTAGGGCATTGGTCCAAATGGAGCTTATCACCCTTCATGATAGGAGCAACGCTAGGTGAACAATTTTTCATCCGAAATCTTTCTAAAATTTTGTTAATATATGTTTCTTGAGATAGACTTAAGATTCCTCTATGTCTATCTCGATGAATCTTAATCCCAATGACATGAGATGCATCACCCATATCCTTCATATCAAAATTTTAGAAAGAAATTGTTTCACCTCATGTAGCATACCCTTATCATTTGATGCAAGTAGGATATCAACCACATATAGGATAAGAAAACAAATCTTACTCCCACTAACCTTTTGGTATATACATTGATCCATGATATTCTCAACGAAACCAAATGAAGAGATAACATCATGAAATTTTAAATACCATTGACGGGAGGCTTGTTTTAATCCATAAATGGATTTCTTTAGCTTGCAAACCAAGTGATCACCATCACTAGAGGAAAATCCTTCAGGTTGTTTCATATAAACTTCTTCCTCTAGATTACCATTTAGGAAAGCTATTTTCACATCCATTTGTTGTAACTCAAGATCAAATTAAGCTACTAATGCTAATATTATGCGTAAGGAGTCTTTCCTGGATACAGGACTGAAGGTCTCTGTGTAATCAATTCCTTCACGCTGAGTGAACCCTTTAGCAACAAGTCTAGCCTTATATCTTTCAATGTTGCCCAATGAGTCTCTTTTAGTTTTAAAGACCCATTTATTACCTATGGCTTTTACACCGTTGGGCAACGGGACAAGATCCCAGACTTCATTACTCTTCAAAGATTTCATCTCATCTAACATAGCATTATACCATAAATTTGACTCATCACAATTCATAGCTTCCTTGAAAGACTCAGGATCATTTTCAACTCCAATATTGTACTCAGATTCTTGTAAATACACAATATAATCACTAGGGATTGCTGATCTCCTTTCTCTAGTAGATCTCCTTAAAATTGGGACAACATTTTCTTGTGGATCATGTTGCTCAATCATTTATTGATTTTGATCTACTATGATTTCCTCAGCAATTTGTGGATTTTCATTGATTGGTTGTTCAACACCTATTTGAACTCGAGAAGTGTTGTGAACAAGAACCAATCTCTCACTTGATGTGGAAGGTAGATCTTGCTCATGAACTATGTCTTGAGATAGATCACTCCCACTTATTGAGTCATATTCAAGAAATTTTGCATTTCTTGATTCCACAATCCTAGTAGTGTGAGATGGACAATAAAATCTGTATCCCTTGGACTTTTCGGCATATCCAATGAAATACCCACTTATAGTCCGAGGATCCAGTTTCTTTTCTTGTGGGTTGTAAACTGTAACTTCAGACGGGCATCCCCATACACGCATATGACGCAAACTCGGTTTCCAACCTTTGAACAACTCAAATGGTGTTTTAGAAACAGCCTTGGTTGGAACTCTGTTTAATATATATGCAGCCGTCTTTAATGCTTCAATCCATAAGGATTTAGGCAGTTTAGAGCTACTAAACATACTTCGCACCATTTCCATTAATGTTCGGTTTCTTCTTTCCGCAACACCATTCTGATCAGGTGAACCTGGCATGGTGTATTGGGCAACTATATCGTTATCTTGAAGAAACTTAGCAAAAGGACCTGATGCTTGTCCATCTTCAGTGTATCTACCATAATACTCACCACCTCTATCGGTTCTCACAATCTTGATTTGCTTACCGCATTGTTTCTCTACTTCAGCTTTGAAAACCTTAAAGGCTTCCAACGCTTCACTTTTATGATGAAGCATGTAAAGATACATGTATCATGAGTAATTGTCTATAAATGTGATAAAGTATTTCTGACCTTGATTATCCATATCTGGACAACAGATATCAGAATGGATAATTTCTAATATGGTCGAACTCCTTTTGGCACCTTTCTTTGACTTGTTAATCTGCTTTCCCTTTATGCAGTCTATACACGTATCAAAATCAGTGAAATCTAAATGACTAAGTATACCATCATTCACCAATCTTTTAACTCTCTCTATAGAGATATGACCTAGTCTACGGTGCCATAAGGTAAAAGAATCTTCATTCATAACACATCGTTTAGTACCAGCTTGTACATGCATAACATCATAAGTAGCATTATTATGTAAATTTAATAAATAAAGACCATCCAATGAAGAACCATCACCAATATGATTGGATTTATAAAATAAATCAAAACCATTGTTTGAAAAGTTAAAAGTAAATTCCGAAGGTACAAGTTTTGAAACTGAAATCAAATTCCTAGAAAAACTAGGAACATAAAAGGTCTTTTCAAGAATTAAATTAAAGCCACTCTTAAGTACTAATATGCATGTCCCAATAGCTTCCACATGCGATTCTATCTTGTTTCCAGAATAAATAAATCGCTCAGCTCCCACTGGTTTCCGCAGGTTTTGTAAACCCTGCATGGAATTGGAAATATGGATCGTAGATCCATAATCAATCCACCATGTGTTACAATTCACATCAACCATATTAGACTCAAAACAAACATATGAGACTAAGTTACCTTTCTTTTCAAGCCAATTTTTATGCTTGACACAGTCTTTCTTTATGTGTCCCTTCTTTTTACAGAAAAAACACTTGGACTCTTTCTTGATGTCAGCATTGGGTTGGATTTTACCCTTCCATTTTTCTTTAACTTTGCCGGTTTTCTTTCCTTGAGTAACCATCATTGCATTTGCTCCCATCTTCAAAGTTAATCGGGCTTCCTCTTCTTCACACATGGTCAATAGATCATCTATTGTCCATTTGTCCTTATGTGTGTTGTAAGAGATCTTAAAAGGTCCATACTGTGATGGAAGGGTCGTCAGAATAAAATGCACTAGGAAAGCATCCGACATCTCAATCTCTAGAGCCTTCAAGCGATTTGCTAAATCACGCATTTTGTTGATGTGTTCTCTAACGCCTTTCACAGAAGTCAACTTAGCAGATGTGAACTTCATAATCAGGGTGCTAGCTAGAGACTTCTTAGAAGTCTTAAATTGCCTTTCAAGGGCATCTAGCAGCTCTTTGACATTTTTATATTGATCCACTGAGCCACGGACATCCGCAGTGAGTTTGCTCTTAATGAACAGGATACTAAGTTGGTTAGACCGTTCCCATTTCTCATGAAGATCAAACTCAGCTTGAGTGCTTTCTTCACTCAGAAGTGGCTCATCCTTAATAGTGGCATAGTTAATGTCCAAACACCCCAAATGAAGAAGTACATTATCTCTCCAAGTCTTAAAGTTTTCACTTGTTAAAATAGGGATTTCTACTTTAGTATCAGTCAAAGGTTACATAGCTGCAAACACAAACATGCTTAATACTTAATTTGAGACTATAACATAAATCATAATTTACCAATGCAAATCATGCAATAATGAATCTAGCGACATAAAAATTGCCTGTGGGCTAAATTTTTAATTCAATAAGATTCATTCCTTATAATAGACATTATATTTCTTTTACTTCATAATCACTTTATGAGATTCGTCCTTCATAAGGCTGTTGTGGCTATACCTCAATGCTTTATGGATCATCAAACAAAATAAATGTAAAGTCTAAACATTTCTTATGTGATACCGTATAAATAACTTCGTTCAATAGAGGCTGCTTTGGCTAAACCTCAGTCAAACAAAATTATTTTTATCACTTGAGATCAGATAAATTTCCAGGAAAGACGCGTAGGTTAAACAAAAGGTCCCACTTAAAATCCAGCCTCCTTAGACAGAATTCGAACGAATTCCCAAGAAAGAAGTGGAGGGGTCACATTTGTCCCACGATAATGTCTCCTTAGACAAAATTAATCTGACTCAATTTAGACTTTTAACTTAATGTTTTATGAAGTTATTTAATGTCTATAATACTAAATGTGATTTCTAATAAATAATCCAATCTAAATAAGGCTGCTGTGGCTACGCCGAAATTTATTAGAATTATTTAATCACAAGACAACAATAACCGCTATTGCTAAACATCATGCAATAACTCTAAATGTACTTAAACGTGAACAATATATTGCATGCATAATTAATCCGAAACATACGTACAATCACATACCAATTTAAGCACCTTGAACAAATACTAAAATTGCAAAATCCTAATGCAATTTCATTAACGATATTTTAAATAATTAACAAGCTAGTGTATATAAACCATAAATTTATATATACACAAATTATTTAAAATAAATACGGAATTTAATACAAAATAAAATTCCACAAAAGTTTTTCACAAAACCGTAAGTGAAAATGTTAAATAAAATTGACATGTTAAATTTCAAGGAAAATTATTTAAGAAAAATACTAAATAATTTACTTTATTTCCAATTTAACATGTCATAAATTTTTATTTAAAAAATAATAATAATACTTGATGTTGGCAAATAAAATCAAACATTATTACTCAATTATTATACTTGAAAATTGAATAAAATTAAGTACAAAATTAATAAAAAAATTAATTTGCACCATAAAACTCTAATTTTAAAAAATAATTTTCTCCAGAAAAATTGATACAAATAAATGTATCATAAATTTGATAAAAATTTATCAAAACCAATTAAAATTGAATTGAAAAGGGAGAAAAATTAATTTTTCCGAAATCGCAAGGCAGAGGTTTAATTACGGCTCTGATACCAAATGATAGCCGCAACTAAATACAAACACAAAATTGCAGCGGAAATAGGGGAATCACTAACCTCTTACCATTGCTGAATACGGAGAGGAACAAAACTGTAAGTCCCGGAACCTCTAAGATCTTCAAAGCATTCAAAAAACTCACAAAATGGTAATGTGTTTTTTGTTTTTTTATAGAATTTTTCATGTTCTGGGACCTTGAATCCAATAGCTATTTATAGAGAAACTTTCCATCAAAATTTCCTAAAATCATGCTAATGGGTTAGTGGATAATATGGTTGACAAGGATTAAATGGATAGTGGGATCATGGGAATTCTATTTACGTGGAAGTTGTAGTTTGTGGTTCTTAAAATAGGACCACACTTCCAACATTCCAACAAACTATACACATGTATGGTACCGCATGAATCAAAATCTACATGAAGGATTTCTCTTTACACCGTTTTAAAATGGAAAATGATATATAGTGACTATTCTTTTGACATGAGCTATTTTACCTTTCATGACCAAGGTGGATCCTGGTAATTGGATTAAAGTAAACTATTGGGGGATGGGGATGTGAATAGCATTGCAGGAGTGGGGGGCGTTGCTAGGGAAGGATGAAAATGGTGTTATATGTCCACTTTAGAAGCGGAGATTTAAGAGTATATATCTTTTTTGGGGACGACAATCGTTCAACGGTGCTCGAGTTGAGCAAGGCTCTCCGGGTTGGTCGGTTGCTACTTGTTGCCAGGCAGTCGTTAAACTTTTGTTGCCCTGTGGCTGTGGGTAATGGGCCTGCCTGAGTGCCCATTTTGTAAACATGGCCTTGGTTGGCAAGAGATGTAGCTTCTGTTCTTTGTGTTATGTTTTGTGAACTTTGTTTCTGGTACCTACTGAAAAACAAACAAAACTTAGTTTCACAGTTCACCCAATCTCTTTCTTCGCCATCCTTAATTTAAGACATGTTTGTTCATTTTTTGCGTAGCATATAACTTTGCATCCCATTACAATTCTCATAAAATGTTGTAAAAACCAAATGACAAAAAATTGCTCTTATTAATTGACGCGAACCCTAGATATCGATCTAAGACCCAACGATCAATAAGGATTCAAATCCTAAAATCGAAATTGAATCGAATGAATTAAACATAACCCAACCCCAATTGAACACGCCGAATGGAACCTAAGCTATCACGGATCGATTTCCCCAAGCGTTTAGGATGAAGAAATCAAGATTAGTTCTATTCACAAGAACTAAAGGAAGAGAGAACTCTCTCAAAAATCTCATTCACAATATGATTAATCTGATAATAACCTTTCAAATGTCGTACAAAGAAGTTTATATTCATCATTAATTAAAAGTTGGCGGCCTAAATACATTCAGGGTCAGCTTTGAAATAAAAAAAAAAAACAACGGATGGGTTAGGCCGGCCAATAGGCCGGCGGTGTAAATTTCAAGGCCGAAAGCCTTCATAGCCGGCGTACCTTGCCTTTTAAAGGCCGGCCAATTCTAGGCCAGCGGCCTAGGTGATAGGTTGGCGACCTTTCCTTCGCTGGTGGTCGTCAATGCAATTCCAATGTCCTCCGCTTCGTTCCCACTTTGATATATGATGTTCATGAGCTTAAGACTTATGTTAGAGTTGTGTCGAATTTGAATCACCTCTTGCTCCTGAAGTTCCACAATCAACCCTTGCAATGCCTCCTTCATTCGCTTGGTCCGTGATTGTGTCATAGGACCCCCGATACCTTATAAAGGGTCATTAGCTTTGACTAGCTCCTAAGTGTTAGATGCCTCCCGATCTCTATCATTTCCCCCTTCCTCGAAAGGATTTGTCCTCGAATCACCTACATCATATAACGAAAGATCGGAAATATTAAAAGTAGCGCTTACATTACCGTATTGACTTGGCAAATCGAGTTTGTAAGCATTGTCGTTGACGCACTCCAACACTTAAAAAGGTCCATCTCCCCTAGGATGCAATTTGGACTTCCGCTGTGTAGCAAACCTTTCTTTTCTCAAATGTAACCAAACCCAGTCTCCAGGTTGAAAGGTAAGCTTGACACGACCTTTGTTTACTTGTCGAACATAGTGCTCATTCTTCTTCTCAATGTTAGCTCGGGCCTTGGCATGCAATTCCCTGACTAACTCTGCTTTTCTCTTTCCATCAACATCAACAAATTTGTTAGGAGGCAAGGGTAAAATATCCAAGGGAGTTAAAGGATTAAATCCATACACAATCTCAAATGGTAAGTATGATGTAGTAGAATGCACAGCTCTATTATATGCGAATTCAACATGAGACAAACAATTTTCCCATTGTTTTAAGTTCTTTTTCAAAACAGCACGCAACAATTGTGAAAGGATCCTATTAACTACTTCTATTTGACCATCCGTCTGAGGATGTGCAACAGTAGAAAATAACAATTTAGTTCCCAATCGGTTCCACAAAGTGCGCCAAAAATGGCTAAGAAACTTAACATCCCTATCACTTACTATGGACCTTGGCAGGCCATGCAAACGCATAATTTCTTTAAAGAATAAATCAACAATATGTGTTGCATCATTAGTTTTAGAACAGGCAATAAAGTGAGCCATTTTGCTAAACCTATCAACAACAACAAATATGCTATCCTTGCCATTACTAGATCGTGGCAAACCTAGAACAAAGTCCATAGAAATGTCAGTCCAAGGCTGATGAGGTACAGGTAATGGGATGTATTCTCCATGTGGCATTACTTTGGATTTAGCCTGTTTACACACAATGCATTTTTCACACACAGCTTGCACATCATGTTTCATCCTAGGCCAGTAAAAATGCTCATGCAAAATGTCCAAAGTTTTCTGTATACCAAAGTGCCCCATTAGTCCACCCCCATGTGTTTCTCTAACAAGCAATTCACGCAAGGAACATTTAAGAACACAAAGTTTGTCTTTCTTAAACAGAAACCCCTCATGCTTATAAAAATCAGCATATGCATGCTCAGAAACAACACTCCACACTTGACCAAAATCAACATCATTCTCATACAAATCCTTGATAAACTAAAATCCAAGCAATTTTGTTTGTAAAGAGGTCAGAAGTAAATACCTCCTGGATAGTACATCAGCCACTACATTTTCTTTCCCTTGCTTGTATTTGATAACATAAGGAAAAGTTTCAATAAATTCCAGCCACCTAGCATGCCTTTTGTTCAACTTACCCTGAGTCTTCAAGAACTTCAAGCTTTCATGATCTGAGTGGATAATGAACTCCTTGGGCCATAGATAGTGCTGCCAAGTTTGTAAAGTCATCACTAATGCGTATAGCTCCTTATCATAGATAAGATAATTCAATGCCGCCCCATTAAGCTTTTCACTAAAGTAAGCAATTAGCTTGGAACCCTGCATCAAAACACCACCAATACCTTTCCCAAAAGCATCATATTCAATTTCAAAGACTTTTTCAAAATTAGGTAGAACAAGCAAAGGTGCATTGGTCAACTTTTCTTTCAAAGTATTGAAAGCTTTCTCATGTATTTCAGTCCACCTAAACTCAACATTCTTTTTAACAAGGTCATTTAAAGGAGCAGCTATATAACTAAAATCCCTCACAAATCTCCTATAAAAGCTTGCTAAGCCATGAAAGCTTCTTACCTCATTAGCATTCTTAGGTGTTGGCCATTCCTTGATTGCTTTTACCTTCTCCTCATCAACAGAAATCCCCTGTGCACCTACAATAAGACCCAAAAACACCACAGACTCCATGCAAATAACTTATTTTCTCTCAAAACAGTGAAAACCAATTGCAAATGCTGAACATATTCTTCTAGACTTTTACTATATACTAAAATGTCATCAAAATAGACTACAACAAATTTTCCTATGAAAGTACGAAGAACATAATTCATTAATCTCATAAACGTACTTGGTGCATTTGTTAAACCGAAAGGCATTACCAACCACTCATAGAGACCATATTTGGTTTTAAAAGCGGTTTTCCATTCATCTCTTTCTCTCATGCGTATTTGGTAATAACCATTCTTTAAATCAACCTTTGAAAACAAACACGCACCTGCAGTTCATCTAACATATCATCAAGCCTAAGTATGGGATGTCAGTACTTAATTGTGATTTTGTTGATGACTCGATAATTCACACACATGCGCCATGATCCATCCTTCTTTGGAACCAGAATAACATGAACCAAACATGGGCTGAGGCTCTCTTTCACAAAACCCCTTTCTACCAGTTCATCCACTTGCCTCTGAATCTCATTTGTCTCCTCTGGATTTGCTCTATAGGCTGGTCTATTTGGAATTGAGGCACCTGGAACGAAGTCGATTTGATGCTCAATACCTCTCAACGGAGGTAATCCACTAGGTATCTCCTCAGAGAACAAGTCAGCAAACTCTTGCAAAAGAGAAACAACAACTGCAGGCAAAGAAGGTTAAGATGGTCAGTGGCAAAATAAACATCCTTGTACATCAGTACCAGTAAGTGCCGTTTTGCTTTCAAGGCACCTTCAATCTCACTTGCCTTGCCAATTTCACTCGTGTTTCCCTCTAATTCTTATCTCTCATGGCTCACAAGTGTATTTTTACCACTCGCTTTCACAATCTCGCTCTTCTTTTCTTGTTCAATCTTGTGTTTCCCTCTCTCTGAACTCTCTAGCAATCCTCAACCGATCCTCACTAGCCTCCCAAGGATTAAAGGGTGTCAAGACCACCTGTCTTTTGTTTAGAATAAAGGAATACCTATTATGATACCCATCATGGGTGACCTTTCTATCAAACTGCCAAGGTCGTCCCAATAAGATGTGGCAAGCCTGCATAGGTACCACATCACACAATACCTCATTACGGTATTTCCCTATAGAGAAAGAAACCAGTACCCTCTTGGTCACTTTAACCTCCCCACATTCACTCAACCACTACAACTTATAAGGTTGATCATGCTTCATGGTTTTCAGGCTCAATTTATCAACCAATAACGTGCTAGCAACATTTGTACAGCTACCACTATCAATAATCAAACTACACACCTTGTTATTCATATGGCATTTAGTATGGAAGATATGATCTCGTTGCACTTCATCACCCCCATTCTTAGGTTGAGTATTGAGAATCCGCCTGGTAACAAGAAATTCTCCCTTTACAAGACCTTCCATATCCACATCACTACAATCTTCCAATGGGGGCATGTCATCATCATCCCCTGAACTCACACTCTCCACATCACCACTCTCCAAAAGGATCATCGCCTTAGTGTTTAGACACTATGATGCAATATGCCCATATCCCTGGCACCTGAAACACTTAATGTCACGTAATCTAGAAGTAGATTTGGTTTCGGTGTTACCTTTCGACTAAGATGCTGGTGCCTTAGCCTTCTCTTCCTCCTTAGCTTTTGGTGATGATTTATTATTCTTCTAATTCGACTTCCATGATGAACTAGAAGTTGAATTATACCTGGAAGAACTTGAAGTTGGATTATACCTTGAAGTACTCTTTGCCTTCAAATGCTTCTCAATCTTGATCGCCTTATGCAACAATTCCTCAATATCTACAAAATGCTGTAGATCAACGATATCAGCAATCTCCCTATTCAAGCCAGTAATGAGCCTAACCACTGTAGCTTCATCATCCTCTTCTACTTTAGCTCTAATCATGGCTATTTCCATTTCTTTGAAGTAATCCTCTACACTTTTGGACCCTTGTGTCAAGCTTTGCAGTTTTCTATGTAAATCCCTAAAATAATGAGTAGGAATGTACCTCTTCAGCATGATTGTTTTCATCTCATCCCAAGTGTTGACAGGTCTCTCTCCATATCGTCTTCTATTTCTAACCAGTTGATCCCACCATATACTCGCATGGTCAGTGAATTCGAGTACTGTAAGTTTAATCTTCTTATCCTCTGAATAATTATGGCACTCAAATATGTGATCTACCTTTCGCTCCCACTCCAAGTATAATTCAGGATCATTCTTCCCTTGAAAGGGTGGTATTTTCATCTTTATACTACCCAAATTATTATCTCTCCTTTGGGTATTGTCTCTCCCTATCACAAAATTATACTCTCCCACTTCAGTATCTTCTTCTAATTCCATTCCCACTCCCCTCCTTGGAAGCCTCTCAAATCTTCGACCCACTGTAGTGCTACCCGTGGGCTCCCTATTCTGCTCCATCCTATCTATCCTTTGTTGGACTGGCTCCAACTCAGCCCTCATCATTTTTCTCATCTCACTCAACAACGCATCAAACATCAACTTATTATCTCCTACTCCCTTCTCCCTTTCAGGTGAACTTTGGCTAGACATGTTTGCTGCAACAAAGAACGTTAGTAATAAAAATATATCAAGGCCTCACAATTCACTCCCTTACGTGTTTACACTCAAAGATGAAAATTCACTCGTGTGTAACACAAATTTTGGGACTTCTCATGATATTAATCTCACACTCTATTTTTCCTTTACAAGTCCTTATTCTAGAACTAACTCAACGAAATTTCTTCAAATAAACGACTAGGATAAATCAATGTGACAACTAAAAAAAATAAATTAAGTAACGAATAACGATGACAAACTCAATGACTGGAATGGAATATGAACGACTTGACAGGAAAAACAATGAACTCGGACAGTTTATCCAACAGAATAAAATATCAATGGGAATTCAATCAACATTCAGCAACCCCTTTTTTTTTTTTGTTTCACGCCAAGAATTGCTATTTGGAATGTGATATTCCTCGACTAGAATAAACAATGAGCAAGTGGATCTATTGGCCGAAGGAGACAATGCAAAAGGATTCTAAGTCCTTTAATGAAATCGACAGCAAAATGTATAAATATATATTATATGCCGATGGAATCTGGAACAATGGGAAATCACAAGAAGCAACTGTGCGACCAAACGACGACAGCAATAAACAATGGAATTAACGAGCCAAATTCGTACGAACGATTTTTTTTAATAGACTACGATAGAAAATTCACACAATTAGTGAACAAATAAAATATGAATAAGGATAGAAATTACCCGATTCAATGAGCCTTGGCTTTGATACCAAATGACGCGAACCTTAGATATCGATCTAAGACCCAACGATCAATAAGGATTCAAACCCTAGAATCGAAATTGAATCGAATGAATTAAATGTAACCCAACCCCAATCGAACATGCCGAATGGAACCTAAGCTATCACGGATCGATTTCCCCAAGCGTTTAGGATGAAGAAATCAGGATTAGTTCTATTCGCAAGAACTAAAGAAAGAGAGAACTCTCTTAAAAATCTCATTCACAATATGATAAATCTAATAATGACCTTTCAAATGTCGTACAAAGGAGTTTATATTCGTCATTAATTAAAAGCTGGCAGCCTAAATACATCCAGGGCCAGCTTTGAAATAAAAAAAAACAACGGATAGGTTAGGTTGGCCAGTAGGCCGGCGGTGTAAATTTCAAGGTCGGAAGCCTTCATAGCCGGTGCACATTGCCTTATAAAGGCCGGCCAATTCTAGGCCGGTAGCCTAGGTGATAGGTTGGCAGCCTTTCCTTCGCTGGTGGTCGTCAATGCGATTCCGATGTCCTCCGCTTCGTCCCCACTTTGATATATGATGTTCATGAGCTTAGGACTTGTGTTAGAGTTGTGTCGAATTCGAATCACCTCTTACTCTTGAAGTTCCACAATCAACCCTTGCAATGCCTCCTTCATTCGCTTGATCCGTGATCGTGTCATAGGACCCCCGATACCTTGTAAAGGGTCATTAGCTTTGACAAGCTGCTGGGTGTTGGATGCCTCCCGATCTCTATCATTAATTCCATTTAAAATTGAATCATAATTAGATTTAACTATGCTGTTCAATTCATTAATTCTAATTGAATGGTACCTATAAATTCTAGCAATCAAGTACTCATCATATACAAGAATGTCCATCAAATCTAATCAAACCAAACAAAACAACACCGTGACTCAAACATGATCGAACCAAATCAAATGCAGAATGCAATTTAGTTCAACCTCAAACTATTTAAAATGAGTTCAAGTCAACAGCCTACACAAACTAAATTACATTGTTAAAAAAGGGAAAATTATACAAATATAGCAACTATTTTGATTCTTTTGCCTAAAAGTGAGTTGCATTTTTCTTTTTGGCAAACACGTAACAAGTATTTCATTACTATTTGTTAATAGTAATTAGAGAGCATATAACAACTTCTAATTAATATATTTTATTTAAAAATACAATAAAAAGATAAAAATACAAAAAAATGATAAAAAGCAAAAAAAAAAAAAATGGTTAATACTTGTGGCAAGTTTTGGCTACCCAATAATGCGAGGTGGTGAGAAAATGGTCACAAACAATGTTGAGTTATTCGAGACCTATAGTGGCACATGGCCCCCCATCTATGAGAGCTATTTGACCCCTTGGGTAGTAGATAGCTACCTGTTGCCATTGAAACTAACCAAAAGAAGAAGAAGAAGAAGAGAGAAAGAAAAGAAAAGAATAGTGAGTAGAAATCTAATTAGTGAAAGTTAGATCATGCAATTGACTTTTGACCCATTATATTTGCATCTAATTTTTTTTTTTTAGTTATGTAGGCCCCAAAATGTGATAAGTGATAGGTGATCACCTATCACATTAGATGAGTTGTAACCAATCATTATTTGTGACTATTTTTTGATAACCCAAATGCCAAGGGTAGCTAGCCATCCTTCTAGTCTTGGTGTAGTTGGAAAAATTGCTATAGGGGTTATACCATTTTTTCTTTCTTTTTTTTCTTCCGTACTTATTATTACTTTATTATTTTTTTATTAAATATATTTACTAGTATTAATTCATTAAATTATTTGTTTGGATAAATTAGAAGCCTACATATGTCTTCTAATTAATATTAAAAAAATAATAATAAAACACATGTCATGCGTTTGTTGAAAAGAAAAATGTAAGTCAATTATTTGCAAAAGTGCACCAAATCAGATTATAACTCGTGTGAGGAAATGCTCCATTTTGCTATTCATACTATTGATTTTATTTTGATTAATTTATTACACTTTATTGTTAATGAATCTAAATTACTCTAACATTTAAAAATTAATACTTATATATCAAAAGATATATAATCATTCACCAAATGGATGAAAAATATATACTTTTAATTATAATAGGATATAATTGAGAAAAAAAGATCAATTTAAATAGAGAAAAGTACAAATTTAATCCCCAATGTTTATCTTTTTTTTGCAAATGTTTGCAAATGAGTTTGCTATTAGTTTGTCATTAGTTTTTCTATTAGAATTTACATGTGACATCATCTTGTTGGTTCATATATTTTTATAAAATAAAAAAAATAAAAAATTGAAAATTTCAAAAAAATAAAAATTTGTAGAAAAAATTGAAATTAAAAAAATACATGTACATAAATATATATAATATGTGTATATATATACATATATATATATATATATATATATATATATATATGAATAAAATAATGAAAAATAAACAATTAAAAAAAATAAAAAGGTGGCTTGAGCTTTCTTTTTTCATTTTTTATTATTTTACTCAAATACATATGTATGTATGTATGTATGTATGTATGTATGTATGTATGTATGTATGTATGTATTACATCTATTTATGTATATATATCCATTTTTCTTGATTTTTCTATAAATTTTCTTTTTTTTCAATTAAGTTTATTTAATCTTTGTAATTCTATTGTATTCATTATTTATATAATTATATTGACTCATTGAATTATATCATGTGTCAATCCCTAACAGAAAATATAACACTATTATTAAAAAGACTCATTTGTAAATATTCGTAAAGTTAACAACTTAAATAAAAAAAATTAAATGTTTAAAACTAAAATAAAAAAGGTGGCAAATTATGTTGATGACTAAATTTGTATCTTTTCCATTTAAATATAAATAAATTTAAAATATATTAACCTTTAGCCATAATAGATATGATAAAATTACCAAAAAAAAAAAAAAAGCGGTTCAATTCGAATGATGTTGGAAACTGAATTATAAAGTGCGATTTGGCTCCAAACTAACCTTGATATAACATGACATACCAAGTTACTTATTTATCCATCTTATGTGAAGAGCAGAGCATAGATTAGACGGCTCATCTAGAATTGACTGAGGCCCAAATAAGCCCTTCAAGAAAGAGCCTTGGGCCTAGGCCCATCAATATAATGGGCCAAAAGGTTGCCAATCCGCATAGGTTTACGTATTTCCCTTCCCTCCACAAACACTGGCGGGAATTAAAACGAGCCAAACAGCCCCTCTTTTCCTCCTCCTACTTCCACACTATCCTGCTATCATCAATCACTTGAATCCAATCCATTCTCACTTAAACATTATATATTCGCAAAATGGGCATAAAGGTGGTATCTTTACAACTTCTTAATTTCTATTCCTGTTCAGTTTCTCCTAAATTTTTACTCTTATTGATTAAAATTGGTTTATTTTTAGGGTTTGACGAAGCTTTTGGCTGATAATGCTCCAAAAGCCATGAAAGAACAAAAATTTGAGAGTTACTTTGGTAGAAAGATTGCAATAGACGCAAGCATGAGCATTTACCAGTTCCTGGTAGGGTTTTTATTACACATTACATTGCTGTTTTATTATCGTTACGGGTAGTTGAATTTGAGATTGGAGTTTTGGTGCAGATTGTGGTTGGAAGGAGTGGGACTGAGGTGTTGACCAATGAGGCTGGTGAAGTTACTAGGTATGTATTTGACTCATCCGAAAGTTTCACTTTTGACGTTGAGCTTGTGTTTTACTCGTTAGGGTTTTATACCGTGGTGAGTACTGATAACAAAAAGCTTCTGGCTTCTAATTTTAATGATCTGCCACATGGAGCGATGAGCATTGAGCGAGGGAAGATAAGCATGTGAGGCACACGTTAGTTGTTTCGTTGGATTTTACCGCTGGTAATGCCAAGTGGCATTTTTTAACTGGTGGACTATTTCTCCTAAAAGATGAAGTTCTTTTTCGATAATACATGAATAAACTGATCATACTTTCACTGCTGTTCAATACAATACGAGTCCAGAAGATTTTTTGCTGGTTCAATTAAGCTACTTTAATAATTTAAATTGGGCCATTATGCCCTCGGATGTTTCTAAATGTTAAGAAACAGCAATGTTTCTTTCAAGAAGAATTGGTTGTTTTATGTATTAAGAGGAGCTCGTGACCTAATCAACCAACTAAAAGGGGGTCAAACTGAATAGAATGTTCTTCAGAAGCTACATTAAATGGGAAATGATTTTTTTGTTCTTTTTGCGTTTTTCAAGTTTCTGATTCATGTTATATTTTTGCTGGAGAAATATTGACTTGTGCCATCTTTTGCTCTATCACAGTCACTTGCAAGGGATGTTTAATCGAACAATAAGGCTCTTGGAAGCTGGGATAAAGCCAGTGTATTTATCTTGAACATTCTTGTTCTTCAAATTTTATAGTTAGAGTTGCTTATTAATGCCTCATGCATCTTCTTTTGTGGGTCTTGTAGCTATGTATTTGATGGGAAGCCTCCGGAATTGAAAAGGCAGGAACTTGCAAAACGGTGAGTTGTCTTGTGGTTATGCTCCTGTATATTTTCTTTTTTCCTTTAAAGGGATTTTGGAGAATAGTTATGTTGATCAACTTAAATGAGTTCGGATGTAGTTTTTCAAAGAGAGAGGATGCTTCTGAGGATTTGGCGTCAGCTATTGAGGTATCTTAGTAAATCTTTGTTTTCTTTGTTTTTCTTTATAGCCTTCACTTCTGCTTGCAGAAACTGGATTGAGAGAGTTTCTCTTATTTGCAGATTGGAAATAAGGAAGACATTGAGAAATTCAGTAAACGAACCGTGAAGGTGCCCCCTTGGATTTTTCTCCTCCTCCTCCTCTTTTAACCCCCCCTAAATATTTGTATGATTGTTACTCTTTGTTCTCCATGCTTTCAAGATTGTATGGTACAGTTTAATTTTATGTTTGTGATTCTGTCTTTGATACCTATGCAGGTGACAAAGCAGCACAATGAGGACTGCAAAAGACTTTTAAGACTTATGGGCGTGCCTGTAGTTGAGGTAGCTCATTATTCTATGTGGAAATAGATTTTGTTGACAAATACAAAGAAGCTGAATTTCTTCACGCATATTCTGTGTGTTAGGCTTCGTCAGAAGCAGAAGCACAATGTGCTGCACTTTGCAAAGCTGATAAGGCACGTAAATCGCTCGTACAAGATATTCATCTATTCTTTTGTTTTGTTATTATCAGACGAAAACACTGGTTATTTTGTCTTGAAGACACTGGAAGATAATTATCGTTTATAATTTTCATCTGTAGATAGCACAATATTTGCCCAAGATTTCTTGCTGCCCTACATTTTGTTAAATGCAACCCTGTAAGGCAATTTCCAAAGATCTTAGAGTTGAAATTAGATTTTATTTCAGGTTTATGCAGTGGCTTCTGAAGACATGGACTCACTAACATTTGGAGCTCCAAGATTTCTTCGTCATTTGATGGATCCTAGCTCAAGAAAAATTCCTGTGATGGAATTTGAAGTCTCCAAGGTACTGGGGGAGTTACATTCCATGTTTAATATATATAATATATATATATATATATATATATTACCTGCAGTATATTGATGCTTTTATGTAGATTTTGGAAGAGCTGAATCTTGAGATGGATCAATTCATAGACTTGTGCATTCTCTCTGGATGTGATTATTGTGACAGCATAAGAGGTAGACAGAATTTTATCTTGAATTTGCAAGGTGTTTGTTCGTCTTATTTCTTCTGATTCTTAAAAAAAGGAGAAATAGTTATTGCTCTAAAAGTTGTCTACTAGTTGGTCAAAACACTAAAGTTTTAACTTGGCATGTTTTATACATTGGATAGGCATTGGGGGATTGACGGCTCTGAAACTCGTCCGCCAACATGGCTCGATTGAAAAAATTTTAGAGAACATTAACAGAGAAAGGTGCTCCTCACCACATTCATTGATACTTTTGAGCTCATTCCTTAGCTCTATTTGTATTTGTAAAATGTGATGTGTTTGAATCCATTTACTCAAATGGAGTGAAGAGTTTATTTTCCATCTGCAGCTGAGTTATAGCTCTTTCAACCAATCCTTCTTTCTATTCCTCAATATTATGCCCATGCTTTTTCTGTTAACTCTGTTTTGTAATTGTCTTATCATGCACCATGATGTAAAAGGCTTTATGTGGCCTAGTAGCCAAGCCTACCTGTTGGGTCCTTTTTTTGTCCCTTTCTGTGTGTTGATTGCCCACTTCTAATGTCAGATGCAACCAAAAAAGAAATTTGTATCTAGATTTGCTATGTAATTTTCCCTTTCCACCCCCTTAGCAACTTGTGCAACTTTCTTAAAACAATTATTGATTAACCCCAAAAATAGAACAAGTGTGACATTACTCTTGACTACTTATTGACTTTATGTCTGGCATAATGGTTTTTGCTTGTTTCTTTCTGATTAACAGGTATCAGATACTGGATGACTGGCCTTATCAAGAAGCTCGGCAACTTTTTAAGGAGCCTTGTGTCTTAAAGGAAGAAGATCTACCTGAGCTGAAATGGTCTTCTCCAGATGAAGAGGTCAGTAATGTTTAGTTGGTGTGCTATTTGCAGTGTCCTATTTTCAATTTATCAGATGGTTTTCTAAGGTGATGTGTTCACTATTTTAAGGGCTTAATAACCTTCCTGGTGAATGAAAATGGCTTCAACAGTGAAAGAGTGACAAAGGTATGGCATTGCCATTTGGAATTTCTCCTTAGAACAGTTGCTTCTTTTTGCAGTCTTAAGATTATTTTTTTTCATACTTATTTTTAGTAGAACTATCTTTTATGCCTTTTCCCCCCTTCAGGCCATAGAAAAGATTAAAGCTGCTAAGAACAAGTCATCACAGGGCAGGTGGGTATACTTGATTGAGTAAACTATAATAACTAGGAAAATATTCTTGGGCCTATGATGCTTTTATTTTGTTTACAGATTGGAATCCTTCTTTAAGCCTGTTAGTAATCCATCTGCACCAATGAAAAGGAAGGTATGTCTTGCATCCAATTGACAAAATTGATTGTTAACATTATGTCAAATTGTTTTTTTTTCTGTCAGTTCTTTGTATAGGATAGTGGTGCAATGTCTCATTTCCCTATTTGCCAGTTCTCTTGCTTAATTTGTACTTCAGTAATTGTTTGGTAATCTAAGTAGAAGCTTGGTTGTGCAAAGTTAAAAGCTGCCAGTTTGAGGCTTAGATTAAAGACCATACCATCATGTAAAATCCTTTATTGTGACATGTGATGCCAGTGGTGATTAACTTTAGTGAAACCAATATTTTTATAACATTTGAACATGTTGTGGACCACCCATATGCTGATTACTCGTCACATGCTTTGTCGATACCCATATGAATGTAGTCAGTTTTGTAGAAGCACCCTTGTTTTTTTGGTCTATTGGGAGGTTAGGCCTAGTAGCTGGCATGACTTTCGTGTGCTGAATTACAGGAAAGCAAACGCATCCTTCGATCTCCAAAACTGGCAATCAAGCCTAAGCCATTCTCTTTGCAAGTATTTGAATATCCCTTGCCCAAGATTGTCAGTAGCTTTAGCATGCAGAACTTAGGTTTGGGTTTGAAGCATTTCAAGCAAAGCTCAGGAGGTGTCTGCTTTGGCTCATGGATTTGAAAATGCTGGTGAACCTTTAGATTGAGCACGTGCTTTAATTTTTTTATCTTTTCCTTTTTTCTTCCGAAATTTGCAGAAGTGGGTTATTTCTGCTATGATATCAGTTATCATAGGTAGTGTGTAGCACACGGATGATAAACTGTACTTTATGTAAGATCATTGGCCTGAGCTTTTAGTTACAAAATATAAATGCTTGATTTGCCATTTCTTGGTATCTTTTTTTTCTCTTTAGGCCCTTTCTCCTCTTCTGCAGCTCTTTTGTTTTTGTTTTTGTTTTTGTTTTTATTTTTATTTTTGTTTATGTTTTGTTTTTCCCCTCCTTTTGATTTGTTGGCTGTATAGGGTTGTGCTTACCGAAGTCAATCTTAAACTGAGACTTACTTTGTGAAGTATATAAGGGAAACATGTGCTTTCTCTGTGCTTTACATTATTTGAATACATCCCAGTTTTCCTAGAGAGCATGGTCACCTTTGTGCTGGTATTTGGATATACCTTCTTGTGAATTGGATGCTAGATATTGAGAGTTGTTTAAGGGAAGTGCCTGCACAGTTTAAAAAAACTACATGTATGTGTATTTACATATATTTTCCTGGAGCAATTTGTTCCCCACCTGTCAGCCTCTTACTTTTGTCCTTGTCACAATTTTTGTTATCACTGTTGTAGGAAACCACTGAGAACAATGGGAAGGAATCCACTAACAAAAAGGCTAAGGCTGGTGGTGGTAAGAAGAAGAAATAGCTCGGTTGACATGAAGTCTTGTCCAGTACCTTCATTCTTTTCAGGTGCAGTATTCCAAACCTTAATTGTCCTTATAGTTGCTGATTGATTTCCATTCTTCTTTTCTCCCTCATCGCTCTGACATTTAAAACTTACAAAGCTTATTTCTTACAGTTTCCTTCAAGTTTGTGATGGACAGGGCATTGCCATAGGCCACATGACATCAATTTAATTTTAAGATTGTGCAATTAGTGCATGAATTTATGCATATATGCTCATGCGTTTATTATGTGCCCCTTGTGGTTTTTGGTCCAGCAGTGTATTTGCTTGTCTGCAAAGGCATAGATGATTGTAGCGGGAGTGCTGTTCCCTGCTAAGCTTTCTGTGGCAATCTATCTGCTGATCAGTGTAGCTATTCTATTGCTTTTTATAGTTGTGTAGCTATTGTGTTGCTATTTCGTCTATTTTATCTACATCTCATTGCTGCTATAGCAATTTGCAGTTAAGTCCTTCCACGAAGCTTGTGTGTTGTGTCATTCTTTACATAAATCATCAACTGTGTCCGCTCTTCTTGAGCACTACTTCATGAGGGTTAAGAAGACGAATTATGGAGTAAAAGTGAAATATGAGAAATTGCAAAAATTCCATCCAAAAATAAATAAAAGACGAATGACCGTAACATTTTACATTTGATTTTGATGGTGGTTGCTGATGATCGAGAATTGATATGTCCACAGGGCCAAAAATAATATAAACATCCCATCATCAAGTCAAGACAATGTGCGGTGCCTACGAAGAGCCAATAGGGAACAGGGTATGGATTCTGTATCTGTTAATGGCGATAAGTCATTAATATTTTTCAAACTATATCATCTGCAAACGAGGTTGTTTAAATGAACTATGGATAATACTATTGTAGTTGCCATTCATTGAGTAGTGCATTTTTTAAATTATATGGCAATAATATGAAGGCTGGGAGGGGGATGCACAAAATGTATTCATTTCAGATAGAGTCTGCAAAGGGTGCAGACCCATGCGGGATTAGTTTGGGGGTGGATTTATCCCCCTTACCTTTTAATTTATTAATCCCCTTGGTCAAATGAATCCTAAAGAAGCAAGAAGCTGATATTCCTTCCTTAACCACCGCATAGCATCTACCTCACACAAAAATGTATAACCCCAACTATTTTCATATATCATGGTTCCTAGTTCCTACTTCTTACAATTATTCAACTCTTGATCAGAATTTCCTAGACTTGGTCAAGGTGTTAACAGAAATTGCAGTTGGATGTATGTATTTTCTTTTTTCAATTAAAAAATAAGTTAAATTTAATTTATCTTGTTAAAAAATCAATATTTATGTTATCAATTGGATATATCTATAAGAATATATTTACATTATTTAAAGATTGTTCTGTATCTCATATGATAATGATTTACATAAAGTATAAGATGTGACTGCTTTTTGAAATTCTAACTAATAAAAGTACTTAAGAGGAAACCAAGTATATCATCCTTTTATCGATACTCATTTTAGGGCGCTATTTAAAATTGATTCCCCTTTGAAAATTACTTGTACTAAAATACTTGGAAGTTGAGTTATAAACATTTGTTCTAGTATTTGATGCATATTCACCAGTGATTGGTATATGAAATATTTTATGCTTTCTTGAAGAACAAAATTTGCATTTTTGGGTTTGCTAAGATATTTCTAAATTAGGAATGATCTGAGAACACCTGGGATCATGGATCACTAGAGTTTTGCAAAAATTTCAAATTAAAGATTTGCTAAATTTAAATTTTACCGTCGTTGTCTTACTTATGCTGATAGAATCTACCGTTAACGTCAACAAAATAGGACATTATTACATTTACCACCTTCAAGCATTCAGACATGTCTCATATGAGGTCCTTTGTGGTATTGATACCTGCGCGTCTTCAATTTAGAGCACCATCATATAAGAAAAATCCACGTGGATTGCAAATTAAAACTTCAACAAGTCCCAGATTTTGGTAGGCTTTTCCTTCAAAAAAAATCATTTCATGTCTTTTTATTTTGGATAAATGTATGTATTTTTCTTTAATGTTATATTTGGTTTACTAGAATAGAGTAGTAATTACTTCAATATTATTTTGTTTTATGATATGAATATTTTTGAAATAAAACTTATTTTATGTAAAGAGTAACTATTTCACTAGTAAAGGAAATGAATTATAATTTCTTATCAATTTCACATTATATAAAATGGGTATTTTTTATAGTATAACTTTTTGCAACTAAATAAAATAATAGTTAGTATGGATAATGTCCCTCTAGAAGAGTGAGAAAATGCTCTTTCTCTCTCTACCCCTGCCCTTATCCACACCCCTAGAGGACCACTTCCTTTAGGTAACAATAAACACTTCCTGACCCTTAAAGAACCAAACCCCTAGTCACCCACCTGCTCGGACCACCACCGGGAATGTTGACAGAAGACCCCCACCACGTCTATGGTGACATTGGAAAAACCCCCTCCAGTCACCGGCGTATCCCAGGCGATCACTAGCCCCCACAACTTTCACCGAATTGCCCTACAAACACATCACTCCTTAGGTAACCCAATAAGGAAAAAGCAAAGTTACCTTTCAAACCATTAGGAAAGGACAGCTCTGACCAACCCAAAAGAGAAAACTTGGAGCCTTGTGCCACTGCTGCAGCAGGCCCACCTGAGACATTGTCAACCCCTCATGCCAAACATAGCTATCGCTCTATCCCTTCTGCTAATACCCACACCCAAAGCACTTCATTTTTTGGCAAAACTACATTGGATTCCACAAACCACCCTACTCACCAAACTAACCAACCAAAATATTCGAAAAACCAGATTCCAACCTCTTTAACGTAGCAAAATCATATGCCAATGCGTGTCTCCATGGAGCCCCTCCGGCGACGCCAGACTTCCCCCTCCGTTTCATCCCACTGGCAACCACCACAAGAATCCCTAAGGTTAGGATCCAAAAAACCGTTGATGATGAAGGAGCGGCCTATTGGAAGTCCAAGCTAGTAGGCTACTTCATAGGCCGCAAAATACCTTACACCTTAGTCCATGCCATAACGTCCAAGTTATGGAAGGAATATGGTCTTCAAAGAGTCCTCGCCAACCCGGAAGGCTTCTATTACTTCCAGTTTGACAAGGAGAAGGACATTACCCCAATCTTAGAGAAGGTATGGTTTTTTTCCAAACGCTACCTGATTCTTCAACGGTGGAGGAAAGGAATGATGCTAGATAAGCCTTAACCTACCCACGTTCCAGTATGGGCCATGTTCAACTACATCCCATGTGAGCTTCTTTGAGCTGAAGGAATAAGCCACATAGCAAGTGGAGTGGGTACGCCCATAAAGGTAGACACCCTCATGGCCAACAGACAACGTCCCAATCAAGTGCGTGTCTTTGTCAAGATAGATGGAAGAAGGGAGCTGATAAAGCAGATTGAAGTGGAGAAAGCTGATGGATCCTTGACCACTGTCTAAGTCAATTACCAATAGATCCCTCTCCCCTGCAACAAGTGCAAGGTGTTTGGCCATATATGCCAAACGATAACTAAACCAATACAACCTACTCCGGTGAGCCCCTCCAAACCTTTAGAGGACTAATGGATGCAGGTCACCCACGCAACCAAGGCCAAACAAAGAAGGGCCACATACACTCCTTCCCAAGTGGAAAGCTCTCAAGGGACTCAATCACTGCCCAACCAAGACCATCCTAGGTCTGCAACTCCCTAAGACCAGCAAAAAAAAACCCAAATCAGGGACGGAATGAGGCAACCCAAAGCAGCCCCCCCTTCCCCCCCTGGCCCCACTCCTAACGTCAATGACATGGAGATGGAAGAAGCCAACAACACCCCTTCACATGCCAACATACAGAATAACCAAGAACCATCCAAGCACGACAAACCTCCACGCAACTCCCCAGCTCTCAATCCACTCCTAGTAGAAGCATGCAATACAGTGGATCACGATGATAATGAACACGACAACACCCCACTTTCCAAGCTTCTCGACCAAGTGTTAAAACCCCAAAAAGCAGCTCCAAGGGCAGTAAAGGCTCCAGCTCCTCTGGTAAACGTAAGAATAAACAGAGGAAGCGGCGCTGTACCTTCACCTAGTCCCTAATGGCTCCACCTAGTCACACTCATGAATATAGCAGCATGGAATGTTAGAGGGCTAAACGACCCTCTTAAAGCAACGGAAATTAGAAAGGAGTGTGACATTAATAAGATATCCCTTATAGGGATTATAGAAACCAAAGTTAACACCACTAATGAAGCAACGGTGATGCAATTACTAGGTCCACAATGGCAAGTAGCCATCAACCAAGTTGCACCCAAGGGTATATGGATAACATGGAAATTGAGAGTGTGTGATATCAGCATTGTCAAGGAGAGTGCCTAGCTTTTGCATTGCATAGTGACCCATCACAACACCACTTCCAAATTAAATGTTTCCTTCATTTAAGGTGCTAACAATGATGGTGAAAGGAAGTTGTTATGGAGAAGCTTAGAAGAAATTTCCCTAACCTTCACCACCCTCCCTTGGCTGGTTCTTGGAGATTTCAATACAACCCGAAATCCCTCCAAGAAGTAAGGAGGCTGAGGGCGTATGACACCAGCGATGTCGATTTTCAAACATGTTTAACCAATGTTGAGCTCGAGGACCTAAGATACACGGGTGACTTCTTTACATGGAAAAACCGATAGGAACCCCTCCTCTCCTCTTCGATCACTCCCTAAACATCACACATATAGACTCGACCCTAAGGGTAAGGAAGATACCATTCAAAATTTTCAATTTTTGGATCCATCATGCAGGTTTCAAGGGCATGGTCTCCAATGTATAGAGAACGGAGATATCCGATTCCAAGATGTACCAAGTGGTAAGCAAGCTCAAATTACTCAAGGATTTAAGGAGTACTATCTATTGAGAAACGCTGAAGAATGCTTCTTCAAGCAGAAGTCAAGAATAAATTGGCTAAAGCTTGGGGACAAGAACACTTCTTTCTTTCACAAATCCATGCGGAACCATCACAATAGAAGCTACCTGTACCGTATTAGTAGAGAGGATGGTAGTGAAGCGGTAGGCGAAGAGCAGGTTAGAGTCCTAGCAATCACCCATTTCCAACAACTCTACAGCAAAACACACCCTCCAATCAACAAGGAGGAGATTTGCAACCTGGTAACTTGAAGGCTTAATGATCAGCAAAAAGAAGAATTGCAAGCACCATACTCGAAAGAGGAAATCAAATGGGGCTTTTTCTCTCAAGTAAATGAGAAAGCTCCTAGCCTAGACGGATATACAACTCTCTTCTTTAAGGAAACATGGGGGATAATAGGGCAAGACCTTACCTTTTCCATCAAGGAATTCCTCAATTCAAGGCACCTACTTAAGGAGATAAATTTTACCATCCTCACATTAGTTTCCAAGACCCCCAACCCTACCAACTTAGGAGAGTTTAGACCCATTGCATGCTGCAACGTACTTTACAAGGCGGCGTCCAAAGTACTTGCTACCCGTCTTAAGAAGGTCTTACCTTCTTTGATTGGAAGAGAGCAAGCCACCTTCATCCCAGGGCGCAAAATCACTGATAACATTTTCATCGCCCAGGAATTGATGGCCGGCTATCAAACACAAATAGGAGCGCCCCGTTGCACACTTAAGGTCAACCTCCAAAAGGCTTATGATTCTATAAGATGGGATTTCAGAATCGAAGTGCTCAGGACTATGCAATTTCACCCCACTTCTATACTCTCATAGAGCAATGCATCACCACAACAAAATTCTCTATCAACATCAATGGGGAATTGGCAGGCTATTTTCCAAGCAAGCAGGGCCTAAGGCAGGGTAATCCAATCTCTTCATACTTATTTGTTGTAGGCATGAAGTCCTCTCTACCCTACTTCGAAGACTCATCTCTAACCCTGCATTCTCCCCCTATTGGAGGTGCAAACCCGAGCGCTTAACCCATCTGTGCTTTGCAGATGACCTCTTAATCTTTGCAAGGGGTAATGTTGAGTCCATATCCTTGATTAGGGATGCTCTCTAGTAGTTCCAAGCACTCTCAAGTCTTGTGGCTAACAACTCTAAAAGCTCTATATTTTTCTCCAATGTAACCACTAGGATCAATCAACATATTCTACAGGTCAGCCAATATCAGGAAGGCAGTTTCCCAGTGCGGTACTTAGGAGTCCCACTCCTCTCCACTAAGCTCAAAACGGAGGATTGTGACACGTTGGTGGAAAGAATTCTAGCTCGCATCACCTTGTGGATGTCGAAGTTCCTATCTTACGCAGGTCGACTATAGCTAGTTAAATCCGTCCTCTTCTTAATGCAGGTCTACTGGAGTTCTGTCTTTCTACTACCTAAGAAGATAACAACCAGGGTAGAACAACTTCTTAGGAACTTCCTTTGGAGTGGAAACCTGCACACAGTTTCAAAAGCCAAAGTCAGGTGGGAGGAAGTCTGCAAGCCAATCAAATGCAGTGGCCTAAGGTTTCCCAACCTTCATCTATGGAACAAGGCTTTACAGATAAAAAATATCTGGCACCTATGCAAAAGCAGAGCCCGAAGCCTATGGCCTGAATGGGTGCAGTCAACATTATTGCAGGGCAAAAGCTTTTGGTCGTCACGAGCCCTAACCACATGCTTTTGGACTTGGAAGAAGCTCCTAAAATTAAGACCCCTGATATGTGGCAGCTTCCAATGGCAATCAGGAGATGGCCTATCCATCTCTGTATGGTCAGACTTCTAGCTACCCATGAGTCATTTAGACAACCTATTCGGTTCAAGGTAAATCGGAAACTCAGGTATCTCGATGATGGCTAAGCTATGCTCCATTGTGGATAATAACACATGGCAGCTACCCAATAATCCGCCTTGGTCAAATATCCACATCCCCGCTCACATCCAGCTTAATAACTCAATCCCCAACTAAATCCGATGGATCCACACAACATCGGGAGAGTACACCATTAAGAGTGAATACTTCTTCCTTAAACCAGAAGGACTAACCGTCCCTTGGTACAAAATAATATAGAACAAATCTATCATTCCAAGGCATTCATTCATATTATGGTTAGCCTGGTTAGGAAAATTATCTACCTTTGACAAACTGATTGCATGGGAAATAGCTACATCCTCAACATGCTACCTATGTTAATAGGTAACTGAAGACCACTCACACCTCTTCTTCAGCTGCAACTACTCATCCTAAGTGTGGCAGCAAGTGTGTGATTTCGCCTAGTGTGGCAAGGCATCAAAAGTGTACTAATAGCAATAGCTCAATCAGCCACCAAACTCCATTAGACATGGAGAGCAAGCCTTGCAGCCGCAGTTTATTGCATATGGAGAACACGTAACAAAGTCCGACTTGGAAGTAGTCCTCCTAGCATCTCTCTTTTAGCTAATCAAATCAAATCTTACGTTTGTAGGATGTAATTTGGTAGTGTTTTCATTGTACCAACACTAATGAGTTTGGTCTTAGTGTTGTATTTGTATCCCTAACTATCTTTGACAGATGTATCCTGTTTTAAATTAGTAAATTATGAATTATCTAAAAAATAATAATAATAGCTATTTTATGGTAATAACGATAAAATGACAATTCTAATTCAATAAACCAAATACAATGTTATAACTACATAGTTGAGTTTTATTACCAAAAGGCCATATATCCACATAGTTTTCTTTGTTTGGACTATTTTAAGCTTGTTACATGGCAATGTGAAAGTTCTAGTCGTAAGAAAAAGAAGAAAACAACATAAAATGATTTTATGTGTAAATCTCTATCTGAACTTATGAATACATCGCTATATGATCAAGAGTTTGATATAGATTTCATTCCATATGTTTTCTTTTTTATTGATTAATAGATTTTATTTTCTAAATATTTTAATTTTCTTTTATTTTTAGATATTTTTAAGATTTGTTAGGATATTATTTAAGGTTTTATTTGTTTCCTAGTTTTTAAGGTATTATCTAGTTTCTTTTTTGTCAAAATTTTCTAAGATTTACTTTATGTTTATAAATAGACAATACTTGTAATAAAAAATTCAATTTTATGGTATTAGGAAATATTATTGAGTTGAGTATTATCCTATTTCTCTAAGAACTTATCAAGAATTAAATATTTTTATAGTGTTCATTCATTATTCTATTTTCTTATATCAAGAGTCTTGATTAGTATAATTCAACAAGTCACATTTAATATATACTTTTAATTCGTGAATTGTTTAATCAATGGGTTAAGGTTTATCTATAACTTAATTTTAGTATTACTGAGTATTCTTTACTCCATTACTTGGGGTTAAAAAAACTATAAGAAACGAAGTAGTAAACTCATGATATCGAAATGATTAATTTTTTACAAGAATAGACTCCCTCTTTTATATAAATCCTACTAAGTCTATTTATATATCTCTATAAGCCTAAGGCGAATTTGTACGCGGAAAAAAACTGGTAATGTCATGAAGACTAATTAATCAGTCTTCCCGCTTGTCCGCTGCCTTGTGGGCCCGTGTGCCTTGGTCGATCGGTCCCCTCGCAAGAGTCGACTGTGCTATGAGCCATGCTTCAGTATACTCCCAAAAACTGTGAATTTACTTGAATTAGAAATTTCATAACCTCTAATACGCAAAGATATCTGGGCAACGATTCAACAAAGACTTAGGTATAAAACACTATTTTTCTAACCTTTCATTATTTAGTTTAAATGACACTTGGAAAAGGGAAAAGGTCGGACATAGATTATCTGCTAGAGTTTTTAATATGGAACCTTATTATGGATTTAATGCAATAGACCAAAGGACTTGTAATCTCATTCTACTCTTCCTGCATTGCAACTGCAAGCCACAATCAGAGCCCTGGAGAAAACAAAATTTGATGAGCCCTGCAAGCCACAAAAGTTGATTTTGGAGCCAAAGTAACAACACATCTTGTTTGAAAATATCAAGTCCCTGATGATATCCCTGTAGCATGACGCAGATATGGCAAAGTCAAAGACCCGAATTGGAATTGGAGCTTTAAGAAGTTGGATTTACTAGTTTGTAATTGTTTAGTATATGATGTATGCACACTCAATCTAAACGAGGCATGTTTCATGCTCTTACGCATAAGTTACGAGTCAAACACCCCCTTGTTAAGTTGTTCCTGCCCTGTCCTTATAAATACATTACACTCCATCTCTTGTCCGCATAACTCAGTTCAAAAAGTAGCCCAAGTCATCTCTGGTTTTCACTACTCTTTAGGTTTTGAAAGCGTCGTGACGCCAATAGTGAAAATGGTTGCGGTCGTAATAACATCATGTGTCATGATTTTTTCCATCTTCTTGGGAAGAATTCATGCTACAGATCCTGGTGCTCTTCAAGATGTTTGTGTTGCTGATCATGCCTCTGGTAATTAAAATTTTTTCTCAAGCTTTTCCTCCTTTGATTGTGGCTGTTTTCAATCTTCTTATTCGAATTTTTACTATATTTCCCAGTGTAAGTCATTCAAAGAAGACATAATCGTACACATGGTGAGTGCTTTTAGGAAAATTAATCCGAGTACATACAATTTAATCCTAGCTGATTGCTTAGGTAGTTAGTTTCATCCGTTATGTCCTTTTGTAGTCTGGCAACTTTTACGAAGCTGGTATAACCGTTTGATCCATTTCTTTGAGACCATAATTAACTGACTTAACCGTTTAAGCTTATATAACAAAGGGATGGGACCATTTTAATGAGGCCCATCAAGTGACGGTTTAATTGTGCAATGACGCTACGAGGATTCAAACTCTTGATCACATGTTCTAATGGTATATGTTGGATTCAGCCCATAACCAACTAGTTTAAAAGCGTAAGCTTATAGAATGGTGTGAACTTGTTACATTCTACACTTAAACAGTAACTTGCAGACAGGGGTTGGTATCTTTTTAGGCTTAGGCATGTACATTCTCTCTGAGTTTTAACAGTTCCTATGTTATAATTGACAGAGATTAAGGTCAATGGTTTCGTGTGCAAGCCAAATTTCAAAGAAACAGACTTCTTCTCTGATGTATTGGCTAAGCCAGGACTCACCAACAAAACCCTAGGTTATCTGGTGACTGGAGCTAATGTAATGAAAATCCCAGGTCTCAACACTCTCGGTGTTTCTCTTTCTCGCATTGACTATGCACCGGGGGGGCTCAACCCACCACACACTCACCCCAGAGCCACTGAGATGGTCTTTGTACTTGAAGGAACATTGGATGTAGGCTTTATAACCACCACAAATGTTCTTGTCAAGAAAACCATCAAGGCAGGTGATATCTTTGTGTTTCCCAAAGCTCTAGTACACTTCCAGAAGAACCATGCACATGCCCCTGCAGCTGTTATTGCTGCATTTGATAGTCAATTCCCTGGTACTCAATCCATTGCAGTCACGTTGTTTGCATCCGAGCCAACTGTCCCAGATAATGTATTGGCCATGGCTTTCCAAATCAGTGAGGAGCAGGTTGAAGAAATCAAGGCTAAGCTTGCATAAAAGACACAGAGTCCAGACTGCGGAAATACGAGTTGTGGTTTCTTTAAATAAAATTGATATCTTACCCATATTGATCAGCTTTTAACAATCCATGTTTCTATTCCATCTCACTGTCTCGTTCTTTTCTTGTTGTAATAAATGGAGACCAAACATAGAAAGGAAGTGTGAAGTGCGTGAAGTATTCCCATTTATCGGTAAAATGTCTAGTCCTTGTTTACTAAATGGGTCTTGTTCAACTGCCACGCCCAGGGCTGTGCCAGTAACCGACAGATCACGACAACAATGCAAGAACCAACATATTATCTGCAGCGAAAAGCCCCCACATCGCAATATAAACTCTCCCTTGGTCTTTTCACTTCATCGTTGGTTGTTTAACTCTAATTTTGATCAATCGGTTTCCGTTTATGACACCTAAGGGAAAAATAAAACGACTACATGTTTGGATCAACCTTTTGGATTAAAATTTTAAGTAAGCTTGCTCATTAAGTACAAGATTTCATATTCAGATCCGACTCGCATTTTATCTAACCATGATCAGTGAAATTATAATGGATGCTATGAAAAAATATTTCTAGAAATGAACAAAATCTACATCTATCCTAGTTAGATGATGTTGCATTGGCTTTGTAACTTTGAACGGACTTCATTCACTACGTTCCCCCCCCCCCTTTTTTTTTTCCTTTGGTGTGGTTTGTTTTGGTGGGTGGGTTGCGGGGTGGAGGGTGTGGGTGTGCTTGAAGTTAATTTATCAAAAAGTTTAAGTTAATCAACCTTTGTGTACTTTCATACTTCAAAAAAATCCATTTGGGGTATGTCGACACTATGGAAGATTCTCTCTATTATGCTTCTCCAGATGAAGTCTTCAATTATCAATGATCATTCATCCAAAAATTTTAGCGTTTTAGACGGTCTAGATATGCATACTTACAATATCAAAGTGGATGCTCATCTAAATAGCAATCTCCTATCAATTCTAATGTTACAAGATATTTAAGTCAATAACTCCCAAAAAGTCTAGTTGCAAGTGCTGTCACCAAGTCTCCCACCACACCCCCCCCAAAAAAAAATGCATTTAGAAAATTATATAAATGCTGACAAAAGATGCAAGTTGTTGCATAGAAGAATTCCCGACGTTGAGCAAGCAAGAAAGCGTGAAGGGGCTTGCTCTTTTCCTCTATGTTCTATATCTCTAAGTCATTTTTTAATAAAGAAACTTCACAACTTATCTTATAAGAAAAGTACCAAGTCAACCTCCTTATATATTGCACAATACAAAGGCACCATCAGAGTCACGCACAAACTTTTTTATATGGAATCCCCATAACATTCCTTGAAAACTATCAAAAGTATGTATTACTCATACGGTAAAGGTAACGAAATTATGTTGTCTAGCAAATGAAAAATTCAACTCACCCCATTTATGTTGTGCTACAATACAACTTCTCTCAATATCCCTTCAGTTAATTTATTCTAAATTTTTGTTGAACCCGAAATTGGGCAACTTAATTCTAAATGGACCTAGCCTAAAATGGATAAGAACGTTTGAAAATTTTAGCACAACTTGAACGAGATAACAGCTTTTGGGCTTCTGAAGGGCAAATTTTCTCTACTTCATCTGAGGCATTTATTTTACCTCTATTAGCTATCAACACTTAACTGATCATGCAAAGAAAGGAAACTATTACTCCTAAACTGCACCTGCTAAGCAGTATATATGACAGGACACACCAAAACTGAAAGCTTGAACTTTTGATCAATTGGTTGTTGAGCTACCAAACATGGTACCAAAGCAGGGGATCCGGAGTTTGGTTCGCACATCTTTATTTCAAGGCCATTTAATCAAATTGTCCGCTTGATTGGCTTTAATTAAAGTCCCAAGCACAAGTGAAGGAATTTGCTAAGTAATAGCTATAAAAACATAACAGCTAACAGCTTTCTCTTACAAAGACTAAGAGAAAAGTAATTGGGGAGACTTGCATGTTTTGAGAAAGGAAATATAGCTACATGGCATTATAAAAGATCTTTGACATGCAAACCTGTCTAGTGGTTCACAGCATACACTTTATTTTATTGAAAAAATTTACCTACCCCCTTGACTCATTAGATGCAGCAAGCTCAACAGAAATAATAAAGGTTGATTTCCCTGCCTCTCTTAGATACTGTACATCTCCATTCATAAGTTTCACCAGCTTTCTGCTGATGAGCAGACTGATGCCCTCCTCAGAAATGTCTTCATCGATCTCGAACATTTGGTTCAGGAAAGCTTCTGGGATGCCACCACCACTGTGACTCATCCTGCTCAAATGCAGAAAATCCACCAAGGAATGACCAATCGAAATTCAATAATCTAGCATTTTATGCATATCTCATTGTCAATCAATAAATACAAAACCACACAAGATTTAATAAGTTTAAACTTTTAGATTATATAGTTGTGCATCTAAATTATGTTAGCATTTGTCATAGTAAAAATAATTCTACAACCACAGGAAAACTATTAGGTAATGCAATATTCGTTATGCTGACTCTTCTTTTTGCCATAATTATGTGACTTAGATAAGAAGGAAACAATTTACATTAGTGTAAAGAAATCAGTAATATGAAATATAAAACTTGAAATTAATGCTAGTACCTCAACTCCAGGTGTGCAAGATGAACAGATTCTCCCAACTGTTCTCTGGTCAAAGAAGTGGCAAGGAGGAGTTGATTCCCCACAGGTGTAAAATTCACCAATATTGACAAGAAATCTGCCAAGACCTGTTGAAGCCTAAGACTATCTCCATATAAAATCTCGTTCATGATATCTTCTGGCGTATTATTGACAATGCTTATGCCTTTTGCATTGCTTTTTGTCATGACTTGACTGATGGAAGCAACCAACACATCATGCAGTGTGAAATCAGTCATATCCATTTCCAAGCAGCTGGTACAAATAGGAGTAAGAGGGGTAAGTAATATATAAATCATGAAGGTAGCAGCAGGAAGACATCATAAATGATTGATGTTATGATCCTTTCACGACTTAATGCTACTTGTGTGGAACCCTCTCTATAGATAAGTGATTGTGGAATCGTTGATCCAGTAATAATTTAGTGATGCAAGGCCTTAACATACTCATATAAATGACTGCTAATACTTACTCAGGAATGCTGATGTGAGGGAGATTTTCCTCCCAAGTTACACGTACTTGTTTTTGAGTTAAGCACTAGATAACCAAGAGCGATTTCTTACTATTCTCAGCCTAGTCAATAGAAAATTTTAAAAGCATGGATATGCGCATGATTCAGGGGATAGCATCCAACCTGCTTCTGTCAAAGCATGGCACCAGAATTATATATGTTCAGGAGGAAAAATGTGTATAAAACGATTAGGTAGACTTGACACCAGTAAGTACCTGATGGAAAACTAATTAATGGAGATAGAGGAACAAGAAGATCTTTGAAACTTTACATTTGAACAGACCAATTAAGAAAATTTAAGCTGTATATGTAGAATTTATGTTGAATATTTAAACTCTGCTAACCAAAAGTGATTTCAATCGGATGGCTGCGGATCTAAAGTTATCATACTTGTCTGCATTTACCACTTTGCATTGTTAACTTTGTTCTTTTAGAGATGCAGGATGACCGGGTAAAGTGATCTCTAGATGGTAATTAGCATCCATTTCCACCATGAAAATATAAAATCGTAGGAGTGTGACATGTGATCTTACCCATCAATTATACTGTCCAAATCTGAGTCATCAAGGACCTTGCTCAACTGGTCCTGGCATTGTGCACTAGTCTGCAGCAGTTTTTTCTGTTCTGGTCCCAGTTTTGTGTCCTCCAGCATTTTCCTAGAAAATATTATGCCTGCAAGAGGATTGCAAATCTGCCTTTTAAGGTAGGACAATGCTTTCAGTCTTTTGAAGGCAGTTTGTTCAGACAACCTTTGAACATGAAGTGCTTGTTGCAGTTCTTGGCTTGCAAGTTGCAAGAAGCAAAATATTCCTCTGACTGATCCCTGTCTGTCCAGCTTCTTACTCACAGAAAGCAGACTTTCCACAAACTTCCCATTTCGAGCAAAGAAGCGGAATGGAATTTTTTCTGCCTCCTGGCCCGTCATAGCATGATTAAGAACAATCCCAAGACCTACAAATGCTTCTTGATTCTTCAGACGGCAACAAGCCTTTTGCAACCCAAAAACCTCTCCCAATAGCATTTTATCTATGACTTCTTCTCTTCTCCACCCAGTTAATTTTGTCATAGCTGGATTCCACTCAGAGCACCAGCCAAATTCATCGGCACCAAATATTGGGGGAATCAGGGGATTTGGATTCTGCACAATGGACTTGTAATCACCTTCAATGCGAGTGAACTTGTCCATGACCAATTTCTGTCCAGTAATATCTTGAGCCACGAAGCATACACCCACCACATTTTCTTCAAGATCCCTGCTTGCACAAGCATTGAC
This sequence comes from Laguncularia racemosa, assembly GCA_037954665.1. NCBI lineage: Eukaryota > Viridiplantae > Streptophyta > Magnoliopsida > Myrtales > Combretaceae > Laguncularia > Laguncularia racemosa. The sequence continues at coordinate 3,467,868 of JBBMOL010000056.1, forward strand.
AACCAAGCTGATGGGACCAGAATCGATCCTAGAGCCATATGTTTTTATCTCAAATTGGATATTTTTCTCTTCTTTACCTGCATACAAAAACCAAGAGGAATTAGTAGTATAGCATGTATTACTCTTAAGTCAATAATACATTAATCTTCCTAAACAGGATTCGTAACGATAATATGATTATAGTTGATATAATTAACCATGAGACAAAAATACTTTGTGGTCAACTAATCTATAGGCTTAAGCTTTTAGAACAAATAGCTGTGGAGCTAAATTTATCATCCAGAGACAGGTTGGTCTATCAAAATGGTGATATAAACTATAAAAGTACCATGTAATGCCGTGTGCAGCATTTTTTGAACAACGTCAACTGAAGAATCCTCCACAAGTGTGAGCATAGGCCTCCCAATCGCTTGCTCAACAGGAAGACCAGTTAGCTCAGCAATTTTTGTGTTCCAACCATTGATGACCCCATCACCATCAACTGCCAATATCGGCACGGATGCTGTCTCAATCAAACGTACCATCTCACTAGTCACTGCTTCTAGCTCCTGAGCACCTTCAATCCTGAGGTCATTGAGCCTCGAGTTGATTGCTGTCGTGTTCACATCCATGGGCTCATCTTCTTTCAATGCATTCCTCAAGATAAGCTGCAGTGAATGAATCGCATCCATTTCGAAATCTTTCCATGGTAAGCTCCTGGATTTGACAACTTCAAGAAAAGCCTTGAAGGATGATCTTGGATGCATTTTCCTACCATCGTCCTTCTCACCAGGCTCATGCTTTGCACCACCCCATCTAATCTCGGATGCTGTATGTGATCGAAACCAAAATATTATGTCCTTCTGAGCTATCCTCACAGCAGCCATACCACATACAGCATCTCCAAGAGCATGAGCCACGGGAAACCCAGCATCATATAGGCTATCTGTACTCAGCCCTGTGGAATCCGTATGATATTCAGACAGCCAGGAAGCTATGTCATGTAACTGAGAATCTGTTGGTGTAAGTCCGAGTTTATAGATCTTGTTCTTGTACAGAAGGGCAGCTCCATCACATTTTACAAGATCCATCAGATTGGGGCTTTGTGAGACAATACCAAAGGGTGCATCACGCATGAGCATATCACACAATAGCGTTTGTGTGCGTAAGATATTTTTCTCAACAATCTGGTTTTCCAATTCAAGCTCTTTACCGACATGGATGGAAAACACCTGAGCTAGAAATTCACAAGCATAACGCAGAGGGAAAGGAACAAATCTCGGGGTTGTGTTATGGCAAACCACAAGACCCCAGAGTTTCTTTCTCTTAGGTGATTGTGCAGAATTAGAGCTGTCAACAACTTCTTCATTTTCATCATTGACAACAACAGCCATCACTAGGGACGCTATAGAGTCCATGTTCTCCATGTACTGTAAATGGCAGGTATGTGGTGCCCTCAGGGTTGAACCACACAAGGTCGGATCGAAAGAAAGATTCTCATCTTGAAGAACCTTCACGTGCTTTGCACGACAATCAACTATCATCCGGACCTTATTCTTCATGAACAAGAACCGTGCGGCTTGAGGAATATCTGTGGCCGGATAGTGCAATCCTAGGTACGGATCTAGGCCTGGCTTTGTTACCTCAGAGACTACCTCACCGTGATCATCGTCGTGAAACTTATAAGCCATTGCCCTGTCATAACCTGTTAGTTCGAAAACTTCTTGAACCATTGTATCACAAAGCCTTTCCATGCTTCCACTAGGCAGTGATTGAAGACGTGCTATCGCTTTTGCTGCAAGTTTATATGATTGAAGAGCTCCAGCAGCTGTCATAGGGACTTCATAAGGTTTCACAGGCTCAAAATCAATTATTATGCTGCTGGTGACTCTATGGACAATCGCATAAAATGGCTTTCCAGAAGTCTTGCAGTGGACTAAGATAGGATTCAAGAGAGAAACATCAGCAAATCCAAAGACCTTCTGAAGAGCAGCGGCACTTGGGGCTGTGAAGAAAGTCTTTAAATCGGTTCCAATGTCAAGGATCGGGTAGTCCCCAACACTTGGTACTGCATGGCTAACCATGGTCAACATTTCCGGGGCATTCTCACTATAGGCAATGACTTTTAGAGTTTTCTCATCCAAGGCCAACAGGCAGCCAAAGGGTTGGATCATCTTCCCTTTCTGTATTTGGTTTAGGTAAGCCGTGGTTACTTTGTCAGACCTTGGCTCTTGATCTCCACTAACCCCGCTGCTGACACGGACTGAGCTAGAATAGTCGAAGGAACTTCCTGATTCCTCAAAATTAGCCTGAAGCTTTGCATCTATAGATGTCTGAGCAATTATCCTTGCACTGTGCCTCGACCGGGCAGAGTTTCCAGATGATTGGCTGGGTCTCGAGGACGACATCTGCAACAGAAGGAATCAGATATCGGAAATGTTAACCAATTGATAGAAGACCACGCCGGATCTGATAAGCTTAAAATTTTTTATCAATTGGTTGGTGGAACTACATTTATTAAGTTACATATTAAAGCTAAGACGAAATGTCTTACTAGTTTTTATTTTCTAAACTGTTCTGCTTATCAGAGAAATAACCATTTGTACTTAACGTGGAGAGCAAAATAGATTACATCTGCTATGATCTTCTTCGATTTGAAAACCTCCAGTTACTGATGTTAAAAGTTAAACGTAAAAACACACCAGACTTAGCAAGTTTAAAATTTTAGAGTAGTTGGTTATAGAGCTAAATTTAACAACCGAGAAATAAACAAACTGAAGTTATGTACTTATTTTCATGATGATTCCAAATTTATCTTAGGTTCCTTACGGACTGTTATCATGGATTCGAGTGTGAGCGATCTGAATTTGCAAATGCAAAAATGTCTCTGGCAAACATGAAACAATCATCTTGTTTTTTATGCTAACTCTAGCCTGACATTTTTTTCAACCTAAGAAGGCAGTTATTGTACATTGCATTGATTGCATATGAGATGCAGATACCCCCAAAATACAACCAACTTTTGTCGAAACTACTGAACCACACGTGAAAGGCTATTCTCATGATTAAGCAAATATTTATTTCAGAGTCAGCTACAATAATGGTACTACTAAACGAATGAAAAGAATTAAAAAGTCATCAAGGACCAAAATATAAGATGTTTTTGGCAGCACGAATTGATAACAATGATCAGCCGTCGGATTTGTCATTTTAAGATCTGTGGTAAGTTTTTCAAGCTCCATTCGCAACTTAGAAGTTAATGTTGCAGTTGAAATACTGCAAAATGTGAACATAAGTTACAGAAGTAATAACCTCGAGCCTTTGTTTCGTGGAAAATGTCATTTGTTCTCATTAAAATCCAGTAGTTGTATGATAGTATTTTTAAGAGATTGCGGATAATGGTAAGAGGTGGTGAAAGACCTCGTTACTGTGGCTGGCTATCAACAATAGTGGTTAACAAAAGATACCAGTGACCAACTAGGAAGTCCTCTTTCTAAAGATTGAATGTTTTTCCATGGATATATTCGACGCTAGTTAAAATACTGCAAGCTGTTTGACGATTCTAAAATTTTAATTATAGCTAATGTTCCCCAAAAAAAAAAAGAAAAAGAGTATGAAAAACTTTTTTTTTGCGATATGAGCATCTAGTATTGGATTTCTGTCTTAATAATCAACCGTTAAACGGCACAAAAACATCAGTAACAATTCTAACTGATAAGCTGAAAAACTAAAAAGAAACTGCTGACAGCTAACAAAAGAAGAGAATGAGCAAAAGAATCTTTAATACCTTGTTATCTACAAAGAGCAAGCAAGGCCTCTAAGCAGATGAAAAGGGCAGGTTCAACAAAGGTTGAAGAGATTGAAATGAGAGCTTGTGGAGTAGAAGTAGGTCTAATACTAAGCTCCCTCCCGACAAAACCGACACTTTTCTCAACCCAAAATCTCGATCACCGCCTTCTTTGTCTCCCTCTCAGCACTTAAAAACAAGGACCACCATAACAGTCAAGTATAAAAAGAAACTAACTCTTCATATCATATATATTTCGTTTTTGTTTGTATTTTATTTAAATCTGATCGGTACGAATATATATTTTTTTAATTTTTTAGTCACTTAAAACCGCAGAAAAAAAAAAAAACACTAAATACACAAGCCAAACAAAACTAAAAACAGAAAATAAATAAGCTAGGCTAGGCACAAACAGCAATGTTTTTATTTTATTCTTTGCTCATAACTAGCCAAGACTACCCTGGTAAGCTGACAGTTTCCAAGATTTTTGAGGACAAGGCTTGATAGGATTCCTATAAATAGCAAGTGTTGTGGATTTCATTTGCAGCAAGCTCAACGCACAGGTGCTTATAGCACAGCCTTAACTATTTTAATCAGCTCTTTTCCTCACTTCCCAATAAATTATAATATTATACTCCATCGCGCCAACTTGGAATTAAATATGACACCTTTTTATGAAAGTGGGCTAGGATCATCACTATGGAGTGACAAATAATCACCCTACTATAGAGAACTATATTATTATATGTATACGTACATATTATATATATATATAAACCTGATGTTATATATATATATAAGCGGGATATACACTCTGTACGTGTGATCAAAGCAAATAAGATAAAACTATTCAATAATACATGTAAAACTATGAGTGTTTTTACAATACCCTTGTGTTCCCGCTTTTGAAAACTATATATAACGTAGAGTTAGAGTTTCTATTTAATAATATATACTAAAGGAGATAGGTACCTTTATATGTGATGTGAGTTTACCCAAAAATTTAGTATTATTGAATATACGGTGTTTATGTAGAAAGATTGCTCAAATAAATCAAATACTTAGTTCGTAACTTCCTACATTTTTCATATTTTATGTAAAACTAATTATTAAAGAAACAAATAAATTATAATTCCTTTATATTTGTGCACAATTTTAATTAAATCATTTATATTTTAAGAGAATCATTCAAGTAAAATTTAATTTAAACTCTATATTTCAAATAAATCTTTGAAGTCATTTATATTTATATTTGTGTTTTTAATGCTAAGTAACCCTCTTAATTTTTACCCTTTATGACTTATGGCTTATATAGAAAAACATGTTAGGTGCAATAATGGCACAAATATAGAGAATTCAAATGACTCACTAAAAATATAGGAGACTTGATAGAATTTCTCTATAAACATATAAGATTTAATTGGATTGTTTACAATAGAAAGTATTTTATCGAATCTTAGATTAGATATAGAGGATTCCTAGCCTCTTTTTTTTTTTTTTTCAAATTTCAAATTGAGTTATATAAAGTGTATAGTTTATGATATTTTGAATATATATATATATATACGTATTTAATTTATTAAAACAATTAATAAATTTTATAAAGATATATATATATATATAATACCATATTTAAATTTATTAAAACAAATTAATAACAATTTTACTGAAGAATCTTATTGGAATCTAACCAGAAGATGAGTTTTTATATACATAATTCATTCCCCTCTATAAAAGGTAATATTTCGAAAGCTTCATTTACAAATGCCAAAGGCAACACATAACAAACTGTATGTATCTATATCTATATAATTTGCATTTGTATCTATATTAATATCATCATCATCATCATCTATATCTATCTATGTTATTAAAGGAATACTTATTCATCTCCATTTCTTATATTATGTATAAATTTAGAGATATAAGTAGTTGTAAAATTAGTGGAGAGGATGAGAGTATTTTTTTTTTTTTTCAAAAAAGGATGTATGCTTTATCATAATTATATCATGTTTAAATAAAGCATTTAATCATTTCACACTAAAAATTAAATAGCTATAAAAAAAATTTTTTTGGAGTACATACATCATGGTATGTATTCGTCTATTATATGTATTCTATTGCCTTTTTACAATACGACGCTAATAATAATGGCATAGAAATGAGTACATTTTATTTAAAAGGAAAGGAACCTTATCGTATTCAACTTTTAAGGAGGCATGTTTGAGATATGGAAAAGGGAGCAGGACTGAAAATGGGCATGGCATGGCCAATGGTCCGAGTCCGAGAGGAGCAGGAGGCGAATGAGTAATGGGACTCACGTGCACATGCACTCCTGTCCGAGTCAGACGAGAATGAGATACAGATACTGTACTAACGAGTTTTCGGCTTTTTTCTTTTTTATTTTGGGGTGTGGGTCCACAAATGTACTTCTACTGTAACTGTGATGGGATGCTGTCGTCGTTTTACCTAGTAAAACACTAACGTAGCATAACATATAATTTACCCATTCGTACTCATGCAACAACTACCAATCTCAGTTACTCCAAACTTCCAGAGGGTAATTACCCATTATTAATGGGGGATCTCGCAGTATATTCCGTCATCTAGAGTTTATACGTACACATATATCCTGGAGGGAAAGAGTTTGTAATGTCAGAGAATCTTAATCAATGACTCCTTTCCACAGCTACGTATAAAAATAAAATAAAATCATAAACAATAGCTATTTTAAGGGTTTATAACATAAGCATGCAATGAGATAAATTTAAAACTGATTTTATGAAGTTGGTTTTTATTTTGATATTTTATTAAATATCCTAAAACTATTTTTAAACCTTATAACATTTTTTATCATATGCTCAAAATCCGTGGGAATCCACAATTCGGCCGATTGATTAATACGTTTTTACATAAATATTAGAGAATTCATACTTTACATATTTGCTTTTCATTTTTCAATAGGCTTTTAGCTTTTAGCTTGGCAATCACATGTGTTGGATCTACAATAATGATTTTATAATGCGTATTAAACCCATGCAAGGAACTCATCAGTCAACTAGAGGAGTATTTTAGCTATATTTATTCCTATTATTTTAAGGAACATGGTGGGGTTTTTTGGTTGTCATGTCAAAACTTTAAGAAAAAAATCATTTTAAGACCCCTTATTTTATCTTTGAAAACCTCACATTGCAAGAATAATTTTTTAATATTTGCTAGAGATGTGCATGATTTATTTAAATTCGGTTCCATTGAAATTCATAGTCTAAATTAAAGCACAAACCACATGTTTACTTGGGGAATTAATTATTCTATTCTCTTTTATATAAAGTTGGTATTACCATATTCAATTCACCAAATAATAATTCTCAATGAATTACTATTACCCAAAATATTAAATAGTAATTTACATTTTTAACTCAAATCCATGAATTGGTATTTAATAGTCAATTTACCGTCTTCACCATAGATGTCCTATCATAGTTTGTTCTGTTGAGTCAATGAAAAGCGGAGAATAATAGGTGTAAACCTTGTAAATTTTCAAAATAGGGTAGAAATTGCTATAAATTATTTTGAAGATATTTCTAAAAATTGATAGGGTACTTAACCCTAAACCTAAGGACTAGGCTCAAAAACCCCAATTTATTCCACAAAAATCTTAATTTGATCCCTAAAATGTAAAATGGTATCTTGGTCCCTAACCCGATTTCCAAACCTTAAATATAGGAATCCAAATCCCTATTTTGACTTGTAAGCCCTAAATAAACAATTTAAACTCTAATTTGGATAAAATAATAAATTAAACTCCTAACTCGAACTCAAACCCTAAAAATAATAAATAAATAATCTAAACCCTAGAATGATATATTAAAACCCTAACTTAATTATAAAACCTTAAATTGATAACTTGAAACCCTAATTCAATTCCTAAACCCCAAAATGATAGACTAAAATCCCAATTTCCCCAAAATAAAAATTCAAATTCCAAATTCAATACTAAGCTCTAAAATGCAAATTCAAAACCTTAATTGAAGTTGCGAAATCCTAAAATTATAAACCCTAGGATGCCCTAATATGCTTTGATAAAATGGTAGGACCGCATGCTACCCTTGATCAATCCAAGTCAAATTGATCCAATGGTGGAGGCTTGATTTTGAAATGGTTGATGTGAAGTGTGACAAGTGACATGATGCAAAATGGAAAGTTACCAAAGTGGGTAAGTTGATTTAACATAAGATTTACTTTAAGCCACTAGGTAAAGCTTTTGATCAACTACAACAAACTAATTCTTAGATAAAGGAATTACATCAAGAAAAGTAAATTGTGGTGTCAAGATGTGATCGGTTATTGCCATAAATGATAATTGACATCACTTAGGACAATGACTTAAACCACTAGACAAAGCCTTTAACCAACTAACTAGAATTATTCAATGGATGACGATGGGGCATTAAGCAAAGTAGATCTTGGACTAGGTGTGGTGTCATCAAGTAGATATAAGTTTCCAAATTTGGTAATTGACATTACCTTGAGCATTTTCCTTTACTAACAAAACCTAGCATTAACCAGTTTACCCTATTGTCCACTATGTAATAAGAATACATTAAGAAATGTAACATATAGGGTAGGCTTAGGCTTATGTGTCAAGGCATGAGGAGAAGTTTCCAAAAATGGGAGCTTGATTTGATCTTAAACCTACATTTATCCACTAAACAAAGTTTTTATCCAACACAAGCTAATAACCAATGGACTAAAAGGTTACATTAAGTTAACTAATTAAGCATAAAACACAAACACAAACCAATCATCTATCTCTCTCTTCCTTCACACTTTCATCTCAACTACTCTCCACACACTCTTAATCTGAAGAAGGAAGGCCATCATCACGATACATTGGCCACTAGCACTACATACCACTACCACCACATGCCACCAGTCACCATCGTCATCCAACCATCAATATATCCATCACTTTCATATTATTCAACACCTTAAACCAAGCAAAAGACACTAACCTTTAATCACTAAACTAGTTGAAAACACCTTTAAGCCACCAACCATCCCAATTCTATTTAGGGTTTCACAAGTAATAGCAAACCCACACTACAAGTTAAGAGTTAGAAGAAAACACTGAGGAGACTAAGAAGGCGAGACATGAGCTTCTAAAGGGAGGGAAGGCTCGAACTTGAAGATTTGGCGTCCATAAAAGTATAGTAATCCTCTTTTGTTAATAAAGTTAACATGTATTTAGGATTAATCACATTTTCTTTTTAGTTATTGTTATGTAAAGTTAGTTTAACATATGTTAAGGATGTTTTTGAGAAAATAAGCTTAGATATGTAACACAATTCCTTATATGTATATGAAAATTTTTAGAATGTATATTAACATGAACAATTGATGTTTTCTTGATAAGATGAAGTCAAATCATGAAAAGAAGTATGAATTTAGATGAAATTCCACCCTTGGACAAAACATGATGGGAAGTGCAAGAGATCAACTTTTCATTTCATGAGTAAATTGATCAACCTAAATGATACTATGTAATGACCTAAAATAATTAAGAATAGTGTAGGTTAACTACCTAAATCTTTCCTCTTGGCTAAAACACTTGGACCATGCAATATTTTCCAACTTTGACTTATTAGATACTTTATAACATAAGATAGCATTAAGAGGTGATTAGAGATGGTTAGAAGTGATTATATTAAGAAAATATGCAAGCTTCCCCATTAAGCATCATAACTGATGCCTAAAAGAAGTAGAATAATATAATTTTCTTTAATTTCTAGCTTACTAAAATAAAAAATTGAGGTTAAGAAAGATTTGGAATAAAACTCATTGATTAAATACTAATAATAGAGCATTTAAGTGAAAGGTAAGAAAAATCAAAAGAAAGACCCTAAAACTCTAATTTGGGCTGAAAACTAAATATCTCTAGCAGATAATTTACCCCTTAAACATTTAATAGAAGCCTAAATGAGATTAATAATTAGTTTCATTGAGATCAAGGCCCAATAGAAACTAAAAGGACTAAAAATGGGCCTAAAATCTTAACACAGGAATCTAATCTAACTTTTATCTCTATCGGTGCACCTCAAATGACTAAATGACCTTATCATTTAAAAGTACACTAAAAAAACTTCTAAATGACTATAAAAATGTGAAAATCAAACTTAAAACGAGAAAGTCATTATCAAATTATGAAACTAGTCAAAACCGGAAATTATAGAGAATTTAACTAAAATATTTTAGATAGTTCACTTAGTAACTATAGTAATGCTATTATTTTCCTTCTTAGGTGATCTTGATCTTGACTCTAGGTAACCTTAGGATTACTACAACTAATAAGCATCATGGTCCAATGAATATTTCTATAATTATTACATTTACTTATGCTTGTACTAGTAGTTACACTAACATTGACTATATGAATAAATGGATGTACAGGGTTTGAGAATTGCATGTGATTGATCATTGCTTGGTGCTTGTGATAAATCATGATAACATATGGAAACAAACTTAGATGCTACGTTATGAAATAGAATATTAAGGTTTCTGATTATCTATGAAAAATCTTGGTGGTTATGTAAACAATCAGACTCCAATTGTATTTAGCTTAAATGATAAATTGGATCAAGCATATCATAACTTGAATTTTTTTAAAGGTTTTCAACATTATAGAGAGGTTGTATGAAGGTAATTCATCGTATGTGATTCTTTTGATTTAATGATATTTGGTCACTAACCTTGCCTACCTCTAGAAATTACCGTATAATGAGAAATGCCACCCTTTGATTAACGCCAAGTTCGGAGATTCACTGCTTAGGGGTGAAAGTAAACTATGTGTGCCTTCACATCCACACTCGACATAGTTATGTATTATCATATCAATTATTTTCAAAAGGAAAGAAAATACATAATAATAAATAATTCACTTGAACCTAACCCATGACTAAAGAGTAAATGTTTTATAATCTACACTTGAGCTTAAAGCTCACAATGGGATATTGAATCTATGAGCCATGAGGGTTGTTGCCTAAAGTAATTGGAATCTAGAGCTGACAAGTTAGGAGTTATTTCCTAACCCAAGCAATGGAGAGTGTTAAATCTGTGTCATATACAGTTTCGAATGATTATATACGTTGTTGCATTTATATGCCTGATAATGCATCATATGTTTATTAATTATCTTATTAGATAATTGATATGTAAGATATCTCACTCAACTGGATGTAGCTTACAGTCTAATAGTTTTTTTTTTTTCCAAGTTAAGTTAAAGCTAGGAATGGCTAGGAATAAAGTAATAAGATATCAATGAATAAGTATAGGATAAGGCAATGGTTAGTCTAGACTTAGAGTGATAAGAAAATTTGAAACCTGCACATTCTTTCTTTTCAAAATCTATTTTCCTTTGAACTTATCTGAACCTAAATTTCATTGGAGTTGTGGTTACTTGATTTCATAATTTAGTAGGGGATAACGACTCTTTACGATTTCTATGAACTATGAATTATTGGTCTCTACAGTTATTTCATATATTAATCAATTATATTTATTATGATTACGAGAAATTTAATTAAACTCTTGCAATCTCTAACTTATAAAGCAATTTTCATATTATGAGTGCATACGTAATATGAAAATTTTAAGAATTTCTACAAGACCCCATTTTAGGCGTAACAATAAGGATTTTAGTAGCATAACAAACAATTTATTTATTTATTATTTTTTTCTTATTCATTATTCAATTCTTAGTGAATCATAATTTAATCCCCCCTTACTCCATTCGGTAAAATAAACAAGTTAAAAATGCATTCCAATCCCTAAGTATTTCGTTAGATTGTTTCGATCCCTCTTGTGGCTATTAAAAACAAAAGTTAAGACATGGATTTTTCATTCTCAAAACTCCGAAAGGTATCTTTTGTTTCTATTGTTTTTATATTGCTCTATTTAAAGGTGAGTAGGTAACTTTGTTATGCAAGGTATTCACCCACACCTTATTTGACCGGATAAATTCCAAGTAGTTACTAAAGGTCACTAAATAAGTTTCAAATACAAATTTTTCAAAACTTTCTCCCATAAGGTAGGATATAGATATAAGATTTTCCTACTTTATACTTACCCTAAAACTTATCTTTCAAGGTATATAGAATATAAATTCCAAGGTACTCTACATTCACCTAGATTCTAAAGTATTATGTATTTATCTTATAAAAAGTTATTAAATAATATCAATAAATGAAACATTATATTTTTTGGTAATAAATATTTTAGTAAAAAAAGAAAAAGAAAAACTAATTCCATAAGGTTGACCTTAACGGTTAAACCTAATATCGCCCATCTTTCTTTTTCTTGTTATTCCCCATTTTCCTTTCTAATTTTATGTTTTCTCTTCTCTCCCCTTATTATTTCCTATTTGCTAAGTAATAAAATCACAAAACTTGAAATAAATAACAGTAAGAAAAAAATATGTATATATATATATATATTAATATATATATATTAATTTCATGGATTTTGTTATATGTTTTGTATGTTTTGCATATGAATAACTTGTAATGTCATGTATAATATTATTTTTTTAATATCATATAAACTTGAAATTTATAAGAAGAAATATAAAATTTACAAATTCTATAAGATACCATATATCTTATTGGTTTTATATGATATAAGGTACAAAATGGTTTTATAAGGTAGGTTCCGATTATAAAATTTTGAAACATATACCTTATAAGGTAAGGTACGAGTAAAGTCTCACATCTTACCCATTTTGTACTTGCTTACCCTTAGCTTTATTGGTGGAAAATTGAAATCAAAGGGATGGGGAGTAACTTCCAAACACTTTAGTGGTGTTACATGTGATTGGTATAATAAAGTTGTGTACTTGAAGGTGTTGATTGTTGTTCTTGCAGCTTGGATCTTATACCAAGTTCAACCTCCCATTCGTAGTTAATTAAGCCTACAAAAGGGAAAATGTGAGCTATTGAGCATTAAAGTTGTCTTTGACAATTGAACTCCTATGCTTAAGTTAGACAAATGCTATAAAAAGTGATGGCAAGAGAGAGAGAGTAAAGAATAAGAATCTAATCCTTACCTTATAGATTGGCCAGGTATTTATAATAGAGGATATAATGAGATATTTAAGTTAAGTTTATTTTAGGGAGTTGTTATACTTTCCTTATTTATCTTAACTGCCCCTATACATGCCTATTTGACTCCTGATGAGTTGGTTGAGTTAGACTTTAAGGCCCACAGCTGAAAGGCCTATTAATAGAAGGTAATTGGGTTATACCTAAAAAGAATCGTTAGCATTCAACAATGTCTTCTTCAATTAATTAATTTAATGAAGATTTAGAATTATCTAGTAAAATATGAGGTCATAGCCAAGATGTATAGATAAGATAACTACCTCGGACAATTTGTGGAATAGAATAGTCATTTCCCTTAATAAGATTATTAGGGATCTATAATGAACTTTTTTACTCCTAATTTCCTCGGCCGTGAAATGGAGTCTTTTTCCCAATAAATAAGTGTTTAATTTTAAGATCCTCTACTAAGGAGCCTAATCCTTATTTTCTTCTTCTTCTTTTTCTTTTCTTTTATTTATTTATTTTACTGCCTAAAACTTTGACATTTGTTTGTTGCAACCAAAAGCAATAGTCCAAAATGCACTAGGCAAAATGCAATGGCACCCATAAAAATTTTCAGAAAATTTTCTTGAAAGATCTTAATGATAAAATAGAGAATTCTCTAAAATGAAGAGTTTGGCCTTCAATACTAACATGGTATCCTAAGAATTTTCATAAGATCCTTATTATTAAAGTTACCCTTAGTGTGTTTACTTTGAGTAATACCTATTTAAAGGAATTTATGTTTCACTTTAAAGTGAACTACTCTTCTTTCTTAATACATGAGGAAATATTTTTTCCATTTTATATTGAAAATTTCTCATTTTCTACCCTTGGTGATAAAGAATTGCCCACTATAGAAAAATGTATATATATATATATATACATATATATATTATATTTATTTGTTTCTTCGTAATTTTAAAGACTTGCAACTGCACCCAAAAAAAAAAAGAAATGTTTTTTGCCTTTACATGTATGTATATTATTATGAAATATGCAATTAGCTATGAAAATTTCAAAAATTTTTCTCCCTATATATTTAGTTAATCAGCTAAAAGGCAAGTTGATTGAGCGATAGGATTGATCCATTGACTGAAGTAGTTGACAGTCAACTAATAAGGATGTCAACCGAGTCTCATGGCTAATTTATTTAATAGTTTGCTTTGTCTTTTCGCGTTAGTATTAAGTGTCATCACTAGAATTTGTAATTCTATAAATAATTAGTGGGTAATTATGATGTAAGAGAGCTCCAAAGAAATTGGCTTTGAGCGTGAAATTAGGGTAATGGGTGAATTTATAAACTTTATATCAATGTTATTATACTAATGGATTATGGATCTTAATCGTGGAGACGTGGTTATTTAACCTGATTGTAAGATTCTCAAGGTGAAGTTTTGTGTAAAATTGAAATTTAGATTCCATACATATATATATATATATAGAGAGAGAGAGAGAGAGAGAGAGAGACTAGAAGAATGGAGGCAAGACCCAAAAAGGGCATAGTGTAGCCAAGTAGTAGGAAGTGAAAGAGTTAAGATAGTCCTGCCTCCTATCCTAGTCAGATACTAACAAGATTACCACTTTATTCGATCCCCGGCTATATTTCTTTTGTGTTGTTATTGTTGTATTTTGTAAAATGTAAAGTAAGTTCTTATCCATTTATGAAACAACTTCCAAAGTAAGTTGATAGATAATATGTATTGATAAAAAAAAAATTAGCAAATTTGGGATACTTATTGACAGTTAAAATAATAAAATATTTTATATTTTTATATACTTGTTTATTCCGTAAAATTTATAATATATCTAAAAAAGAAAGAAAGTGGAGGAAGGATTCCCAAGGCATAGCAAAACTCTTTCACTATAGAGATAAGTACAATACAATTTGACTTAGTTTGGAGAATTTTCTAAAACCAAATTAAAAGCCATAAAAACCAAACGACGAAAAAGCACATAATATCATAATTTACTTAAAATTACCTTTTCCATAAGAGAATTGATTTCTAACAGGTATTACAATGACCAGCCATAGGATTGACAACTAAAAATAGAAATGGATTTTTATCTGGTTTTTATTTTCATTTCAAATGAATGGTTTTTATCACAACAATATGCTATGGTATATAATACGTTATAATGTTATATAATATTGTTTTACATAAATAATATACATATTACATACTAGATATCGTAATATCCAGCAACCTAACCTGCATCACATAAGTTATATATTTATATGCAATATCACATCTATACTATAATACAAATACATAATGTCTTACAGAGAGTAAGCTCTTGGTGGTAAAATTCTATGAAGTCAATGCGTGGGCTAAGTGGCGAGAGAATACTGGGCTCGAAGGAAATATTGGATTGGGCAGCTGGGACCTGCCAGTTATTGTCGGAGAGTAAGAAGGGCCAAGAGCCCGACCCAGACTTAATCAAGTAGCTAGGTTAGGTAATATGCCAATTACCACTTGGCTAGCAAATATTCCTTCTATTTTTCAATTTCAATGTACGCACAATAAGCTTCACAGTTCACTGTCTCCATCTTCACTCCATAGGTGGAGTCTCTTCTTTTTCTTTTTTCCATTTTTCCACCTCCTATACCAGTATTTTATCTGATTAGAGGACCGATTCTTTGTAATCCCTATCTTTTTAGTTTATTTAATTTAAGATTTCACATAATTCTTACATTTTTATTAATAAAAAAGTTCATGCTCCCTGGAAAATAATAATAATACTGAATAGGATATTATTACATGGGTAATCCCATAATATAACCAAAAGATATCTTTCCCATGTCTTTGACAAGGATCAAACCAAGAAGTATCGATAAGAATCATAAACGAAACATTAAAGATGGCCGTGAACGTCAAAGATTCAAAGTTCAATGCAATAATTAGGTGTTGATGATGATTTGAATAGAAAGAAAATGAAGAACAATAGGCCTAAAGCTAAAGGCAACAAGAAATAAAGAAAACCGAACAGTATTTATGTGTGCGGATTGTATGTAGTCAAATCCAATGGCAATTGCATAGGTATGTGCAAAAGTAAAACTCTTTCTTGCCTTGGGAATTTATCCCAACTTTATATATTATATATTCCTCTTCCCAAATGTTAAAAAATATGGCATTGACTTTCACAGGAGCTTATACTTGTGATATTATCCCCTACATTTTTTTTTCACTTTAAAAAACACACACACATTCATGAGTTTGTCTGCTTAGGATGTGCCATGAAATCAATAACAGTATTGTTACATAGTAGCATTTGGTTTCCCATATTTTGTAGTATTGAATTGAACAAAAAATTTTGTTATGCGTTTAGTTTAAAAAATTGATTTAAGTATTAAACAAAAAAAACTTAAAGTATTGAACAAAATTACTAAAATTTGTATAATGTCAAATACGGTACAAAATTTGAATCACAAGACAAAAAATTATTTTTAAAAAAAATACCCAAAATATCCCTACTCATCTGTTGCGTTTTTGTCACTTGCTTAAAAACAAATCTCTATCTCAATACAGTACAACATGGTTCCACATAATAATAATATTTTTTATAATTTTTTATGACAATTATTAAAAATTATTAATATAATATTTACAATATGTTATATTATTAAATATAACACAAATTATTGTAATTTATAATATAGATTATTAATTTTTTCAATCAATGGATTTACATTTATTATTTTATATAATTCATAGGATTATATGAATTCAATAATCTCTTCAAATTGTATTTTTTTATAATATTAAAAATGTAATTAAATAACCATGATATTATACAAATTATATAATTGTCAAAATTACCATATTTAGTATAGTATTTTGCAATTCCAAATAATGGATAAGATAAAAATATTTGCCCATTATTGAACATACTAAACGTAATACAATTTTTTTTCTATTTTTTTTATTTTGTACTGTTCAGTACCATTTGTACTATCTAGTATTAGTAACGAAACGCTACCATAGAACATCTAGCTTATATTTGAAATGGTTATGGTATATGGAAGAAAATTGATTATTGTGATAATCAAAGTTTTAAACAATAATTTGCGTTCTTCGCACAAATTTCTGTTATTCCTCAAGGTAATAGTGAAATTCCAACCCAATCTACCTCACAATCATCCCCAATCTAGCTAGATGGACTAATTATACGTCCACAAAAACAAAAGCTATGACTTCTAAAATAACAATTGCAATTTTTTTATAAGAAAGAGATAAATATATTAATAGGATGATTGCAAATACACATCTAAATATATCAATCAAGTATGAATAAATATATAAAATTTTAATATTTACTTTCATTTTGTTTAACTTTTAAAAATATATAAATGATCCTAAATCATTACTAAAATCGCAAAACTATCAATTAATAGCGATGGTTTCAAAAGCAAAATTTTAGGATTACGTCTACATTTTCAAAAATTGTAAATATGAATTTAGCTTTAAAATTTAAAAGTCTTTTTGCCTCCCAATTAATAATTCAAAAGTATATTTATAATTTCCCAAACTCTAGTAGATCGTGTAGACAATACAAAATTTCCCTTCAACTCTACCTACCAAAGGGCACAGTGGGATCCATCCCATTTTGTCTTGCTGTGCTGTTATAATTTATCTTGCAAAGGACAACTATGTTATGGAATAAGTAAAATGGGCCATACCTTATGGAACTAATTTTTTATTTTCCTTAAATTATGACCTCTCGAGTATGCGAACCATTAAATATTATCAGTCTTTCAAGGGCTTAGCAGGCTAACAAATTCAGGTTTTCGGCAACAAGTGTAGTAGGGAAGTAGATCCTAAAGTTTATTATTATTTAATTATTTTAATCTCAATTAATTATTGATTACACATTGTAGCATTTAAAAAAATAATAAGTTTTAGAAAACTTAAAAAAAAAAAAATCGGAAGATCCAAATCTTGTATCAGTGTAACTTGTTAAGCAATTAATCAAGAAATAAGATATCGAGGGAAACATGTAAAATCCTAATGGAATTTAAACGCTAACTA
The DNA here is from genome assembly GCA_037954665.1 of Laguncularia racemosa. Classification (NCBI taxonomy): domain Eukaryota; kingdom Viridiplantae; phylum Streptophyta; class Magnoliopsida; order Myrtales; family Combretaceae; genus Laguncularia; species Laguncularia racemosa. The sequence goes on from JBBMOL010000056.1 coordinate 3,485,798, forward strand.
ACAAAATTTTAGAATAAATTACAAATATACTCTCCTTATATTTATTCACATGTGTCTTGCTTTTTTTTCATCTTTAAAATTAAGTATAGACCCCTTAATCTTATTAAGCATACTTTCGATTTCATCACCAATTTAGCTTAATAAAGTATAAAAATAAATAAATAAACAAGATAATGTTAAGTGTCACAAAACAGTCAAAAACTACAAAATTTATTAAAGAATTGTAAATTCTTATTTTATTTTATTCAATTTTTTATATTTACTTTTTTGTTATATTTTATCAAGAAAAAAAAGATCATATAAGAATCTAAAATCACATTTTTGAAGTTCTAAAGATCTCAATATTCAATTTCAAGGATAAAAAACTAAGGGATATTTGGTTGATTTTATAAGGTCTAAACAAAATAGTTATTTTTCTTCTATAGACTTAGTCTGCATTTGTTTGGAGGAATACCTATTCCAAATAATTACTAAAATGAGGAATTCTAATTTTTTTTATAGGATTAAAGGATTGATTGTTGTTTGGTATTTGTTAGTATATTTTAATATATATTGTTAGATTAAAAAAAAAAAACTATAAATAATAACTATTACTTTTCTATTATATTCCTTAAAATCGTAATTTTATTCTTACCTTATTAAGCTATTATATTGTGTACAACAAACAAGTTAAAGTTATTATACAATAAATAATATAAAAGAATGTAACTGCAATTTAGCAAAATTTTTATATTTTGCATTTGGCACGGATTTTACGCCACCAATTGTCGTTCTATAAGCACCAATGTTGTTCTGTCCGGCTATGATAACACATATATGTGAAATGTATGCAAGTATTAAGGAACTTTAATAGGAAGATAAGGGTAGAAGGTAAGAGAAAAATGGATAAATTGTAACTCTTTTCAACTACATTTTAAAACTATCCTTCAAATATGAATATATTTTTATTTTTTATCATTTAAAAAAAATATTTATACATCATTTATATCATTATTAAATCTTAGTTTTTTATTATTTATGATAATAATTTTAAATTTTATTGATGATTAAAAGTTATGTGTACATTTTTAAAATAATAGAAAGGATTATTTATATCTAGGGGTGATAATTGCGGGGCGGGTCTGCGGGTTGACCTGCCCCACCCGCAAAAATATGCGGGGCGGGCAAAAAAAATTTGACCCGCAGAGGTACGGGGCGGGGCGGGCAATTCCCGCGGGCGGCGGGCCAACCCACCGGAAAAATGCAGCCTGCGCCGACTGACATGGACGACTCGTGGAGACATGACGAGACAACTGACGAGGCGGACGAGTGACGAGGACGACATGGGGACATGACGAGACGACTGATGATGTCGTCTGCACTCCGCCACCGCCGACTGCAACCGCAAGCAATTAAGCCGGACCGCACCTTCTCCTTCGCAAAAGTCAAACACACTCCACAGCCCACATGGCCAGTTGCAGTCGCCACACTTACAAGTTACACCACAGTTGGCAGCCCACCGTCCGTGCACCTCGTCCGCTACGCGTCGCACCGTCCGTGCCGTGCACCCTCCGCACCGACGCAGCTGGCAACAGCCACATGGCCACACCCCCACACACCGCACCTTTTCCTTCGCACTCCGCAGCTCGACCTCGTCCGCACCATGCACCCCCTGTACTCGTAGCTCGACGTCGCGCTACCATCGTCGACCGCCTGTTTTACATAATACACAAAAAAAAAATTATTGAGGGTTGTCGCGGGCCAGCCCGCATTGGCTCGCGGGACGGGCTGGACGGACTTTCCTAACCCACCAGACTTGCAGGCCAGCCCGTGATGATCCACGGGCTGGTTCGGATCGGGGCGGGCCGGCCCATTTGGCCCGCATTACCGGCCCTATTTATACCTGACTAGATATTTGCAATCAAACTCAAAATCGAATCGGAGATCCACAAAAATTGGTATTATACAAAGATCAATTTGCCAAAATATGGTCCCAACAATGTGAGGCTGAGAGAGAGATATGGAGAATCTTCACGGTATAAACTATAAACTAATACCACACTCTGCCCTAGGATTCCTTATTCCAGAAAAGTACTGCCCTAAAAATTTATTTCTCCAATAGGGACGTTGTCAAGTTGCCAAATTTTATTAACTTCTCTGACTGGATTTAAAAAAAAGAAAAACGTAAAAGCAATAATGTTTCTCTCTCCAATATCGAGGATCGCATTTATGAGTTACAACTGTTATTATAGATTCATAATTTAAATAAATATGCAAATAATATACAGTTCCAATAAACCAAATGTACTAAAATTATAACTTAATCTATAATCCACTGCATGATCATCATCATGTTTCAACATGTTGTATGGATCTGTCTATGTAATGTTTCAGAAAACCAAATCACAGAAAGCAAATGCAAGGCACAAGCGGCAACACTACATTGAATTGAATAGTATTCTTGCTTAGACACTACAGATAAATTTTCCTAGAAAAAAAAAAAAGGAAAAAGACTGACAAATATGAAAATTTAACATAACATAAATTGTAGATTGCTCTCTTTATGTTTACTAGATGTGATTTAAAAAGAGATTCAGACTCTCTTTTAACTTCTGCAAACGTGTAACCAGTTTGATGGAAAATAAGTGAAGTCCATTATATTGAGTTTCTGAAGTTGAGCATGATCTTTGAAAAAGAAAGAAAGAAAGGTAACGTGAACATCCAGTGAACATTAAAGAGAGCAATTTGCAATTAACCCTAGTCCTACTCCTACTAGAAACAGGAGGAATTTTTTTCATCACAAATACAACGATTATGGTGGTTATTGCTCACAAGACGAAGAAACCTAGGAGATTTCCTTCTTGAGTAAAAACCAGAGCCAAAACCACCATAAGCACTACCATATCTAACTTTGGAGAGCTTTGACCAGACAAGCTTCCTAAACCTACGAGCAGATCGAAGCCTAAACCAAATGACGCTTTTAACCCTCACGAATGTTCTCCTGATCTTTTCCTTCAAACTCTTCTTTCGGCTGAATTGGTAGCTTCTGAGGAAAAGCTGTCTCTTCTCTATCTTCTGATGATCCATGGAGGAGTCACTCCTGAACAACGTTGAACCCAGAAGTAAAACCGACCCAGACGAACCTCCTGAATTATTATTAATATTACTATTTACAATCCAAGCCATGGCAGGAGTTAAAAAGTACATGAAATATGTAGAAGATTAGATGAAAATAGAAAGAAACGAACCAAAAAAATAAAGAGTACAGTAAGAGAAGATGTTGGGGGTTTTATGTTAATGCATGTCGAGGATTATGTTGAGTCCGACCGTCACGGCGCCAGAGGAGTGAAGGTGTAAATGGGTATCGGAGTTGCGAGGGTCAGAGGAACAGTTTTACAGATATATATATATATATATAGTGTGTGTGTTGTGTGTGGTGGGGAAGGGGGGGTGGGTGGGGTTTAAGTTGTAATCAATGATAGATGACCCCATGACAAGGGCAAGTAGGATAGGAATAGTATAATTTTCCGTTTTGTAATTTTTTTTTTTTTTTGTGATGTGTGATCACGTGCCTTTTGTGTATTGTCCCTATTTTATCTGTTTTATTTTTATTTTTATTTTTTATTTTGTGAAATTATTCCAATAAACTGATTTGGCAGGCTGGACTTGCCATTGGACATTGCATTCATCAATATCGATGTGGGGTGGAGACACAGCTTTGTGATGTGGATGGTAATACAAAAGCTTTTTATGGAGTCCGTGCATATTAAGTACGTGCCTAGGTGGTGCCAATATTGTAAACATTGGCCAAAGGAATAAATCACCCTTAGAGATGCAATCCGAGTAGGTTTCAAACATAAAATAAACACGATAGGATTTAGTATCAAATTATAAAATTTAGAAAAAATTTAATTGAAAATTTTGATTTATTAATTTTTTAAAAAATAATAAATTAATGTTATAATTTATAATTAGTATATTTTATTTTATTTTATTATTATATTTATAATCGATATATTTTTATATTTAATTTTTCTCTTATTTCTATCATAAATAGATTAATAATAAATTAAAAAAATGACATATGAAAATAAGTTAAAGTGTTAAAAAAATATATTTAATCGACATTCGAGTTGAGTTCGAGTTGCTTCATTTATTAATCGGGTTGAGTAAAAAAAACCTATTATGTTGAGGCGAGTTTTAGATATATAATTCTCTTCATTTATTATATTTAAGATGTATATTATAAAAGAATGGCAAATGGAATCCAACATATACATTAACTCCCAATGAGAGAATATAATCATATCAATTGAGTTACAAGTTTAACGATTCTCTTATAATATAATTTTAAGATCAAACAATTCCATATAGCACGACAATCATCTTAACCCAAGTTTAGTTTAGTTTTTTTTTTTTTTGCTAACTATATAGAAGACGTGGGATTCAAACTTGTTTCATTCCATAAGGAGAATAGCGTTCACACCAACTAAACTACAAAATCTTGGCCTTCTTAACCCAAGTTTACTTCATCGATTAATTCCAATACATATTAACTTTCCAATGAGTTGGTTTTCAGAGAACTATTTTTCAAAATTTTAAGTATATGCAATCATCAAAACAAGTATTTTTCATCAACTAATATTCCATTAGATATTGACAAACTCTTTTTTTTTTTAACAAAAGTAACATATTATTTCTCAATCTTTAGTCACTTTTAATGCCAACTGTCATATAATAAATATGAAGTCGGCACCAAATATATAATCTCAATCTTCTAAATTAGACTGTCAAGTTGCTAACCTCAACATGTTACTAAAGTAGAACGTCCTTGATTCGATACTTTACTCAATCATTTTAACTTTGTTTAATTAAGTCATCCTTTTGACTAGCCCATAAATAAAGGAGAGTATTAAGTAATATATATAAAATTCACACCAAATGAGTAAGTTTAAGTTTTTGTATTAGATGATTGTGGTGCTAATCTTAACACCAACATCTACCATCATAGGTTACGAACTCTTACCATTGCCCTTACTTCCGTTAAGTATTAATGTTGTGTTTGGCTTGCTGAAATGGTCATCTCATTCCAATATAATTTTACATAAAGCCATACATTGAATTGGTGAAATAGGTATTACATAAAATACATAGAAAAATTACAAATGTAGAGATCAAGTTCCATTGGAGGATTAAACTTTCAAGTGTTTAAAATAGAGGATCAACATTAAACTAAGTAATTAAAATAAATAATCGAACTTTCAAGCGATTAAAATAGAAAATAAACATTTTACTAAATGGTTCAAATAGATCATCCATTAGTATTCCATAAACATGCAATGTCAACTCAATTTAACGGTGTTATAACGGCAACATAATGAGATATCTTATTTGAATTATTTAGCATAACGTTAATCTTATATTTTAATCACTTGAAAGTTTAATACTTTACTTAAACTTGACTTCAAACGGTAATTCTCTTTCTTATAATTTTCCCTAAAATACATATTTCATGGGTCTAAAATATCTCATCAATCCAAAGGTGAGCATTTCCTTTCCTTTAAGGTAGTAAATGCTTATTCTTGCCCTAATCTTACTAAATCTCCATTTCTACCATTTTCTTCTTCCATTTTTTCCACCACCATCATTGTAGAACACTTCCACACCAACCCAAAACACTTAAAGGCTATTAAAATTCAACTACACCACTTGTGATAACAAACCTAATAACATTATACACCAACGATCCACACTCAAACCTAGTAACTAGTGGATTCCACCCATGTGAGCTTAGATATGCACCTACATAATTAGATTTGTATTGCCCTTGACTGTACACTAGAGGTGCACCCAAGTGAGCCTATATTTGCACCTATTTGACCAAATCGAGGGGTTTGAAGACACAGGCCACCTTGAGTCTTATGATCCTCATTAGTACATCTTAGCATGCAAAGAAAACTTAGAAAAGATAGTGGTGGTTGAGTGGAAATTAGGTAGCATGATGATGGTGATTGAGTGGTATGTTTGGTGGTGGATTGGTAGTTGGGTTTTCTTATAAAGTGGAAAAAGATGGAAAATAATAGAAAATGAGGGTTTTTTCATCTTTTTATTTGCTTTGCTAGAAAACCAAGTCCTAGCCAAACATAGAAATGGAAGTAACTTATAGATTATTCATTCCATATAATACCTTTCCATTCCAACCTCAGTCCTTCCTAGAGAATCAAATGTAATGTAAATGTTTTTCACTAGCAATATGCTTTTTATTACCACCATAATATTCCTCTCTCTCTCTCTCTCTCTCTCTCTCTCTCTCTCTCTCTCTCTTATATATATATATATATATATATATATATATAAATACTTGATCATAACAAACATTGGAAAAACTAAAATCATTGTCCTTTGTACAAAGATAACTTTGGGTCAATTATTTCAAGTAATGCAAAAAATAAGGAATATAAAAACTATTCTCTAGTAAAGTAATACAAATTTATTTACTTCACATAAATCTCCACTATAGGAAATAACTATCTTGCTATTTACAACCCTACACCACCATCACTGTGTACCACCACTTTCACTACCACCATCGTTGCCACCATGAAAACCACAAACATCGCTAACACCATGGCAAAAATTCTAGTTGCGTAATAGTATTAGTATCAATGGTAGTGGTGATGGTGGTGGTGTTGATGCAAGGTAAGGTAGTAAGGTTAAAGTTGTGTAAGTAAGCTAAATGAGCCAACCTACCCCAACCCGTATTGACCTGCTTAATAAGTGGGTTAAAATTTTCAACCCAACCTACCTTACCATGAGTTGGTGAGTTAAGTAGGTCAACCCATCAAACCACGATATTTAACTCATTTACATAATTTAGTGGTTAATCGAGTCAACCCACTAACTAGTTATGATTTTTTATACAAAATTTAATATTTTGAAATGAACTTATTAAAAGTAAGTATTATTTTTTAAATTAATTTTTATTAAAAAAAATATTTACATAAAATCTATAGAATTGACATAAAGTATAACATAACTTAACATGGATGTTTAACAATATATTTGTGCACTCTTCAAGTCAAACCAACCTTACTACTACTAAAAAGGTGTTGAGATATGTTCCAAATGTTGAAAAGCAAGCTTATAGTCTCGATGTAAAGTTTGAAGGAGGAAATTTGATGCATTGAGAATATTTTTATAACGTAGCCACCCAATGATACACATTTAAGGTTGTCTTGTAAATAAACAAATGGTTATGGTTGTTAACTTGTTTTATATATGTATAACTTGTTTTATCAAAAAGACATTAATACTTGGTTCTTCTCTCTAGGATTTGTTTGAATAATGGATTTTTTTTTAAATTATAGGTTAGTAGGCTAACTCGACCCATAGTAGATTGACCCACTTTAACTCATAAGTTAAATTAGGTAAGGCTAAAAGGCTCGCTTTTAAGTGAGTCTAAATTTTTCAATCCAACCCACTTTCTTTTTAAAGCTTAAATAGGCTAACCTACATAAGTTGTCCTACTTGTATAACTTAAGAAAGTGGTACTAGTAGATGGTAGCACAAGTGTGGTTTAGTGATGGTGGTTATATTAATGGTGAGGTTGTGGTGGTGATAATAGTAGTAGTAATGATCATAGAGTTAGTGTAATAGTAATATGGTGGAGGTGGCAATGCATGGGGTAATAGTGATGATGATACTATTAGCAATGATCATTATGGAGTGATGTTGCAGGAAAAATAGGCTAATGGTGATGAGATAGTGATGTGATAATGTTGTGATGAGGGTAATAACGGTGTTAGCATAGGGATAACAACAATTATAAGTGTTGGTTTCAAGTGATGGGGTTTATAATGTGGTGTTTGTGATAGTGGTTGGTGTTGAGATGATGTAGAGATGCTGGTAATAATATAGATGTCAACAGCCGTAATATTAGTATAATGGTGGTGTGGTGGTAGCGATGATATAGGGGTGGGGTTTATGACAATGGTGGTTGTGCAATGGTGAAGAAAGTGCAATGGAGAATGTGTTAAATTTCAAGTAAAGAAAAAGATAGATACAATTTTAGGAATAACTTTCTATTATATTTCTATTAACTTGAAGTAAAGGGATTGTTTAGTTAAAATAAATGGCAAAATAACAAATACATCTTCTTGTGTTTGTTTTATGTATGCTTAGATTCCTTATCTGTGAAATTGATTGTCTAAATTCCTAAATCTTAAAAAACACTCTTTTACATCCCCTACATGACCTTCTTATGCTTAATTAAAATGAAAAAAAAAAGAAATAAAATAACATTGAGTATAGTAAATATTAAAAAAATGGGTGTTTTCTCAATTTTTCTCATTTTATGTATTTTTATATATTTTTTAATTTTTATGGGTAAATTGCAATAGACTCTAAACTTTTAGTCAAATATAAATAAATCTCTAAACTTTGAAAGTGTAAAGTATAGGGATCTATTTTGTACCTAACTGATAGTTTAATAGATATATTGTAATTTTTTTTTTTTTATCCAATAGTGCAATAGAAAAATAGGATGTAAAGGCATATGGTCTAAAATTTTATGATTTAAACACTCAATTTTCATGATAGAAAGTTAAGTGCGCGTAAAATAAATATTAAAAAATGCATTTATATCAACTCCTAAATAAGTCACTTATCCTGCTTTCATGAGATTGTGAACCCAATTAATTAAAATGCAAGTAGTAGCTATTAAAGTTGCCAATTAAAAGAATAGGGTTGATATTTTATACTTTAGAGACTTATATTTAGTTGGATATTAGATATAGATATGTGATACCAATTTTTTTATAAGAAAAAAAGGAATTAAAAATATCAAGAGTTAGAGAAACGAAAGAAGAAATATATATATATATATATAGCAAATATTACGCAAAACATGAGTAAGGGATGGGAGACACCTCATTTACGTATGTACTATTAATTACCTAATCGTGAGATCGATATTCTGGCCAAATGAAATAAATCACGAGATCTAAAATCGCCTTTAGAAGAGTGTCCGAATTTAAAAATAAAAAAATGGATTTCAGACGCAATCCCATATGTCTGAAGCAGTACCTTTACTTTAAGATTAAGAAAAGGAACCATCTGTGAGTTGTTATGGATGTGCAACAACAGGAATCCACCGAGCTACAAGAGTCTTGACTATTTATTTATAAGTTAAATAAAAAAATTTCATACACATATATATATTTCATAGAATACGTAACTAATTTTTCAAAACTTTATGAGTTTTAAATTCAGATTCTTTACCAGTGCAAGGGACACGCATTAATGGTATCATGCTAATACTCCAGAGGAGTGTGAACTGTAAGGAATACTTAATCCGTGCATGTAAAGCAATTGGCGTAAGATGAGAATATCAGGCGAGCCACAAAGCTGGATGGATTACCTACACTGGACTATTTTAGTTCATCACGACAGTTGCAACCAACTCCCCTCGATGTACTTGCTTTTCTTCTAAGATTAGCTTTTTAAAAAAAAAAAAAATCCTAGGAAACGAACAACATGAAGAAGTCTAAACATGTACGAGAAAAAAAGGAGCTTTTATCTCCTAATTTTTTGGTATATTTCAAATGTCAAATAGTTAGATGATGTTGGAGAGACAGAGTTCAACCGCAACCAAGGGCTTCTGCCCAATAATGTCATTAACGAGTACAACTTCAACAGTACATATAGCCTGAAAATTCTACTTTCGCTAGGCAACCGTGTTAAAGCTAAAGAAATTCCAAGCTACCTTTGCTAATTGTGAGTTGAAAGTCTTAGTCTGTAGGACATTTCTTAATGACAAATAGCAAGATCTTAAAAGCAATCTAGTTCGAAGAAGTATGGAGATAGTTTCTTTAGGGTGTAAAATACACACACAAGGGTCATTAAAGTTTACCAATTCAACCACTCAAAAGTCTGAACTTTAATTTCAACCAAACTTACCAAACAGATAGTAATGGCCAACGACATGAAGATAAATCAAGAAAGAGGATGCCAAATTAAATGCTCTCAAATTGAGAGAACTAGTAAAGATACCAACTTCGTAAAAACTCTTTCTTAAAAAGTGTTCTCAACAAAATTAATTTGCTAGATATCAATCTAAAATGGCTGTTTCAAAAGGTGATTTTGGTTTGATTTTTGAAAACTTGAAATTTATATATAAATTGTATCTTGTTCCTATTATTATTTCATTATCGCATGTTCAAACATGATTATAATATAAACTTAAAAAAATGTGAAATTATATATTTTATTTGCAATTTTAGAATGGTATTTGTCAAATTACTTTTACTCAAACCATTTTTTACAAAATAGTTTTAGAAAATAGGGCATTTTAACCTCTCACCTTGACATATAATACCAATATGCATGACCACATGATTGGGCATGGATTTTTTGACAATAGGTTTCCTATTGCGGTAGCGTTTGGTTGCCACAAAAATGTAGTACTGGACAGGATAAATTTTTTTGTCCTACGTTTGGTTGCCATTCATGAAAAAAGTACTAGACAAAAATTCAATGTGGTACTGGACAAAATGGCAAATTTTTGTACCACATGTAATTAGGTACAAAAAATTTGGTACTGAACAAAAATTCATTTTTTTTCGAAATCCCCAACTTGCCCTTCATATTTTTTTCTTTACAAACAAACCCTACCTCTCTAAATCCTTTTCATTTAAACCTATCCATGCCGCACTAGCTTGCCCTTCAAGTGCAGTAGGAAAATCCATCGGCGCCGCTCCAACAACAGGATTCATCGTGCAATTGATCACTATTCGAATGTCGTTGTCGTCACACCAGAAGTCATCGTCAGGTTTGTATTCTTCCGTTTTTTCTCACATTCTTGCTTGCTTTTCTATGTTCCCCACATGCTCTACCCGTGGTTATCGTTGTCTGTTTAGATTTCCCTCGCTTGCTTTTTTATCTTCGTTGCATGCTCTCCGTCTGGTTGTCACCGTGTGTTTAGATGTCTGTTGAAATGGGAGGGTGGTGATGGATCAATCTTTCATGTATAAATAGATCATCACGTGTCCCAACTTGATTCTAAACTCAAGTTTTGATTTCTAGTACAATAAGAACAAAAAAAATTACATAGCATGAGAAAAATAATATAACATAAGTTTTTTTTTAAACCATGTTTATTGCTAATTTCAAGTCAAGATCCTTTTATGTTGTATATTATTTATCATGTATACATACTATATCGGAACATCAATTTTTAAGATAAAAGAAAAGTAAGTAATGTGTTATTTTATTAAATATAACATAAATTATTGTAATTTATAATATGAATTATTAATTTTTTTCAATCAATGGATTTACACAAATTATTTTATATAATTTATAATCTCTTCAAATTGTATTTTCTTATAATAATATCAAATTTGTATAAATAACCATGATATAATTAAAAGGATATAATTGTCAAATTTACTATGTTCAGTCTAGTACTTTGCAATTTTAAACACTGGACAGCACAAAAATCTTTGTCTAGTACTGAACAAACCAAACATGGTACAAAAAATTTTTTTGTCAGTTCTTCTTATTTTGTACTATCCAGTACTCATTGTCCTGTCCAATACTAGTAACCAAACGCTACCTACATGTCGCTTTTCTTTCACATATAAAAAATAAGCCATTGCCTTGTGGAAATGTATAGAAGTTCAATTATTTCAATTGGATTTAGTGTAAATGTTCAATCATTGAATTGGTATTTTTGTAAAATTCAATAATTTTCTCCTCTCTTTTTTTTTGGTTGTTAGAGGGGGGAAGGGGAGAAAGATTTCTATAGAAGATAATTAGCATTGTTAATTTTGCTTGATTGCATCGTGGATTAAAAAATGGAGTTGCTGCCTTCTAGCATGGGCGCAAAGGCTCTAATGCGAGTGCAAGTTTTTTAACAAATATGAAACTCTTTTTAAAATTAATTATCAAAATAGAATCTTTCATAAAGTTATTATAAAAATAAGGAAGTAAAGGCACATACTACGTATGCGTCTTTACTGTTTAAAAAATAATAAACTGAAGACATATATTAAGCATCACTTTAAAATATAAAACAAATAGAACAGAAAGGCACAAAAACATACAAAATAAAAAACCAAACTCCCTCTCCTGAATATCCATCTCTACAAAACTCTAAAATCGTCCAAGAAAATTAATTTTTCTCACCAATACAAGTAATTCAAACATGTTTGTAGTAGTAGTATTTACTTAGATTTTATTTAATTTACTATAATTTACATCCAAAATACACAAAAATCCCAAAGTTACATAGTGTACAAATATTGATATTTTGTTGATTAAATCATACAATATGTTGTATAATATTTTGTTTCTAGTGTATGGATGATAGTTTGTATGTATTGGTTGTTATTGCACATTAGATTAAGTAAGATATATTGAAAAATTAATGTTATATGCCAAGTGTTTTTTAAAATGCCTCAATTGAGTATAGTGGAAGTTTGGAAGCTTTAGAAGTATTGTGCATGTCGACTAGGATTGGGCATGTTTGTTAGGCTTGAACTAACACATGATATCCTCATATTAGTATGTTGTTGTTGCACATTAGATGAAGCAAGATATGCTTATGAAGTAATGTTGCAACGCAAGAGTTAGTTAAAATGCTTGAATTGAATATAGGAGAAGTTTTCGAGCCTTGAAAATTGTTAATTTTGTGATGTTCGTTGTTTATGCATTTGAAAATATTGTAAATGACAATTGGGAGCTGGAGAATGATAGGATTCAGCTTTTAGAGGATCATTGTAGGATTTAGATGTTTCATGGACTTTATCATCAACATTAACATGAGGACCCTGATATAGTAGCTGATTAGCAGCAAGTTCAGGATGAGTCGATTACACCACCTTAGCGTAGGAGTAGGACCAAAGTCATAGGACTCAAGTAAATGCTTAGCCAGGGTCAACAGAAAGTGGATGTACCTAACTTACTAAGGTATCTTGCACCACCGAGAGCATCTATTGATGTTACACTTGTCTCAACTTCACATTCGGAGTCATATAGCAGCACTTGCATGATCAAGTACATGGTTGTCAGCTGGACGCCTAACTCTAGCTTATTTGAGACCCCTCCTCCCGAATATCAAGGTTATCTTACCTTTACTCCACCAACTATACAAAAGAGATGCTATGACATACAACATGGTGAAAGATCCAGTCAATGGAGTTTAATACCTCCTTGAGACTTCAATAAGACACCTACCCAGCAAAACCTAACATAAGAGTTGCATGCTCCTTCTCATGGAGATGGTCAAGGATATAGACAGTGTGCCACATCATGGATTATGAGCTTTTGCTTGAGAAAGATTAGTGGGAGATATAAGTTTTTATTTCTAACTTTGCACTTTTGTACATTTTAGACAAACTTACTATATTCAAAGTTATTCATAAGTTTTTTCTATGAAATTTCTCCTAATATTCATATTGATACTTATCTTGATTGCTAGGCAATAAGGTTTAGCTTTCTCTTGAATTTGATGTATTAATTTGGTAGTGAATTTCTTCTACTTTTGTATTCTTTAAGTTATATTTTTTTGTAGATACTACTACAAAATTTATTATTTTCATTTTTGCAAGTGTTAAACTAAAGACTTATGCATAATGTGCGTCTTCACTCCTCCATTTCTATAATAACTTCATTAAAAATCCTATTTTAATAATTAGTTTTAAAAAGTGCTCCATAGTGTTAAAAAACCAGCAAGTACACCTCAATCTAGGATCACGGATCGCCGGGCCTAGCACCAATCAACCATCGTAGCTCTTTTTCGTCTCACCACACAGTTGCATCAAAATATTCAGCTGTAATTCTGGTCGGAATCAAATTTCAGTAGTTGATTTGGTACTCTCTACGAAACTTCAGCAAACTCCTTACAAGCTTTTACCCTTTGGTAAGGCAGGGTATGTAATTTAACATATCATCTTTACATGTGAAGTTTATCTAAGAAATGGAATCAAACCATAAAGGAAAGGAATGTGACTGTAAGGAGGAAGAAAGGAATCAAAGCATGCACGTTCACGGGTTAAGCATCGTATGCAGAAAGTTTAGAAAGATAAAAAAGGGCACTGGTGTCCGGGACGATATACTAGAACAAACGCATGATCTACAGCAAAACAAACTGAGGGAAATTTCATCCTGGAAGCAAAAGGAAGTTTATTTTACGTTACCAATGTGAAGCAATGGCAACTTTAGCAACTGCTATCCTAATTTTGCAAGCTATAAAAAATAAGGAGGTGTGTAAATTAAGTTTTCCTTTCGACTGGAACCCAAAGTGCACAAAGCTCACAGAATCCCTATGCAATTAACATTAAACAAAATAACTTAAGAAACAATTCGAGTTCATACGATTTTCAACACAAATCGCATTCCGAAGGATCTTACAGTCAATCAAACCAAACAAGGTGTACAATCTGAACAATAAAAGAAAGGAAAGGAAAAAATTTACATCAGCTGCCAAACTACTCATCTGAAATTACAACTTCATAGCAGTGATTGCATGTATTTACAATGTACACTGGATCGGAGGGCTAACTCAACTTCAGTGGAAAGCCTGAACATGAGAGCACACGAAACGTCGAGTACACGAACAATTCCTTCCTAAGTTGACCTTCATGAATGATTATCTATCTTTATATATATATATATATATATATATATTTTCCTCCTGTAAAGAAAATTCAAAAAATACAAAAGGTGATGGTATTCGACTCGTCACCTATTAACTTTTTCACTGACAGAAGGAACATTTGCAGGATACTTGGACATGTCCAAAGACTCCAAATCAATAAGCGACATCTCATTCAAAGCTGAAACGGAGTCTGAGATATCTATAAGCTGAGAAGATTTCATGGCTTCAGAAGTAGCAGAGGCCTGCTGAGGATCGTGATTCCTGGGAGAACTTGTAGCTGACGAAGAACCGGACAGTTGTACTTCATCCATCTTGTTTCCAAAAACATGCTTGTTCTTTCTAACATTGTCCATCTCCTGACCAGTCGGCACAAAAGTCCGTGAGCGATACTTCCGTGCTCCTTCATCACCCTCGTTATTATTGTAAAGCACATACTCGTGATAGGTTGGGGCAAACTGAAAAAAAAAAAACAGGTAAGCTAAAAGCATCAGCACATGCAATACAAAAAAGAAGGGTATAAGCAATCCACTACAATTCAATAGCAACCTGATGAACAGTATCATGATAAAAATCATTCAACTTCATTGCATGGCCCAGACTTTTAATAAAGCCACGAGAACCACTGATGTTTGCACCGGCATATTCTTTGTATGGAAATGCATATAGATGACCAACAGCCGCAATCAGCATCTCAACACATATTATGAAATCTTGAAACTGAGCAGCCGCCTCAGCATTTTTTATAAATCCAGATTTTGCAGCAAGAAAAACCAACACACCCTACAAACAGAACAAAAGGATTTGACATGAATCCTGCTACATTAGTGAGAAAAATCTTGCTACATGTACTATTGATCATTAGAATGGTATAATCTTGCAAAAGTTTAAACAATCAAATGAAAGGGAATAGCATCTGAAGTGAAGATAAACCTACACGAATTCAAAGAAGAGCAAGGAAAATCAAGGTCAAAAAATCCTTTCAAGTAACAAACATTGCCTTTGTGCTAATCATTGTCTAACATTTTAAGTCAAGACCTAAAATTCCCCTGAAAATGTTCCTAAATTCTTCAGCACGTAAGTATTTGTTGTTCCCCGAAATCTTACTCATCTATGAAATTGTGATTTAGAAACTATCCCAAATCCATACAATTCCTTGCATAAATGACAAGAGAAAAATTACCTGCCAATAAGTTAAAAAAACAACAGACTTAATGATGATAAATTTTGGAACTGGATTGAATGGCTGAAGAAGATCCTTGCATGCCACATAGAACAGTGCTAGGGCATAAAGAGCCATCGTGTATGATAATGTGTAGATGATGGTTAGATAAAGATATGACTGCCTGGGATCAAAATTTCCATCATGGTACTTTCCTTTTGCATAAAGTACAAGGGTGACAACAACTAAAAATGGCTTCAATATCACAAACTGCAGACATCCTTGCTTGCATCTACGTATGAATAACCTGCACCAGAAATTTCAAAAAATCTCAGGATTCCACAAAATGCAATCACCAATTACAGTGTTAAAATTATGTCCACAATCAATTGATCTAAAAATTTAACTCATGCAGCAAATAGTGGGATTTTGCTAGCAACAACATAATGGAGACAGTCAATCAATATAGATTGATCCGAATTCTGATTCAAATCCAATATACTAACTATGGGTACATAAGAAATGTATTGAATCGATTCTTTTTAATGAATAGATCCAATCACAACTTCAAATATGGAATTAAAAGGGATCAAATAGGAAATGAAAGCATAAATGAGTGGAGGTGGGAAGAAATGAAATGAAAAGGAATGAAATAAAAAATTGATGAAACATTGTCCTCTTTTTTGTCGATCAAATCACATGGAGGAAGTGAAAAGACATAAATCTTTGTTGGACAAAAGCTACCCCAATTTATTTTAGCTAAAATGAAATTAAATGTGTCTTTGTACAAAATATACATTTCCACTCACTCCCACCCATTTCTCTCCAGAGAAAGAAAGTGGCTTTAAAAGTGGAAATTTCCTATTTACTTCCTTCTACTTCCATTTCCACTTAAGTTATGCAAACGCAAAATTTCTCTTGGTTTCACAAATTTGCTTCTGCTTCTATTCACTTCATCCAATTCAAACATAGTATAGATTTAAATTCACGATTATTACTCAATCTCAAAGTTTAAGTTTTACAGATCTTGGTGTTGCTTTATCTTTTTTTTTTTTCTTTCTTCTCTAAAATTATGTTTCTCTTCATCAAAAAACACTCTGCAACATATGTATCTTTCAAGCTATATTAGTATTAATTACAACAGAAAGGGCCAGCATAAATAATGACAGAGCTCTTAATGAGGTCTGAAACCTGGTTCTGTCAACTATGGAAAAATTCTGTGTGCACACATTGCATTGAACCAGTAAACCATTTTTGCAAGAATCAGCAAACTTAATCATACCATCCATTTCTGGCTATCATTTAGAATTTTCAATAATATAAATGCTGCATATGTTATTCAACCAGCAGATTGACAAGACAATAAGGTAAATATGGATAAAGCATAACTTAAGTGCCCTGATATTTTATTCAGGTTTATTCTGTTAAGACCCAAAAAAAAAAAAAGAAAAGAAAAAAACCTTTCTCTGGATAATTTGAAGACAAATAACCTTGAAACTGCTACCACATATTACCCACTTCAGTCATAAACATCAAATTTAAAGAGTTGCTTGCCTATATTCATATTTTTGTCTAGCAAATCAATGAAACAACAAAAAGTGAATACTTGTGTCTCTTAAAGAAATGTATGCACATTTGATCTAAATACAACATTTTTACGTGATAAATCTCCCTTGATGACCAAATGACAGTAGAACCTAATGAAGAAGAGTTCTGTCCTTAAAATGACTTACCCATCAAGTGGAATCGGGGGAAGGCAACATGTCATCAGATAACAGGATGGCTTCAGAACCCGTCCATTCAAACTGAGCACAACAGATCCTGGGCCACCAACCCAAGCTAGACATAATGACAAGAAGTTATAGATGACCCAGGCTTCATAACTGAAAAAAAGTACAAATCAGATGCCCTCCAACAAAAGCAACAACCTAGAGCACTATGTTCATCAGTAAATGAATATAAGAAGCTCGATGACAAGCTCCTGTATACTCTTCATTGAAATGAAAATCAGATGAAACAACTAAGTTCAGCAAACTTTAGTCTGCTCAGATTATGGGATAAAGAGGGAAAAAATCAAGGGCCAATCAGTGAAGCTGTGAAGAGAAAGTTTGTCTTTCTCACATACAAACACAATTAAACACAGTGAGACTAAAAACTAATCCACTAAAACGTGTAGCACACATTTTTGGTTATAAACATTCTGATGCATGCATAGCCACATGATCAAGAGCTTGAAGTAGATTGCATCGAATTTGTTTTCTTTTTTATTGATTGATAGCATTAATTTTCTAAATATCTTAGTTTCCTTTTATTTTTAGATATCTTTTAAGATTTGTTGGGATATTATTTAGGGTTTTATTTTTTTTATAATTTATAGGATATTATCTAATTTCTTCCTAGAATTTACTTTATGCATATAAATAAGCCATGGTTGTAATAAATAATTTAGTTTTATCAATGATAATGCAACTATTTCAGTATTTAGTTTTAAAGTCACCTCTTTTAGAATTTATCAAGAATTTAATTCTAGTAACATTTAATTCACTATACAAAGGTTCCTAATTGTTCTATAGTCAGCAAATTGCAGATTTACTTATCCAAAAAAAAAGAAAATTGAGATTTCTAATTCAATTATGCTAAGGTTCTTGATTAGCATAATTCAACGGGTCAATTTAATATATACTTCTGGTTTGCAAATTTGTTTAACCAACTGGTTGAGGTCCGACTACAATCCAATTTTAGCGTTCCAGGGTTTCCGCTACTCCATCACATTCTCAGCATTAACCAAAACCGACATAAACAGAGAAGTTATTTCACTTCATTTGAGTTATAATAGGATCTCAAAGACCTCTTTTTAAAGTCAAATCTAGCTTTAATGCAACCAAACCGACCTAACAGAAAACAATTTTTCTTCTTTGATCAAAGGTTACAGGCAATAAAACTCAAACATCAAACAACACAATGAAGGCTTCGTGACATTGATATTTGCACCAGATAATGAGAAGAAAAACAAGGTAGAGGGACTTACACTTCTCGGATGGAATTAAAATATATTGCACTACTTGGTAGGACAAGAGACAAGAAGGACATCAATGCATACACCTGTAATAGAAGACATGAAACCAGTAATGCTATAACTGCTGAAGTTGAAACAAGACATGAATAGCATTTCAAAGTGAAGAGCACACTCAGTAAATGTCAAAGGGTTTTTTAACGAAGGCCAAGTGAAATGCATAAATATGTAAAACACCCTATGCAGATTATTCTCCACAAGCACAGAGTTGTCTATTACCCCTATCATCAGTAAGCTCCTACTGCAACTCTGATTCATGCACTCAACTATCAGAGATGAAAATCCTACTCCGAAGCTGGTCAACATATGACTCCAAATGAACAAGAAATCAGTGTGATATCCCGTTATCGTGAAAAACAAACCATAAATACGAGAAAAGCCAACACTATGTAAACTGCAACATACCCAAAAATCAACAATGGCAAACAAGAAAGATGCGCAAAGGAATACTCACAGGAACCATAAAGATGATGCGAACAATAAATCTCTGGTAAATGGGCTCGGTATAGTTCAAAAGGTGTCTGTAGATATGTGATATAGCCAAAGCAATAGCTCCGACAGTGCAAAAGAATGCAACAACTGTATAGTAAATCGGCACTGCTTCCGCCATAGGCTATCTCCAATACCAATACTCCCCTACATGAAAAAAAAAAAAAAAATCCAATTCCTTACACAAACATAGAAAACAAAACCTAGCCTTAGAACAAGTAAACACACGGCTAGGGTCAGGGTTTTATACCCTTGAACAGAAGTAAACAGATTCAATGATTTATGTTGTTGCCATTGCTATTGATTAGTGATCTCCACATCAAGTGGCATCAGTAAACCCTAATTTATTTGAACCATTCACCTGCAGCAAACTGCAAATCACAAAATTACAAATCGAAACCTCTATTCTCAAATTTACCAAAAACCCATTTGGATTCTTCATTCCAATCATCAAATTCCAGGCTTAATTGCAAATTTTAATCACAGTAATGCATTTAATTAAAACGAAGTAAGCATGCGAATGTGATGATTCAAAACAAAGAGAGAATTTTTATTTTCTTTTTGTGTAATTAAGAAATGGCCGTAATTATAAGGGAATTAAAGTAAACAGAGACTAGGGCTTTGAGTTGTGATTGTGGACTGACCTGTGAGTATCGTATTGAGATCGTGGGAGTTCAATGGCGTTGTAAAAAATGGAAGAGAGCAGATCCGCCAGGAGAATTTGATGGCAATAGCAACCTAACGGAACCAACGATGAGATGAAGATTGATAAGAAGAAAAGAACAAGGACAAGGACAAGAACAAGAACAGAGGAGGACGGAGTTTGGTTCCTTCAGTGGAAGCCAAGAATGGTGAATGGTTAATCGTGAATCTTCACTCGAAGGAAAATGGAATTTTCAAATGGTAATTTATTTTATTTTAACTATATTTCAAATGGATGTATCTAACTTTCTAGAATTAAGGGCGGTTACTGCTACTTATCCTCTTATCTTCTTCTATTTATCTATCTTATCTATAAATCTATAGTGTTCACAACTTCAATTGGTGTCCTAAGATGGCTGTTATTATACTTTCTCATGTTTATTTTATAAAACCACTTCTTATTTATATATTATTAAAAGATAATACCACCTTACATCAAATCACTAACTACCTCAAATTTATCATTTTTCGCAATTTCATACCCCAATTTTTAACCTATTAAACCATACATCCTATCAAAAGCTTACTTGTTATATTACTACCTATCATTTTTCCATTTACATCCATTATTCCAGTCACTAATAATAGCCAATTATATGATAATGCATGTGTCTTTGAAATAAACTTGTAAAGTCAATCATTTGTTTGCTTTATACTTGATGGAGCGTAAGAACTAATAGGATAGAGGGCATTAGTAAACATAAAACATAAGGTAAAAGAACCCTTCTTTTATCCAAAAGGAAAAAAAAAATTCTTTTTATTTTGAAACCCCTTTTACTATGAGATAAAACCCTAAAACAAGAATCCTAGGTTTGTAAACCCCAAAAACACCATACAAAAATCATAATCTTGTTCTTTTTTAAATAAATAAAAAAAAGCACACCAATTGTTCTTGAGGAGATTGCAAGAACAAAAATTCTCTCTTTGCATTGTGTTATCTCATTGAAATCATCCCATAATCATATTGGTTTTGTGGTGATTTTCAAATGTTCTATAGAGGCTAAGGTCTCAACAATGAAGATAGAAGCAAACACAAGAAGGAGGTTTTATGGATGCCTAAGGTAGGAGGCACCTCTAAAATTCTATCCCTTATGTTTCTTATGCCAATTTGCAAAAAATTGCTAAGCACAAAACTTATGATCAATTAATTAAGGAGTAACATACCATGTCCACACTACTTCCATCAAATCCTTTAAGAAAATTATAAGTTCAGCTCATTAACACAATTTAAAGAAGGCTAAGTAAGTAGGTTAAACAAGAGAACTAATTGAAAAGAAAAAAGATTGCACTTTTTGCATATCATTTGAGAATAAATAAAAAATGCTCAAATAAGAACCAATGGAGACAATGTATCCAAAAACCACTTCCAGTTATTGATATTCTCATCCTCTACATACACGTAGGTGACATAATATATTTGATTATTCGCATCACAAGTTACCGTGACCATAAACTCTCCCTTAAATCCCCTTTCAAGAAACACTCATTAAGCCACAAGATAGGTCTATAACCATCTATAAAAGCTATTACACTGCCTTCCAAGAATATGAATAATCTATTGAAATATAAAAGGGTGCTATCCTTTCCATTCGATGCTTTCCTAAGCTCATACATATAGCACCAAATGCGACCAACTCCATACTCATACCTCCCATAAATCTTTTTCATTGCATACTCTTTAGCTCTTCAAAACCAATTGAGTGTTATATCTACTTTCATCTCCTTGAGAACAAGCCTCTTCATCTCTTTAGGGATAATTATTGGCATGAGTCTTAAGTGAGGTAGGATATTTTTCTAGAATCTTATGGGTCACACTTCAATTAACAAAAGATGGCCCACACTTGCAACTATGTTGCTTATTAGAAGTTTCCACTAAACCCTACTCTCCCATAAAGAAAATATTGCAAAAGGACATTCCATTATATTATACTTATATCATATTCTCCTCTAACTACACAATGTTAATTTCAACTCATATCTATGATATATGGAATTCTAGGTCATTACCACCTTGAACTATGTTGGACTATTGAAAACCATTTTGAATAGATACATGTAGGCATTATGAATAAGATCAAAACAATCTCTACTTTTCAATTTAGGATGTGGTTATACATTGCATTACTTTCACTAAATTAAAAAAAAAAATGCCACTTTTAGCACTAGAAAATAAATATTCATTGTCTACATCATTTGCTCTCTTCTACCTCTTCCTCATCGTATTTCCTTGTTCTCTTACCAATCTCATCCTTATAGTCTTGAATATTGTATGAACTAGAATTTGTAATTCTTCCACTAAGTATCTAGAATTTACCCTTAGTAGCTATAAATGATTTTTCTTGCTGCTAAGACCTTCTCATTGTTGTCATCTAAAAGACAATCCACATTCACAACTCCATCTTCCACTAAATGTGTTTCATCCACTAAGTATGTCTCACTCCTACTACTTTAAATTGTAGGCACTAACAATACAATTCTTTAACCCTTCTTTATGCTCAATATATATATATGACCTAAAACTTTCTAATGCACTAGCCAAAGTATTATACAACACTTCATTGTCTAATCTAATTAGCCCATCTACCTTGCTAGGAATTAAAAATCATATATTTGTAACATTAACATATCTAGTGTCTCCAAAAAAAAAAAGCCAAAACACATTCAGCAGTTAAAGATTCTAGCTCTATATTCCATTGCATTTGGGTTCCTCCACTATACACTAGGTTTAGGTCCATCTCTATTAAATTTTTTGAACACATGAAAGACAAGATTTACCTTAAAATAGAACCCACTTGATCATCATCAAAGGAAAGAAAAAGGTTTGTGGACCACATCTAGTGAAAATGAAAACAAAGAAGGCACAACATATCAAAGCATGAAAAAATTTTAAAAATTAATGATACATTGAGAGAAAATGGAGATAGATACAACTATCTAACATCTTAGCTTGATGGTCCTACCATTTTCCTTGTGAGCGACAATCTTCAAAAGATTGATGGGGAAGGTTCCAAAAACAGAGAAGAAGCATGAGTGTGCTTTATAAGGGTTTCTTCTTATTAGTTTTATTGAAAGAAAGGGTTTCTATTTTATTTCAAGTTTTTTTTTTTGTAATACTGATATCAATACAATGTTAATAATTCAAAGTTTTTTAGGTTTCTTTGATTTTCCAATGCTATGTAGAATTGGATTAGTAATTGTCATTGCATATGTGAGGTGGACATGTAATGTCACAATAAAGTAGCTAACTGCACGAGTTTATTTTGGAAATCACACATGTAATTAGCCTTTAAGGTAAGGGTGTAAATGAGTCAAACTAATATGAGCTACTCAAGTTTAGCTCGATTATTCTCAAGTCAATCTTGAGTTATCAAGATTGACTTAAGAACAATCAAGCTTAAGCTTCAAGCTACTCGAGTAGTTAATTGAGTTAAGTTGAGTTCGAGTTTCATAAACTCAAGATTGACTTGAGAACAATCGAGCTCAAGCTTCAAGCTACTCGAGTAGTTAATTGATTTGAGTTTGAGTTTCATAATGTTTGACATGATTAGTTCACAAGCTTAATTGAACACAAATCAAGTATAAATATTAATTGAGTTTGAATCAAGTTTAGATAATAATATTATTACAATTAAAAGAAAAAGATATTTTTAGATAAATTAGCTTAAATGAACTTAATTGAGTAGAGTTCAAGTTTTAAAATTTTGAGTTAAGCTCGAGCTCAAACTCAAAATTCTAGGCTCGATCAAGTTCAAGTTGAGATCAAGCTTTTAAAGAGCTCAAGCTTAATATTGTACAAATCTAGACTCAACTTGACTCATTTACACCCTCACTTTAAGGGTGACTAAAATAATGAATGCAAATGAAAAAATGATAGGTAGTAACGCCGACAAAGAAAGTTTTCATTGGGTGTATAATTTGACAAGTTGAAAGTTGAAATGTAAAATTGCTATACGTAACAAAGTTAAGGTAGCTAATGTGACATTATTCCTATTATTAAAAAAGAAAATCTCTCTTTGTTTTTTTTTTTTTTGAAAAGGAGGAAAAAAAAACTTGATTGTCCACTCACTTATGCTAGCAGATTGCTCACCATCACTATCAAATTAAAAAAAAAAAAAGACTTTAGATGCTTAAATTACATGGACCGAAAAGGTTTTAATATAGCATTACTTAAGAGATGTAACACTAAAATCTTTCTCTTGTGCCTTTCATTGTGAAAATGAATCACAAAAGGAAAATTTTGTGAGAATCTTTTGATTGTGATTAGAGTTATTTGAAAAGGAAAGTGCAATTTTATGAATTGTTTTCTTTTCCAAATTTATTATCTTTTTTTTTCTTTTTGATTTTTTATTGCAATTACAATTTTTTTGTAAAGTTTAACTATTTTAGAGGATACATTCATAAATTTTCTTTTACATGATTTACTTTCCTTTCACTTTTAATATTTTTATGTTTCTATATTACTTAAACAACGTAAAAAAACTCTCTTTTTTTCTTTATTTTACTTTCTTTCTACCAATTCATTTCTATGTTTTCACCAAAACAAGAGAGTTAAAAATTTTGTTTTTGTTAAAAGATTCAAAGTACAATTATCTTCATTAAAAATGACTCAAAAGTACAATTATCTTCATTAAAAAAATAGATAAACAGCAATACTTCAATTAAATTTTAAACAATTTAGATATTATGCTCATTATGTTGATGAGAGTTGATATTTGATGCAAAAGTTAATAATTTTTTTTTGTAAGTATACATTATAAACTACTTATATTTTATCATATAATACCGTGATATGAATAATGATAACACATTGACCTAGAGATTCTAGTAAATTTGGTGTACTTTATTGTTTACTATATTAATAGTTAAAAAACATTTACAAAGCTATTTTTAAATGTAACATTTTATGCAGACCCCCCTTAAAAAAAGTGTAACTTTAGTTGTAAATATGTAACCTTTGTATTATTATTGAAAGTAGAGAAAACCGACAAAAACATTGTTTTTCTTTTTTAAATAAATGGCTAAGGCACCTATGGAAAATTTAAAGAATACTTTATTCAAAATTGCAACTTACAATGGCAAATTCAAAATGCCTTCAAATTGTTTCCTATTATTTTGACAAGCTTATGTCAGTATAACAATCTTCTTCTTCATCTGCGCACTTTTCCTTCTTTCTCTAAAAGAACAAAGCCCTAACTTCCTCTCTTTATAACCCATGAACTTCTTCCTCATCTATGCACTTTATCTTCTCTCTCTATAAAAGCAAAGGCTTAACTTACTCCCTCTACAATCCAAACTATATTGAACTCTGAGCCAATCCCAATCCTATTCCTATGTCCACCTATGTCTTGCTATTTGTAGACATCCACCCACTTTCTCTTTTTATTATCAACCATGAAAAAAGAGATATTTTTTCTTTCTTTTTTTTCCACTTCAATGCTATTCTCATGCATGCTTACAAAGCTATATCAACATTTGCATGTAACTAGATCCCCCCTCTTCCTTTTTTTTGGCAAATTTATTGTTTGTTATTATATTTTCATTAGCATTCAATCTCTTTATGATTTTAAAGTGAGTAAATAAATGTCCATTAGGTGGTTGTTTGTCATTGTAGGTAGAATCTAAAATGCCTTAGTGAATCTATATGGACAAAAGCTTAAGTTGCATTATTATAGATGATTAAATAGTTTAGTTCAATTTTTTATTAATTGTGACTAAGCTATAATGTCTAATAATATTATAGTAGTTTGTTTTACGCATGAAAATATCATGGATAGAGATAATGGAAAATATAATGATAAGGATCAAATCAAGGCTGTTGCAATTTCAAATAATGCAAATTACTGAGCAATTATTAAGTAAGATTTACAAGGGTCTTTAGATCAATATCAAAAAACAATTAGATAAAATTAGTCAATAAGTACCCAATCGGAGAAAATAGTTAGCTTTATTATCTTGGCATACCCATCAATGAAGGTGATGATTTCAAGCAACTTTTATTGTGTACACAACACAATGGTGAGGTTTTGTAATCTAGGTATTTATTCAAACTCATAAAATTAACTTGCCTCTAGCTAAACATGACTTTAGACTGTAACTAAATTATAGTGATTTAGATGTGACTCAAGTTATAAATCTTATATCATGCCCATGGTTTAAGAAATAATCAACATCTATACTTTCCTTGAAACAATGGTATACAATTAGGTTAAATTTGATAGGGACATGATACATGGATTCAAATTAGGATTTCAAAAGTTTTCTAAAGATTATGTTGAGGAGAGTGGTGATAATGATAATGATGACAACCAACATTGATTTCAAATACACAAAAAGCTATATAGTTTACAAAGGAGGAATGATTGACTTTGTGAGTTCCTGATAAATGTTAATGCTATTAGGAGTTTAAAATCCATTCCCATCCTCATAGCAAGTTTTGGTAACGAATATATGTCATTTGAGGAGGATGACTCCTTGGTAATGAAAACTAAAACTTTATAGTGAATTTAAGGTGGGTATGTGGTTTGAAAATAATGTACACTTAATAAAGATACACCTTATCTTATACTATTGTAAATATGTTGTCCACAAGTCAAATGAAAATGCAGTCTGTACAATGTGTGGATAGGGACTAAGTGTGTAGATGTAGGTTTTATGCTTGTTTGAATAAGCAAGTTGGATGTTTTGAAAAAAAAAAAATTTGAGTGTCCACATGTACGTGTTAACACCATTATCAACCAAGTTTACCCTCAAGTGGACTCCACTACCATGTCATACTACCTTATTCCAAAAGCGTAAAATTTTGTTGACTATGAACATATTGAATCTTCAAACTTCCATTTGCAAATAGCTTAGTTGTACTTTTTCAATGAAATAGGAAGCAAAATGAAATGCCATTGAACAACTATTAGACAAGTGGGATCAATTATATACACTATGCTCTTACATATATTGAATAATGTACAAAAACTAATCTTAGTAATAAGGTTAAGTAGACTACCTACTAAACATGATGGCCATGTTATATTGGATGTAGTCTTCTAATCTGTTAAATCGTGCATTGAAGCTTTTGTGCATCATGGTTATGATAACAATTTTTTTTTTCTTATTCAATTGAATTTTTTATTTCTTCTTAGTATCAATAATCTAACTTTTAAATGTAAGTTGACTTCATTAATAGGTTTTATCTCTTTCATATGTCTCTTTTATGTACTATTATTACTTTCTAATCATTCTGTAATAATTGGAAATTTTAAATAAATAATATGTATATTCAATAATAATGTTTAAACAATAGAGAGAAAATAAATCTAAATATAAAAATATTAAGGTCGGGGCAAATGGCAGTGAAAAGGGTTTAATGACGAGGACAATATGGACATTTGATGAGAAAGATATAAATAGTCTCCAACATGTCCTTTTGACTCTTTTTCCATTTGTGCTCTGTAAAACCCTAAGAGCCGTCTATAGAACCTTAAGAGCAGAAGACAAACTTGACTCGGAAAATTTGCACACATAAGTCGTGTGAAACAACTCCGATCGTCAAAACAAACCGGTATCCATAATAATAGGACCTGAACAATTGTTCATGGAACAACAATTCAAGTAAGTCCTTTGAAACTTGTGTGATTAGTGTGAAATTAGGGTAATTTAGGTGGTAAATGAAGCATGGGAATACCCTTAATTGCAATAGTAAAAAGGATTGAAGAGTAATCATGAGTAAGGAATTGGAATTTTGGAAAAAAGTTAGAATTTTCGTAAAATTGGGGATTTCTAAAAGTACATGGTCCATAGCACAGCCGTGTTGCACTCGTATACTTCCAATACACAGTCACTTAGGTGAGTTACACGGCCCTATGCCAAAATCATAAAATGAACAGTAAGGTACATGGGTAAAGACACGCCCGTGTCAAAAATCAAAAGGTGCATAGTAAGATACATGGGCAATAAGCATGCCCATGTCAAAAATCGAAAAGTGAATAGTAAGATACACAGGCAATAATGCACATAGTATACGGACAAGAACATGTCCATGTGCTTAGATGTGTCAATCCCTGTTTTCCAAAGTTGAGTTTTATAAAGCCTTACTTCTTCTAACTTAAGTAAATACCTAAACATAAATTAAGACAAATGTTATTAGCTCTCTAGGTGTACATGGTTGTGGATTTGAATAGGTTTAAGGATTAAGGGAGTAAAAAATTGTGAAGAGAACACTCATTACTTATCAAGTACGTGTATACTATGTTTGTTGCTTATGTGTGTTAGGTTAAAAATATAATTTAATCTAAATTGTAATTGAAATTGATTGTTTATGTGATTGTGCTTGGTTGAGCCCAATGAATAAAAAATGTTAGTGATCTCAAGGTAGCACCTCGATGATTGGTGTGTGACGTTGTCGCTAGTGGAGTCGTGTACCGAAATGATCTGGGTAGATTTAGAATGTTATGGACTCATGAACAATAGGGAATACCCATTATTGTATGTGTATATATGTATGGTATAATATGGGCTCATGGATAATAAAGATGACCCATTATCATATCCATATGTATAATATAGTATGGACTCATGGACAATAGGAAGTACTCACTATCATATATATTGATGGAGAAGACTCATTGTCATATATATGTATGTATATGAGTAAATGTGTATGATGTGTCCTTGGAGACTATGGTGATGAGATTTGTGTATCGGGGTAATGAATAAGAAAGATATTAAACTTTTGCTTGGATACTTTGTCGCATTATCTTTGTATTTGTACTTTAGCATGGCATACATGTGTGATTGTAGGTATATATTGTACTAGACATTAACTCACCCCTCATGAGACCATTTTTTTAGTTATAGGTACTTCGAGTGAAATTGTAGGGTATAACGAGAGACCATGGTTGTCAAAATCGCGATTTTACTTAGAATGGAATAATATAAAATCGGTAGAATTATATAAAATTGTATAGAATTGGTTGAATCGGTAACTTGTAAAATTGTATATCTAAACTCATAATTATATCAAAAGTTTATACCTAAATGATTTTTCTTTTATTTTGATTATGAAAAACTTGATAAAATTACAAACTCATAGAATTGTACAATTGACTCATATTTTAACAACCATGCAAGACACTGGTGAACAAAAATCAAGAATTGGATGAGGATATAAAATATGTGTATTATGAAGAATGACCGGCGGACTAAAAAGAGGACTAGCATTTAATGTGATGTTTAGAATATTTTGTTAATTATGTTAAATAAGGACATTAGTTGTATTTGAGTTTTGATATGCTTCTACTGTGATAAATTATAGAAGATAGATTATAGTTATTGTTGTGGATAGTTTACTGATTGCAGTTTCTTTATATATGGAAAGACCAAGTAGGATGTGTTAAACCACTTACACATACTTGTGGAGATCTCTTTTATTAACTGCTTTGATGATTAGACATTAATTGTGAAGTTTAGCTAATTATGAGCCTTTGCGTATCTTCACCTAATGAGGACATGTAGCGAGTTGTACTTGTTCCAAGTTTCGAGATGTTACGACTTAAGCGATATCAGAGCTTAGGTTTATTAATCGATAACTGCTTAGGAATAAAATCTTTAGGATGGTGAGACATGATGTTAATAGATAATAAATAGGGCTAATGATTATAGAAACATATTTTCCTTTCTATATGTCCACTATATTATTATCAGAAGTTCGATATCTTGAGATAACTCCTGTTTGTATTTTTGTATAATGCTTAGAAGAATTTCTAGACCAGGTTTGACATCAGGTGTTGGGGGTGATGCTTCTGATAACCGAATGCCACCTAGACCGCCTCAGCATAGGTCAAGATTGAATGATGTCAATATTGTGCAATTGTTAGAGGCAATTAATACCCTAGCAGGAGTGGTGGTGTAATAACAATAGCAAATACAAGAACTATAAATGCTAAGTAACAGACAAAGGCAAACAATGGGAGAAGTTAAAGATAGGCCAGTTGGGCTAATTGGTTTGGATTGATTTGTAAGGATAGTCAAAGAGTTTAGGCTTATGGCGGATGACCTACTGGATTTTGAGTAATAGATTGAGGAGTTAGAGTTGACCTTTGTAGCATTCGAAGTTCCTAAAGAGAAAAAGGTAAACTATATTGTATATTTGCTTAAGGGCTCAGCGTCGAAATGGTGGTCAAGTGTGTCAAGATTGACAATAGGACTCATCACCTAGGAAAGGTTCAAACAAATGTTATGTGAACAATACTTCTCGAGTAACATACAAGATAAAATAGAGGTAACATACTACAGTTGCCACTAAGGGGGAAAAAAATTGTAGATGAGTATGAGGGGGAGTTAAATCTCCTAGTGAAGTTCACGGCACCATCTTTTATAATAGATGAGAGGTCGATGGCTCCTCGATTCACATTAGGTCTGAAACCCACTTTACAACATGAAGTGAGAACATTTCAATTGAACACATATTATGAGGTGGTGGATAAGGCCAAATTCCTAGAATAGAGCTGTAAAAGAATTGAGGAGATGAGGACACTAAAGGACCAAGGTTGTATTAGGGAAGAGATCTACTCAGGGGATTGTCATACAAGAGAAGGGAAAGAGACTTCAAACTTTGCAAACCAAACCTGTGGTCATTGCAACACTCCTCTCTTAGGTCGGGACCTCTCTAATAGGTCAAGGTTGCAGATGTTCGAGATGCTATGGGCCCTAGAGGGTGCATGTTTCTCATGTGGGAAAATAGGACACAACAGTAAGACCTGCACAGAGAAATCAATTCCTCTTACCTTCTATTTCTCTTGCAAACAGGGAGGTTACAAGATGGTAAATTACCTTAAATATAGGAGGGTAGACTATACTACTAGCACAAATAGTGAGAAACTAGGCAGTGAACTAAGTTGGCAGACTTCAATTAATATGACTAAGACAAAGAGCACCAGCTCAGTTATTTACATTGCAACGAGAGGACACTCCAGACATGGACACTTTAGCAGGTACGCCGTTGGTACACTCTATTAATGCTTATGTCCTATTTGATACTGGTACAATGCATTCATGTATGTCCGATGCACTTAGAAATAGTTATGATATTCATGCTAGGATATTGGATAATGTATTGAATTTGAGTACACTGATGGGTGCGAGTAGAGGATTAAGCATAATATGTAGGAGGGTCAATGTCGAGGTGTAAGGTAAAATTCTGTTTGTAAACCCTTTGGTTTTAGAGATGGCGGATTTTGATGTGATATTGGGAATGGATTGGTTGTTTAGACATCAAATAACAATTGATTGTCATGATATGACAATCCATTTCAGTACACTAGGAGAAGAGCCCTTTCATTTCAAACCGGAAGCACATAGACTAATAAGATTGCCTATGTACGAATTGTGGAGTAAGAGCATGATAGCTTGAGTGACAATTGTATCTAACAAAGGAGTGGGAATTGATCAAGTATGTGTGGTGAGGAAATTTACAAAAGTCTTTCCTAAAGACCCGCCAAGCCTCCCTCCGACAAGGGAAATTGAATTCAGTATAAATGTGGTACTTAGTATGGCTCCCATGTTTAAAACTCCATATGTATGGCACCTATTGAACTGACAAAACTAAAGAAGCAGTTACAAGAGTTTCTAGAGTACAAGTTTATCAAACCTAGTGTCTCACCTTAAGGTGCGCTTGTGTTATTTGTGAAGAAGAAGGATTGTAGCATGCAATTATGCATTGATTATAGGGAGTTGAATCAGGTCACCATTAAGAATAAATATCCCTTCCCAATGATAGATGATTTGTTTGATCAATTACAAGGGCTCAAGTCTTTTCAAAAATCAACTTAAGATCTAAGTATCATTAGTTGCGAATTAAGGAGGAGAATATTTAGAAAACTGCATTTAGAACTTGATACAGGCATTATGAATTCCAAGTAATGCTATTTAGACTCACAAATGCACTTGCGACTTTTACAGACTTGATGAACCAAATATTTAGAGAGTATTTAGATAAATTTGTCATTGAGTTCTTAGATGACATTCTAATATACTCCATAAGTGAAGAGAAGCATGGGCAATATTTAAGGATAGTGTTAAATAGATTGTAGATAGAGAAGTTATATGCGAAGTTCAAGAAATGAGAGTTTTAGCTTAATCAGGTAACCTTCTTAAGCCATGTGATCAATAAAGAAGGTTTATCTATAGATCCTGAAAAGATAAAAGCTATAAATGAATGGCCTAGACTAAAGACAGTGATAGAGGTCAAATGTTTCTTGGAGTTAGTTAGGTATTATAGAAGATTTGTAGAAGGATTTTCTAAATTGGCAACCCCTTTAACTTGATTAACTCAAAAGAGGGTGAAGTTTGTATGGAATAATAGATGTGAAACAAGCTTCATAACATTGAAGGAGAGGTTGATTTTAACACCGATTCTAGCACTACCTATCAATGGTAAAGAGTTTGTTGTGTACAGTGATGTGTCTATCCAAGGACTAGGATGCGTATTGATGCAAAATGAGAGGGTTATAGCATATGCATCTCGACAGTTAAAGCCTTATGAAAAAAACTACCCAGCTCATGATCTGGAGTTAGCATTTGTTGTCTTTGCACTCAAACTATGGAGATTACAATATTGAGATTCAGTATCATCTTAGGAAAGCAAATGTAGTTGTTGACGTACTCAGTAAGAAGAGACATCATGGTAATTTGGCAACTCTAATCACAACTCAACGAAACATATTAGAAGATATGCAAAGACTAAAGTTGGAAATTGTAACTTTGGAAATCAAAGTAAAACTAGCCGGTTTTTGCGTATAGCTTACATTGGTGGATATGATAAAAGTTGCACAAGTTGATGATGTCAAAATAAAAGAAATTAAGAAATGGATGGAAGAAGGAAGGGCAATGGAATTTAATATGGATAAAGAAGGAGTACTAAGGTATGGTTAAAGGCTGTATGTTCTAGGTGTAGCTGAAGTGAAGAATGAGATATTGAAAAAGGCGCATTATTCTAGGTATTCTGTTCATCCTAGGAGTACCAAAATATATAAAGACCTAAAATGTTACTATTGATGGAAGAATATGAAAAGAAAAATTGTAAAGTATGTATCTAAGTGTTTGACCTATTAACAAATCAAGATAGAGCATCAAAGACTCGTTGGCAAGTTGTAACCTTTATCAATACTAGAATGGAAATGGGAGCATGTAACCATAGATTCCATCATAGCATTACCTAGAACTATGGCTAAACTGGATATCATATGGGTAATTGTAGACAGACTCACAAAATCTACCCATTTTATACCTATAAGCATTGGGTATAAACTTGAAAAGTTGGCTCAAATTTACATCAAAGAAATTGTGATGTTACATCGGGTACTGGTCACAATAGTTTTAAATAGAGATATCTGATTTATGGAGAGATTCTAGAAGAGTTTACACAGGGCACTTAGAACCAAATTATAATTCAGTACGACTTTTCACTTATAGGTGGATGGTCAATCAGAGCAAACCATTCAAATATTAGAAGATATGTTGAGGGCATGTACACTAGATTTTAGTGGGAATTAGGATGAACACCTACCCTTAGTAGAGTTTGCTTACAACAATAGTTATTAAGCTATAATTCAAATGGCACCCTATGAAACATTATATGGTAGAAAGTACTGATCGTTATTACATCAGGATGAGATGGGTGAGAAACAAGTATTAGGACCTGACCTAGTATAAGACACTGTGGACAAGGTTAAGTTAATCAGGCTAGCAGTCAACCTAAAGCCGTCAGAAGTCTTATGTAGATAGGCAATGATGCCCTTTAGAGTTTAATGTAGGAGATCATGTCTTACTGGAGGTATCACTTACAAAAGGGGTGGTGAGATTTAGATTAAGAGGAAAACTGAACCTCAGATATATAGGACCCTTTGAAGTCCTAGAAAGAGTTGGACTGGTGGCATATAGACTAGCCTTACCACTAAATCTAGTAAGGGTACATGATGTATTACATATTTCCATGTTAAGGACATATGTACTGAACCCAAACCAAGTAACTGTCTTAAAACTTTCGAAAGTGTAGCTAAACCTCATAATAATAGAGAGGCTTGTCAAGATTGTAGATACTAAAAAGCAGACTCTAAGGCGATAGGTAATCAAGTACGTCAAGGTGTAGTGGAGTAATCAAATGAAGAGAGAAGCTACTTAGGAGTTAGAAGAAGAGTTAGGAAGAAATATCCAAAGCTCTTTCACAATCTAGGTAACTTTCGAGGATAAAAGTTCGGTTATGAGGGGATAATGTAATAATCAAAAATCTAAATAAATAATATGTATATTGAATAATAATATTTAAACAATAGAGAGAAAATAAATTCAAATATAAAAATATTAAGTTTGAGGCAAAGGGCAGTAAAAAGGGTTTAATGATGCGGACGATATAGACATTTGACGGAAAATGTATAAATAGTTTCCAACATGTCCTTTTGATCCTTTTTTCCATTTGTGTGCTATAGAACCTTACAAAACCCTAAAAGCAGAAGTCAAATTTGACCTGGTAAATATGCACACGAAAGAGTCATGTGAAAGAACTTTGACCGTTAGAATAATCTTAATAGCATCAGAATAAACTAACATCTACAATAATAAGACTTGGATAATTGTTTGTAGAGCAACAATTCGACTAAGTCCTCTGGAACTTATATAATTAGTCCGAAAATTAGGGTAATTTAGGTGGTAAATGAAGTATGGGAATATCTTAATTGCAATTGTAAAAAAATATTGAAAAGTAATTGTGAATAAGGACTTGAAATTTTGGAGAAAAGTTTGATTTTCCTAAAATTGGGGATTTCCAAAAGTACACGATCTACAGCATGGTCGCGCTACACTTGTGTACTTCTAGTATATGACCACTTAGGTGAGTTACATAGCCCCATGCTAAAATCATAAAATGAACAGTAGGGTATATGAACAAGAGACACGCCCGTGTCAAAAATAAAAAAAAAATTACATAGTAAAATACATGGGCAATAAGTACACCCGTGTCAAAAATTGAAAAGTAAACAATAAGATATATGGGCAATAAACACAATCATGTATTAGGTCATGTCCAACTCTTATGATAACATACACAATACATGGACAAGAACATGCTTGTGTACTTAGACCTGTTAGACTCTTGTTTTCTAAAGTTAAGTTTTACAAAGCCTTACCTCTCCTAACTTAACCAAATACCTAAATATAGATTAAGACAATTCTTATAAGCTCTCTAAGTGTACATGATTGTGGATTTGAATAGGTTTAAGGATTAAGAGAGTATAGAATTGTGTGGATAATGCTCATTACTTATAAGGTATGTGTATATTGTGTTTGTTGCTTGTATGTGTTGGGTTAGAAGTGTAATTTAATCTTAATTGTAATTGAAATTAATTGTTTGTGTCATTATGCTTGATTAGACTTAAGGAACCGAAAATGTCGGTGATCTTGGGATAGCACTCCGATGATCGATATGTAACGTTGCTTCTAATGAAGTCATGTATCGAAATAATCCGGGTAGATTTAGGATGTTATGAGCTCATAGACTCACAAACAGTGAGGAATAACTTCCATCGTATATGTATATATGTATGGTATGATATAAACTCATAAATAGTTGAGAGTAGCCACTGTCGTTTATGTATATTTATGTATAGTATGAACTCATGGACAATAGGGATAACCTATTGTTGTATTTATATGTATAGTATGATATGAACTCATGGATAGTGAGAAGTACCCATGGTCAATATATATATATATATGTATGTATGTATGGTATGGACTCATGGATAATGGGGAGAGTCAATTATTGTATATATGTATGTATACAAGCAAATGTGTATGATGTGTATTTAGAGACCATGACAATGAGATTTGCGTGTTGGGATAAATAATAAGAAAGATATTAAATTGTTACTTAGATACTTTGTTGCATTATGTTTGTATTTGTACTCTAGCATGACATGGGTGTGTGTGTGATTCTAGGTATACATTATATTGGGTATTAACTTACCTCTCGTGGAACTATTTTTTTAGTTGCAAGTACTTTTGGTGAAATTGTAGGGTATGATGAAATGCTAGTGAACAAGAACTAAGAATTGGATGAGGATATAGAATAGGTGTATTATGAAGAATGATTGACAATCTAGAAAGAAGACTAGCATTAAATGTGTTGTTTAGATTATTTTGTTTATTATGTTAAATAAGGACCTTGGTTGTATTTGAGTTTTGATATGCTTCTGCTATGATAAATTGTAGAAGATAGACTATACTTATTGTTATGGATGGTTTACTAATTGTG
The DNA here is from genome assembly GCA_037954665.1 of Laguncularia racemosa. NCBI lineage: Eukaryota > Viridiplantae > Streptophyta > Magnoliopsida > Myrtales > Combretaceae > Laguncularia > Laguncularia racemosa. The sequence goes on from JBBMOL010000056.1 coordinate 3,522,156, forward strand.
GTTTCTTTATATATGGAGAAACTAAGAGGGATGTGTTAAAATACTTACGCATATGTGTAGAGATCTCTTTTATTAACTGCTTTGATAATTGGACATTAGTTGTGGAGTTTAGCTAATTTTGAGCTTTTACGTGTCTTCACTAGGCTGTACTCCTTCCAGATTCTAAGGCGCCACACATTCATTGCATTATTAAATTTATACTAAGTTCATTTATCAACTATTTCATATGCAATGTAATGACGTTTGTATAGAGGCACTTGGTATAGCACATATGATTCATTAATTTAAAGCATCACTTTAGGAGATGATTAGGCTATAGGCAAAGTTGTTGATTAGAAGTATTTGCCATTCCCCAACCACCACATGAGAGACGAAGTAGTGGTTGGAAACAGGATGAAGGTGTTGTTACATGTATACTTGCATGTAGATTAAAGATGAGTTACTCCCTTTACATTACAAAATGAGCATTTACACTATCTATGTCCAATTACACCTTTATAGTGGCCATTTGAAATACCCTTAGCAGAAAGCTTTGGTGCACCTACTAAGATTCCTCTACCTCCACAAAAAAAGCTATCAAGAGTAGATGGTGAGGTTATAGAAGAGGGGCTTACACATGAAGATCTTAAGATTAAATTGATGCATGTGCATCCTCCATCTACTTTGACAAATAGAAATGAGGATGGTACTAATTATACAACTAGATCTAAACCAATTAGCATAGTCTTAGGTGAGCTTTAGCTAGAGGCTCAAACAATGATAACAATTAGGAGAAGTTGTTTTCTAATTTTATCAAAACAAATTTAATGGAAAATAAATGAAAATTATTGAATTGAAATCTATTCAACTTATGTATTTATGTTATTTGAATTATGGGGTTTGGATAAATATAGAGGAGGCATAGATATGGATGAGTAGATTGTGAAAGGGCATAAATATGAATTATAAGGTATTGTTTTGATTTACTAATTGTTTTAAGCAAATAATAGAAATTTTTGGGGTTAAAAGATGGAAAAACTATTGTAAAAATATTATAGGTACATTGACATTAGACGTAAGTAAAAATTTAACTTCGAGCCATAATTTTATATCCTCCACCTAAAATTGTTATTTAAAATCATGATTTGAAGCATGATTTTCAATAAGGCATTTTAGAGTTTTTTCTATTTCTTGATATTGTATTTTACGGTTTTTTTTAAATGTATATATATATACAAAAGCATGATTTTCAAAGGCATTCTAGAGTTTTTTTCTATTTTTTGGTGCGGTATTTTACAGGGTTTTTTTTAGATATATAAATATGTATAGATTTTGCCCCACTTTCCCTTGAAATTTGGGGTTCATTTTGATAATAAAAGAAGTCTGCGAGTAAGTGGGACAATGTAAGAATAACCCAAAGACAGAGGGAAGAACATACGATTAACCATATTTCTCATTTTCCCTTCAGCTTTATCTTTTTTCCTATCTCTTGCCTATAAAACCCCCAGCGGCAACAAGTTGGAGGTTTAAGAAGCCAGTCATTCTACACAGCCTTGTATTGTAACCTTATCTTTTACAAAACCATGGGTTCTTCAAGTATTCTAGGAGTGTCTTCTATATTCCAAACAATACCATCTTTAGAGCTACTTTTGAAGAAACCCACAATAACCCAATTCTTATCTCTTAAAAGCTACAGGCTTTATGGTTTTCAAGATAATGGGTGTCTTAAAAAAGCTGAATTTAAGCAAAGTTTAAGTAGTTTTATTCCTTCTGCTATTGCTACACCAAGTTCTTCTGTACTTAGTGAGGAAGCTTTTAAGAATTTGACAGGTGGGTTCACTGAGGATGGTGATCGTTTTGATAATGTGATGATTGGTAGTGAGGAGGAATATGGAGAAGCTGAGATTGAGAGTGAAATTAAAGAAGATGAACTTGCCATTTCAAAACTGGGTTTGCCCATACCGCTTGTCGAGTCTTTGGAGAAGCGTGGGATTACGCACCTTTTCCCTATTCAAGTATGTCTTTTATCTCTGATTTATAATAGTGTCCGTGACGGTGTGTTTGTTAGACGGGAAATGTTTTCTGGATTTTTATTTTCCATATTTGCTATTGTCAGAGTTTCGAAATTATCAAACAACAAATGTCGGAAAATTCCAGAAATTTGAATTGGGGTCGAATTCAAATATGTTTTGTAGTAGTATTTCTTCTCTAATTTGCATGCATTTATTTTTGTTATGTTGTTTGGTTGGTTGCTATGTGTTTCAAGCTAAACTTGAATAGTTGAATTCCATACGGTAAAAATGTTTTCATGTTATAGTTATATATAGTTTATTGTTAATATGACAGAAAGTTAGCCTTAGCTTTAACATGCGAGATAATCTCACTTAGAGTCTCAAATTCGGATAAAATTCAAGTAAGTTTTCTATAATTTGTGCTCGCAAAAAGTGCCTCGAATGTTCACAAATGGTGGAGCTAAAGTTCTCCAAGGAACAGCTTCATAACATTGAAGACACATTTGATTCACTGAAAACATATATGAATCTTTGAATTTTGAATCTATATTGGGGATTCTACCAGAAATCATGACATTCACTTGGAATGGTAAATGGGGTTAAGGTGGGCCTGGATTAACAGATAAAGGGTTTTACTTCATTCAATAATTATTTACTTGAGCGGTAATTTTGATGTTCTGCTGTTTAGTTAATAATACTCAACTTGTGCCTTTGGCGTAGTCAAGCACTTTAGTTCTTCAAGAACTTTTCTGTTCTAAAACCAGGTTGCTATTATTCAATTGGTTGTACTAATTCATCTCACTTATTGATGGATTAGAGAGCTGTATTGGTTCCAGCACTTGAAGGTCAAGATCTAATTGCTCGAGCAAAAACTGGGACTGGGAAGACACTGGCCTTCGGTATTCCAATAATTAAACAACTAACAGAAGATTCTGAGCAAAAATTTTCACGGTACTCATTCTCATATTGATTCTATATCTGATACTTCTGTTTCGGTATATTTCTTTAATAAACCACACCAAAGAAAAAAAAAATCTGAATGAGTTCCTTTTAAGAGAAAATTGATAGATGTATCCTCTTATTGTGGTGCAATAACAAACTCAGGAATCTTTGAGTTTGAATGTAAAGTCTGCTTAATGTATTTGTTTTATAGGCGTGGACGGCTCCCAAGAGTATTAGTCCTTGCTCCAACTAGGGAGTTAGCAAAGCAAGTTGAGAAAGAAATTAAGGAGTCTGCACCTTATTTGAGTACTGTTTGTGTCTACGGAGGAGTTTCTTATACAACCCAGCAAAATGCACTTGCCCGAGGGGTTGATGTGGTGGTTGGTACTCCTGGCCGGATCATTGACTTGATTAATGGTGACAGCCTTAAATTAGGAGAAGTGGAATACTTGGTACTTGACGAAGCTGATCAGATGCTTGCAGTTGGATTTGAAGAGGATGTGGAGATGATATTGGAAAAACTTCCATCTAAGAGACAGAGCATGCTGTTTTCTGCAACTATGCCTGGTTGGGTTAAAAAATTGGCACGGAAGTACTTGAATAATCCTTTGACAATTGACCTGGTAACTTCGTTTTCTTTCCTCTGGCACGGGTGATCACACAATTGTTTCTCAATTTAGAACCCATGGCTTATGCTAGAGCCTTTTGTCCCAAGTTACATCAATGGATATTGTATTAATTGCATTACTGGAAAGTTGTATGTATTTCTTAAGAATAAAATATGATAATCCATGTGTTCTTATTGACACCTTTTAACTTCTAGAAAATTTCAGTAGTTGGTATTCTCTTCAAAATAAACTTTAAGCTCTAAAAGGATCAGTCAACAATCAGAGTACTGTTTGGTGAGAATAATCAATAAATAAAACCAATCTGCAATAATGTAATATAAGCTAAATTATAACTAAACAAGCTAAATATAACCAAATATTTGTACTTACCCCAAAAAGCCAATATATACAGGTTATTACAATTTGAGCTAATTCCCATGTGTTACTTTGAGTTAGTATAGTGCACATTCAGAATCTTTGATGGCCTTGAGGGCAATGTTTAGATCATTCGTTTATTGTTATGGCTTCTTTCAATTTCATTCCATCATCAACAGAGCCTTATCTCACTAGGTGTCTCTCTGCCGATATGTGGCTTTTGCAAAATATCTGGTAACAAAACATCATCCTCGGTCATACTGGAAAAATTAAGATTTATGGAAATATTAACATTGCATAGTTCCTATTTCTTTTCTTTACATCATTTCTTTGTCTATTTTAAGCTTCTGATGAAGCTTAACTACCATATGCTCTTTCTGTTCGGTTAGGTTGGGGATCAAGATGAAAAACTTGCAGAAGGAATCAAGTTGTATGCTATATCAGCCACTGCAACATCAAAGCGGACCATATTAAGTGATCTTGTGACGGTATGGGCCTGTTTGTTTTCCTATGCATCTTTAATATCTTCCATCTTTCCTGTGTTCTGTTTACCGTGATGGACTTTGTATCATCACAGGTATTGTTCTGTGTTAATCATTTGATTATCAGCCTGTTTTAGAGGACAATCATAACTTTAGACTACATTAGAAAAATTACATTCAATAAAACGTGCTCAAACACAGGCTTAATCCAGACATATGTGATTCCTTCAAAACCGGTTTCTTTAGGCTTATAGTGGTGCTGCCGTGGTGAGTCCTATATTTATCTCTTGTATGCTGGAGCTTTTTCTGAATCTTTTTTATTTTCTACCTGTTTAGGTGTATGCAAAAGGTGGGAAGACTATTATCTTCACTCAGACAAAAAGAGATGCTGACGAAGTTTCAATGGCACTGACAAATAGCATAGCTTCTGAAGCATTGCATGGTGATATATCACAGCCTCAAAGAGAGAGAACATTGAATGGTTTTCGGCAAGGAAAATTCACTGTGCTTGTTGCCACTGATGTTGCATCTCGTGGACTTGATATCCCTAATGTTGACTTAGTAAGTCCTCGTTTTTAAAGTCAATTAACTGCCCATGACTAAAAATTGATTCTTTTGACTATCCGACTATTTGCTTTCCTGAGTAATGTAGTCTACTTGGGTAGTTTAATTCCTTATCTACTTGTGTGAAAATTTTAGAACAATGTAATCTATACATTTTTGGACTGGAATTGACAAGCGCCTAATACCTATATAGACTTAGACATTTATTGTCCTATTGGATCATTTCCAGGTCATACACTATGAACTTCCCAATGATCCAGAGACTTTTGTCCATCGATCTGGTCGTACTGGTCGTGCTGGAAAAGAAGGCACGGCAATTTTGATGTTTACTTGTAGACAGAGGAGAACCGTGAGATCTCTGGAGCGTGACGTAGGTTGCAAGTTTGAGTTTGTAAGTCCACCAGCTGTGCAAGAGGTCTTGGAGTCATCTGCAGAGCAGGTTGTTGCTACACTAACTGGAGTACATCCTGAATCTGTTACATTTTTCACCCCAAAAGCAGAAAAGCTAATCAAAGAACAAGGAATCAATGCTCTTGCTGCTGCACTAGCACAATTGAGTGGGTTTTCACAACCTCCTTCTTCACGGTCTTTGATAAACCACGAGCAGGTAGATTTTGTTCAGGTTTTGTTTCTAGAAGTAAATGCTACTGGATAATGTTTTCTATCTTTTCTCAGTCTCTTAATTGTTACTGAGAAGGAATTTGCATTGCAGGGATGGGTGACATTGCAATTGACACGCGATACATCTTATTCTAAGGGGTATTTGTCTGCTAGATCTGTCACTGGGTTTCTTTCTGATATCTTTCCATCAGCCGCAGATGAAGTAGGGAAAATATATTTGGTTGCTGATGAGAGGGTTTGTATTCAGTGAAAATTTCTGCTATTTTTTTTAGTCTCAGCAGAATTCATCACCTTTTTGAAGTTGACTGTGCTCTTTGTCCATCAGGTCCAGGCAGCCGTTTTTGACCTTCCTGAGGAGATTGCGAAAGTGTTGCTGAATAAGGAAACTCCACATGGAAATACTATTTCTAAGATCACTAAGGTTATATTGTGTTTGGAAAGTGTTCACAAAGTCTGTTCTTTCCTTTTACATCAATCTCGTGCTAAGTGTTGACATATAATTGAAATTTTATGCTATTATCACAGTTACCAGCTCTGCAAGATGACGGACCTCCTAGTGATTTCTATGGGAGGTTTTCTAACAGAGATCGGAATTCACGTATGGGCTCTAGTGACAGTAGGGGGTTCAGATCCTCCAGAGGCAGGGGAAACAGCCGAGATTCTGATGATGGCAGTGGCTATAGGCGTGGCGGATGGAGCCAGAAAACTGAGAATAGCTGGTCTCGACTTTCTAGGGGCAGCAGCAATGACTGGCTGATTGGCAGTAGACAGTCAAACAGATCTTCATCAAGGGACAGGTAAATTGACCTCTTGTAAAATTATTCAGCATTATAGTTGACAGCTATAGATGTCAGACAGTGCTAATTACTTGTTCTGTTTTCTTTCTTGGGGGCTGAGGGTTAATTAAGGATTAAAAACATGAAGAAATAAAAAAAAACAAGTATTTGGTAAGAGACATGAATTCGGGGAATACTTCATTTGTCTGACAATAATGAATTGATAGTCTTTTTCTATGTTAACCTTTGTGATTAAGCTGAATCTTTCAGCAGTCCATCCCATCAGTTATATCTTGAACCCCTTCATTCTTTCTATAAACACTATAACTATATCGATGATTGATACCATGATCGGTAATTGAAGGACGAGACTAATGCTAAAGGTTTTCCATTGGGAGTGCATGGTTCTAGCAACCCAAAAAGATTGCATAACAATCTGTGATTAACCATTATGTCTCCCACTGTTATGGTTGAACAAGTCACATGACCTGCAAATAATCTTTTTCAAGACTAATGAGATTCTGGGATGTGTGTAACAGAAGCTTTGGAGGTTCCTGTTTCAACTGCGGCCGCTCTGGGCATAGAGCATCAGAATGTCCTAACAAGCAAGACTATTAGGTGGCTTTGTTTCAATGTTGCAGCTTTCTGCCACCTGCTTCACTGGGTTACTCGGAACTGCCTTCTGTGCCAGTGACTGTATATGGCATATGGCAATGCTCTCATTTTGCTATTAGCTGGCGTCTGGCGAAGTTCATAAATTTTAGAAGCACTCCTCCAGAGTTCCCTGGGATCTGCTTCAAACAGCTCTGTTGCTTCCCATCCACTCATTGTCCAGCTCCATTCCTTATTTATGCATTGTTTTTTTTTTTAAAAAAAAAATTTGGAAAAAAGTGTTGCCTGAGTTTAGGGATCTTCATAACTTCCTGGAGCATTTTCATCTGTATTTTTCAACGGAAGGCATAGAAGAATAGTCCTCACACAAGCTTCTTCCTTTAGAGCATGTGCAAAAGAGCTTTGCTTGTTTTGCCGAATGACGATTAGGTATCCTTTTGTATCGTGGCAGCACTACATTGTTGTAGTTTTATTTCAATTCCAGTTTGTCTTGACATATGTAATATGCCCTCGAGTAGTTTCGGTTTTCTTATGTTCGCCATCTTATATATGAATTGAATTCTACCCTTTTTCTAAAATTTGTAAGTTTTGGTGTTTCAAGTCGATTGCAACTTGGAATCTTCTATTCTACATCACACCACAACAACCCCCCATTAAACAGCACGCCCACCCCCCACCCAAAAAAAAAAGTATATTGATCTCCAGATCATACAAAATGTTTGGTAGGATGCCAGGCACTTCTAGTGGAATGTGTTAATAAGTTATTTGAGTTCAACTTGATTACTTTAAGTTTAAGCTATTTAAATAGTTAATCAAATCAAGTTTGGGCTTTGTAATATTTAATTTGACTAATTTGTAAGTATAATCAAACTTGAGTTAAGTATAGATATCAGTTGAGTTTAAGATCATATTAATATTATTATAATTAAATATATATATATATATTTAGATAAATTGATTTTAAACGAATTTAATTGAATCAAGTTCGAGTATTGAAATTTTAAGTCGAGCTCAAACTTGAGATCAAAATTTTAAGTTTGATCGATTTCAAATCAAATTCAAGTTTTGAAATTCCAAGTTGAACTCAAGCTCAATACTATGCTTTCACAACTTAACTTGTTTATACCTTAATTATGCCTAAGTGTACATACCCCTAATTACGCATGAATGTACTGGGTAAAGATTGAAGAGATTGGAGAAAGAGAATTCATCCAAGGAAGCAAAAAATGGCATGGGAGTACAGGAAATCGTCTTCTTCTTGGGCAATATGAGGAAGAGCTAGCTTTTGCTGCTTGAAGACATTGTAACCCTTGTATCACGGAAACATTGCGATGCTCTGTAGTTTGATATCAATCCCAGTTTCTCTTAACATGTGTGCAGTTTCAATTATCTAGCTCACAGTCCTGCATATCAATTAAAATGTTGCATTTTCCTAAGAATTGGAGTTTTGGTGTTTTGACTTTACGATGACTATCTATTCTTTCGAAACTTAAACCAAATTGCAGAAGGAAGATACATGTGGACTCCCAAAGCATTCAAAAGATAGGATGACCGGCGCTTCTAGGAGAATATGTTTAAGCGAGAGTGGGAGAAAGTAACCGGAGAGGAGGGAAAGTGAATTCAAATGATCTCATGAAAATTTTGGTTAAGAATTTTACTAGTGACAATTCTTGATTACATGATTATTCATTGGAGGTAGTAGCAACCATTACAGTTTACAAATGTGAAGGTAACTAACAAAATTAACAGGTAAGATTCAATTTCAACTGACAATACATCCTTCAGTCTGTATGCATTTCCACATATTGATAGAGAATTTGTGAAGAAGCAGTATTTTAAGAATGACTGGGGCAGGTAAAGGCCATATATGGGTTTTAAATCTACATTTGCAAAGAAACTTCTTTTTAAGTGGTAGGATATGTTAGTTGAATGTACCGTGTGGATAATAGCGTTGAGTAGGGATGTAAACGGGTTCATTGAAATTAGAATCCAACCCGATAAAAAATTATATACTAAAAATCTGTCTCGACCCGATTAAAAAATAAAACGATTCGAACTTGATCCGAATGGCGATTAAATTTTTTTTTTTCATACTTCAACTTATTTTCATATGTCATTATTTAATTTATTATTAATCTACTTGTGATGGAAAAAAGAAAAAAATTAAATATAAAAATATATTGATTAAAATATAATAATAATAAAATAAAATATATTGATTATAAATTATAATATTAATTTATTATTTAAAAAAATTATCAGATTAGATTTTCACATTAGATTTTTTTCTAAATCACATAATTCGACCCTAAACTTTATTGGTTTTTTATTAGGTCGGTTACATCTCTAGCATTGAGTTGTGAAAATAGGGATCTCCAGGCATTTCTTCATGTTGGGATGAAATATGTCACTAAGGAGTGTTTTTAACCCAAATTCTTATTTGTGCTAGAAATCGCTTATTTGGACCTGATCTATTATACCCAATCCATTATATGAGAGGAAATGTTCATAAAATAACATAAGCTCCAATATTTTATTTTGGTTTATATATACATCTTGTCTGGTTGTGATCCACTAATATACATGTAGTGATATAGGTCAGGGATTTCGTGTTTTATACAAAGGGTATCTACGCTGGACTATAAAAGGTGCTACTCCTTGTGGCAGAACTTAAATAGTAGAAGATGCTACAACTCAATCCTTAAGAATAGAAGGAATTTCCACAATATCTTGATGGATTTACCTTAACCCATGATGTAGTATGGGACTTCTTGCACCTGCCCAGTACCATTCAGCAGCTGGTAAGAATCCACAAATTTCTTGGTGGCAATAGTGGACTCTCCTAATCCGATCTTTAGATATTGGAGAGTAATGCTAGTGACATCAGTTTACTGTATATGGAGATTTCGTAACAAAGTGAAACTAAGGAATACCCTCCCTGATGTAGACACTGTTGCCAACCATATTAAAGCTTATACTAATCCATTATAATATAGGATCTACACTAAGCAATTATACTTTATTTATGCTTTCTGTACCTTGATGTAATATCTATTCTTGTCTTTGATGATTGTATTACTTTTGGATCAATAAATTTCATTTATCCAAAAAATTTGACCGGTATTAACAGTGGTTGTGGCCGATTACACAGCTATTTATAACAGCAAACTATTACAAGGTGTAAAGAAGAACCAGAATTAACTGTCAAAACTGAACCCCAACTAACAATACATCTAGCCCCTCACAGGAGAATGCTACTTGTTGAATAGAATGCTCATTATACTTCTGAAAACAGGACCTCTTTTACTACTAATCACTTCTCTAACCTCCTTCTCATCAGGCACAAACCCTTTACTTTTCATCTCCTCCAAAAACTCCCTAGCTTCCTCGTCCTTTCCTTCTGAAACAAAAGCCTCAAACACCGGTGTGTATGTTCCGGCATTTGGTTCCATCCGTTTACCCATCATTTCCATCACATACTTCTTCACTTCCATCAACTTCCTATCGCCTGCAATATCAAAGTTTGTGTTAGAACTACAAAAAATCAAAATCTACTTTGTATTGTAAATGTGTATTATGAGTAGACATAAGAGGAGAAGCCTATATAACATTGGGGGAAAGGAAACCCACATGTGGTCAGACTACCTATGTGACACGACACATCAATGGAAAAGACTTGTTTAGAGTGAGTTGGCTCAACATGTGACCTACATATTGACATATATAACCCCCTTATTTTACGGTATATCGTGTTAGATTGCTTGTAATCGGATCTTCACAGACTCGGTCTAAGTTTTCTTCTCATAAAATGGACACCACTGCTCAATCTGATCAGTTTGAAATGCGAATGAAAACTAAGGATGTGATTGTTTGTAGAAACCCTTCAAACTTTCTGTGCTATTTGCTGTGATCAAAGTTCTGTGAAAGCTTGTAGAAATATTAAAATGCTACACATACTGGTGACTTTTAGTAACAAATGGTGGTAGATGACATCGATAAAAGCCATGCTCCGAATGTGGTGGTTGACAGACACAGAACTATTAATAAAAAAATAAGAGAAGTGCCTTCCTCTTCCCAAAAATAGTAAAAAATTATCTTCATTTCCCATTAATAATTTGTAATGGTTGACCACTTCGAACATCAGCTACCACCTTCACCTTCAACTTCACCTTTCACCGTCCCTTGCTAGCCAAAGTTACCGCTAAGCACAATTGCACAAAATCTTCAAATTTCTACAACAATATTTACTTTAATTATAGCAAATTTTGAAAAAAAGTACGGAAAAGGCTTTTGACGGAACATACCATAAATAGGATAACGACACGGCCAAATTGAATATGAGACCAAAACACAATAAGCTAACTTTTCACAATCATTCAGATATTAAGATTATATGAGTCCCAGCAACAGCAAGGCGGTACCTGCAAGACCCTTGACGAGAACAGCGTAGGTATAAGCACTAGGCTGTACCCCAGAAGCCAACATTCTCAAGAAAACCTTAAGGGCCTCTTTACTTTGACCATCACCAGCACTGGCATATGCTTCAATAACAGCAGTATAAGCAACAACATCCGGCATGTGTCCTTTATCCTTAATCTGACCAAAAAGTTCAAGCGCTTCATGAGTCCTACCATCTTTGGACAAAGCATCGAACATCTTCACGGCATGGTCAAAGAGTCCTCCTTCACTCCTCATCTTATGGAATATTTCTTGCAAGTTCTTGGGGTCTTTGGGTTCTTGAATTACGGATTTCATGTTAAATGGGTCGTAAGGAGGAGGGAGTTTTGTGCTGGTTTTGGTACTACTACTATTAGTTTCATGAATGTCGTCGTCGTCGTGGTTTCGGAGTCAGAGAGAGAAAAGTTGACTTTGGTGTTTCTGGATGGTGTTGGGTCGTTGTGTTCGGTGATTTTCGTGGTAAAATACTCAGGAAAGTTTAAGAAGTTTTTATTTAATACTGAAGAAGAAGAAGAAGAGAGGAATTGAAGATGTCTATGAAGACAGAAGAAGGGAGGGGTGCGAGATGAAAATAGAGAACGAGAGAGAAGAGCAGAGACAGACATTCGGAAGGATGGGGACACTACAGGGGATCTGAGTTTAGGTTAGGAAGGAAAAAGAAAGGGATGGGGTAAGGAGGAAGAAGGGATACGCTTATTATATATATATATATATAAAAGAGTAATTTGTGAAATAATATATAAAAAAATTATTTCAAAAAAAAATTACTGATGAGATGAATTTAAATGTATCTTCAGTTTTACCGATTTTTAAATAATTGAAAGCATAGATTGTGCCTTTAATAAATTATTCTAATAAATATTTTTAGAATCATTTCCTATTGTTTAATAATTTTATAGAATACTACAAATTATAAAAATTATTATAAAGTGATATTGCAAATTTACATAGTATTATAACATATGAGTCAAAATATGCAAAAAAAAAAAAATTGCATTAACAATTTGTATTATAAATGCAAATCCTTAGTTACTCGCTTTATTATTTAGATATCTCTATTTCTTTTTTCATTGTCCTTCTTCCTCTATAGTTCATGCTTTCTATTTTGTTAATTTCTTTTTTACGTATATTTAGCTTATACATTTAGGAGTGTAGGAATATTAACAGAATATATTTCGATACATTTAGCTTCTTATAGTTTGTATGTTTTTTCCTATTATGTTAAGGTAGTTGTTAATTAGTCGTTAATATATGATTAATTAGTCATTAGAAAATTAATTAGTAAAAAAATTTGATATCGATTGTAAATGTAAGATGTTAATGTATTATTGTAAAAATTGACATGAAATTAAGTTGTTTTTAATTAATTGTTAATTAGTAGATAATTAATTACTAATAAGTCATTAATTAAAATTAGAAAATTAATTAGTAAAATTTTTTTGTATTAATTATAAATGACATGTCTTAGGTTGTAGTTGTGAAATTTGTTGTTAATTAATCGTTAATTAGTTGCTAATATGTGATTAATTAGTTGTTATATAATTAATTAGTAAAAAATTCATTATCAATTATAAATGTAAGATGTTGGTGTACTATTATAAAAATTGATATGAAATTAAGTTCTTACATTTTGAAGTGCAATCATAACTTGCCGTCCGACGGCATGAGATGTCACTTCATCGTGATGAGAACATCATCCCCGTCAATCATCGCATAAAGTCATTCCTACAATTGGCAAGATTCCTAAGTGCGAGCTACTTGCCATTCATATACTCGAAATGGCACATGATAACTACCTTGATTAAGTGATGGAGGCTAAAGATGCACACATTTTACCTGTCGACTAAAGAGTTTATTATCAACCTATAGGATGTTGAGGTCTAGCTTAAGCTCACAATCGATGGTCAAGCAGTTACAAAGAGTAATTACCTAAATTAAGGTGCAATATGCGAGAGATTGTTAGGGATGAAGCCGAGGTTTAGCAATAGGGGCAACCGCATTAACGTGACGTAGTTTTGTGATATGTACTGGATCCTTTTAACCCATGTCGATGGTGAGCAGGTTCAGTGTTATATGCGTGCATACATATTGTAGCTGGTGGGGGGATTCATTTTTGTCTATAAATCTAGCTCTCTCATCCACACGATGTTTTTGCTTATGCTGGAACTTTGCAGGTATGTATAGCCAGGGATTCGTGTGTTTGGCTTGGTTATATCACCATCTTTGTGTCTCATTATCCCCGTTGGCACACGAGATTGGAGGGGTTGTGATACTTCTACGAGTTTGGGCATGGGATAAATTTTCACACATAGTGCCCATTAGCTGGCACAGGTTGATTATAGAGGCTAAAGCCCCCCTGACTGCTCGCTGGAAGATGTGGAAGGACACTTAGCATCACCCAACCTATGTAGTTGGCATATATTGGGATGCATTCGATAGACAACATAGTGAATGGGTATTTCGATAACCTTTTTATTTATTTATTTTTCATTTCATCGCATGCATTGTTAACAGTGGATCTTATTTGCTACCCTTTAAGTCAAGTGAGTGTTGTATACTGGGAGTCTAATTTATATCATACCATATTTCTATAGAAGCAGCATGAACATTTGGATTGCTTGAATGCCACTTATATGTTTCCACATAGTCAAGGGGCATTACCTTGACCATGTTGCAAGGTAATTTAAGGGGTTTCAATATATTTTACAGGATGTGAATATGGAGCTAGAGCTTTATTAAATCGACTTGTGTGGGAGGGTTGATGTCAATTAGTTGGTGCAGCATGAAACATATATATCCTTATGGAAAGAGCGTATGATCCCAGGTGCTGTACATAGAGGGCCCTTATGGCATTGATGAGAAATATATAAGGTGGTATGGATCTATCAACCGTTGATATATAGGACACATAGGAGTAGTTCTTGCATATCTGGTAAGTACAACATCAATACTCGCTTGGTGATTCATTGCATATTTATTATCAATTATTCGATTTTTTCTTCTAATATGCAGGCTGATACATTAAAACAAATATGACTATCCTTAGATCATACGACCATTAGTATAGATGGTCATGGTCTTGAATTCATACATGACCATAAGGGGTAACGCTGTACCCATAAGCTCACCAATAGCATGGCACAGAGGTTGGGGCTGATATCTAACCCGCTAACATGTTCCAACAGCAGTCGATTCCTATACATCTAAAAACCATGAGATGTCAACAACTTAGAAATCAAGCTGAGGCACATGAATATCCATCACAAGACCAACAGTTCCCATTGGATTCCAATGCAATGTACAATAGCTTGGCCCCAATGCTTAGCACATACATTACACCACATCGTTATTCCATCAATGGTCTTATTCCTATACCGCTTACTTCACATAAGAGACGTTCTAATAAACAACTAATGTATTAGGATGAATATTCGCAGTGTATTATAGAGTGGAGTCTAGTGTCTCCTTAAGACGTCAACGATATCCCTCAGCACCATTCAACATATGAGTCACAAGCTTCTCTTGCTTCACGTTCAAGGCTGTCAAGAGAGCCTGTGAACACATTTGCTTAGTTGGCTAGACAGTTCACTAGAGAAAGGAATAATAAGAAACATGATTCTATATTTTTTTTAATTTCATATGTATATCTTTCATTGAATTTTTTGTTGATGTAAATTAATGTGTGAAATTGATAAATTTATTAACGTTGTCTAAAAAATTAGCATCAATTTTTTTCTTCTTTTTATATAATATAAAATAAAGTATAAAGGGGTGCAAATTTTTTTAATAAATTTTGAATAAATTTTTATAATTTTTAAATTTATGAACATCATTTTTCTTGTTATTCTTTATGTAAAATTTTAATTTTTTTAAAATAAAAAATTTAATTAACGAAAATTTATTTTTCTTTACATGATTTTTTTATAAAAATTTCTTTTTGTAATTACAAAAAAAAAATGCATTAAAAGTGCATATTGAGTTTACATTTTCACAACTTATTTTTAGAATAATGTTTTTTATATATGCTATTTGTAATTTTTTTTAAAAAATAGAAGTATTATTTAACAGATTCCTCGTATGGGAAGGGAAGGGAAGGCAGTAAGTAATAATTAGTGATTAGTGATTTAGTGAATAGTGTGAATACATTACATATACTCACAATTCACTCACACTAGACACGCGAATTACCCCTATAGGCTTAACTCTAATCCTTAATCCTTTTTTTGTTGCAAATGATCTGTACGTGTAACCAATTCCAATACCACTGCAATCCATATATTTTTCTTTTACAGTTGGCTTATATAAATCAAAATACGGACTTTGACTAGAAATTTTAGATACATCCATCTGCATTCTTATAACTTATTGAGTAGATGTTTTGGGATTAGTAGAAAGAAGTTCATGGGAATGGACCTCCAATATCACTCCTTCCATTTTTTTTTAATTTATAAATTAATGATTTGTGATTATACAAATTTTTAAAACACTTTATAACATTATCATGATATCATCTTTCTTTTTCTAATCTTAGCTATCAATTACACCTATTGATGCGAACTCTAGGTTGAGATGTCCTAGAACCCGATCAGATGGAAAAGAAGTTCTAGAATCGTCTTTGAAAATCAAGCAACGAACTTGGCCCCAATTTGAATACCGAACTAAAACCAAAGCTATAAAGGATTGTGATTGCTATAAGATACATTAATAGGATTGGATGAAGTTCTTGATGAAGAACAACAAAGAGGTTTTTTTCATAAAATTTTCTCAAATGACTGTCCAACTTTCGTACCCCCAAAAGACTATTTATAGTCTACAAACAAAAGGGTAAATTTACATAAGAAATTACACTACGGAACCATATAGGCCGACACCCTAAGCTGGCGGCCTACATTTAGTCCGGCCAGCTAGTAGCCTATAAGGCTGCCTTTAATTTTAGGCCAGCTAGAAAAGCCAGCGGCCTTCATCTACTTCTAAGTGATCTTCAATATCTTATACGTAATGACATCCTTGAAGCTCAAAATTTTCCATTTGCTAAGGTTACTCCAAGCTTTGATCTTCATTATCATTAATGGAGATGCTTGACAAATGAAAAATGATCTCTTCATCTTTTGGATTAATCAGCCGCAATGCTTGGTCTAAATGATCTTGAATAAATCCATTCAAAGCTTGCTCCATGCGTTTTGCTCTTGCCTTTATCAGCGGTCCTCCAATTCCTTCCAATGGATCATAAAAAAGAGTTGGTGCAAGCTCCCTCCCTCTTCAAAAGGATTCATCCTCGAATCACCTGCATCATACAAAGATAAATAAGCAACATTAAAAGTAGTACTTACATTTCCATAGTTGCTGGCTAAATCAATCATATAGGCATTGTCATTTATCTTTTCTATCACTTGAAATGACCCATCTCCTATGGGTTGTAATTTGGATTTCCTTTGTTCGGGAAACCTTTCCTTGCGAAAATGTACCCAAACCCATTCTTTAGGCTAGCTTGCCTAGCATAATGCTCATTCTTCTTGTCTATATGGGCATGAACTTTGCATGTAAATCCTTTACAAAATCGGCTTTCTGTTTTCCATCAAAATTAACAATTTCATTAGAAGGCAAAGGTAATATATCTAAAGGAGTTAAAGGATTAAAACCATACACAATCTCAAATGGTGAATATGATGTAGTAGAATGAACAATTCTATCGTATACAAACTTAATATGAGGTAGACAAATTTCCCATTGTTTTAAGTTCTTTTGAATGATAGCACGTAACCATGTAGTAAGTATCCTATTAACTACTTCAATTTGCCCATCCATTTAGGGATGTAAAATAGTTGAAAACCAAAGTTTAGTCCCTAATTTATTCAATAAGGTATGCTAAAAATGACTTAGAAACTTAACATCTCAATCACTTACTATTGTTCTAGGCAATCTATGCAAACGTACTACTTCCTTGAAGAACAAATTAGCAATATGTGTTGTATTATTGGTTTTAGAACATGTAATGAAATGTGCCATCTTACTAAACCTATCTACAACAACAAATATGCTATCTTTATCACTTTAAGTCCTAGGCAATCCATTCATAAAGTCCATGGAAATATCGATCCAATGTTGAGTAGGTACAAACAATGGTGTATAAAACCCATGTAGTTTTACTTTAGACTTTGTTTGTTTACAAGTTATATACTTATCACAACAGATTGCACATTACGTTTCATGTTAGGCCAATAAAAATGTTCATGTAATATGTCTAAAGTCTTTCGCACACCAAAATGTCCATTAGACCTCCTCTGCGGGACTCTTTAACCAATAATTCACACAAGGAACACATAGGCACACATAGTCTATTCCTTTTAAACAAAAATCCTTCATGCCTATAATATTCCCCATATGCACATTTAGAACAAGCATTCCATGCTTGGTAGAAATTAACATTATTAATATGCAAATATTTAATGAATTCAAAACCAAGTAATTTAGATTGCAAGAAAGTGAGCAATACTTACCTTCTGGATAATATATCAACAACAACATTTTCATTTCCATTATTATATTTAATTAATAAGGAAATGTTTATATGAACTCCAGCCATCTAGTATGTCTTTTATTAAGCTTACCTTAGGATTTCAAAAACTTTAAGCTCTCATAATTAAAATGAATGACAAATTCCCTTGGCCACAAATAGTGCTGCCATGTTTAAAGAGTTCGTACTAAGGCATATAGCTCCTTGTCATAGGTAGGGTAATTCAATGCTGCCCCACTAAGCTTTTCACTGAAGAAGGCAATTGGTTTGAAATCCTCATTTGCATTCTTTGGGGTAAGCATTCCTTAATCGCCTTCACCTTATCTTCATCCACTTTATTCCTTGTGAACTTACAACAAATCCAAGAAAAATAATGAATTCCATACAAAAATCACACTTATGTAGGTTACATATAATTTATTTTCCCTCAAAATACTAAAAACAGCTTACAAGTGTTTAACAAGATCATCCAAATTTTTGCTATACACTAAGATATCATCAAAGTAGACTATAACAAATTTTCTAATGAAAGAATGCAAAACATGATTCATTAGACTTATAAAGGTGCTAGGTGCATTAATTAAGCCAAATAGCATGACTAACCACTCATATAACCCATATTTTGTCTTAAAAGCAGTTTTCCATTCATTATTTTTTTATGCGAATTTGATAATAACTATTTTTTAAATCAATTTTTGAAAATAAACATGAACCATACAAATCATCAAGTGTATCATCTAACCTGGGGATAGGATATCTATACTTTATGGTGATCTTGTTGATGGCTCGACAGTCTATGTACATGTGCCACGTTCCATCTTTCTTGGGAACCAATAGCACAGGAACTGGACATGGACTGAGACTTTCTCGCACGAATCCCTTTTATATAAGTTCTTCCACCTGCCTTTGAATCTCTTTTGTCTCTTCTGGATTGGCTCTATATGCCCCTATAATGAAATCGATCTGGTGTTCAATACCTCTTAGAGGAAGTAATCTATCTAGAATGTCCTTGGAAATAAATCTTCAAATTCCTATAGCAAAGACACAACCACACTAAGTAAAGAGGAGTTAAGATCGTTAGTTGAAAAATAGACATCATTGTACAAAAGTACAAGTAATTGTTGCCTTATCAACATAGCTCTCTTAATATCTCCTTTTGTAGTAAAAGCACTCATTCTTTTATTGCTTTCTTCACTGCTTTCCCCAATCTTTCGTACACACTTACTCTTTTTGCCACTCTTTCCTTTTTGTAGTGTACTCACTTTGTTTTCTCTCAATTTGCACTCTTTCACTATTCTAACCTGATCTTCATATGCCTCTAAAGGTTTGAGAGGTATTAACATAGTGAGTCGATTATTCATTACAAGTTTGTACACATTCTTGTATCTATCATGAGTGAACTTCCTATCAAACTGCCATAGATGCCCCAAAAGGAGATGTCCAACATGCATTGGTGTCACATCACAAAGTATCTCATCCTTGTAGTTGCCAATAGAGAATGCAACTATAACTTGCTTTGTTACTTTAACTTCACCACACTTATTCAACCATTGTAGCTTATATTGCCTAGGATGCTTCAATGTAGGTTGATGCAATTTCTCAACCATAAAAAAACTCGCAACATTTGTGTAACTACCACTATCAATAATCATGTTACATACCTTACCACTCACATGGCACTTAGTATGGAAGATGTGCTCACATTGTTCCTCATCATCATCTTCTTTAGGTTGTATGTTTAGAGCATGCCTAGTGACCAACATTTCTCCTTTCACAGGACCCTCTACATCAACAACACTGCATTCCTCCAATGGTAGCATCTCTTCCTCAATTGAGCTGATACTCTCTACATCACCATTATCTAAAACAACCATAACCCTCTTATTTAGACACTAAGATGCAATGTGCCATAATCCCTGACACCTGAAATACTTAATATCACGTGATCTAGCAAAGGATTTAAATTTAGTTTTACCTCTAGGATAGACAGTTGGTTTCTTAGTCTTTGCATCTTCCTTTTGCTTAGATGCATCCTTATGATTCTTCCAGATTGTTTTCCCTGAACAGCTAGAAGTGGAGCCATATTTAAAGGTACCTTAACTTTAACTACCTCTCCACCTTAATAGCCTTATGTAATAGTTCCTCTATCACCACATAATGATGCAACTCCACAATGTCAGCTATCTCTTTATTTAGGCCATAACAAATCTAGCCATTGTGGCCTTACAATCTTCTTCTATGTTAGCTCGAATCATAGCTATCTTCATTTCTTTCTAATAATCCTCAATACTCATGGAACTTGAGTCAACCCCTGCAACTTTCTATACATATCCCTATATTAATAACTAGGTATAAACCTTTTTCTCATTACTACCTTCATCTTTTCCCATAATCTAATTGGTCTCTCTCCTATTATTCACCTACTAACCACAAGTTAATCCTACAAAATGCTAGCATAATCGGTGAATTCAACTACTGCTAGTTTAACCTTCTTCTCCTTAGCATAATTATGATAATCAAAGGCATATTTTATTTTTCTTTCCCACTCCAAATACAACTTAGGGTTATTCTTTCCTTGAAAAGTAGGCATTGCCATCTTAATGCTTCCCAAATTATTGTCCTGCCTCTAAACAACTCTTTTACCTCTCCTAGAACTATTCATATCAACATCAAACTCCCCATCTTTCACCTCCTCATCTATACTCTTTCTGAAAGACCTATGTTTAGAAGGAGATTCAAGATCATCTAACCTTCTATTTAGAAGTTTAAATTAATCTTGGACTGTTTTCATAAGCAACTTCATATCAGAATTCACATGGTCTTCTCTACTACTCATGTTTTCATAGCTTGCAAAAAATTTGTTAGTAACAAAAATAATGTTCCTCTTAACTCTCCCTCACGTGTTTAGACTCATAAATACAAATTTAAATCACTTGTGTTTTCACTTGATAATTTTTTTTTATCCAATAAACTCCTCTCTACAAGCTTTTTAACAAGAACCTTATCAATGACCTTACCAAGCAGCAAATGATGACAAATAAACATTAAGAACTAGGGAATAATCCAGTCTAATCAACCACCCCCCCACCCCTTTTATATGAATTTAATTTCTTTTCTTCTCCTTCTTTTCTCTCTCTCTTTTTAACTCTTTAAATACAACTATCGGCGTCAACCACTAACAATGTACCAAATCAATTGAAGAATTCTAAACTTGCAAAACCAATTTAAAGGAATTTTTTTTTTTATTATAAACAAGAGCAATAACGAACAATAAGAATTTAGAGGGCTAAATTAACAAAAGAAAACAATGCAATAATTCCAAAGGATAGATAAACACATGATTTCCAAGAGCCAAAGCTTTGATACCAAATGATACGAATCCTAGGTTGAGATGTCTTAGAACTCAATCGGATGGAAAAGAAGGCTTGGAATTATCTTTGAAAATCAAGCAACGAATTTGATCCTAATTCAAATACCGAATTAAAACCAAAGCCATAAAGAATTATGATTGCTACAAGATACCTTGATAGGATCAGATGAAGTTCTTAATGAAGAACAAGAAAGAGGTTTTTTTTCATAAAATTTTCTCAAATGACCGTCCAACTTTCATGCCCCTACAAACAAAAGGGCAAATTTACACTACGGAACCATATAAGCCGGCACCTTAAGCCGGCCCCAAAGTTGGCAGCCTTAATTCTAGGCCGGCTAGAAAAGTCGGCTACCTTCTTCCACTTTCAAGCAATCTTCAATATTTTATACATAATGACATACTTGAAGATCAAAATTTTCCATTTGTTAAGATTACTCCAAGCTTTGATCTTCATTATCATTAGTGGCGATGCTTGACAAATGGAAAATGATTTGTTCATCTCTTAGATTAATCAACTATAATGCTTGGTCTAGATGATCTTAAGTAAGTCCATTCAAAGCTTGCTTCATGCGTTTTGCTCTTACCCTTGTCGTTGGTTCTCCAATTCCTTCCAATGGATCATAGAAAAGAGTTGGTGCAAGCTGATTCTCATCACCTACATAATAAATTTAAGAAAATTTAGATAAAATAACTTTGGAGATCTAAACCTCAAATTCATACTTTATATCTTACACTTTAGCTAAACATTCCAAAAACTTGAAACCAAAACCTACTATGGCATTTGATATCTATGTTAAAACTTACCTAACTATATCAAATAGATTAAGTTCTAAGCTTACACATACTTCAATACATATCCTTAATATTATATATATTAAATTGTTAATATTTTTATTTTTTAAATATCATATTTCAAAACAGTATAAAAAATGTACTAAAATGATGAGCCAGAAGGATTCTAATATTATTACATTCATGGCAAAAATCTTTCAGTGAAAATAAGAAAATGTTAATTGACTCCTTATGCATTTTCCCCCATAAAATACATAAGTGATATTTAAAAGGTCTTTTTTTTAAAAAAATGAATAAATAAACATTAATGAAGCTCTAATTAAATCACACCTTAAAAAACACAGAAAATTTCAAATCTAGCACATGGGAATGATTTATGTTATTCCCTATCTTTTACATTGTCCTAAATCTAATCCACAATATCCATTTTATAAAAGTGCTTGAGTAACACATCCTTTTTAATAAATATGTTTCATGGCTTGAATCCATCCATATTGTTTTAAACTAGTTGGATTTTGACTTGCTAATGAACCTGTAAATAGATCTATTCACTAATTTATCTTTTTTTTTTTTAAATATTAATCCACTTATAAGCTATTCAAAATAAACATCACTATTAATATCTAAAAAACAAAAGCATAATGATAAAGTCTCTAAAAAAATTAAAATCAATAACAGTATCTATTGATTAAAACATTTGCAAATAAATTACAAACTAATTATTATTAGATTAGTCTACTTAAACGAAATTATAAGTGTAATCAGGTCGCACTCCCCTTGTCAATTATCTTCCAAGATACAAATTGGTTCATGTTTTTTCCTTTTGAGGAAATTACTATATATTAACAAGGCGAGATTTTTACTTTAATATAATTTGGGTTAGATTTTGTAATTTTAGGGATTAATTTTTTAAATTAAAAAAATGGGACTTGATTTAGAATTTAAAATCAAAATTAATTTAATAGGTATTTATTCTTTTAATAAAAAAATTCCTGCTTGAACAAAAGGATGCTATTGATTTGGATTTGAAATTGATTTTATAAAATCCGAATCTAACTTGTTGCTTTATAGGACTATCCATAACTCACTAAAAAACCTATAGGATTTTTATTTAATGCCCAAAATTTATCCCATCAAAAGTACTATATATCCACGACTTAAACTACTACTACAATTTGCACAAAATACCTTGATATAAAGTAAAAAGATAATGTATTATCAAGACTCTTAAAATTTATTTTTACTATCCATAAAAGTTTATATTAAGAGTAAAACGATAACATTTTATATGATAGTATAAATTATTTATAGGATAACAATTATATTAAATATAAATATTTGTAATTACAATTTCCATAAAATAATCTTATAAAGATATTATTGAATCACACTTGAAAACTTGGAAATTAACGAAATGAATTCCATTAAATCATTCTTGAAAGCAACTACAATAGGGGGCTCAATACATTATATAGACATTCATTCAAATATCAAATTAAATAAAATTTAATTTATTAATCATATATTCCTATAAGTTTATGACATAATTTACCAAATTTTAAAAATTAACTAAGGTTCATTTATCTTCTTCTTAAATATTTATCATAATTAACTAAAATTCAATCCATTATCTTCCTTAATTATATCAATACCTATAAAAAGCAAAACATTTTCATAAAATATATTATAGAAGAAATAAAAGGACTAAAAAGTAAGAATAGTGAAATTAAATAATAAAGATATAATTAGATTTTTTTATATTATGATAAATTAAAAAATAATTTTTTTAGTGTGATGTGATAGGATGGTTAAAATCTTTAACTTTTAAAATTTGAGTTTTTAAATATTATTATTATAATTTTTTAACAGATTGGATTTTTTCGAAAAATTTATTTTAAAATTTAAAACCTAATTCAAAATCTTATAAAATTTAAATAATACCTAAATTCATCTGAAACTTTATGATAATACCCACGGGGCTAGACAGATCGGTACACTATAACCAATTGCATATCTACTCGAACATGATGAACATGGCTGGGTTTTTCTTACTGGTCCATAAAATTTAAATAAACTTTCCCTTGTAGGCCCTAGAATTTTATTGAAACAGAATTCCGCCATTCAAATACCTATTTGCAACAGTAAGACGAGAGCTGGTAGCATCATCATCGTCTTCATCTTCTTCTTGTTCTTCTCTTCTCATCAGAACTAGGTAAATGTCTTTCTGTGCATCTATCTCTCCCAATTCATTGAAAAACAGCATTCGGATGGATGAACTTCGGTTGATTCGTTACGATTGTAATGCCAGCGTATCACGCGTTCGACGAAATGTTTCTAATCATATTATATGTGTGCACACTTCCCTTTCCTCATATTGTACATTAATTCGATTGTACTCAACTTTAAACAGTTAAAAGTTCCATCTTTTTTCTCTTTTTTTTTATGGCACTATTTAATTATAATTTCGAAGCTTTGTTGATTGAACAGTCGTAGAAAGTTCCTTGGTTATATTGAGATCACTGTTTACAGCGGAAACCACCCGGGTTTTATTGCAAATTCAGCTTCAATATCTTGTAAATCCTTAAAAGAACTTATTTAGGGCTGCTGCTTTGTGCTAAATTTCAACCTTTTGTTTTCTTTTTCTGCGTGTTTCGGAGGGGTTGCTGAAGAAATAATGGCAGAACTAGTAAGCATGGGAATACTCATTGATATCGTGGATGAGGAGTGGATGAAAGAAACTTTGCCTGATGATGGTACTCTCTCTTCTCTGTTTCAGCCGGGGTACGTCCTGAGTTTTATAATGGCAGTTTTGATTAATCTCAATTGGGTTTGCAGATCTTCCGTTACCACCCGTGCTGCTTGTTCGCAATGAAGATAATGAAGATTCAAGTATGATCCCTATTGCACCGAACCTGATCACAATTTCACTAACTCGTATTTTGGATTAATAGAGAGAAAGAAAAGTCAAGCTGATCGATGGTGTTATTAAATTAAGCATGCTCCATTGATCCTCTAGCTTGATTAACAATGCTATGCACAACATAATTAAGGTTATTTAAATGAGAAATTAGGCCATTATGATGCTTTCAGAGTTGATCATTTTGACTAAGGTTTATCGTCTAGCAATGTTTTATAGGAGATTTGAATTTTTTATTATTTTATTCCCAATTCCTGGTTAATTGGAAGTATTTAATCCATTGAAAAACATTGTCCATGGAACAAGGAAGGTGTTTAGTTTAAAAATCTTTTTTGTCAATGGTGGAACTTTGTAGAACACATTTGGAGCATATAAGTATTTTGTCACAAATCAGGGAAGGCTCTGAGTTCAGGCTTTAGACTCTTGAATTCCTGTGAGTGAATACATGCTAGGTCAGGTTTTAATAGAGTTTAGCTGCTTGTAATACAGAAGAAATGTAGGATCTTTGTTTTCTATTGAATTCAATGTTTGATTAAGGATCTTTTTTGGTATGTGAGTAGATCAGGAGACTCATCAAGCAACAGGAGATACATGGCATGATCTTGCTCTGGGTACTAACTGAAGTTGATGAGGGTGTCTTCATGCCATGTTGCAGTCTGATGGGTTCTTTGCATGGCATTGAAGAAGTAGCTTGTGGAAGAAAGTGTCAACATACCTTTTCTTTGAACAGTTTTATTTACTATGCAGTTTATATGTTTTTACTGACTATTAGTGCTACATGACTGTTCAAACTTCAAATGCTCCCAACTCACCTACTTAAATATCCATTTAGTTGCCTTGTCAAGCGTGTTTAATTTGCACGAGTTGGTCTGCTGAGGGTTTTTTCCTCCTTTTACTGCTATTAGTTGAATACTAAGATGACTAATACCATTGTACTTCATTATCTCAGGCTTCTTTTTCATTAAATTCCTAGAATTTTCTTGTAGTTAATACTGTCTGTGATCTGAGTGCAATATGCTTTAAAACTTGACGGCCATCTGCACTGACCTGCAATACATGCTAGCTATGCATCCTAAGAGCAAAGAATATCACTATGGCATGTGGAAGCTCCTTTTCATGATAAGATGCCTGCATTCGTAGTTCTGAAGTTCTCCCTGGGAAAAATCGCACTCTTTCTTTTTCATTCCCTGCGATCCATTTCTTTAGTTTCTTGCTGCCTTAAATTGATGAAGCAGAAAAGAAGAGAAATTAACTATCTTTGTTGCTGTTTGTGCTCATGGTTTATTGTTGGCCCGTCTTAATGATTACAGCTGCTTCCTGTGAATCGTAAAATTCACCATGGTTTGTGCTCATATTTCTGTCCTTTTCCTGCGGTTTCAAGTGTCCTTCCTTTCACCACTAAAACTACTTACAACAGCCATATTACATTGCTAAAATGAAAAGGAACAAAACTTCATAATAAAACTCAGGATCTTTTCTACTTAGGAGTTCTTTTATTTGCCATTTCCTCATCTTTCGAAGTTTCCTCAAAAGGACAATAGATAGATAAGGCCACCTTACAAAACACTAAAGGGGCCAATTCTTTTTTGTTCAATCTGTAGGTGGATGCTTCTTCTTATCTTCTTAGCTATTAGACCTCATTTCCTTGAAGAATCCATTAAAAGAGACCGAACCATATCTCCTATCTTATGAATGTAAAATGAATTCTACTAGTTGGGAACTGTATGATTTCCTGTCCTATATCATATTGGTAATTGTGAAGTTTATAATAGATACTTATTAGTTTGTTATTTTACACGTGTAAAGTAGTTGCTAGTAAATAGTTAAAGAAGTTAGTTTGGAAGTGGAGTATATATAGCGTAAGTAATCATAGTTAGAACTAAGTAACAAAACCATCATTTTGTAAAACAACTTTCTTCATTTATGTTCATCAAGAAGCTCAATTTACTTGCGAATTCGTTCACATTTCTTGAAACACAAATTGATTACAAGTTCTCACATGGTATCAAAGTAGGTTAGCAAAAACATTTTTGTTGCGATTTGTTGATCCAGATTTATAGGGTTTACAACATGGCAAATCAAGGAGATGCAATGAACGTTGATCTACTATACATTTCTAGTTTAGATAGCCTAGGTATGGTGATTGGAAACATCATCTTTAATGGATCAAATTTTTGGGCATGGAGTAGATCGATTAGAATGGGTTTAGGAGCAAAATTAATGTTAGGCTTTATCGATGGAAGCATAGTTAAGTTAGAAGAAAATTTGCAAGATTTGATTAGATGGACACTTTGTGATTATATATGGTGTGATGTTGGTTATTAAATTCAATGCTAGTAAACTTTCACATAATTTTCTATATGTACTATTTGCTATAGAGTTGAGAGAAGTATGCGAACAATAGAGTCAAATTAATGGGCCACTTAGCTTCTAATTACAGCATGAAATATCTAATGTAAGACAAGGGAATTAGTCTATTATTACATATTATAACAAATTGAAGAAATTTTGGGACGAATTTCAATCCTTAAATGCTTATCTTACTTATGATTGTGGTAGATTGAACTATTGTACTTGTGGATTGTAAGAGAGGTTGACTGAATATAATTCTCAACAAAAACTACTGCAATTTTTGGTGGGATTATTAGATGTGTATGAATCTATGAGAAATCAAGTTTTATTGGTTGATCCATCGCCTTCGATTGATCGTGCATTTTATTTGTTCTTACAAGTTAAAATAGAGACAGGTGACCTCTAATATTGTTAGTGACAATGATATATTAGCGTTGTAAGTAAATAGGTCTATAATGTGATAGAGTAATATTAATAGAAAGGATAATAGGAGGAGTAAATTACATTGTAAACATTATAAGATGGATGGACGTTATATTGAAACATGTTATGAGATATTTGGTTATTTGGAGTGATATAAAGGAAAGCGTAATAAGAAAGGTAATGGTAAAATTTCTATGATGGCGAATTGCAAAGTGGATAGAAACAACAGGACAATTAGCTTTGATACTCCTTTTGATCATGTTTTAGATTATGTAGAAATTAAAGGTTCTTTGCGGGTTGATAATTTGAGTCTGCATGTTGTTTAATTATTCTGTCAAGAAGTTATTGGGTTAATGAAGAACAAGCGGATAACTGATGAAGTGGAGTCATTCAAAGCCATACACTTTGCAGGTATTTTAGTATCGACTGTTCACATGACTAAATTGAATGATAAAATGCTTTTTTGGATTGTTGATACAAGGGCCATGGATTGCATGACCCTTTTGAACCTCTGCTTTTCAATAAAAAACAACTTCCTATACCAATTCCAATAAATTTACTAGACGAAACAATCAAATATGTTATTGTGATTGTGTCTATTCATATTAATTCCTTCCTCATAGTACATAATGTATTTCTTGTTCTTGAGTTCTATCAAAGTCTTCTATTTTTCCATAAATTATTGCAAGATTTTTCTTTAATAGCCAAAATTTAGGACTAGAGAACTGATTAGTGTATTACAAAAGCACATGCTCAACATGAATTATATGTGTTGCATTCCAAAACCACTATGTGTTGTACTTCTTCATTGAAGGACTCACAACATCAGCACCATTTACTTTGTAATTCATTAATCACTTCTCAATATACTCGTATATCTATTTTAGATTTAAAACTTGTGCTTGAACGTTTAGGCCATTCATCTACTTCTAAACTTGAACATTTAGAATGTTATAAAAACCTTAATTTGAATAATTTCTTTTGTGATACTTGTCACTTGGAAAAGTTTCATATAATGCCTTTTTCAAGAAGTGATCATGTATCAATTGCTGCTTTTGAATTGCTTCATATAGATTTATGGGGGCCTTGTCATATGACACCTATTTCTAGTGCACAATATGTTCTCACCATTGTAGATGATTACTCAAGAAGTACATGGATGTATCTCATGAAATTCAAATCTTAGACACCTTTAATTCTCAAAAACATTCTTGCTCATATTCATAATCATTTCAGACCAAACTAAAGTTCATTCATTTTGATAATGGTATTGAATTCATAAATAAGGAGTTTCAAACATTGTTTTCTGATCTTGGCATTGTTCATTAGCAGACAAAGGTTTATACCCCACAATAAAATGGACGGGTAGAAAGGAAACATAGGCATTTACTGGATATAGCAAGAGCTCTTCGGTTACATGTTGGTTTACCAAACATTTTTGGAGTGTATTTTGACAACTACATATCTAGTTAATAGAATGCCCATGTCCATTCATGGATGGAAGACTCCTAATGAGTTACTATTTGGGGTTACTCCAACATATGATCATTTGCGTGTTATGGATTGTTTGTGCTATGTAGCTAAATTGAGTTTTAGGCAAGATAAGTTTGATCCTTAGGGATCTAAATGTGTTTTTCTCAAATATGCATCTGGTTAGAAGGGTTATAAAGTGTTTGATTTAGCAGAACACAAAATTGTGATGAGTTAAGACAGTGTTCTACGAGAAGCAATTTCCTTTTAAGTAGCTTGATGATGAATCTTTTGATCACGGTCATCTTTCTTCGTTTGAGTTGCCATATGTCTCTTTTGATATTGATACTCCATCTTCTATTACTTCTTCGATGAATAATTTCAATAGACCCAATAATTGTTTTTCAAGAGTAGACCTGGTTCCTTTATGCCCACCAATTCTTGTTTGTCAGAAAATTCACTTTCTACTACTCTTGTTGTTCTTATTGTGCGACATTAAATCAAACCTGTTAAAGACTTCATTGGTTTCATGATTATATGCACACTATTAATTATGTTCTTTCCTCTTATACATGTTACAAATCAATCTTATACATTCTCATGCAATAATCCTTTGTTTTCTTTAAACACCTTTACCTCCTATCCTTTTAACTATGTGGCTTTTATGGAAAATGTATTAACAATCAAGGAACCATTTTGTTATTCACAAGTAGCTTAAGATGAGTAGTGGGTTAAAGCCATGAATAATGAGTTGAAGGCCCTTGAAGATAATAACACTTGGGAATTAACTGACTTGCGATGTGGTAAACGTGCCATTGGATCTAAATGGGTGTATAATACTAAATATAAGGCTAATGGAAGTGTAGATAGATATAAAGCATGTTAATTGGCTA
Organism: Laguncularia racemosa; assembly: GCA_037954665.1. NCBI lineage: Eukaryota > Viridiplantae > Streptophyta > Magnoliopsida > Myrtales > Combretaceae > Laguncularia > Laguncularia racemosa. The sequence goes on from JBBMOL010000056.1 coordinate 3,552,316, forward strand.
AAAAATTTACCTAAGTTGAAGGGGAGGATTACCATGAGACTTTTTCTCCTATTGCTAGACTTAATATTGTAAGGATTTTGGCAACCATAATAGTAGCTTATAATTGGCCACTTTATCAAGTAGACATAAATAATGCATTTCTCCATTGGTACTTAGATGAGGACATTTACATGTTATCATTAGAGCCGAGAATGCAAGACGGGTCAGGCGGGCCGGCTCATTTAAACTGCAAAAAAGTGCAGGTTAGGTTAAAAAATTTTGGCCTGCATAAATTGTGGGCTTTTTGACTCGCCTCACTTAACTCATAGGCTAATGTAGGGCAACCCAATGCGAGGCGAGTGAGCTTGAGTTAGCTTGCATAATAGGAAAAAAAGAAGAAGAGCAACTTGAGTAAGCATTCGATTAGAAGTCACGAAGGGGTAAAAAAGATAAGTAAATAAATAATTCATAGGTAGGCCACTCCCCAATTGCTTTCTTCCTTCTTTGTACATAACTAACAACAATTCAAGTTACTTTTGATTTTTGAGCATAAGGTTATTTATATAGAGTAAAGTAATTGTTATGAGTTATGATTAAATTAAAAAATTGTTTAAATTTGTACTTAATAATTGTTGGTTTTATCTAATTGTTTTATGACATATATATTGTTAAAAACTAAAAATACATTATTATTTCGAAAATATATAATTTTCTAAAAAAAAATTATTACGGTGAGTTACAGGTTAACTCGCTTAACTTGCAAGCCTGAGTAGGGTGGGTTGGGCCACCATTTTCGGCTCACTTTTGATGTGGGCTAAGGTGAGCGGGCTCGCATTAACTAGTGGGCTAACATAGGTTAGGCGGGTTAGCTCATTAGGCCTGCATTCTAGCTCCACTTATCACCATTAGGATATAACAAGGTTAAACCAGGACAAGTTTTTTAACTTTTAAGATTGTTGTATGGCCTTAAACAAGCTTTAAAGCAATGGAATTCAGAGATCTCCAAGTTTTTAATCAGCAAGGGCTTTTGTCAATCAAAGAATGATTATTCTTTGTTCACCAAATCATCTTCCATAGGTTTCCTTATTATATTACTTTATGCGGATGATATGTTAACTACATGAACAAATACATTAGATATTGATGGATTTGCATCAACATTCACTATTAAAGATCTAGGAATTGCTAAATATTTTTTGGGAATTGAATTATGTTGCACTTCACAAGGTTTGTTGTTGAATCAAAGAAAGTTTATTATAGATATTCTTTATGATATTAGGCTTACTAGTGCCAAACTAGCTAAATGTCCTCCATTATCAAGTCAGGTTTTATCTTAAGAATAAAAAAATCTGTTAACAAATTCGACTTTTTATAGAAGACTTATTGGTCGGTTGTTGTACTTGACACTTACTCATCTGGATCTTTCTTTCTTTTTTTTTTTTTTTTGTACACAAACTTAGCCAATTTTTGGCTAAACCATGTGATACTTATCTTGACACTACTTTTCATGTTCTTTGTTACCTTAAGGGAATGATGAACTTATGCTTGTTTTACCTTATTGTAAATTCATTGCATTTTGCAACCTATTTTGATTCAAATTGGGGAGCATGTTTGCTTGACAAAAAATCTATTTTTGGTTTTTTTATTTTAATTGGTAGCGCACTAGTATCATGGAAGACGAAAAAATAGAAGACAGTAGCCACTTCATGTTCAGAAGCTGAGTATCGTGCAATGGTTTCTACAACCAAAGAGCTTATGTGGGTTTCTTATATTTTACAAGACTTGCAAGTCTTAGTTCAACTACTCGTTCCTTTATTTTCAAACAACAAAGCAGCTCAGTTAATAGCTAATAATCCATGTTTACATTATTAGACCAAGCACATTGAAATCGGCATGCATTTCACAAGAGATCAAATTAGTTGAGGATTTCTTTCCATAGTTCATGTCCCTTCTAAATGTCAATCAGCAGGCTTTCTTATTAAATCCATTTTCAAGTCTCGGTTATAATTTTCTAGGTCTAAGCTGGGTTTACGAGAGGCTCCACCTTAAGGGGGGGCATGTGAAGTTTATAATAGATCTTTATTAGTTTGTTATTCTACACGTGTAAAGTAGTAGTTAGTAAGTAGTTAAAGAAGTTAGTTTGGAAGCAAAGTACATATAGCTCCAGTAGTCATAGTCAGAATTGAGTAACAAAACCATCATTTTGTAAAACAACTTTCTTCATTTTTGTTCATCAAGAAGCTCAATTTATTTATGAATTCATTCACATTTCTTGAGACACAAATTGATTACAAGTTCTCATAGTAATAATGCTCATCAACCAACATGGATGGGGACTTGATCGCATTTGATGTTTCTATATCAATTTACAGATGCATTGAATAGGCATCAAGGGGTTGATATTAACTCTCAAATTAGAAATTCTTAATGGTTTAGAATTTAAGAATTAGGATTGATGAAATGATGGAATAAGTAGAATATGATAGAGGATAGAGAAATAGAGACAAGAGGAAGAGTTAGAACATTTTTGTATGTATTTTCCAATGGTTTGCATTTACATGGATAAGGAGTTTATAGATCCCTAATTAGGATACCTTATCGATTATAATAGCCTTGCAGGTGAAAATATATTCCTTGCTAAATTCCCCATATGAGATTTTTATACATTAGCTGAATAACATAAATTAAAGTTAAAATGGAAAAATAAGATTTCCAATTCATAACATTGCCTTTATCCCACGAACATATTTGGCCTCAAGGATGGAATTGAGGAAATTGCTTGAATAAGGAGTCGTAGTCCTCGCAAGTAGTTTCTTGTTGCTTTAAGTTCATCCATTGGATTAATAATTGAATATCCTTTAAATAGCACGTTGCCCTTCGTCACCAACATTCTATCGAACGCCCTTGGGGGTTCAACTCTTAATATTTTCCTCACGATTATTTATTGGTAGCTCACTAGAGGGTGTGTGCTTGTCGCCCACTTTTTTCTTTAAGAGAGATACATGACATATAGGATGAATATGAGACTCAGGGGATAGCTTTAATTCCTATGCGAACTTGTCAATCTTCTTAGTCACTTAATAGGCCTTGTCGTACCTTGCTGTGAGCTTGACCTTATTGTACAATTCTAAGACTTAGCTTGTAGGTTTAGAGTTTAAGATACACCCAATTCCCAATTTGAAAAGTGGTGCATCTACAACATGTGCGGGCAACAATGCAACTTACACATTTAAGCATGTAGAATTTTAGCTATCTCTAGAGTTGAGCAAGGATGAGTTAGGATTTGAGTGAGACATACAAAATAGATAGAATATGATACCTATCTTTTGGATGTATTGATTTTTAAATTTTAAAATTGGAATCTGTTTTATAATATATATAAACTACTTAGAAATGTGTGTCTCCTGTAAGATATTTTATGAGATCTATAAATTTTTTTGTTATATTTTTATAATATAAGTTTTTTAAGGTTGAATGTTTAGTAACTTATCAATTTTTTTCATATATTTGTAATTGACACATCTATTAATTTGGTAATTTTTTAACAATTTAATCATTTTTTAAAGAAATATGGCAAATAACATAGGATAATGGAAAAAGAAAAAAAGAAAAAAAAGAGTAGAAATTACCTTAGAGTTGAAAGAAATTGAGTAATGACAAAAAGAAAATGAGAGGCTTAAAGGATATGAGAATCGAGAGAGTAGGATTACAAGTAATACGTTAGGAAGAAAATGATAAGTAGTAAAGGAATAATGTAATAGACTTTAGGGTTTTTGCTTTCTAGTAAACGAGCTCGGGTCTTAAGTGTATATATGTATATATTTGTTATGTTCAATATTATTAGTTAAGAATTTTTATAAAGTATAAGGTATCTAAACCTTATATTTTATGTATCTTAGAATATAGTTTCAAGATAAATATATGGTATGAAAATGTTAGACTTTATACCTTTGTGAGTAACTTTTTAATAATTGAAGTTAAAACTTATTTTATAACCTTCAAAACCCCTCTAGATCGTACCCGATCATACACGGTAGAGCAGGCTTCCCTTGCTCACCCTAGTTAAGAGTCATTAAACGGGCAAATCTAGTGAAGGGATCCAAAACTACTCGGATGGTTTCTTTTCCCTCCAGCCTAGGCGATGCTTCGATGAACACCATGCTTATTGTTGCCAAGCATGATTCGGAATTGGAAGTGGAGTCTGAAAGACCTAGATAAGGTAGATGTTCCCCTTTGTTTCTTTGGCACGTATCACAACTAGCCACCGCTCATGGAACGCCTTTCTTCATCCCAAGCTAGAAAAACTATTGCTTGATGCGTCTACAAGTTCCTTGCATATTTGAATGCCCTCCAATGATTGACTTGTGTAGTTTACTCACCAGGTTCTCTCTCAAATTCCCTTGCTCACCCATATCTAAGCGGCCCTTATTGCGTAGCATAACCTGAGAAAAAGATGAAATCCTCATGATTTTCATATGCTAGTAATATTTGGATAATCGTCTCTTTCGCCAACTTATCCCCTTCCGTCCCCTACATCCAAGTTGGAACAATGACCACAATTCTCCAATTTTCCACTCTCAGCTCTAATTTTCTAGTGAAGGCATTAGTCACTTTGTACTTCTTTCCCTTCCTATAGCATATATTATTTTCGGTACGCCTACTTTTAGCAACACCCTTAATGGGCATGTGTCGCATAAGAAATGAGACTTGTGTTGCGATGTTTGACATCATAGTGGACATGGTTGACCAACTTAGGTTTAGTGTGTTATGAATGACATAAATAGGGCAATTTATTTTAGAGATATTGTTACGGATTGCTCTGCTCTGATACCAAATGTTACGAAATTGGGTATACTCTGATATCAAATGTTAAGAATCCTTCTAATATGAACCACGCTCACGTGTGACGAAACCCAATACCAATACGTTTGGAATTGCAACCTAAGATGCTAAAACAATCAAGTGGAACTGCGACCCGTTGCCTATAGGTGAGGCAAGAACTTTGGTATAATCTGTTGACGCCACAATCGGGATGAAAGACTGATTGATATGTTGGGATGAACGCCACAAAAGAAATCCGATAAGTCCAAGAGAAGTTCTTTTGAGAACCAAGAGAGGAATTCTCTCAAAATATGTTATTCAATGTTGTATGTGTGTTCTCTGTTCTGTTTTCAACCCTGGCAGCTTATATTAGGGTTTACAACTCGTAATAACAAAAGCCCAAAACGACATAACATCATAAAGTCGCGGAAAAATAACAAACAGGAAATGAAAGCCGGCGGCATAGGAGCCGGCGTAGGATGTACGCCGGGTATAAAGGCCGGCGGCGTAGTAAGCCGACGTAGTCCCTCTGTTGCGCGCGAATGGCAACGCCTGTTCAAGGCCAGCAGTGTTTAAGCCAACATTGTCAAGGCTGGCAGTTGTGACCTCCTATGCTTTGATCTCCTTGAATGACTTGTACAAATGCAAGTTCATTCTCATGGTTGCTCCAATCCTTTCCGGCTTCTTGGACATCTTTTATCAACCCGTTAAGTGCTTCCTTGAATCGTTTCGCTCGCGTTCTTGTGATCGGTCCAAGTGGCACTTCAAGCGGATCCACATTCCCTCTTCTGGCTTGGCTCCCATCATGGCTCTCATCATTCCCCTCCTCTTGAAAAGGATTTGTCCTCAAATCGTCACCTACGTCAAAAGGACTCAGATTAATAACATTAAAAGTAGCACTTACTTGATACTCACCTGGCAAATCTATCTTGTATGCATTATCATTGATGCGCTCAAGAATTTGAAATGGTCCATCGCCTCTAAGAAGTAATTTAGATCGATGTTGCACAGGAAACCGCTCTTTGCGCATGTGAACCCAAACCCAGTCTCCAGGTTCAAAGACAGCTTGTCGACGACCCTTGTTGGCTTGTTTCACATACTGCTCTGTTCTTCGCTCAATGTTTAGCCTTACCTTCTCATGGATCTATTTAACAAATTCTGCTTTCTTCTTACCATCTAGATTAACATACTCAGAAATAGGCAGAGGTGATAAATCCAAAGGAGTTAGTGGATTAAAACCATACACAATTTCAAAAGGAGTAAACTTAGTAGCAGAATGCATTGTGCGATTATAGGCAAATTCAACATGCGGCAAACAATCCTCCCAACTTTTAATGTTCTTTTTAATGACTGCCCTTAACAAAGTAGATAAAGTTCGATTTACTACATCAGTTTGACCATCTGTTTGTGGATGACAAGTAGTAGAAAACAATAGCTTAGTTTCTAACTTAGCCCACAGGGTCTTCCAGAAGTAGCTCAAGAACTTAGCATCTCTATCCGATACGATTGTTCTAGGCATACCATGTAATTCCACAACTTCCCTAAAGAACAAATTAGCAATATTGCAAGCATCATCTGTTTTGTGGCAAGGAATGAAATGTGCCATCTTAGAAGATCTATCCACGACTACAAAAATAGAGTCTCGACCATGCTTAGACTTGGGTAATCCTAACACAAAATCCATGGAAATATCTACCCAAGGCTCATGAGGAATGGAAAGTAGGGTATAAAGCCCATGAGGTTAGACTCTAGATTTTGCTTGCTTACAAGTGACACATCGCCCACAAATCTCTCAACATCTCGTTTCATGTGAGGCCAATAAAAGTATTCCTGCAAAACCCCTAAGGTTTTAGCTACTCCAAAATGCCTAATTAAACCTCCTCCATGAGACCCCTCACTAATAATTCTCTTAACGAACAATTTGGAATGTAAAGTTTATTCTCCCTAAACAAGAATCCTTCATGCTTATAAAATTTACCATGACCACTCTTCTCACAATGCACATACTCGTCACAAAAATCTCGATCAGCAGCATACGATTCTTTAATATGCTCAAAACCAAGCAATCTAGAACTAAAAGTAGAGATAAGAGCTTACCTTCTAAAAAGTGCATCAGTAACAACATTTTCTTTACCTTGCTTGTAGTGGATGACATAGGGAAATGCTTCGATAAACTCCACCCAACGAGCATGTCCTTTGTTTAGCTTATGTTGTCCTTCAAGTACTTTAAGCATTCATGATTAGTGTGGATCACGAACTCCTTTGGCCAAAGATAGTGTTGCCAAGTCTCCAACGCTCGAACCAATGCATATAACTCCTTGTCATAAGTAGGGTAGTTCAAGGTTGCCCCACTTAGCTTCTCGCTAAAGAATGCAATTAGTCTTCTCTCCTGCATGAGCACTGCTCCAATACCTATTCCTGAAGCATCACACTCAATTTCAAAAGTTTTAGAAAAATCAGGTAAGGCAAGTAATGGTACATGAGTCAACTTATTTTTAAACGTCTGAAAGGCCTTCTCTTGTTGCTCTCCCCATCTAAACCCTACGTTATTCTTGATTACTTCAGTAAGTGGTGCTGCAATGGTGCTGAAATCCTTCACAAACCTCTTGTAAAAGCTCGCTAGTCCATGGAAACTCTGCACATTACTTACATTAGTTGGACTAGGCCATTCTTGAATCGAACGAATCTTCTCTTCATTAACTTGTATTCCTTGTGCACTAACAATAAAACCAAGAAACACAAGTTTGTCTGTAAAAAAAGTGCACTTTTTGAGGTTAGCATATAATTGCTCCTTTCGAAGCACTTCCAAAACATCTCTCAAGTGAGATATATGGTCTACTAAACTCTTGCTGTAAATGAGGATATCATCAAAATAGACAACCACAAATTTGCAAATAAAAGTCCTCAAAACATGGTTCATAAGTCTCATAAAAGTACTAGGTGTGTTAGTTAAACCAAAAGGCATTACTAACCACTCATACAATCCATATTTTGTCTTAAATGCGGTTTTCCACTCATCACCTTCTTTCATTCTAATTTGGTGATATCCGCTTTTCAAATCAATTTTGGAAAAGACACTAGACCCATGTAACTCATCTAACATGTCATCTAAGCGAGGAATGAGATGACGATACTTTACCGTGATGTTGTTGATGGCGCGACAATCAACACACATTCTCCATGACCCATCCTTCTTAGGCACCAAAATCACAGGCACTGCACATGGGCTCATGCTTTCTCTCACGTACCCCTTCTCCATTAATTCATTGACCTGCCTTTGGAGTTCCTTTGTCTCCTCTGGATTGCTCCTATAAGCTAGTTTGTTTGGAATAGATGCTCCGGGTACAAGGTCAATCTGGTGCTTAATACCACGAATAGGTGGTAACCCCTTTGGAATCTCCTCAAGGAAGACATCTTCAAAGTCTTGCACAATAGACACAACCACACTAGGCAAAGAGTTAAAAAGTTCGTTAGTATTCAAACAAGTTTCCTTAAAAACCAGTAACAACATAGGTTTCTTCATCACTAACGCTCTCCTCACTACATTTGCTCTTGCCACACAACTCTCCTTTTGCAAGGCTGCACTCTCCTTTTCTCTCACCACCAAAGTTGATCCCCCTTCAACTTGGCCTCTCACGCTCTTTCCAGCCTTCCTCTCTTTTCCCTTTTGATATTGACTTTTGTGTTCTTTTTCTTTGTCCATGTCTTTTACTCTCTCACTCTCCCTTTGTCTTTTACTCACCTTATATTTTGCAAAAGATTGTTGTAGCTGCAACTGATCCTCATACACCTGTTTAGGTGTTAAGGGTTTAAGATTATAGCTTTTGCCATGGTGAACAAGTGTATACTTGTTAGAAAAGCTATCATGAACAACCTTCCTATCAAACTACCATGGTCTCCTCAACAACACATGACACGCCTGCATCGGCACTACATCGCATAACACCTCATCCTCATACCTACCGATGCGAAAAGCAATCAAGGCTTGCTTACTCACCTTAGTCTCGCCACTATCATTCAGCCACTGCAATTTATATGGGTTAGGGTGTTTAGTAGTCTTGAGTCCCAACCTCTCAACAATAAAAGTACTCACCACATTAGTGCAACTCCCCCCATCAATGATCAAACTGCAAATATGATCACCTAGATAACATCTAGTATGAAAGATATTCTCTCGTTGCACCTCCTCTTCTTCCTTCACCTGCACATTCAAAGCTCGCTTCACTATTGCCACTAACTTCCATGCTGCAGGCTCCTCGTTATCACTAGCGTCCTCCAATGGAGGCATATCATCATCTTCACTATCCCCCCCAGTCTCATACTTACCATCATCACGCAGAATCATAACATGCCTATTCGAACATTGACTAGCAATATGGCCTTTGCCTTGGCATTTAAAACATTTAATATCACAATTTCTAGGAGTAGTAGAATCAGGTTTACCTTGGTTACCAGGAGTAGAACCTGCTTGCTTCTACTCTCCTTTTAGCTTGGTGGGTAAAGACTTTTCTTCCTTCTTCCATTGGTTAGTCTTCCAGGTGGATGAACCAGCACCCTGTTGAAACCGTGCAGTACTACTACCTTTCCTCTTGTGTTGGTTCTCAACCTTTATAGCCATGTGTACCATATCTTCCAATTCTACATGATACTGCAATTCTACGACATTTTGAGTCTCTCTATTCAACCCAGCAAGAAACCTAGCCATGGTAGCCTCTCTATCCTCCTCTACATTCGCTCTAATCATAGTAACCTCCATCTCCTTGAAATACTCATCCACACTTCGGCTTCCCTGCTTAAGAGTTTGCAATTTGTTATGTAACTCACGATAGTAATAAGCAGGCACAAACTGCTTCTTCATCACCCTTTTCATCTCTTCCCAAGACTCAATAGGTGGTTCGCCATTCCTTCTTCTATTCAACATCAGTTGATTCCACCACACTATGGCATAATCCGAAAACTCAATAGCAGCAAGCTTTACTTTCTTTCTCCCACTATAATTGTGACAATCAAACACCATCTCTACCTTCTTTTCCCATTCTAAGTATGCCTCGGGATCATTCTTCTATTGGAAAGGAGGAATCTTCATCTTTATACTACTTAATTGAATATCCTCTCTATTCCTATCTCCTCTATCTTCCCAATCCCTAGTTCCTCTATTCCTACCACCATAACCTCTATAACTCCCGATAGAAGGTTCATCAAATTCATCATCAGAAATTTCATCTCCACCCCTTTGTCCTCTCTTAAAACAACTCTCCCTCTTACGCCCTTGAAAGACGTTTTTAGATTGCTCTAGTTTTTGCTCCATCGTCTCATGAATTTGTTCCATGCCCTCCTGAAATATCCTCTTCATCTCACTCCTCAATGCCTCAATCACTAACCTAGCATCAAACCTTCCCCTCTCACCTTTAGGAGAATGTTACCTCGACATAGTTTCTGCAATAAAGGTTAGTACTAACACAAATATATATAGGATTAAGCCTCACGATTCACTCCCTTACGTGTTTCACTCAAAGGATGATATACCACAATCACTCGTGTATTCTCACAAGCAATGATGATATCAACTCACCAATCCTTCTTCTCAATTCTCTTGGAACTAATCCAAACTACACCAATCCCTTCCGTAGAATTCAAGAACAACTTTAGGGACTTGAATTTTCCTCTTTTCTTTCCTTTTTGTTGCCTTTGTTTCTTCCTTTTGTTCACGTTTTTTTTTTTTGTAACAAAATTAATAGGATGCACTACACTACTCAAGAAACAATTAACACTATGGACTTAAGTGCGAAGCTATGACAACACGAAACTTGATATGAACGATTGGAGTTAGGGTTTTGATGTTACCTTCCTCAAACCGAACTGATGTTTAACAAACCTAGGCTCTGATACCAAACTGATACGAACCACGCTCACGTGTGACGAAACCCAATACCAATACGTTCGGAATTGCAACCCAAGATGCCAAAAAAATCAAGTGGAACCGCGACCTGTTGCCTATAGGTGAGGCAAGAACCTTGGTATAATTTGTTGACGCCACAATCAGGATGAAAGACCGATTGATAAGTCGGGATGAACACCATGGAAGAAATCCGATAAGTCAAAGAGAAGTTCTTTTGAGAACCAAGAGAGGAATTCTCTCAAAATATGTTATTCAATGTTGTATGTGTGTTCTCTGTTTTGTTTTCAACCCTAGCAGCTTATATTAGGGTTTACACCTCGTAATAACAAAAGCCCAAAATGACATAACATCATAAAGTTGCGGAAAAATAACAAACAGGAAATGAAAGCCGGCGGTGTAGGAGCCGGCGTAGGATGTACGCCGGGTATAAAGGCCGGCGGCGTAGTAAGCCGGCGTAGTCCCTTTATCGCACTCGAATGGCAACGCCGGTTCAAGGCCGGTAATGTTTAAGCCAGTGTTGTCAAGGCTAGCAGCTGTGACCTCCTATGCTTTGATCTCCTTGAATGACTTATACAAATGCAAGTTCATTCTCGTGGTTGCTCCAATCCTTTCCGGCTTCTTGGACATTATTTATCAACCCGTTAAGTGCTTCCTTGAATCGTTTCGCTCACGTTCTTGTGATCGGTCTAGGTGGCACTTCAAGAGGATCCACATTCCCTCTTCTAGCTTGGCTCCCATCATGGCTCTCATCATTCCTTCCATGCAAATCAAATCTTCAATAACAATGGCTTTGTTAATAATTTTAGGGTTTTCCTGTATTTGGTACTAACAAAATAAAAACAAAGGATATGGATAAAATTACCAATCTATAGATGCCAAGATTGATAAAATTAAACTAGTTCGCAATTAAATCATAGAACGATAGAGACCACGTTCTATAAATCAATCACTAAGGTTAAAGAATTCCAAGAATTCAATAACAATGTTCGCCACAAATTTTATAGGAGCCAAGAATTTAATAAGAACAACTAGAATAAAGTGAAATCAATTCTCAATATTCAAGAACTCTCCAAAGAGGATTCACACACACTCAAAGTGTTTTTCTTTCAAAAAAAAAAAATAACATTCTGTTCGAAATACCTAAAGACCACTATTTATATCATGCCTAAAAGTAACATAAGGATATATTAATAAAAATTGTGTGAGGCCATTCAAGGCCGGCCAAAGGCCGACGGCCTACATTTAAGCCAGCACCAAGGCCGGCAGCATTGAAGTTAATTCGGCCGGCCTTTATTCAAGGCCGGCTTAAAGCTGGCCGAACTTCGCCTTGTGTCCTTCCGACGCTTATGTCCTCCCTTTTTGGACCCCGTACTGCCACCTATAGTGCGGATTGACTTTGATTTCTTTGGTGCTTGTATCTTAGCTCTTGGAATCATATCAAATATATTTACTTTAAAGGCGAGTTTAGCCTCTCATAAATAAACTAGTTGTGAGCTAGTACTACTCTTTTAATGATGGTCATAATAGACCGAAACTAATTAAAAAATTGGTCTCTTTAAATATATAAAGGATCATAGCAAAATTGATGAGGGCACTCCTAATGAAAGATAAACTCGAAACAGTTTGGGTAAATAGGAGAAAAAGGCTAGTTTGCCATCTAAAACTGAGTAGAATGTATGAAGTAAAAAATAGTTGAGCGTCGCACGAGGACTCAAGGAGAGGGATAATCTTCTATCCCGTGACAAGTAATATTAGAACAAACATTCTAGCCATATCAAACTATCTGAGTACTGCCCAATGTAATCAATGTGTAGGTAGGGCTCATGTAGGTAAAGCTTGAGGGGAAAAGCGACCACTAGATGGACACCATTACAACAAAGGAGTAGTTGTGTTGCAAATCAATTTTGTAACGAGATTTGCTTAAATCAAAATAAAAGAAAAGGAATAAAGTACTTTAGTGAGTTGCCTCAGCGTTAGGTAACTCTACAAGAGGTGATTTTAGAGGACGAAGGGAAAGATGAGGGTAAGAGGGGTGCATGTGGAAGGTCGAAGTCCTGACTAGGGATGATCTTGGGTGGAGTTTTACAATGAATTGGGGATGGTGACAATTTGTTAGGGAAAGGCAATGGCAATAAATTGGTCTTGTGATGAAAGCATCACGAATTTAGATAGAGAATGTCTCAATCTGTAACATTAAAATACACATGAGGGATCAACTTAAGCTTAATACATTGTGATTGGTATCGGTAGGATAGTTTATTCTGAAGGTAAAAGTACTTCAAAGGTAGAATTAGTTGTGAGCTAGTACTACTCTTTTAATGATGGTCATAATAGACCAAAACTAATTAAAAAAGTTGGTCTCTTTAAATATATAAAGGATCATAGCAAAATCGATGAGGGCACTCCTAATGAAAGACAAACTCGAAACAATTTAGGTAAATAGGAGAAAAAGGCTAGTTTTCCATCTAAAACTGAGTAGAATGTATGAAGTAAAAAATAGTTGAGCGTCGCACGAGGACTCAAGGAGAGGGATAATCTTCTATCCCGTGATAAGTAATATTAGATCAAACATTCTAGCCATATCAAACTATCTGAGTACTGCCCAATGTAATCAATGTGTAGGCAGTTTTTTTTTTTTTTTTGGTCAAAAGGGCTTGCGTGGGTAGGGCTCATGTAGGTAAAGCTTGAGGGGAAAAGCGACCACTAGATGGACTCCATTGCAAAAGAGGAGTAGTTGTGTTGCAAGTCAATTTTGTAACGAGATTTGCTTAAATCAAAATAAAAGAAAAGGAATAAAGTACTTTAGTGAGTTGCTTCACTGTTAGGTAACTCTGCAAGAGGCGATTTTAGAGGACGAAGGGAAAGATGAGGGTAAGAGGGGTGCATGTGGAAGGTCGAAGTCCTGACTAGAGATGATCTTAGGTGGAGTTTTACAATGAATTGAGGATGGTGACAATTTGTTAGGGAAAGGCAATGGCAAGAAATTGGTCTCGTGATGAAAGCATCATGAATTTAGATAGAGAATGTCTCAATTTGTAACATCAAAATACACATGAGGGATCAACTTGAGCTTAATACATTGTGATTGGTATCGGTAGGATAGTCTGTTCTAAAGGTAAAAGTACTTCGAAGGTAGATTTAGCCTCCCGTAAGTAAACTAGTTGAAGTTAATACCACTCTCCTAGTGATGGTTGGTTGAAATCAATGGAAAAAATTGGTCCCTTCAAACATACAAGGGATTGTGCAAAGTTAGTGAAAGCACTCTTGATGAAGAATGGGCTTGGAGTAATCCTTAGTAAATAAGAAATACTGATGATTCGCTATTTGACAATAAATAAAATGTATGATGTAAAGGATGATTGAGTATTGTATGGAAACTTCAGGAGAAGGATAAGCTCCCATCTCGTGACACTCGCATATTGGACTGTATGTAAAATTGTTTTTTTTTATAGATCTCAGTATTAGTGGAGGGTATTGTTAAAAATAGGCGTATGAGATGCATCTTTTCATTTTTTTTTAATACATGAAAGCATATTTTTTGTTAGAATCACCATAAAAAATAACATGCCTATTTTTAGCAATATCGTCTATTGATATTATAATATGTAAGAAAGCTGCCCAACATTGTAGACACCACTTTTTATGCATCATTTCCGCAAGAGAGGCCATGTTAAATATAAGTGCCCAGCGGCTCACATCTTTAACTCAATTACCAGATGGGATCTCACACATCAGCTAGATAACAAAAAATAAAGACGACAGAAAAATAAGAAATCCGATTCATGACAGTTAAAGTCTGACTCTGACACGACGTTTTTGATCTTTTCATTTTCAAGGAAAAAAAAAAAGCATAATCAGGTGTCACTCTCTCACTTGCACCGTCAATATTTGATGGTGATGTGGGGGGGGGGGGTTGTGGACGAAGTGAAGCATCTTTTAGCTTCTAAAAGTTGTAAACTTGCATGCCAGGAAAAGGGCATATACGGTGAAGTTTAGCTGAAAAGGATCCGATGGCGACATCCAAGAAAGCAATTTTCTTCCTTTTTTCGTCGTGTTCTTAGTTTTAGTCTGAATGAACTGGAATTGGACAGGTCTAAGATGAAAAAGGTAGGCAAAGCCTTTAAATTTGGCTTTTGCCTGTATGTGCTGCCCACGTTTGGGGGGTTGAATTGAAACCATATTGCTGGAAGGCGCAATTTTTACTTGCACTTCCTTAGGAGACTCGTGCGAGTCCCACAAAAAAGAAAGAAAATGCGTACAAATTTATACACTGTTGGTGGCGGCGCGGGTGGTTCTTTTTTTGTATGTATGCTTTGAAAAAATGTTTATATTGCATGCAATTTCCAATTCTTCGAAATACTATTTCAAGAGTTGTTTTATAACAATTTTTTCTTTTATTTGAAAAAAAAATAGTACGCTAAATGAGAGCACTTACTCCTTGCATAGGACACCATACCCACTTTAAAAGGACCAGGACCATCCACGCACCCGAAAGACGAAGCCTGTGAATATTGAAATTAAATCTTTAATTGAACATTGCCTCAACTCCACTCTCACCCTAGTGAAAGAGACTCCATATTCTTAGCCTGCAACTTGCCAATAGTAGCATTCCATTTAATCCAAACCAGAAAATAACTCCAAAATTTTAATTCTCCGTCAGCCACTTGACACTAACAATGTAGAAGGCACAAACTAACCCCCCTTAAATAATAACAATAATAATAATAATAAACACAAGTTCCACGCATAGAATGATGCTCAAAATATTCATATACATGTAAAAATACACAAAAAAAAAAAAAAACTGAAAAGCTGATTGATGGAATAGTAGGCATATACCAAATGATGGAAAAAAAAATTAATAATGATAATAATAAAAACAACAGAAGCGCTATCAACTAAAAAATTTACAGAAGACCCTTAAGTAGTGTTCCCGCATTGTACTCGGGTAAAAAAGCTCTCTATCAAAGAAAAAAAATCTGCAGAAATATGGGGCCAACGGAGGAACCTGCGAAGTTCCTTCCTTTTCCTCTTTTTCACCCCCATAAGCATTCTATACCAGCGAGCCAAACTTGCAGAAATATCATGAATCGATCTTTCCCCTGAAAAATTTAAAATCTTAAGAGGGTATATCTGGCTTTCAAGAAGTATGAATTCACATTCCTTGTCCCCTCCTTTCGGAGAAACCCTCATGCAAGGTCTAACTGTGGATCTCATGCTCCAAGTAACTAACTGTGTCACTCATGACTATAGGCAGTCTGCGAAGAATTGCTTTTAAAAGAAAGGATCATTCACAGCATTTGTAAGTGGGATAGGGTCATTCTTGGGTGTGGTAACTGGAACACTAGGGTCTGAAACATCCGATGCCTGGGGAGCGACTTCCTCCTTCTCTTGAGTGTCTGATGCCATTTGGGATTCTTCTTTCATCTCCTGAGATTCAGATCCTTGATGGGACATGTCTGCTACAGATTCATTTTTAGAAGCTTCTATATCGCTTTCACCCTGAGCAGTAACACCCTGATTGTCTGTCAATGGAGTTGGCTCTTTATTGTCTTTCAATGGAGTTGGCTCTTTACTGTCAGTACCAGGTTCACTAGCTTTGACTTGAGGAGCAGTAGCAGCTGGATCAGATGTAGAGGCAGGAGGTGCTTCTAACTGCATTGGCTTGTCTGGCTGAGGTGACTGTTGCTGCTGCTTATTCTGTGCATCAGAAGGGGGTTTCTTCTGCATTGCCATTGAAGCAGAAAGTGAAGGCATACCTGGAGGCAAAATTTCAATTGGAGGTTTCTTCCCTGCTTCAGCCAGACTAGTAAGCTTCGGTTCCTCAAGGGATGCCAGGAAAGCAGCTGCAGCATCTGTCTTTGTGGTTGGTGCATGCTCAACTTCCTTTTGAAGAATTTTATTCCAAGCCTCAACCATGTGCTTCAATGTTGGTCGCCCATGTGCCTGAAGTACACGGATCCAGGAAGGTCAACCCAGTGGATAAACACCAGTCAATAAAGAGAAAGGCAAAGGCAGTTCATACCTGAGCATGAAGTACGGCCTCGGCAAACATTCCAGTATCCTGCCATGCTTTCTCCATGAGAGCATTATCACCAAGAACTGCAGCTGCAAAAGCTGCTTCACGTCCCATGCCAATAGAGACCAGATTGTCTACGAGACCCTGCAACATATTAGTACAGTATCTTTCAGGGGAAATGAATATGCACAAGCTAATGAAAGAGATGGCATGTAGGAAGTTCACACCAAGCTGATCTTGCAGCTAAACAAGAACAGTGCACGGACTGAAATGGCCCCACACTTCTGTAATATGACAAAATGGATGGCTGATGGAAGTTTGTGCCATCAAGATGTAGTTGTGTCTTGAGTTATGATCAAGACAGTCTAAAACTAGTTCAGTTTCCCTTATTCTAATTGTTGGCTATAAAAATGACCGCAGGAGATATAATTGACATAAAAGGAAAAGAATAGCATGACAGTTATGACCAAGACAGTCTAAAACTAGTTCAGTTTCCCTTATTCTAATTGTTGGCTATAAAAATGACCGCAAGAGATATAATTGACATAGAGGAAAAGAATAGCATGACCTTCTCTTGTCAGTAAAAGATACGCATAATATTTTTTGCCCCAGAAAAGTTGGAAATTGAGTTTTATAGTTGTAAAGAAATTCATGTGTGCTCAGTTAGGACATAAAAGTCCAGCTATAGTTCAATGGATGCTGCTACAGAGAGTGAATTTCACAACTGAAACACCAGTATCCAAGGGAATAATTCTAACAGAAAGCAACCAACATATGTCTCAGTAAGCTAGAAGTAGCAGAATAATGAGTAGACAGAATTAACTAATGAATAGATAACATATGAACCGTGTATTAAGAAAAAAGTTAAATTTTGCTACATACACTAAGACGTGTCAACTCTCCATGATTTGCAAGACGCAAACCAAGTCCCCTGAGCTCATGACCCTGTAATGCTCCTTTCAATGATCCTGCAGCCGCCAACCTCTTAAGAGCTTCGCGAGCAATGTCCCCTTGAGCAGTAGCGTCTGCAGCATCAATAAGATCCAAAAATTCCTTGGCAAATTTTACAATGCCTTGCACAGCATCTACAAGATTTTCTTTCTTAGTAGATGCACTGAGAAGATCTTTTAAGTCAACCCCTATAGTATCTTGGCCCATGTCCCTGCTGTTGCTCATTGTGAGAAGGCATTGAAGAGCTCTCTTTAGATCATTACTCTGCATGGCCAAATCAAACTCCAACCTGCCAAGAAACAGAACACTTACAATCCAAAGCCAATGTAATAGAGATCAGTGCAGAAGACTTATCATTATTATTATGCCCCAACATCAATATATTTTTCATCTGGGATAGAGTCTTAAATCTTAATTATTTTTCACTATAACACACTAACTCAAGTATGTGTCTGTACTTGTAGCCCTCTCATTTCACTATAACACACTAAACTCAAGTATGTGTCCGTGCTTGTAGCCCTCTTAGGGGCTTGCTTAAGAATAAGAAAGAGGAATTTCATGAAAATGCCACAGAACAAGGTTTTGATCCAAAGAAGAGAAGATGCCTAAAAAATTAGACAAGAACTATAGATACAAAAGACAACCAGAGGCACAGTCATCACTCACAGTATGAACTAAAGGGTAGTGATCTCATAACCTGCTTCACTGCTCCAATTGTGCTGAGAATAATGTGCAAAACGTAGGAAATCATAAAACAGCATAACAGTACCTCTTAGATATTCCAGGAAGATGAAGTGCTTCATTAGCATATCCCATACCAAGCATAAATTGAGCTAAATCATCATGATGTTCTCTGGCAAGTCTACTTGCCCTGCACGGTGAAGAAACTAATTTCAGATGCACAATATTGTAATATTTGGGAATATGAATGATACAATAAGCCTTGATGAATACCATTTCACAGCACTAACAGCATCACCATATGCAGCAAGGCATCGGCAACGAATGCCAGGGTGACTTAAGGATAAGGCATGTGCACACATGTACCTACAAACAGTAACATCATTCACACACATTGTCAGCATGAGTCCAGGCCATTGAAAGAAAAGATACTCATGGGCATGATAAAAAGAACAATTAATGATGAAATGTTTAGAGATGTGTCTTCATCCAATGGAAGGAAGACAGGACGATAAAGAAGATGGCACTAATATAGCCCAAATCCCTGGCCGATTATTAATTTATTAATTCTTTTGGCAAAACTAAAATCCAAATATGCAGTTGATTTTCCTTCTTTTGCTCAGAGTTACAATCAAATACATTGATCTACTTGGGCTAATCTCGAAAGAAAGTTTACCATTATCTCTAAGACGCCTACAAGTATTGAGCTCAAACTTGCAACTTAGTAAAAATAATTGTAATTGTTAATTGGCTAGATTTTATTTATTTTGTTTATTAGAAAGATTTTGTAATTAATATGCTTTCCTAGATTAGACATGCAACTTTCCTAAATTAGGCATGTAATTTCTGTATAAATATCCCTATATATAAGACGTAAAGATCAATAAAAGAAATAAGAATTTTATTCTTGAAAAATAACATGGTATCAAAGCTTTTTTGCTGCCTTTGAGGTGATTTTGTTCCCGCTGCAGTGCTAGGGTTTTTTTTTTACTGTTCCCAAAAAGGTCGAGTCTACTCCCTCAGTTTTTTTCATCACCACCGCTTTCCCAAAGATGTACAACCTCCGAATGGTCGTTTCTAAAAGTCCGACCACCATTTGAAGTCACGCGTGAGCTCACACGCCGATCAAAGATTTCTAGGCATTCTTCACTCGTCGGCGCTTGGAGGCGCATAAGTCCCTCGCCGACCATTCTTTGTTGCCGCTCCTCGCTTAGAACCTTGCGCCATCATCCTCCGACCACCATTCTCCTGCCACAATCGCGCCGATCGAAGACTTTTGGGCGTTCTTCACTCATTGGCATGCGGGTCCCTTGTCAACCATCCTTTGTCATTATTTCCTCGCTTAGAACCTTGCATTGTCGTCCTCTGACCACAATCATCCAATTAGAAGTCAGATTTTTTTTTGCCGTTCGTTCTCCGTTGTTTGACCAGGCTCTATTATTCTTGTGTCGATGGAGGATACTAAGGCAGTAGATAATGGTTCTCTCTCACAAATCAGTACCGTGAAACTTGATGGGGCCGGTACGTATCTTACTTGGTCACGTGCTTGTTTGCTATTTATTAAATCCAGGAGGTTACTAGGATATATTACTGGAGAAACAAAACGCCCAAAGGTTTTTGATACTACCTATGCTCAATGGGATTCTGAAAACTCACTTGTTATGACATGACTTTTGAATACTATGCATCATCGAATTTTCAAACAGTATTTATTACTTGACACTGTTGAGGAAATTTGGAACTCAACTAAATGCACCTATTCTCGCAAAGGAAATGATGCTTAGATTTATGAAATCCATAATAAAATCTATAGCACAAAACAAGGTGAGTTGATAATCACTAATATTTTTCTGAATTAAGTGAGTTATGGCAGGAGATATATTATTATTAGGATTTCCAAGTACATTGTACGGAATATGCTGTCCTATTTCAAAATTCGGTTGAAAAAGAGAGTAATTTTCTGCCTGGTTTGAACTTAGAGTATGATCAAATAAGGGTTCAAGTTCTTGGTAAAATTCCTTTTTCTTCTCTTGAGGATGCATACTCTCATGTTCAACAGGAAGAAAGCCGATGTGGTGTCATGCTTTATACAGCACCAGTCGAAAAGTCTAGGTTAATTGTTTCTCATGTACAACCAAAGGCAACCACCTCTAATAAAGATCACTTGCATTGTGACTATTGTAGGAAGCCAAGGCATACAAAGAGACTTGCTGGAAGCTACATGGTTGACCAACTAGAGGTCACGGGGGAAAACGAGTCAGTTCATCAAGGGCTCAAGCAAATATGATGGAATTTGTGGGAGCATCCAAGGAGACAGACTCTGGAGAAACTCTGTCTTTTGATGAAATTCAGCATCTTCGTCACCTTTTGACTAGACTTCAGTCTTACACCAATGCCACATCCAATTATATGCAATCAGGTACTGTCTTTATTACTCACCTTAATTCTTGGATTATTAACTCCGGTGCGAATAGACACATGATAGGCTCTTCAAAATACCTTCAAAACTATTCTTCATGTAAAGAGGAGAATGTCAAAATAGCTTATGGCTCCTTAACTCGTCTCGGGAACAAGTTCTATTATTTGTATTCTTAAAGTTAAACTTTCATCTATTCTCCATGTACCAAAGTTTCTTGTTAATCTTTTATCTGTTAATTCCATCACCAAAGCTTTGAACTATAAAATCATGTTCTTTCTCGATCATTATGTTTTTCAGGACCTTCAAATCGGGAAGAGGATTAGCAATGATAGATTGCATGATGGCTTATACATGATTGATGGAGCTAGACTCTAGTCAAGCCTTTTTTAAAGATAATAAGGATGTCAACCAAGAAATAGTATAGTGGCATAGGCGGTTAGGATATCCATCTTTTTTTGTTTTAAAGAAGTTATATCCCAATTTATTTTCGAAAACTCAATCTGAATCTTTGTTTTGTGATGCTTGTAAATATTCTAAGCACACTAGAAACTCTTATCCTTTACACAATAATAGAAGTACCATTCCTTTTATGAATATTCATTTTGATGTATGGGATCCTACTCAAACAATTTATTTATCAGGTAGTCGCTGGTTTGTTACTTTAATTGATTGTTGCACTAGAATGACATGCGTATATTTGTTAAAAGCAAAAAATGAGGTTTTTTCTTTCAATCATTTCATAAGATCTATACTCAATTTAATGCCAAGATAGGAATCTTGAGAATTGATAATGGTACTAAATACATGGATAAAAACTTTAGTGTTTATTTGGAATCCAATGGGATAATACATCAAACTAGTTGTCCTTATACTAGTGTACAAAATGAGGTTGCTGAAAGAAAAAATAGACATTTGTTAGAAGTGGCGAGATCTCTTATGTTCACTATGAATCTACCAAAACCTTACTGGAGATATGCTATTCTAGTAGCTGCTTATCTTATCAACAAAATAGCACTTAAAACCCTTAATTTTCAGAGCCCTCCAGAAGCTTTAAAGGGTAAGAATGAATATACTATTCCTCCAAAGATGTTTGGCTGTGTTTGTTTTGTTCACACTAGAAATGTTGGGAAACTTGACCCTAGAGCCCTTAAGTGTGTGTTTATTGGGTATTTTCCTACATAGAAAGGTTATAAATGTTATCATCCTCCCTCTAGGAGATTTTTTATCAGTATGGATGTTACCTTTTGAGAATTTAAGCCTTATTTTAGCAATCCCTCATCAGCTCTTTAGGGGGAGAGCAATAAGGAGGACAAGGTAATTTTTCCTAGCTCCATTGTTGTGTAACTCTTAATGATGACATAAGGAAGGGTGAAATTGGAGAAAGAGTTCAGGGGAAGACTATTGGACATTTGGATAGACTTGATTTGTTGAGATATTTAAGGAGAAACAAGGCAGAAGAAGCCATCATGCAATTTGCAAAGTCCTCTACTGGTGAATTATCTACTTTTCCTAATGAGCTAGATTTGCCTATCTCTCTTAGAAAAGGAGTCAGGTCTTGTACTAAACATCCTTAATCTAACTTTGTCTCCTATGATTCATTGTCTCCATCATATAGAGCCTTTGTCTTGTCTAATTCCTTTGTGTCTATTCCACAAAATTGGAAGCAAGCATTCACAGATCCTAAGTGAAAGTAAGCTATGATTGAAGAAGTGAAGGCTTTATCTAAAAGTGAGACTTAGGAACTTATCACTCCACCAGATAAGAAATTGGTTAGCTGTAAATGGGTATTCACCGTAAAACATAAAGCTGATGGTTCAATTAAGAGATTCAAAGCTAGATTGGTGGTTAAGGGATTCAATCAAACTTACGGAGTAGATTACTAGCAGACATTTTCCCATGTTGCTAAAATGAACTTTATCGGAATCTTGTTGTCCTGTGCAACTATTCTTGATTGGGACTTACAACAGTTTAATGTGAAAAATGCATTTCTTCATGGGGACTTAGAAAAGGAAGTGTATATGGAAATCCCTCCTGGATTTGATAATGAACAAAGTCAAGGAAAGGTGTGTAAACTAAAGAAAGCTTTGTACGGACTCAAACAATTCCTAAAGCTTGGTTTGACAAATTCAGCAAAGCTATGATCTCCTTTGGCTACCAGCAAAGCAATGTTAATAATATCCTCTTCATAAAACATCAAAAGGGTAAACTCACTTTTTTAATAGTTTATGTTGATGACATAGTAATGACAGGAGGTGACAAAGGAGAGATGAACCAATTGAAGAAGTAATTGGCACAAGAATTTGAGATAAAAAGATTTAGGAAAATTGCGGTACTTCTTGGGAATTGAGGTTGCCAAATCAGAAAAAGGAATATTTATTTCTCAGAGGAAGTATATTCTGGATCTCTTAAAAGAAACAAGTATGACAGGTTGTAAGGAAAGATATCAGAGGTTAGTTAAAAGACTCATTTATCTTTCTCACACTAGACTAGACATTAGCTTATGCAATCAACTTGGTGAGTCAATTCATGCATGAACCTTGAGATTCTCATATGTAAGCTATCTTTCGCATTTTGAGATATTTGAAGTCTACTCCAAGGAAAGGTCTCCTTTCCTCCAAACGTGGTCAACTCCAGTTAGAAGCCTTTACAAATGCAGATTGGGCTAGATCTTTAGATAATAGATCTACATTTGGTTATTGTACGTTTGTAGGAGGGAACTTAGTTACTTAGAGAAGCAAGAAGTAAAGTGTAGTGGTTAAATCAAGTACAGAAGCTAAATATAGAGCTATGGCTTAGGGTGTCTGTGAACTCCTTTGGCTTAAAAAATTACTAGAGGAATTAAGACTATCTAAAAGGGGGAGACTTTCCTTGTATTGTGATAATAAGGTTGCTATTAGCATAGCCCACAATTCAGTTCAGTATAACCGAACAAAACACATTAAAATTGATCGACACTTTATCAAAGAAAAGATTACAAGTGATATCTTAAGTTTGTTTCATGTATCATTAGAAAAATAACTTACTGATATATTTACAAAAGGTCTTAGTAATCGGATTTTCCATACACTAGTTTGCAAATTAAGCATGTGTGACATCTTTGCACTAACTTGAGGAAGAGTGGTTAGAGTGAGAAAATGCTCCCACCTCTCTCTAAAACCTCCCAACCCTTCCCCGTAAAAGACTACTTTTAGGCTACAAACACACACTAACCACTCACCCATCTCGTGTACTACTAGTCCTTATGGAAAATGACAGTAGCCACCCCCATGAGCCGCCCAGTAGGATCCACACTGGTGGCCAGAGCACGTTGGGTGACCATTTTCCCCCACTCTACCTAGGAGAATCGGTTGCTAACTCACATGGCACAGTAACAAAGGCTAGAAGTCCTAAGCACCCAAATAAGGAAAAAGTAGGGATGCCTTTTAGCTCTAGAGGAAAGAGCAAAGCTGACTTGTCTAAAAGAGGAATTTTGGATCCTTATGCCCCTAAGGAAAAGTTGTCTATCCACTGTTGCCAGGCAGAAGGGAGCTCTAAAGTAAGCTCTAGTGCCACATCACATTTGCACCCTTCCCAACAAATTTCCTTCTTTGGTAATTCAACCTTGGAACAAGTAAATGGTCTGTTCGAGGTCCTTGAAAAGCAAAACCACTCCACAAAACCACCCTCCCCAACTAAAACCTCCTCCAGAAGTGCGCATAGAAGGAAAACTTATGCCTACGCTTGAGGAAGCAAAGACCTTGAAGACGAACCGCACTTCCAGCTGCGGTACCACCCTCTAGCCAAGAAAGGAGCGGTGCCCCGTGTGAAGATACTTGAAACAGTGGAGGTCGCTGAAGTTGAATACTGGTCCTCCACTCTTGTAAGGTTCTTCCTAGGCCAGAGGATGCCATTTAAGCTAGTCTAAGATACAACACTTCGCCTTTGGAAAGAATATGGTATTATGGAAGTTTTAGGAAGTAAAGAGGGATTTTTCTATTTTAGATTTGCCAAAAGAACTGACCTAATGCCTCTACTGGAAAGGACCTGGTACTTTGCGCAAAGGTACCTCATCCTTAAAAAATGGAGACTAGGCATGTCCCTCGAGAAGCCCCAGCCAACCAACGTTCCGGTTTAGGCTTTTTTCTTGCGTGTTCCATGTGAATACCTCAATGAGGAAGGTATCAGCCACATAGCAAGTGGAGTGGGCGTTCCTCTCAAGGCTGATGCCTTTACAGCTTCAAGGCAAAGGGCAAACCATGCGAGAGTACTTGTTGAGATTGATGCGAGAGATGAAATAATTACTCAAGTTGAAGTGGAGAGATCTAATGGGTCAACTTCAAGGGTACTGGTTAAGTATCAAGGACTCCCTTTAAGATGCGGTGAGTGTAAGGTTTTTGGCCATACTTGTCGGCCTACAAATATGGGGACATGCCCAACTGCCTCGAACAGCCATAGGGCTAAGAACAGCGAGGATCAGTGGGTTCCAGCTAGAGGAGGTAGAAAGGCAAAGGGGAAAGTGAATGAAGAGGGAAAGGTGGGCAACATTGGCAATACAACACCTTGTCATCAGCGCACAGGGGAAGGGAGTGAGGCTGGACAGTCCACTCCTAAGCCTAAATGGGTACCTGGAACAAGAGAGCATTCTCCCAAACCGGCCTCCAAATTCATTCATGAAGACACTCATGCGGGTGGGGTTGAGGGCATGGTCGGAATTGAGACTGATGAGGCTGTTGATATAATGTAGCGGGAGGAGGAGGAAAGGGCTGGGAACAAAATGGAAGTTGAGGAACATAACTCACCGACAGCTACCCTCATCGCGGAAACTCGGCTAGAGGAAATACTTGTCCAAGACCATGGTGATCAACCTATGAGAGATGATGCCAATGGGGTTGAGGAGTTTGAAAACACTCCCCTCAGCAAGCTAATTCCCCAACTACACCATGGACAATGCAGCAACCCAAAGAATACAAAAGGTTCAAGCTCCTCTAGTAGGCGTAAGAAGAAGCAGCGGAAAAGGAGAATAAACTTCACCTAGCTATCCAATACCCTAATAACTATGCATATAGTAGCTTGGAATATTAGGGGGTTAAATGACCCCATCAAGGTGGCGGATGTTAGACAAATTTGCAACGATCAAAGAACAAGTTTTATAGGGTTGCTAGAGACTAAGGTGAACCCGACGAATGAAACATCAATCAAGAATGCTCTAGGTGCACTTTGGCAAGTGAGAATAAATGAGGTTGCTCGGAAACGTATGTGGTTGGTTTGGAAGCCTAGAGATTGGCATGTCAGCGTGGAGATGGAACACACCTAATTTATGCATTGCAAAGCCATAAATATGAGATCCGATACCACTCTTTTTGTAACCTTTATCTACGCTTCCAATAATGATAGAGAAAGAAGAACCCTATGGAGTAAACTTGAGAACCTAGATCAAGAATGCTCTGGGTGCACTTTGGCAAGTGAGAATAAATGAGGTTGCTCGAAGACGTATGTGGCTAGTTTGGAAGCCTAGAGATTGGCATGTCAGCGTGCAGATGGAACACACCCAATTTATGCATTGCAAAGCCATAAATATGAGATCTGATACCACTCTTTTTGTAACCTTTATCTACGCTTCCAATAATGATAGAGAAAGAAGAACCCTATGGAGTAAACTTGAGAACCTAGCTCAATCACTAAACCAAGATATGTGGCTGGTTCTTAGTGACTTTAATTCAACTAAATCTCCTTCGGAAAAATTGGGTGGGAGAATGTAGCTTACGGATGCAATGGTGGAGCTACAGAGTTGTATTACACACCCGAAATTAGAGGACTTGAGCTATGTTGGGGATTTTTTCACTTGGTCTAACTGGCAAGAGCATAACCTAATACTACGAAAGTTGGACAGGATCATGGTGAACCAACATTGGCTAGGCTTGCTCCCCAAAACACAAGCAAAGTTCGTTTCCCCTACCCTTTTCGACCACTCCCTTGCTATCACTTGCACGGACTTTAACTTGGGTAGTAGGAAAACACCCTTAAGTTCTTTAACTTTTGGATCGAACACAAGAGCTTTAAAGACCTAGTGACCAACACATGGAGAACATATATTAGAGGTTCCAAGATGTTCCAAATTGTGAGAAAACTCAGATTACTCAAGCAAGTACTTAGGCAATTGAATAAAAATGAATACTCCCATCTTCTAAACAAGGTATAGATGGCCAAAACCAAATTACACCTTCTACAAGCCTCTGTTCTAGGGAGTGGCGATACGTCTAGTATGGAGGAGGAGAAGAAGGCGTACAAGGAATACTATTTGCTTAGAGGAGCTGAGGAAAGTTTCCACAAATAGAAATTAAGGTCTCATTGGCTAAAATTGGGGGACAAGAATGCTTCTTATTTCCACAAAACCATGAGGAACTTGCATAACCGTAGCTCCATCCATTGCTTAGTTAGAGACGATGGTAGTGAGGCGTTTGGGGATGTAGAAGTCAAAGCATTAGCATTATAACACTTCCAAAGGCTCTATGACAGCCCGTCATCCAACCTTAGATGTGAGGATGTGAGTAACTTGGTAACTTGGAAATTGAGTCATCAACAGCAACTTGAGTTAGATGTCCCCTTTATTGAAGATGAGATCAAGTGGGGGCTCTTCTCACAAGCCAACGAGAAAGCCCCAAGGCCTGACGGGTACTCTGTCAAATTCTTTAAGGCAGCTTGGGGAATTATTGGAAATGACCTGCTGGAAGCCTCTAAAGAATTCTTGTCATCTAGGCACCTAATACAGGAGATTAATACTACCATTATCTCCTTGGTTCCCAAAGTTGTTAACCCATCTAGGTTAGGTGAGTTTCGACCCATTGCTTCTTGTAAAGTCATCTATAAGGCCATATCTAAAATCATTGCAGCTCGATTAAAGAGGGTCCTCCCATCATTGGTTGGTAAAGAACAAGCAACTTTCATCCCAGAGAGAAGAATTATTGACAACATCTTCCTTACTCAAGAGTTCATGGCGGGTTACCGTGTCCAAACTAGAGCACCGCGTTGCACTCTTAAAGTGGACTTGCAAAAAGCATATGACACGATCAGATGGGACTTCTTGATGGAGACCCTCAAAGCTGTGAATTTCACTCCCCCCCCCACATTTATGTACTCTACAGTAGTGTATT
Organism: Laguncularia racemosa; assembly: GCA_037954665.1. Taxonomy (NCBI): domain Eukaryota; kingdom Viridiplantae; phylum Streptophyta; class Magnoliopsida; order Myrtales; family Combretaceae; genus Laguncularia; species Laguncularia racemosa. The sequence goes on from JBBMOL010000056.1 coordinate 3,580,215, forward strand.
TCTACACCGAAGTTCTCCATCAACATTAATGGAGAATTGGTAGGTTATTTCCCAAGCAAGAGACCTCTTTGTATTAGGAATGGAGGTATTATCTACCCATTTAAGGAGACTGACAGAGAATCCCCAATTCTCTCTTCATTGGAGATGTAAGATTGAAAAACTAACCCATCTATGCTTTGCAAATGATCTCCTCATATTCTCTAGAGGAAACCTTGAATCAGTCTCCTTGATCAAAGAGGCACTACAATGGTTCCATTCAATTTCGGGCTTGGAGGTGAATAATAGCAAAAGTAACATATTCTTCTCTCATGTTCCTAAGGGAGTGAAGGAGGATATTCTCAGGTATACCCAGTTCTAGGAAGGAAAGTTGCCAGTTCGATACTTAGGTGTACCAATATCATCCGCTAAGCTAAAAAAAGAAGACTATGATGCCTTGTTAGAGAGGATGTTGACTCGGATCACATCTTGGACATCCAAATATTTTTCCTATGTGGGAAGATTACAGTTACTCAAGTCAGTCCTTATCTCCATATAAGTCTACTGGAGTAATGTATTCCTACTTCCAAAATATGTCATTCGGAAGATGGACAACTTACTCAAAAATTTTCTCTAGAGCGAAAGCCCTCACACATATTCCAAGGCTAAAGTTAGGTGGAGTGAAGTTTGTAAACCACTTAAATGTGGGGGTCTTGGTATACCTGACTTACACCTATGGAACAAGGCCATTCAAATAAAAAACATTTGGCATCTATGTAAGAAAGAACCAAGGACCCTATGGCTAGAATGAGTTCACTCCACAATATTGAAAGGTAGAAGCTTCTGATCTACCAAAGCTCCTTTATGCTCTTGGTCTTGGAAGAAGCTGCTAAAGCTTAGAAGTCTAGTCCGCTCTAGCTTCCGTTGGGAACCTAAAAAGGGGCTTGTCATATAACTCTGGTCAGACTATTAGCTTCCAATAGGCCCGTGAACATGATATTTAGTGCTTGTGAGATAGGTAATACCGGTTACCCTCCAACCACCAAACTTTGTTCCCTCATGGAAGGAAATGAATGGTGTATACCTGAGGGATTGCTTTGGAATAATATCCAAATTTCTACTTCTCTCCACCCTAATGTCTTATGCAATGATCACCTTCGATGGATCCATTCTAACATGGGTGAGTACACAACAAAGAGTGGATATGCTTTCCTTAACCCTTCGTCTCCTACGGTGCCCTGGTTTAAGGTGATCTTGAACAAACACTCATTACCAAGACACTTGTTTATTTTATGGTTAGCTTGATTAGGTAAACTCTCTACCCTAAACAAGCTGATATCATGGTGTATCTCTTCTACTGCAACCTGTTTCCTGTGCCGTTAGGGCCCGAAAGACCACTCCCACTTGTTTTTCAATTGTAGCTATTCCTCCTTGATCTGGGGCACAGTGTGTAACCATCTCCATTGCCCTGCTTCCTTTAAAAGCTGGCAAGGTGCTGCCACATCCGTGATGGACCCAGCTGACTCCAATTCTCCCACCTTCCACAAAAGGAGTGTTGGCCTAGCTGCAACAGTATATTGCATCTGGAGAATCCGTAACGATGTACGCTTAGGGCATAGCATTCCTAAGTGGGGTTCAGTCATGAACCAAATTAGAGCCTATTCTACACTATTGTAACCTTGCTATAGTAGTACTGTTATTTCTATTTTGTCTTCATGACTATGATGTAACTTTATCCGTCTTTGACGGTTGTACAACATTTGGATATTAATAAAATTTATCTTATCCAAAAAACTTGAGGGGGAGTGTTAACTAGCTAGATTTTATTTATTTTGTTTATTAGAAAGATTTTATAATTAATATGCTTTCCTAAATTAGACATATAATTTCTGTATAAATATCCCGATACACGAAATATAAAGATCAACAAAAGAAATAAGAATTTTATTCTTAAAAAATAACAGTAATCACACTCTGCTGCTCCAAACTTAATTAGACTATTGATAGGAAAGGATCTTATAAGCGCTAAATTATATTTGTATAAATACATTCCTCAAGATATTTATAATAGTACTATTGCGCAGTTTGGTGAATATACGCTGGAGGCTATCATTATATATGTCCTAGGGGTGGCATTCCATAGTATTCAAGAGTCCTCGGTTGTGAGGGTCTCTACATTATTGGGACTGCTAGATAGAACAGTTCTAACACAGGCAAATATAATCAATAATAATCAAATTGAAAGTAGTACAGCAACAAGTAGTGCTATTACAGATTTTTTTGCTTCTGTTGATTGCATTATGTGAATTACTTAACCTTTTGAAACAGTCTTAGTAGAAAGATTTTACAAAATAAATAATCACATCAAATTGGAGAAACTGCAAAGGTGAACAGAGGGTCTAATAATTAAAATGGCCCAAGATTTACTCCACCATGTCACCTCCCAATCGTAACATACCCATTCACCACAATGTTACTTATTTAAAATTCATATTCATACAACAGGCATTACATGGCATGTTAAACGTATTTGTAACAATTATGGTTAGCAAGCTAATTGAACATAAAAGCAATCATATTTGCCACTTTCATTTGTGATTACAAGGAAGAAGAAAAGAGCAAAGAAAAAAAAATGGCCTGTTATATTCCAAAAATTCTGCGTGTGTATCTGCATGAGTGGAGTCATAGTCCTAAAGAAACTAGAATCAATGACTTGAAAGATCATGATCCAATTTCCAACAACAAATGCACATGAGATTTAGCACATAGGCTGCAAATTTTTTCAACCAAGTGAAGGACTACTGAACCAAATATAGATCTTATTACCTATCAACAAGCCAAAGAACACCATCTCTTACACCCGCCACTACCAAAGGTCCAACGGGTCGTTTCTGCTCTGCTGGAAACCGGGTGACTGCAACAGAGACCCCACCACCACCCACAGCTACCTCATTTACCTTCCTCTCTTCGAACTCTCGCAATATAGCTGAATCATCCGCATCTACTCTCGACTGTTTAGGCAAACTTACAAATGGTGGAACAGAAGGAGCATGCTGAAAAGATGCTAAGCGGACAACCTGTATGCATAAAAATACTGTGAGTAAATCTTGAGATCAGGTAAAACAAGTCTATCCACCAGCATGCCCCTTATTGATTCTGGATGTCAATGTCAACAGGCAATCCAACAGCAACTTCCTCTCTAATTTCTGTTGTAGACTAATTGTTAATGACGCTATGCAGAGGATGATAAACCCTGCAAACAACAGGCTGGGACCAACTTGAACTATATTGCTAACCATCGAGGGCAACCAACAATAAAGATAACTATCAACATACAGAAACATGCAATAAGCTAAAATGACATACCTGTAGCATTGGGGGTCTCAATGTTACTCTTTCTTGTGTGGCAGCCTGCAGACCTTCGACAGTAATAAGTGCCAACTCTCCATGTTCTGCAACAGCTCGTGCATGTGCTTCTTTAATTTTCATTTCCTCTTTCCTTTTTCTGGTTTCTATATCAATTGGTGCAACTCCAGCATCGACAAACACACATCTGAGAAAGCACAGAATAGTGACAAGCATAAGTAATTGGAAGACATTGTCCAGTTTAGAAGAAAACAATTTCCTACTTTTATACTTGAGCTATAGATGAAAAAGGATTCACGTAGTCATCACGCCAAATCAATTAAAGTTACAAAATTGATTCCCTAATTTGAATTCACATAAATATTGAACCTTTTGTGTGTGTGTGTGCAAAGGACAAGTTTGAGAAGAATAAGAAGCACTAAATCAATACATTGTACACAATAGTCAAAGCAGGGGGATAATTAGTTAACTTTATTTTCATCACATTGGTAGGGAAAATTCTTAAATTTCCCAATATAAAAACAAGACACTGAAATTGTAGAAACATCATAAAGCTCAACAAAAATCTCATACCCAAAGTCCAAGTAATATTAAAAAGTGATATGGGAAGCAATGACTTAATCAATTATGATTACCGAAAATAAGAGAACTTACTCAATTGTAGTAGGTGTAGCCACAAAAAGCTGTCTCCTGTGCCAGACACCACCAGTAGCATGGGGGATAGCAACATCTCCTAAATATCTAAACTGAGGGCGAAGAGAAGATATAACAATAAAATGCTGATAAGCAAATGCACAGTATTCAACCATTTGGTCCCATGCTGTCCATTCTGGCTGAGGAAGAAGATCACCGATAGGCTGAAAACTTTCCCAGCTGCAAACGTGAATTAAGCTCTAATTGAGATAGAAATACTAAGAGAAAACAGTTTACCTTTTGCACCAGTAGAAGCTAGTAAAAACACGAGACACTAAAAGAAAAGGCATAAAGAGACGTTGATTAGAGTAGCATTTGATGTCACATTATACTTCTCAAATCTCAGCAAAAAGAAAGACGGATAGAAAAGTCTCTATGCACTGATGCATACGTAACCTACATACATGATCTATGCAACAGGACGAATCTTGATCCTAAAGATTCTAACCAGGACATTTGGCTCTTTTTTTTTTTTTTTTTCTGGGGAATTGCAAGAGGCTTTTTTAGTTAGATAAGATAGAAGTATTATCTCCCAGGGCAAGAATGCTATTCAATTTGTTCAATATCAAATCAATACTAGTAAGAACTCAAATCAACTGTTTAATCAATGTGGCTAGAGATTAGTATTCTCTAAAAAGAACTGGTTGGACCTTTGCATCATATATGTCATAGGCATAGTGAGAGGTAACCAAACAATCTTTTGGAATCATATGACCTAAGAGAGAAAAAAAAAAAAACTTTCCAGTCCTAAAACTACAAATATATTCCATGATGAACTTATTAATCTAGAGAGAGAGGAAAGTTTCTCAGATATCCCTTGATTGTTTCCATTATAAAAAGACATGCAGAAATTTTGTCAATCTATCTTTTATACCTATACAATTGAAAATTTGGGGGTGCTGCCTCAGCTGAAACTTTTGATAATGAATTATCCAAAGCAGCAAAAGATGAAAGACCACTATTTCCATATCCTGACAGAGGCATAGACTGAATTGTTGAGATAGCAGTAGCAGTAACAGGGCTAATCCTCCTGGATGTTCTGTAGGCAACCCCTAAAAGCGCTCCACCATGTAAGCCAATAACCTGAAGGACATAAAAGAAGTTAGTTAGAAATGTTGGTAGATGGCATGCTTGAAAAGCTTATGACAACATAAAGCTTCAATGGACTAAAATAACATTAGAAGAGGGAAGAGGAGGATGCAGGAGGAGGGAAAAAATAGGGAGGAACCAAAATATCTCAACATAAGCATTCGCTTGGATGTAGATACAAGAATCTCCAAAACTAGTAATATAACCAGAGTTGTGAATCAGAGAACATATCCAATTGATGCTACAATACATCTATGCCATAAGAACCATAACGAGGGTTGATTTCACGAAGCAAATTAACTATCCGAATCATTCAACATTTTTTGCCCTGATTAAATATCATATTCTACATAAGAGCTGTAGAAGAACAATCTTTTTCAAGGACCTCATCCATAGGTTTTAAACCTCTAACCTCGATTTTGGCATGACCCACTTTCTTGTCATCATATCCTCTGACCAAAATTAATATTTTGCAATTCAAGCATCCAACTTATCTTGAGCAAACTTCTCTAATTTCAATTCAAACCCAAACGAGTTTTCAATTCATAAAACCATCCCTCCCATGATGCTGATCCATCCTAAAGTTTTATTTCATTGGCACCCGGTCAAAGTTCATATCTAACATTATTCCAAAATCATGCTGATAACTAGTCAAGTAAAATTGCCCATTAATGCATATAATGGTCCTAGAAAAATGCTATTTTAAATAACAATGGCATCTGATACATTCTGCATGATTTCCATCATCGCCCTATGTCCTCCTTGCTTAGATTCAACCATAGCCCTGACATTTTACCCATCACAACAAACAAATAAAAAATCTGACTGTTTGGACACCAGAAAATATTGCTCGCAATCCAAGCATTTGAAAGCATTGTAGAGAGATATTTTGGAAAAGAATAAAATGATTCAGTGAACTTAACACCACCATGAAGGGGCTTTCAGTAAGCTTGTGTGTAAGAAGCTTTGTTTGTTGGTCTAGTATCTTTTGTATTTTTGACAGTGGAATTTCATGTTTCTATCAAACAAAGCACAACATCAAAGTTAATTTATTAAGTTTTAGCAGTTACCATAAATAAACTTTTTGTGGCTTAATTCATCTCATTGCATTTGCTTTTTTGAAAGGGAGAATAGAAGCATCACAAGATTCAGACTTCAGAGTTTGCAAATTGACCAACATGTATTTAGGGATAAGTAGCAACGACTTTAACTGCATGGCCTGCAAGGCAGCATCTACTGGAGGTATACGCATATTGATTTCTTGAACTTCTTACTATCTTGTTAATGATTTCATCAACGGTTTCCACCCTTGTGGTCCAAAATAACTTCTATTCAAGTAAGCAAAACCAAAGGAGTAGATTTTACATTTTACCTATATTTTACAGGATTGTACAAAAAAATAGATGAAATTATTGCTCTATGGTGAATTAGTATTGGAAACACAAACTCTTACATGTCTTAATTATTTCCATTAAGCCCACATGTATGGATTTTAAAGAGGTAAAAGGATCATCCCAACAATATTTAGTACCAGTCATGACAACAATTTAGACAAAATCATTTACCGGTTCACTGCGGCTACCAACAGATCTCATAAGGATGTTGGATGTTCCATCATCAAGCAAAATGCGAACTTGAACAGCGGCAGCTGATGCAGCTGATGCTGCTGCTGCTGCTGCCTGTGCTGCAGCTACAGCGGCCTCCTTAGCTTTCCTAGAGCTGCCTTTAGGAAGTGTGGGTAATCTTGGTGCTATAGGGGACTCCAATATAGCAAATTTGTCACTACAAGTATCCCAAGCCAAAAGCCTCGCACTTCCTGAATCAACGATGGACCAATCGCTGACCTTATATATAGAGAAGTATGGAATATCTGGCCACACTATTGCAAGATACCTGCATTCAAGTCGCCAAGTTAGAAAAAAACAAAAGTTAGAATTAATAATACAAATTCAAAGATGAAATCATGCGAGACACAGCCAGAGACACAAGAATCCAAAATGTTCCCTACTTCCCAGATCAAATAATCCTATGTAGTTGCATGACTGACTTAAAATGGGAGTACATTGGCCCAAGCTCATATACACCAGCATTAGATGCAAGTTTTATAGTATAAGCTGGGAATACTTACTTCCCAGAACTGCTCACAGAAAGAACTGAGTATGAATCATGTGGAACGGGTGTACTGATGTGCTTTTTGATCTGCTTGACGTGCAACAATTCAGGTGAGTCTCCCTTGGACCTTCCCGTTTCAGATAATGAGGCATTATTGCCTAAAGAAGGATTTGCTGTTGTGGACAGCTGAAAGTTTAGTAACTTCAGTTCCCTCTCCACTACATAGACTGCAGAATGCTCCCTGCTTTCAGAAGGTGTTGGGAGAGGGGCAACAGCTGGAAGAGACCTAGGATCAAACTCACAGAGAATAACACCAATATTTGTTCCAGTTACCACAAGGTGAGGCTGCAATGTATGCGCAACCATACAATATACCTGCAACAGAAAATATCAAGGATTGGAACAGTTTCTAAACAATGACATCACTAATAAGTATGAACTAAACCTCAATGGAGATGATCAACTAAAAATATCTACACAAAAAAGTTTATATTCACCAATAGGGAGCAATTTCCTCACCATCTACACCATCCAAAGAATTTAGACATTGATAACAAAAGGATCGAGTTAATCCCTTGAATAATTTATGCAAAATATTAACATATTTTTATTTTAAAAAATAGAAGGGGGGTCGGAATTATTATGGAATTCTTAAAAGTTCTCCATTAACATCAATGGTGAGTTCGAGGCTTTTTCAATGCATCTTGTGGTACTCAGCATGGGTAGTTCATCCCCCCACCCTCCCTCTTTCCCCTTCCTTCACCCCCTCCTCTTTGTTCTCTGTATGGAGGTGCTCTCTGCTTTCTCAGAAGAAGAAGGCAAAATGAGAATTCAGAGCTTCAATGGAGATGTCAAAAAGAGTCATTTCCCCACCTCACCTCTGCTGATGAAGTAATGATCTTCTTAAAGGCCATCAGCACTTCCATTCATGCTATCAAGGAGGGCTTGGCTTTATTTATCGAATAACCTAGATTGGAAGTAAACCCAGTTAAAATTACTGTTTCCTTGCTGGCCCAGTGGGTCCACTAAGGAGTCTGCCTCATTTGTAAGTTTTCACATTGGTTCCTTTCCCATCGCTGGTGTCAACCAAACCTTAGTCTGATTGCAAGGCTCTGGTTAATTCAATCACCAGGCACATCACCGGTGATGTGCCACGACACCAGTTATCCTTGACTGTCAAAAGCCCCAATTTGTTGTAAATAATAATTCATTTTTGGACAAATTTGAGTGTAATTGAAAAGGAATTGATGGAATTGAGATCAATTGTTAACCAATTAATCAAGGCACACGTCCATACAGTAGATGACTCATCTCTGCAAAATTCATACAATGGACAAGCTTATAGCTTAGGGAACAAACAGTTGCTATCTTTGCAAGTTCATACCCAGTTTCACACCACCACATGTTCATTTCATGTTCCTTCTCAGCCAATATCTGGAGGTCAGAATCTAAGGAAGTCGGTTGCCCTCTGCACTTTGCCTGCTGGGTTTACTGTGCAAGGGCTTTGAATGGCAGTCCCTAATCCTTAGGGAGTCCCAAATAAATGACTACTTGAATCGGGTTTTGGGCATAAAGATTCCACTGACCTGTAGTCTGTCACTAACCCAAAAACGGCTTCTGTTGTTAAATGGAAATTAGCATTGCCTGCTACCATCAACTATACTGGGCATGAAAGGAATTCAGATGACTTGGCCTATATTCCTTTGCGATTGACAGAAATGTGCACTCCATTTTGAACACAATCTATGTTAAGCTCATTGTTTATTGGGATTTTTGTTTTTGTTCAAACCACAGCAATTGTATATATTAGAAGATTACCCACTATGAGTCCTAGAGCATACATTGCGCAATCTGTGCCTCAAACCATCAGGTTTCCTTTTGTACTTTGAAACATCCATTTCATGAATTTCAAAGGTCGAGGCCCATTCTTTATAAGACTATACAATGCCAATCCAACTAAACAGGTGAAGAAAGTAATAAGGTTGTACATACTCTAAGTTTCTTGTTTGGTGCAAGCACTTGTGGAGGAATAAGTGAGGATAGTTCACACAAAGGCCTTGTGAGGGCAGAGTAAGTGGGATGCTCAATAGCCCTGCAACAAATTAAAGTAAGAAGGTAAGACATATACCCCAACATATCATTTTCCTCGGTGAATAAATCCCCATATTGTCTACCTGCAGCCATCTTACACTGCTCTATTCCTGCATAAAACTTAAAAAATGAAAAATACAATAAAAAGGACCCCAAAAAAATTTGCATACCAGATATGTGAATCCTTAACACAAGTCAGAATATCAAGATTTGGTGCTCGAGGGTGACACCAAGACGCAACACTGTGGCAAGCAAGCCTAGATACAGGCCTAATGCGTCGTAATTCCTACAAGGATACAGGGGGACAAAGAGTTAATGCAAAGCAAATATGGAACAAGATATTAATTTAAACAATTGAAGAACAATAGAGAACATAAGAAACCTTGAAAGATATTGTGTCCCAAATAGCTAACGTTTTATCTGCACCTATTGTGATGAGCTGAGGAGCACCACCAATCACTCTAGAAAGTTCAACAGCTACTACACCACCATCATGTGCCTGAAGGGGAAGTTGTAGATATCAGACCTTTTCACATTTGATTTGTTCAAGTGAGCAAGTCTAGTATTGTTTCATGCATCACAAATACATTGAAAATAGAATCTCTATTTATGAAACAAATTAAAATTTTTGAGGCATAATCACAATTACAAAACTAACTTGGGGTTAAAAAAACGAATCTAAGCACCATTAAATTAACTTTCTTGAAGTTATGGCCTAACACATGGATCAAATGCAGCAGCTTCTTTTGGATTATATTGCTAATGTGACTTCCACTAACAAGTCATCATTGAGCCGCATCATAACAAGGAAGATATAGGAAGAGAAAAGATCACATATTTACAAAAACCTCACTTACTAGGATCAGAAACTTAAAGACAAAAAGGCAGAATAAATAAAGACTAGGAAAAAAGCACCTTGAAACTTAGCTTTGGTACAAGTTCTCTCGAATCTTGACCATGGTCAGCACTCCATAAAATAAGTAAGCCATCACTTGCACCAGAAACCAAAAGAGCCTACAGAACATTAGGGCAAATAATGATAATGTTTACAGGTAGCAACCCAGAACCAAAATGCAAAAAGGATCATTTCATCATGAAATAAGAAAAAATCAAGAAAAATATTTAAAACTCTATCTTATTATTAAGATGACATGAGCTACATAGACTAATATTTATCTATTCAAAAGCAACAAAATAAACTAAGCTGAACACACTTGACACCATCAATAATCTCAACATACTTGGGATTCATTTGATGAAATTTGAAAATAAATACTGTTAATTTTGGGCATTGAATTTTTAGTAGAAACTATATAAATGCAGAAGCCTGCGTATAACTATTGAACTCAGATAATCTTTAATAATGCTCAGAGAAATTTGGTAAAAACTATCATCTAAGTTACAATGCTTTTATCATATATTTAATGCTTTATTTAGCAGATATGACATTTTGATTTGCATGAATTCTTCCTAACTTAAGGAATTGAGTTCTTGTTCTCCTTTCTTCATTTTATTTTTCATTATTCATTTTTTATTTATTCTTTTTTTTTTTTTGTGCAACCATTCAATTCAAATATACTTATTCCCTATCACATAGAGAAGGATCATATGGTCTTGGACCAATGATACCCACACTCTATTTTTTCAATGGACAATATATCTGTATCTATGTCTATAATATTAAAGTGAATAGACTAATTTTTGGAGTCTTTAGTGCTTTCATTTTTATTAAATTTTTTCTTTTATCCAATTAATCCTATAAATTATTTGAAAGGGAATATTTTTTTATATGTAATTGCTAAACTAAAAGTAAAACCACCCACAATCCCCACAAGAACCACTGACCATCCATACAAAACTCCCAGTCTTCTTATTTTTCACTCATCATTTTGATATGCTAATGGCATGATACTCTTTTTTGCCCCCATATTAATCTATGTAATAGATTTATGTTTTAGTTTAGAAGACTCCATTGTACTTATTTAAGTAGAGGCATCATCAGTGCGTAGTTTGATAGTTTTTCAATATATCAACATCATTGAATAGAATAAGTACTGCATGTATTAACTTCAAAATTTAGTACAATTATCTTTTAGATATTTTATTTCTTATACTAGTTCACAAAAATGCAGTATAGTTAACCCTTGTAAGAAAATGCATAAATATAACATGGTATTTTTTGTAGCACAAAGGATTTGTTATAACCCTAAGTATTCATGAAAGCTTGAATTGAAGCATTGCATCTTTAATTTCAGCATCTAGTGGGGATATAAAATAGATGTTTTATATGCTATTTTCCAAAGCATAATAATAATACAAAGTTTTTTTTCTTTTTTTTTTTTTCGGGGCACCCGGTGGGGTGGGGGTGGTTTGGAAATACAACAGACTAGATTATTATAAAAAAATCCATATACATTAATTTACACAGATAGCATTAAAATGCTTGTGATAATCTTTGGAAATTCGATTGATTTAATGCTTTTGAAAGCTCATAGATTTTCTTATAAGTATGTTTACTCTTACGCTAGTGATAGGAAGAGTGGACAAAGTCACAAGTAGATGAACCCAACAACTGCAAAGATAGATTGATTAAGGAAGGAGGACCAAGATCTATGAATATCAGAAACAGCCATAGTATCCTGAATTGCTCCATGTATGATTCTTTTCATGTCCCTTTTTTTCTTTTGATGAATAATTTTTTTATCCATCATCGTTATGTTCACAAAATATAAGTATTTACCAGAAGTGAGCTTTGATCAAGTAATCTGTTTGGGTGCCGAAAATTTAGGAAAATAAAAATATTTATATAATATATGAAGACCAAGAGGTGTCAATGAACTTGAAACAGAGCTAAAATCAGAAAACTGATTGCATAGTGCCAGTTAGCTGAAGACTATCTGAGTGAATGTTTTTTAAGGAGAAATGAAACACGCACTTTAAACAACCAATGCAATTTTTCATGCCCCAAAACACGATGGTTAATGAAATCTATCAAATATCTAAACAAACTGGACAGCAACTCACACATGGTTTTCGAAGTGCTACAAATCTTAAAAAGTGCAATTTTGAACTGATTTCCCTCCAATTAAGTATATGACCCAGGTGCTCATAATCTATCAAAAGAGTCTTATAGCAATTTCCTTAATGATTTACCTCACCAGATGAAGCCATAAAAGTCATTAGACAAGAAATTGATCCTTTATGCCCCCCAGTGTATCTCCGAACAAGCTACAAACAATTGACAAGACCAAATTTCAGCGAATTGCACATAGCATCACCAGATTACATATAGTGTAACATGGAGGTAAATGCCAAACCTTCCATGTTATCATTGACAAAACTCTGATCACTCCATCTGATCCACCAAATGCTACAAGAGGACCATCTCCAGCTCCCGATTTTGATAGGAATTCCATGCTGCGTTCAAATGAAAAAAGGAAGTAAGAACTTGACAATGCACCAAATTACACAAACACTTAAAAATACACCTGCCCTCTTACATACACCTCTTTTCCTATGCCCATCACCTGGCCATCCCTTCCCCAAAAGACCGACTCTCCTCTTTCAGCAGTTTTTGCATGTTCATGCTCTAAATTTGTTATTCCTTTGCTTAGAGCAATCATTTAATCATATTGAATCCTTAGAACACCAAGACACTTATCTATAAAATAATGTGAAACCACAGCCTAATTTAGCACAATTTAAAAGCATAGAAAAGATATATTGACTAAAACAGATAATGGGAGGACAAGGACTTTAATCAATTAGAAAAGGAGCATGAAAATGAGAGATTATATCAGACACTAATTTCTATAAAGAAACAGCTCACTTCTTTCCCCCAGAATCCTATCCAATATGAATAAAATGGAACCGCTATATTCATATGCTAGCAAGGAGTAGTCAGAGTAGACACAGGTAGAAAACTTGCCAGAGGAGAGATCGGTTGTCAAGCTCCTGCTTGGGTACATCACGGCCTCGCATTGTCACCAAGTCCAAAAAAATGGCTTTATTTTCACAACAGATGACAAGAAAGTGTCTTCCTTTTGTGGACGGAGCTGGAGAAGCAAAAGCTGAAGTAACATTGCTGACAGCAGATGGAGCTTCAGCAGCTGCAGAACGGTTACGCCAGAGTTGCCAGTACTGAACATCATCATCGTAAAAGCTAACCTGTTTAACACTTTAAGAAACCATGGTTTCCACAGTAATCAGCTTTGAAATTGGAACCAGACTGTAAAAAGGAAAGTGCATGGAGTAAACTATCACCTTCCTCCCCGAATCGCTTCAGTTGGTTTCCCCTTGGAGCCTGAAGAAAACAAAGGAGAAACTGTTCCATTAGAAAATATATGCTACCTCAATACTTTTTACTGTAAGCTGGAGAAATAGAAGATCAGGAATAACACCACATATATTACATCAGATTGCTTCAACAATTCTCTTCCAACAAATGATGTTGCTTTGAGCATGTAGTTTTGTTTTGCAGTTGTAAATTTGACTTGCCTTTATTGAAGCCAAAGCTGTCATCAAACGCCACATTAAATATGTACGTTGATTCTAAATGAAGGGTTTGAGCATAATGGAAACTGAATGAACGAATCCAGAGATGTAACCCTAAAAATTTCTGCTTAAGAACTCTCCTGACATAGTGTACAATGTCCTTGGCTCAAATCCCACCAAGACCGCTCTTGGCACTACCCACGTAGCAAAAGATAGATTTAACCAGTGTATGACCCTTGTAGGTTCATTTATGGTCTTGACAGAAGCCTAATAAACCATGACTATGTCCTTCCATATAAACAGAATTGGAAAGGAAAGATCATAGGTGCATTTGATGTAACTTTTTTTTTTAAAAAAAAAGAGTCATGAAAGATGTACCACATTTCTAAATAATCTGGCTCCTTCTCCAATCACACCTGCATAGCTGCATTTCCTTTCCTTTCCTTTTACCTACTCATGTTCTCCTAAGGATGGATATTTTGGATGCTACATTCGACATTCATAACCAAACTGCCAAGCATGGACTTATTTTCATCCATTGCCATTTCACAGGCAAAATCATTCCAGTTAAGCAGTGAAAAACCTCTCTACTCCTACATGAATTCCATATCATCCAAAAAATCTGGCTCTTTTGAACTGCTTGGTATCTTGAAACTTTATCTTTCCAGCTCAAACGTTGCTAAAATACAGAGAATCCTGATCGCTAGCCGCCTAAGTAGTTTTCATTTTTATTTTTCTCAACACGGGCTGTTTATTAGTAAACTGCCGGGCTTCTTATAGCAGAGGTAACGATAACAGATAAAAGTACCAACTCCACTATTCACATTCGATACATCAAAACGATACTCAACGCAAAAAGCTTACAGATTACAAAGTGAAAGAAAGAAAATGTGTTATAAGAAAGGGACTGATAAAACTAGTACCTGATTCTCCTTCAGCAAGCTTTTCCAATTTAGCACCGACCAAACGCCTCTCATCAACACCACCGGCTTTCAGCTCATAAATCACCTAAATTGAAATAAAATCCAAACCCCGTTTGCAATCAACATTAAGAAAAACCAAGAATATCAAGAAACAGGAACACTAAATAAGACCTGGCGGTGTTCCCAATTCCAAACGGAGACGAAATCGTTAGCGTCGGCAGTGACAAGCCATGAATGAGTTGGATGTAACTGTATCTTAACTATCTTATCGCTGGTCGGCCGAAATGCCCTTAATCGCAGCATTTCGGATGTTGGTTAGTTTAGTATCTCTTTCCAAAGGACCTGAAATCGGGATTAAACGATTCGGACTTTCGATTTCATTTACCGAATGAGAGATCTGGATGAGAAATGTAACGGATCTCTTCTGGTTGTATTGAATAAATGGAATTGAATTCGTTATAGCGCTTTGGCTCTTTGTTTGATCTGAATCATCATGTTCGTGAACTGATTTTATGAAAGAAATTGAAAATTCCTTTTCCTTTTCCGTGGCTGAAGAAAGTCTCAATGACCTCCGTGAAGAAAAAAAGATGGGCTCGGCCTTTTTTGTTGTTTGGGCTTTTGATGGTAGTTCTCTATCTAATTATGATACACATGTCATGTCTCTGAGTCTGAGTTGCTTTTCGTTTTCTTTCTGTACCCAATGAACATTTAAAGGTATGAATCATCTTCCTTCACATATCAAAGCCTGTGTATTTAGTTGGCCGAATAATGAATTCCAATTACAATACGTAAAGTGGGGGATTTGTAATTCGATCAGTGTATCTTGATTTCAATATCTAATTATTACATCTTAAAATAACTATAAAATATTACAATTACTTACTCTATTTTATTTCTTAACAATTGCTATTTTAATATTATCTTATTCAGCTTGGCAAAGCAAAGTAGCGAGTGATTCCAGTAAATCGGGAGCATTGGTTTTTTTGTTTTTTTTTTTTTAATCTCTTATCATTTTTACGCTACATCTTTATCATACTTTTATGAAAAATTAGGAATTTAGATTTTATAAAGCCCCAAATTTTTACGCATTGGTTAAATTTCATGATATTATAATAAAAAAATTATTCTATGGTTTAGAAAGTATAAGCGAAGAGCGACCACTCCTTTAAAGTTCTAATATCCAAGAATCATAATGCAATTTATCCGATTGTCGAAATAAAGAATGCACGATACATAAAATGGTGCAAAAATATGTATGAATATTACCACTCTAACATTTCAAGCTTAAAACCTATTTATCACTTTCACAATGTCTCTTTAGTCAAGCTTTTTAAAGTTTTGATATCCGAGAATCAAAATACAATTAATCTAATTATTGAAATGAAGAATGCACGATACATAAAATGATGCAAAAATATATGCAGATATTACCACTAGCATTTGAAGCTTAAAATTTATTTATAACTTTTGCACTGTCTTTTTAAGCAAGCTCTTTAAAGTTTTGATATTCAAGAATTATAATACAATTAATTCAATTATTGAAATGAAGAATGCACGATACATAAAATGGTGCAAAAATATATGTAAATATTACCGCTTTAGCATTTCAAGCTTAAAACCTATTTAAAACTTCCACACCATCTCTTTAGGCAAGCTCTTGCAATTCCTCTTCAAAGATGTAGGAGTGAGTCCTAGAAAAGCCGTTTGTCTCTCTAAGCCTAAGGAACTGTAGCTTGATTCTTTTTTATTCATTTATTTATTTCACAACAAACTATATGATTCCACTTAGGAGGAGTAGCTCTTTTGAATCATAGAAGTTCCTAAAATTCAATGCCTAATTGAAATATATATCTAATCACGTAATTCAGATTCATATTGGAGCTAAGAAATTATATATTGCGATTATTCAATCAGTTTCAAAATCAATAACAAGAGCTTGTGTTTGACTATAAAGACAATATAAACTCACAAGGAAAAAAAAAAAAGAGAAAATAAAGAATTTCAAATGTGTTTTAGCAACTAACTTTATTAATAAAACTATTACATGGATTAGAGTTTTGAATTAACCAAATGGATAACATATTTTAACAAAAGCCAACTTTATAAGCATCATAAAAAAAAAAAAAAGGTATTTATAAAGAAAATGTGTGTCATAAGAAAGTCCACAGCAATATCTCAGAGCATTGAAGCACTGCATATTAAGCTAAAAAAACAAACAGAAATAGAGTTATGGCTCCTGGTTGGCTGGCTGGCTGGCTGTCTGTGCAAGAGGTAGCATCATCAACAATCATCCATCCAGAATCATATTGACGGCACGGTGCATATGTAAATAAAAAACCCATATGCAAGTTTAAGAAAGACAAAATGTGAATTTGGATGGGGAATCTTCCATTCATTCATTCACAAATCAATGCTTATTAAGCGAACCGAACCGGAACCAGAACCAGTAGAATCACCATCCCCCATTGACGGTGACACACCCACACCGCTTGTTTTGTGTTCAAGAGATAGGCTGCCTCTCTTTCACGATCCACCGTTGCTGCTGATCGAGCCAATGGAATCGCCATCATCAGACCTTGACACCCCACTTGTTTCGTGTCCAAGAGAAATAATGCTTCCTTTCTTTGATCCACTATGGCTGCTCTCCGATCGAGAAATAATAATGCTTCCTTCCTCAAAACTCTTACGAGAATGGCTCTGGCTCCTCGATGAGACACCTCTCTCTGAAAAATCCATGCTAGTCTTGCGACTTGAATTAATACTTGCTCCCTTCGATCGATGACTGCTTTTACCCCTTGAGGAACCATTTCCATCCCAGGATATGCTGCTCCCGCAACTCGAACCCAACTCCCATACTTTGCCTTCCAATGGCGCTTGCTGGTCATCACCATCGGCGGTCACGTTTTCCCCATCACTGGAATGGTCCGCATTCTCGTTATCGGAGTCGCTTTTATCAGGATGCTTTGAATTGTCCCCATCCTCAATATCTGATACTTCCGAATCATTATTTTTTTCACTATCCTCATCGTCATGATCCGATCCTTCTGAAATATCGTCTTTACCGCTCTCCAAATTCTCGAAAGATAGATGTTTTACATCGTGCTTACCTGCACCGTCTCTATTTTCAACATTTTCTCCTACATTGTTGTGTTCTTCCTCATGGGGTTTCATAGAATCTTCAGCAGGGACAGGGATGTCTTCCTCTCTGACCGTTGCCAGGAAACCTAGAGTATCTACAATGTCACTCATCAGAGGCCGGACTCCTGCTTCCTCTTGCAGGCACATTGCAGCTACAGCAACAGCTTGGTTCAAATCCTTTTCTCGGAATTTACCCTTAAGGAGTGGATCTGCCATACTTGGAAACAACTTAGGATTCCTGAATTTGGGTTGTGCCTGTAAGTAAAACAGAAATTGTAATAAGAATTTCAAAACGTGAATTGCTTTTGCACGTCTTTCCCCTTTTTAGCTAAACTAGAGACCATGCATCGGGTGCTTAAGAATATAAGAAAAACTATATAATTAGAGATTGACTATTTATTCTCTATCTTCTAAAATTACTCTTCCCCTTTAAATAATATAGAAGACGACATAACCAGTGAGAACCCTATTGACATTACCCAAGAAACAAGATTCTGCTCGTCTGCTGGTTTTGTATTGTCAATTGCCGGACGCCCAGTAATGAGTTCTAGAAGGACGACTCCGAAGCTATATACATCAGACTTTACCGTGAGGTCACCTGTCTGTGCATATTCTGGAGCACAATAACCATAAGTTCCCATCACCCTGGAAGAAACGTGCATCTTACCCCCAGAAGCTCCAAGTTTGGCCAGTCCAAAATCCGACAATTTCGGGTTGAAATCATCGTCCAACAAGATATTTGAAGATTTTAGATCACGGTAGATGACAGGGGGATTTGCTTTGTCATGCAGATACTCTAGACCTCTTGCAGTACCATAAGCTATCTTCATCCTTGTCGACCAGTTTAATGGTCTGCCATTTGGACCTAAATCTGCAAACAAAAAATAGAAAATTGGAACTCCTCCATAAGCTTGGGAGAACTAACGGATTTCTTGTCATACAACCAAGAAATGTTTTTGTTTCGCTTAAAACGTATAACTGGACCTTTTTCCGATATCTGTTATAAACCAAACCTTCGCACTTAGCAAACGTTCATCATAGTGACTAATAATAGTGACTTCAGAGATTCCAGGTAATAATAACTCTTATCATATAAGCAATCGCAAAAGATAGCTATCACTACTTGCCTTCGGTAACGGTGGTTAACAAATATGGAAAAGTATCAACAGGCAAAAAGAAAAGGAAAATAATATCCT
Source organism: Laguncularia racemosa (assembly GCA_037954665.1). Lineage (NCBI taxonomy): Eukaryota > Viridiplantae > Streptophyta > Magnoliopsida > Myrtales > Combretaceae > Laguncularia > Laguncularia racemosa. The sequence continues at coordinate 3,599,293 of JBBMOL010000056.1, forward strand.
CTTGTTAAAAATGATTTTTTCCGTAATACTTAATTGCCATCGCCAACCATCAGCCAACCATCAACCAATACTTAATTGCCATAATATTTGACAACTTCAAAATTTAAGATTGTAACAATATTGAGCTAAGTTCGGAAAATGTTCTCGGTGAAATAAAAGGAATGCCAATCCCTAGGCAAATAATCTTAAGGTTTCTAGAATCACTGAAGAATCAATCAATGGCCTAAAGTAAATTATAGAAGAACCAAGTTGGTGGGGAAAGAAAAAAAAGAATAAAAGGTTCACAGATCTTCACTAGTTACCTATAAGATGGTCTTCTACAGAACCTCCAGGCATGAACTCATATACCAGCAATCTTTGATCTCCATCAGCACAGTATCCTATGAGATTGACCAAATTTTCATGGTGTAAGAGACTTAGCATCAAAACTTCAACTAGGAACTCCTTGTTTCCTTGCAATCCATTCCTGTCTAGTTGTTTTACGGCGACCACCTAGCAGAAATAGAATCGATACTGAATGCTAAATTTACTTGGGGGGGGGGGAAGAAAAGAAAAGAAAAAAGGTGGAGCAGCAAAAATAAGTTGTGTCATGTAGGACCATCTATCTATCGTCCTTCTACTAAACACATAGAAGAATAATGGGACACATGCAAACAACCTATTTATTCTCTGCGGATCCCACTAAACAACGTGCCGTGAAACCAGTGA